>CM054132.1:3791386-5039719 GCA_028751855.1 Ambrosia trifida
CACGGAAGTCTGTTTCTTGCATTGCCAGGTAATTAACCTGCTCCCTAAAAACTGACAACCAGCTGTAGTTGATTTGCTATCTTTGTCACAGCCACCCCAATCTGCATCACGAAAAGCAATAAAATCAAAATCATCATCATTAGGGTACCAAAGTCCTTTTGAGGGACAACCCTTCAGATATCGAAGGATACGCTTGACCGCCGTCAGATGACTTTGTTTCGGCTTCGATTGATAGCGAGCACAGAGGCACGTTGCATACATAATATCTGGTCGAGATGCTGTCAAATACATCAGAGATCCGATGATTGCTCTGTATGTAAATGGGTCCGTCAGCTCCCCCTTAGCGTCCACTCCAATCCCGTGATTGGGTTGAATCGGGGTATCCATCGGCTTAGAGTCCTCCATCTGGAATCGGCTCAAGATGTCGCATACATATTTCGTCTGGTGAATGAAGATCCCGTCGGGTCTTTGGTCCACCTGCAAGCCGAGGAAAAACTGCATCTCCCCCATCGCGCTCATTTCGAACTTTTCTTGCATGACAGTTTCGAATTCCCTGCATAAAAGTTCGTTAGTTGAACCAAATATTATATCATCAACGTAAATCTGCACTAGAAGCAAATCATCTCCCGTCTTCTTCGTGAAGAGAGTGCAATCGACGAGGCCGCGCTTGAATCCTTTGGAAATGAGGTATGTACTTAGCTCCTCGTACCACTGTCTTGGAGCCTGGTGCAAACCATATAGAGCTTTGTTCAGCACATAGACCTTATCCCGGTGGATTGGGTCCTCAAAGCCTGGTGGCTGCCCGACATAAACCTCTTCCTTGACTTTCCCGTACAAACATGCGCTCTTGACGTCCATTTGATAAACTTTGAATTTCTTGTATGAAGCAAACGCAAGGAACATCCGAATAGCTTCAATCCGTGCTCCTGGTGCATAGATTTCGTTATAATCAATCCCTTCGATTTGATGGAAACCCTGCACGACCAATCTGGCTTTGTTACGAACAATAACCCCACGATCATCCTTTTTGCACTTAAACACCCATTTAGTGCCTATTTTCTTCCTTCCTGGCGGCAAATCCGTGAGCGTCCAAACTCCCAATTTCTGGAATTGTAATAACTCCTCCTGCATTGCCTCAACCCAGGCATCTTCATTCAAAGCGTCCTTGTAAGTCCTTGGCTCTACCTGCGACACATAACACGCAAACGACCAATCATTTTGACTACCAGATTTTTGAATTTTGGCATATAATGCTAAAGCACCAAAACTCTCTGGCGAATTAACACTTCTCAGCTGCCCTCTGGTCATAACACCACTTCCAGGATCACCGATAACTTGCTCCAGCGGGTGAATACGATGAATCCGAGATTCCGGATAATCAGGTACAATAACTCCCGTCTGAGCAGTCAAGTTTTCTACAGCATCCAGATCATGACCCGTGTTTGATGAAGCAGCAACATCTGGAATTGGAGTTGGGTTCACTGGCATTGCCTCTAGTTCTTCTGCATGTTAAAGAATGACTTCTTCAAATTGTTCAACTTCAGATTCTGAAGAGTCTAATGAAGTTGAAGCCTCTTGAAACACATCTTCCTCTTGTATAGGACCATTGGTATCATTAGAAGCTGGTAGGGGGTTCACGGTGATTGGACGCACCAACGATGAAGTCGTTGCGTTTTCACACTCGTAAAGTAATCTGATAACAGCTTCTTCAACCAAGCTATCTAGATTGAATGATTCAAAGAAGTCTTTGTAATCAAACATCCAATCAGGACCCGTGCCTTGCAAATTTTGAGTATATCGTTGAACTTCCACGTTAGCCCAATCCTCCACTTGACGAGTTCGCTTGTTGAATACCCGTTTGAGCGGGGTTGCATATCCAACAAAATATCCCTCCTCAGCTTTAGGACTAAACTTCTCACCTGGATTCAACATCGTGCATGGCGCCCCAAAAGGTTCTAGATACTCTAAGTTTGGCTTTCGTCGGTGTAACAGTTCTTAAGATGTCTTTCCAAACTTCTTCACTGTTAGAACCCGATTTAGTGTATAATTTGCTGCATAAATCGCCTCGTTCCAGAACATTACTGGAAGATTTGAATCAGCAAGCATTGTTCTAGCCGCTTAAATTAGAGTCCTATTCTTTCGTTCAGCAACACCGTTCTGTTGTGGGGTGTACGGAGCCGAATATTCATGATGTATCCCTTTGCTTTCACAAAGTTCAACCATCTTGGCATTTTTGAACTCCGTCCCATTGTCACTCCGAATTCTCTTTATCTTCACATTGTAGAGATTCTCCAAACGAGTGAACAGAACTTTTAAGTTGTTAAAGGTGTCACTTTTATTTTGCAAACACATCACCCATGAAAATCTTGAGTAGTCATCAGTGACAACTAAACAATAAAGCTCTCCAAGATGACTTTTGCGCTTGACTGGTCCAAATAGGTCCATGTGCAGTCGCTCAAGTGGCATCTCAACAGAGTTGGCTTTCTTCACTTTGTGGGCCTGTTTGTGTTGCTTCCCCTTCTTACAGCTTACACACTTGTCATTCAGATGGAAATGTTTCACGTTTACTCCATCGACAAGTCCATTTTTCACAAGTTGGTTCATTTTTCTCAGATGAATGTGCCCCATTCTTTGGTGCCACATTATCGATTCTTTCTCAGTCGCTTTGGATAGAAAACATGTTATTTGCCCCTGTGATGTCATCACCTTGGACATATCAAGAATATAAAGATTGTTGACGCGAGGTGCCATCAACATTATCCACTCCTTTGGAATTTTGAAGCCCGGTTTGAGAATATAGCAGGATTTGTCATCAAAATGCACAGAAAATTGTTTATCACATATTTGACTGACACTCAGCAGATTATAATCTATCTGCTTCACATAAGATATCCGCTCAAAGCTCACTATCCCATTACTCACGCTCCCCTCCATTGTGATATATCCACCTTTGTTTCCAGCGAATGCGACATACCCTCCATTGATGTTTTTCACGTCGAACAATAACGCAAGATCCCCTGTCATGTGGCCTGAAGCTCCACTATCAACAATCCAAAGGCTGCTAATAGGGCCAGCTGAAGCTCCCTGCACACAAAAAGTAAATCATTTAGTTCTTTCGGGGGACCCAAGCCTGAGTCTTGGGCCTTTGAACATCAGCTTTCAAAGAAACATCCTCATTAACATTTTCAACAACTTTTTGTTTTGGATCAATCTTTTTCTGATTGTTCAAAACAGTTTCCTTTTTCTCATTGACCTTAGAAGTAGAAGCTCCTGGAGTACCATTGGGTGACCAAGATTGTTCAGACCTTTTAAGAATGCGAATCTGAGATTTTGGGTTCTCAGTCGGTTTCTGAACATTGTTAACAAATGTAACTTTCTTGGTTACCTTATCTGAGTTAACAGACTTAGGTCCAACATTTGATTTGACAATCGGTTTTTGTGGAACCTTTTGCCTATCAATTGTTGCGTTCACCACAGGCTTCCTCCATGATTGTTCCATAGCAATCCGATTTCTTTGATCATATTGAATTGGACAATTGTTCCTCATTTGATGAAAATTGTTTTGATTATAAAACTGTTGTTGTTGAGGAACAACTCGTCTGTGTGGTGGAACATAATGATCAATCGGTTTTCTCATGGAATTTCTCACTTCAACCTCATGTCTTTTATGCCTTACATATGGACACTGAGCAAGTAAATGCCCACGTTCCCCACATTTAAAGCAATTTCGATACTCTTCAAAAACATATTGAGCATTTGGTTGAGCAAATGATCTAACAGGATATTGATCATTGTACTGTTGATTCCTCAAACTCTCAGGAAGTGGCCCTTTTGAGTAAGTGGGCTCTTGAAAACCATTAGTTCTATTATTGGGTCGAATGAACTCTGTGACATGGACCTTTGGTTCTTGAGGAACATCCAAATACAATTTCTTTAAAATTGCTGGTGGAATCTCATTTGTTCTCTCATGTTTTGGGAACCAAATAGTGCTTTCTTGCCAAATCTTTTCTATTTTAGCATAGTTAGCATTTTTGATTGGAAATTCCTCATCAGAGATGATTTTATCGGATCCTTCCATCCGATAAAACACCTTGACAGGTTTGTCACATGGTTCATTCTCAAGGTCCTTTTTAAACGCATTCTTTTCAGACTTTTTCTCACGATGAGCATTTGCCATCGGATGCACATGTTGAGATGGTGAAACTGGTTCAGTAGTAATGATGTGATTTTCTTTTGAAATTTCACATGCATTAACAGTTTGATCATTACCAGTATCATCACTCTCTAAGTCTGAATCCACACTTTCAGCATAAACACCCTCATCATTCAAGCCTAAAATCGGTCTCACATCGGAATGAGGATCACCAATACTCGAGGTATTAGATTCAATTTCCGATTATGAGTCTGATTTTACCGAGCTCTCCGGTATAACTTGGTGATAATTATGATTTTCAAAAAGCACCGGAGATGGCACAGACTTGTAATTAGTGGTGTTATCATCTATGATGTGGTCTACCACATAAGCAATGTGCTTATAACTTTCCAACTTTTTGTTTACTTTCTCAGCAAAGCATTTTATGGCTGCCATTTCCAACTTGGTATTTTCAATTTCATTGATATAGTTGTTAATTGCCTATTGTTTTAATGATAAAGTATTTTTCAAGTCGGAAATGTCCTTTTTGTAGCCATCTAATACCTTGTTGAAAGCATTCAACTCTTTGCGAGTAGATTGACTGTTCATGATAGCACTATCACGTTGAACTCGGAGTTGTTTATTCTCCTCAGTCAATCTATCACATGTTCCACAATATTTATCACTTTTAATATCAATACTAGACTCAGAACTTACAGGTTTTGGCGGATCAGTCATGGCCATCAATGCGAAATGAGCTTCCTTTCCAGTAAAAATTTTGGAATAGTCAATCTTGGTGAAAGCATCATCAGCAATACACGACTTCCTTGTCATCAGAAAATCCGCTTCTGCTAGCAACTGATCTATGTCATCATCTAGTGATGTAACACTTGATTCCGTATCCGATTCACTGTCTGAATCAGAATAAACCGATTCACACTCCTCAGGAACATCAGAAACAGTATCAATCACCACTCCAGAGTTAGCTTTCTCAACCTTAACCTCAACAGGTTCAGTCTCCACATCCATTTCAGCCTCAGACTCATCACTTTCACACTCAGTTTCTTTCTTTTCATCCACCGTCACCGACTCTTCAATATCAACCTTGCAAGCAACGCAAGCCACATTGCCACCAGTGGTAATTTCCTCCACTCCTATTTGCAATCCCGACCAATCAAACCTTTCATCTTGTTGAGTCACCAATGCTTGATTCTGACTCGTGTTCTGTTGTGTCTCATTTGGTGTAGTAATCGGTATGACTGTTCGATTAGTGTTGTTAGGAGATTGGTTTTGGATCTGGTTTGATGTGTTAGGTTGTCTGTTTTGGTTGTTGTTAAAGTTATTTTGACGGTTTTGGTAATTGTTGTTGTTTTGGTAAGAAACTCGGTTTTGGTTTTGTTGTTGACGATTCTGGTAGCTTGCATTGAATGGGTTTCTATTACCTTGTTTTGGTGGCTGGGTGCATTCACGTTTAAAGTGACCTTTTTCTCCACAGTTAAAACAAGTAACTTTCTCCTTGTTGAACCCGTAGGTTGTATTAGGAGAAGTTCCCAAATCTGTTCTACCTGTCTTTTCAATAAACTCCGTTGCTCTTCTCATGATGCTTGCAAAAGCCCATTGGATATCAATGAGTTCCATCTCTTCCTTGTCGATCTGTGCATAGTCTTCGTTGGTTAAGTTGTTATTCCCAATTTGACTAGCAACAAGTCCGTTGTAAGATGAAACCATTGCTGAGACTAGTGCAATATGTTGTTGAGCAATTTCCACTGTCACATTGCCCAAGTTAGAAGTCTCCAAAACCACTTGTTGTTGATTAGGTTGAGTAACTTGGTTCATTGGTTGTTGAGATTGGCTAGCAGTATAGAAAGATGCTTGTTGCATTGGGGAGAATGGTGAAATGTAGGAATTGTTGTATTGTTGTTGTGGTGGTGGTTGTGTGTATGATGGTTGTGAGTAGGATGAAGTTTGTGCCATGTAGTTGATGGGTTTTGGTGATTCCATAACATTGGAAATACAAGCAACATGTGGTGCAACTATCCCTCCTGAACTTGAGTTACTCACACGAACTGAAGTGCCTCCAAAGTATAAGCTAGGATTCTGAGGAACCTGTGCTCTTCTAGCTTTCCTCTTCTCTTCCATTTCCTTGTTTTCCAGCTTCTGTATGAACTCTTGAATAGTCCAGTATTGATATGCATCCTTCTCCCTGAGAACTTCCACATGCTGATCCCAGTAAGGTGGTAGAGCATCTGCAAACTTATCCACCAAATTCTTCATAGGAATCTGTATACCATAACTTGACAATTTAGTTAGCAAATGACTATATCTAGGAGTTAATTCTTTTAAAGTTTCATTTCCAATATAAGAAAAATTCTCAAACTCCTTTCTCAATTCATCCATCCTTAAACTTCTAGTTTTCTCATTCCCATCATGCCTCCTCTTAAGCACATCCCACAATTGCTTAGACGTTGTACAAGTCCCAAATTGATGCAGTAGATCATTTGTGATTGCCTGAGTCAATTGGGAAAAGGCTTTCTTTTCCACCACATATTTCTTTTTCTCGTCCTCAGTTAAGCTTTCCAACGGAATTGGTTCACCTGTGTTCTCCAAAATCGGTGTTGTGTAACCTTTAGCAATCATACTCCATGCCTCTGCTCCCTCCACTCCCATGCCTTCCAAGTGAATCTTGAACTTGTTCTGCCACTGATTGTATGCTTGTATCTCCATGAGCTTCGGTGGCCGATTCCCGCTACCTGAAGACAAATCGTTAATCAATGTAGAAATAGCATTTGTAGTTTGAGTGTTTACCACCGCTGCTGCTACTCCCCAGTAGTCAGGTTGTGGTGCTGGAGGTGCTACGCTTTGAGGCATCGAGCTCGTCATCGCCATGTAGTTAATCGGTTGCGAAGACTGTGTGCTCGTCTTTTGTGCTGCCACCGTCCATGGGTCCATCACTTGCTGTTGTGGTTGTGTCGTTGCTGGTCTCGGAGTAGTCGGAAAATTCCACATGATCACGAACATCGAAAAATCCAACACTTAGAAAATTTTCCAAAAACTAAGCCTAGGTTCGCCCAGTAAAACTTCACTTTCGTCCCTTCTGATGTAGGTTCGCCCAAACAGTGTCACCCGAATGTAAAAACTCACCAGAATGTAAAAACACACTTAACACTTTTCCACTTTCGCCCAAAAGATTCTAGGTTAGAACAATAATTTTCCACGTTCGCCCGTTTTATGAACCGAATGTGGAAAAATGTGACCCGAAAGTGAAAAATTTAACCAACAATTTCCAGGTTCGCCCAAAATTTCCTAGGTTCGACCAAACACAACTCACGTTCGCCCACTAGGTTCCAGGTTCGCCCATTTTCAGAAATTTTCAGATTTGAAAAACGGTTACACTTTGAAAAACGGTTATTTTGATCTCTGATTTTCAAAAGTTTGTGGATTTGAATGATCTTAATCAGGTTATGATTCGGAATTGATTTGGAGCAACTTTAATTCTTGGAATTTTAGATTTTAACCACAAAATCAACTTCAAATCAATCAAAAACACTCAAAAACCATTTTCATGCAAAAACAGATGTATTTTGATCAAAAATATGTCCAAATCAGCTCTGAGTTTATCAAATTTGTTGTTGTATGATCCGTATAGCTCTGATACCACTTTGTAAGCAAAAGATTTTGACTAAAACAGGATTATTTGATCATACAAGTTACAAAACCAGGTGCGGAAACCCTAGCTTTGAACAAACTGATAGAAACTCAAATCAAAACACAATCAATATCATTTTCAAAGCTTTTCATAGATTAACTTTTGCATAAACTTGATTACAATCACAATTCAGTTAATCTAGATCAAATACAGACACTTCCAATCTAACCTGGAACCTGACCTCAAAACACACACAACTAATAACTCTCTTACATTCACAAAAACACAAAAACTATATATAGAGTCTGCACATTCGCCCAGTTGATGTGGTCGAATGTGGACTTCTTCCACATTCGCCCACTTTATGGTACGAATGTGTATCTTGATCAGCTTCCATTCTTCCTTCGCCCAAAAGTCTTCTACCTTCGCCCAAATATGTCTACCTTCGCCCACTTATATTTACATTCTACCAATCAGCACTATTTAACACATGTTAACATCCAATCTCTAGTCGCAAAACACATCTACAAAGACATTACTTATGAACCAAGGATCTCTCCTGACCACGGCCGATGTGGGATTTTCCTGGGGTGTCACATTCACCCCTGTTAGAGTCTCATCGTCCCTGATGAGGTGTGTACCCACCACCTCGAACGGCACAGGAGTGGCTCTGATACCATCTGTAACACCCCAACCGATGGCGGAAACATCGGGATGTCACGTATTGATGATTGTTCAGTAGCTCATGGTAATACATATGTTTAAATAATCCTTTATTTCATTACCAAATTGAATTACATTAAAGTCTACATCAAATAATCAAACAAAGCTTAAAACTTCAAATATCTCCTCATGCTAGCTATAGACTTCAAGCATCAGTATTTCCTGTTGAGTTTGGAAAAATGGGGGGGTCAACTAGAATTTGGTGAGAATACATAAGCCATGTCAAGCAAATAGTTTAAGTATAAAAGTTTAGCAATTCATGTCTATCGTAAGTTTAAGTCTACATGAATAAACATGATATGTTGAATCGACATAATCAAACCTCCGACTAGTTTAGGTCCATCCCGTCATCCACGGTTCACCTTAATATGTTGGAACGATAACAATCACCCACGCTACCTATGTAGGAGGTACACGTATCCAGGTGGGATCGTCAATCCAATAGATCTATTATTGAGTATCGCCGGCTTGGCCATAGCTAATGATTATGTAATGTTGAAACTCGTTGAAACTCGTTGAAACCGTTGTTGTTGTCTAATTCATGAGGCATTAAAGTTTACAACTAGACATGTATGTAGAATTGCTTAAGTATAATGTTGCAAGTATAATGAATTGCATAAACATGGTTACGTAAACTCACCTTAGCAAAGTATTAAGTCTCGAGAAATAGAATATGTGTAGCCCCAAAGTTTCCAATTACAAGAGCTTATAATCAAAGCTTCAATTGTAGAAGTAATAGACAATAGAAGAAAGGTATGAGGGAAAGTTTAATCGGATTGAAACAATCGATTTAGAGGTGCAAAGTATAATGGGTCATAGGTGGGTTTTTATACTAGTTTTGGATTCAATTAGCCATTAAAATTGGTCAACACCATAAAGTAAGGTTTTATGATGAATTGACTATTTGACTAAGACTTTGACTGTTTGACTAAGACTTTGACTAGGACATTGACTATTTGACTCAAGGCTTTATTTAAAAAAAAAAATCTTGTATGTGAAAAAAAAAAAGAATTTAGAATCATATTATTATTATTATTATTTATATACATTTATGTATGTATATAAGTTGTGAGTTAGGATAAATAAAGACTTAGGCACATTTGTATAATATTAATGATAAAGGTGTAATAAAAAATATACATATATATATATATAAGGACTTTTTATGTATTAAAATTTTGGGGAAAATTTTGCGATATTACAAAGGTGAGTTTACATAGCCCCTTTTTCTCTTTTACATTTTTGGGTGAAACATGTTTAAACATTTTATACTATCATTTACTCATTCTTACTTGTGATTCAATTACACTATCATTTACTCATTCTATCATTTGACTGTAACAAAAAGACACAGTACAATCATTAACATTGATCAAGCCGTCTATTTAGATTATAGCGCTATAGGTCTGACAAACCTATCCCCCCGCATAAATTCAGGGATGATCGATAACAGTAACAACATTTAACTAACTTGCGAGTTAGTCATCAGTCGACACAAGGTTTGGTTGTACAAAGACGCATTGTTACATGTCTGCATCATACTCTATCATCATACAACTGGAAATGTTGTACAAACTATTATTATCAAGTATTTACAAAAACCTATGTATTCTCACCAACTTTTGTTGACCCAAAATATTTTCAACTTAACATGTTTCAGGTCCTACTTGCTTGAAGATTTGAATTAATGCTTGAAGATGTGTGCATAGTTTTATTCAATTTGATGTACGAATTCTTGTAGAACAATTGTATGTAATTTATTTAAATCATTTAATGAAATTTATTATTCACCATGAGCTACTGAACAATCATCAAATACGTGACATCCCGATGTTTCCGCCATCGGTTGGGGTGTTACAGATTGGTATCAGAGCCATGGTTATAGGGAATTAGGTTATTAGAAAAATAATCTAGTCTATAACCATAGGATTTAACCAGTACTTGCTTCTTTTACTTGCTATACTCTATCTCCCTCCTACTTCTTATCCCTACGTTCATCATTACAAGAAGGTTGCTCTCCATCACTGGATCTACTCTTAGACTAATAGGACAAATTCCTCAGGCTTAGGCTGAACCACCTTGAGATCTCGTCGAAGTTCTAAGATTTTAATAACGAACACGTGCAATCTGGAAGGGTGAACGCCTGTATTCTGAGTCTTCTGTCTAGGCTGGCGTTGCGCATATATCCCAATCAGACGAGGGACCCGGATGCCTACCTGGGAATTCTCGGGATGAGTGTTCACTTATAGGCTAAAGCATGTCTTCACTATGTTATTAGAATCTAGAATCTTTGATAAGTCAACGTTTTCGTTTGTTCGTTTTAATTAAATGAATAAATGATTACATTCTTTATATAACCACATTCATTTCATTGTGTCTCTTACAGATCATGCCTCCACGTCGCAGCACTCGCAATAACAATGGTGGTAATTATGAGGAAGGAAATAGCAACACTAACCACAACAACAACAACAATAACAACAACAACAATGGTGTTGATGCCCAACTGGCTGCGATCATTTCCCAACAAATGGCACAACAAATAGCAACTCTGGTCCCTAACCTACTGGCTCAAGTCATCCAGATGAACGGAAATGGCAATGGAAATGGAAATGGCAATGGGAATCACAACGGAAACGATAATGGAAACCACAATGGAAACGGGAATGGTCTCCCAGCTTGCACTCTTAAACACTTTAATACTTGTAATCCCCCTAAGTTCAGTGGAGATGAAGGAGCTACGGGACTTCTACAATGGTTCGAGGGTATTGAGAACACCTTCATTAACAGTGAGTGTCCCGATAACTTTAAGGTCCGATATGCTATGAGTGTTCTTCATAAACGAGCACTCACTTGGTGGAATGAGGAAAAACGCACCCGAGGAGCTGAAGTTGCACTTACTATGACCTGGGATCAAGTCAAGGAAATAATGAAAGATGAATTTTGCGCACGTAACGAGGTCAAGAAATTAGAAGACGAGTTCCACACCCTTGCTCAGGATAGTGGGGAAAACCTTGCTTATAATACCCGCTTCCACGAGCTTAGTTTGTTATTGCCCCATAAAGTCACTCCGCTACCTGTAGCCATCGAAAAGTATATCGGTGGTTTGCCCATGCAGATTCAGGATACGGTATGGGGAAGGAACCCTGCTACCCTCAAAGAAGCCAAACGACTAGCAACTACCCTAACTGATAATCATGTAAAGAATGGTACTTTGGTTCGGAAGAGCGAGAAAGCAAGAATTGTAGCCATAGTAACTACTGAGAACCAGAAGCGTAAGGCCAGGGATCCTGATGTCAACCTCACTACACAAGCTTCTAACAAGAAACCCTATATAGGAAACTATCCATTGTGTAACACATGCAACCGACATCATCCCACTGCTTCAGTATATCGCTTGTGCACCAATTGTGGAAGGTATGGCCATCTGGTCAATACGTGTCGTGAGACCCCAAATCCTAATGCCAACCAACCCATCAACCCTGCTCAGGCTACTAATCCTAATCGATACAACTATGGTCAATGCTATGAATGTGGAGACCCGAATCACTTCCGTAACCGATGCCCTAAACTAGACAGAGATCAAGACCCTCCAGCTGCCTAACCACAAGTCTCACCATTTGACTATTAGTTGCTTTTATTCTATGTATTGACGCTATTTGATTCAAGTAATAAATACTAGAATTTTTGTCTGAGAGTTGTTTACATGGTATACACTTGAATGCATGCTTGTTTGAATGTGAACTAATTATCTAAATCTATACAACTACAACTCATATACTGTTCTTGTTATACTTGGTTGCAATTTGCAGTCTATGTGTATAATAAATGTCATCATGCCTTTTCAACAGTCGGGAGAGGCCCTACAACCTGCTCCACGACTGGTAGAGGCTATCGAACCTACTCAACGATTGGTAGAGGTTATCATGCCTTTTCAACAGTCGGGAGAGGCCCTACAACCTGCTCCACGACTGGTGGAGGCTATCGAACCTACTCAACAATCGGTGGAGTCATTGAAGGACGCAAAACTTTAATGTAAGGTAAATTAATGATTGCGGTCCAGAACGTAATCATGAATTTACAGGTACATTAAGGTAGTGTGAAATTCTATTAAGGTTATAAACTCTAGTTGTCTGGTAGTTCATCAACCCACACAAAACACGAGACAGTTTATTCTATTCATGTCATGCTATAACCCAAATCACAACTATCTTTATTTTACCCAATCTACTTCAACCCTGTGTTTCCAATAAACTTCGGGACGAAGTTTCCAAAAGTAGGGGAGACTGTAACATCACAAAATTTTCCCCAAATTTTATACATAAAGCCCTCAATATATATATTTTATCATTAATTTTATACAAATATGCCTATGTCTTTATTTGTTTTAACTCACAATTTATATATATTCTACTTGGTTTAAATAATTTTAATAATTATTAGAATTAAAAAAAAATAGAAAAGAAAACAAACCAAAATACTTTAATAACCAAACTAACTAAAACATTACCCATCCTCTATTTTTTTTTTCGAAATTCCAAGCCCAGCCCACAACCCAGAACCCACCTCAAGCCCAAATCTCGGCCCAATCCTCTTACTCTTCTTTTTCTTGCTTGTTACTCGAAGACACAGCAGACATTGCTTCCTTTCCTTTTTCATTAACCTTTGACGTTTTTTTTAAATACTAGCCGTGTATTAAAATTGGAAAACACAAATCACAATTTATTTGGTTTAATGGCTGAGACCTTACTCCTACGTCCGATCAACCTATTAATGCCGAAGAAACAGTCCCTGATTTGCAGCTTATTACACGGTTTAAACCATCACAAGTCATAGATTGAGACTTTCCTTTTTGTTGACTATAATATAAATTGAACACAAATCCTAACCCTAAACAGGCCAACAAACAAAACCTCACCCACAATTAGCTCTGCTCTCGTGTTTAATCTCACTAAATCAAGAGTTGTTGACCTTCACGTTGACCCGTCGATTCACGACCATCTGCACATTGTAAGTCATGATTCCTAGCTTGTTTTGGTCCAGTAACATCATGCGAGCAATAACCCTTTGAAGTCAGGGGTTATTGCTTGGTAATTTGTTTAATTAGTAGACTAGGGTTCTTCATTATTGATTTGGGGAAGATGACATAAATCGTTTATTATATAAAACATTTTCGAGCTGAGATGGAACACCAAGAGACCTGTGGAGCAGATGGTGTTCTATTTCTTGTTAAGGCATTTGAAAGGCATGGGACATGGGTTCAAACCCAAGCCACAACACTTTTTTTTTTCTAATATAAACATTCATTTTATCCCTGGAGAACACTTTATAAATTTCTGAAATCAAGAAATCTCGTTCTCAGGTTGTGGCTCAGTTGGTGAGCCACACTTGTGATAAGACTTGAACCGGCCAGAGGCCCAGGTTCGATTCCCATAAGCAGCAAACTTTTTTTTAAACCCTTCTATTTATATATTTTAACTATTAATCTTTTAAAATAGTTTTTAAATATTAAAAGTGGTTTATAAGTTTTGTAAAATTATTTTATGTTATTCTAATGGTAATGTTTATCATACAATTTTTAGTTTTTCAAAAATCATTTATTTATTATATATAAAATATATTACAAATTTATTCAATTATAATTATAAAATTCTATAAAAATATCAAAACGATTTTATAAAATTTCACAAAAATTATCTTAAACTTATAAAACAATAAATATTCCAGAAATGATTTTTATTTCTGGAAAATCATTTATTTAATAATTTTAATCGATTTTTGTAATTTTAATCATAAGTAAATCATAATGAATTCATTTTTCATTATTTTTACACCAAAATTTCACATAAATTATTATTAATCAGTTAGATCAGAAATATGAATTTTTGATTCGAAATTTATAATTTTTAATATTTTAAATATTAAGTCTATATTTTGTCAAATAAGTATTAATATATATATATATATATATATTCATTAATTAAGGAAATAATTTTATAAAAATTATTTTCACAATTGTTACATTATAATTCAAATATACTTTTAGTAATATTTGTCAGAAAATATTTTTTAATTATTTCTTCATTTATTAAAGTTATTAACAATTATTCAAATTTAATTATAAATCAATTAATAATCCCCAAATTAGGAACCCTAGCACATTTTAGACTCGAAAACTTAGAATTATTAAGTTTTCCCCAACACCTATTTATTACCTTGAAATAGGGTGATATTTGGATACACACGAGCCACATTTACTTATATAACAAGGGTCATCATTCTAACACTAAGGTGAGTTTACATAGCCCCTTTTTCTCTTTTATATTTTTGGGGTGAAACATGTTTAAACATTTTGTACTATCATTTACTCATTCTTACTTGTGATTCAATTACACTATCATTTACTCATTCTATCATTTGACTGTAACAAAAAGACACAGTACAATCATTAACATTGATCAAGCCAGCTATTTAGATTATAGCGCTATAGGTCTGACAAACCCATCCCCCCGCATAAATTCAGGGATGATCGATAACAGTAACAACATTTAACTAACTTGCGAGTTAGTCATCAGTCGACACAAGGTTTGGTTGTACAAAGATGCATTGTAATATGTCTGCATCATACTCTATCATCATACAACTGGAAATGTTGTACAAACTATTATTATCAAGTATTTACAAAAACCTATGTATTCTCACCAACTTTTGTTGACCCAAAATATTTTCAACTTAACATGTTTCAAGTCCTACTTGCTTGAAGATTTGAATTAATGCTTGAAGATGTGTGCATAGTTTTATTCAATTTGATGTACGAATTCTTGTAGAACAATTGTATGAAATTTATTTAAATCATTTAATGAAATTTATTATTCACCATGAGCTACTGAACAATCATCAAATACGTGACATCCTGATGTTTCCGCCATCGGTTGGGGTGTTACACCAAACACCCAAGAAAAAGTATCAAAAGCAAGGGTTTCCAAAACACAAGCAAAGGGTGCTAAGAAACTATTGTTCAAACCTCTGTTGCTGAGCCCACTGCTCCTGGTGATCATGGCATTACATCCAGTGTTGTGAAACCCACAGCAGCCACCATTAGAAAGAAACTTCCATCTAGTATGCCCACCAAAATGAAACCAAAAAGGTTAACTCTGGAAGATGAGACACCAGAGGAAAACCCTGTTGTAACACAAATGAAACAAACAACCACTGTTGATACTTCCTCTCAACAGATGGATATATCTCAACCCAGCCAAACTTCTCAGGTATCCTCACAAAAGGATCATGTTGTAAGCCAAGGGGAAACACATCAAGAAGCATATGAGTCACTTGACCATATGTTCAAAAGTCCTTCTCCAGGGGCTGCTTCTCTTTTCAGTCCACAACCATCACCATCACATGATATTCCACCCACAATGCAACCATTGTTCGAAGCCATTGACAAAACTCAGGATAATCCCAATTCCTCTTAATCACCTATCACTGAGAGCATAGTCCCACAGGTGACTGGGCCTGGGAAAATTCAAGTGACTAGCCCACGAACAGAGGAGGCCATACCCTTTGACTTACATGTAACTCAAGGTGGTATTTCAAGTGAAGCAGCCCCTACTGTTATAGAGACCATTGTCTCACAACAAGACAGTGGTTACATATTTAAGACTTCCTTGGACGCAACAACTGATGAGGCCACTATAGTGACCCCTAAACCAGTTGGAAGTCCCCAGAACCAAGAAAAAGGGGCATCTGGTTTCTTTCCTATAGACACACCTCCTAGAACTGAACCAGTTACAACTACCACTTCTGGTAGTAATTCAGATGATCCTATTAAATTAGGTGATGGATTAAGATACTAGGAATTGACAGAGAGATCTAACACCATTGAGTCATCAGTAAATGAAATCAAGACAGATCTCAAGACAATGATGCAAACTTTGGCTACCCTAACCAAAAGTCAACCATCCACACAGGACATTGCTAGTGAGCTATGGAAGTCTGTCAGTCCAATCATCATAGCTCATCAAAAACTGGCAGATCAAACACATGAAACTTATATGGCTGCAATCAGAAACATGGTGGATGCTAGGTACACATATACCTAAGCAGATATCAAAGCCATTAAAGATCATCTGCTGAAGACCACCAATCTGCCCCCACAACTATATTAAGAGATGAACATGATGATGAGTTCACTGCTGATGATGCCAAAAAGAGGGAGAGTTGCATAGATAGATTGCCAAAGCTAGATCCCTTTGGATTCCACTTTCTCAAAAAGGTCAGTCATAAAAGTCTGCTGACAAAACCAGGGTCTGCTTCAGCTCCTCAATCCACTGCTCAAACCACTGCTGATACTGCCAAAGATGAAAAAGCAAAGAAGATTGATGAATCTGCAAATGTTATGGCTGAAAAGGCCGCTGAAGCAAAGTTAAAAAGGTCTGAGACATTGGAAGTCAAAGAAGAGTTTCTTGTGCAGTCAAAACAAGAACAACAGCAGGAAATAGAAGATGTTGGCTCCTCAAAAAGGGAGAAAATGCCTGCAAAACATGTTAGGCAACCACCATCCAAAACCTCTGTTCCCAAAATATCTGCTGCCACCACCACTACAACCATTGCTGCTACCACCACTTTAACCACTGTGCCAATCATCACAACAACCACCACCACTACACCATTCATATCTATGCCACCCATATCACCATCTCAACCCCAAACATCTGCTGGTTCTAAACAAGTGCCAACAGATGTTATCACTTCCAGTGCTTCACAAACACCATCATGTCCTATGATCCTGTACAAAAGGAAAAGAAAGTCAACCTTTGTGGTACACGATGAGAACATAGAGACCACACCAACACCCATTTCATCACCACAATCTGCACCTATTCCAGCCATTCCATTATCATCTTTCTTATCACACACTTCCAAATTTTTACCCCATCCTTCCACTATCAAAAGACCACCACCATCCATTACACCATTGGCTGCTCAGTATCCTTTTGAAGTTGATCTACTCAAGGGGAAAATTCAATCCTTCTACAATACTGAGGATCCAACACAAAGAACTTTCCAATCTCTCCCAAATCTGCCTAAACCCAAAAACATTGATGAATACTTGAAATTGAAAGCAGTGCAGACAGATTTTATTATCAAGGAGAAGTGTAAAGGATAGGATGACAGGACTGCTCATGGCATCCATTCAGCAGAGCTTAGCAAATTGAGAAGGATTGAAGATTTTGCTAAGAACTTGAGAAATTCCATGTCCAACAAGCAAATCAGTGGTGAATTGGAGAAGCTAGTCAGGGAATTTGTTCTAGATCAAATCATGGAAACTAAGCCTTACAAAGCAAATAGAAAAAAATTTGTAGGCTGGACTTCTATGCCCTTCAAGAAGAATTGTACAAAATTGAAGAAACGGCTAAGCATCCTAATCAAGTGGCTTCAGCTCCTGATTTCAGAAAAGGTAAAGACCCTGTCAGAGCCTTCAAATTCAAAAGAATGAGGGAAGAAATAGTTGCTCCTATATATAGAGAGATGAAGTCTATAGCAAGATGGTCATGAGCTGAGGTTAGTTGAAACATACAAGAAGCTTGAAGAGAATAGAAAAACCGATCCTACACTTCCAAGAAAACTAGTCTACCATGATGCAACAACGGTTAGATAATTTGAACAGACTTTTTCACTTGATAGCCTACTCTCAACATCTGATCTCACCATTGCTGCCAAGGGATAACACAAAAGGTAGAAGCAGATGTCTAAGGAGGATGAAAAGGAGTTTGAAGAAACTTTTGTGAAAGAAGGGATTTTCAACCACGTCAATTACTTCTCTGATCCCATCAGTGAAGAACTAAGAAGAATCATTGGCAGACCTCCATCACCAAACTCATCAAGAATAAATCTGCAACTCAAAACTCCTCAGATTCAAAAATTATAAAGTGGATGGTCAACAAAGACACCCACGAATTGACTCTTCTTAGATCTGACGGAGAAGCTCAAAAGTTAAGAATGGATTATGCATATGGTCTGTGTGCAGATGATCTCCAAGACCTTCTGAACTTAGAGCTAGAAAGGGATGCTGAAGACTTGTTCTCTTTCAATTTTGAATTGCAATTCAAAGGCCAAATTAGAGAAAGTCTGATGAGGAATAAAGATCAGCAATAAAGGTTGAGTTTTGGCATCATCGGTTCTAGGGGGAGATTGCTGGGTCTGCTGAACCAGAGAAGAACAGATGAAGCGAAAAACCAAAACATACTACCATCTAATCCCCAATAAAACAGTGTTTAGTATACAAGATCCTCCAAAAAGACTGTTGACACTAACAACTGATGTCCCCTAACAACTATTGTACAACTACTGTTTACAAGGTCTGTTGAAGAAACATCTGCTGAGCCAAAGGACTGAAGACACAAGGTCTGTTGGAGCCAACAACACTTAGGCTCCAACAGATGATTCAAGCTATCAAAGTTTATACATCAGTTGTTTAATCATCAGAGTTTTCCAATGTAACAGTGTTTGTATAAGGCAGATGTTTTATGTTGTTATATCTGTTAGATGTCGCTGTCTTAGTTGATGTCAGCCTTAGGTCATCAGAGTTTTCGTTTGTCTATAAATAGAATAGTTCCTGTACTGTTCTATTCATCACTCAAAACATTATCTTAGTACAAACAGAGTTGTTAGTGATCAGGCTGAGGGGGAGATTGTAAACTTGTACTGTAATCTGTGATGATTAATGAAAAGTACTTGTTGAAAACAATTGTCTCATTTGTGATTTAAAGTTTATAATTCCGCAGCACTTTCCATTATTATTCATCTTCATTACTATTTCATATATTAAACTTCATAACAAATCAAACTCAGATCCTAACAATCCTCTCCCTTGGGGGAGAGGGGTATTTATAGGCCTGGTAGCCGTCCTGTGTTTGGTCCATTTGAGAATGACAGTTGTCCTGTGAGGGTCCCACACGGTTGACAACCGTTGGAGCATAGTCGCTGTCTTCCTGTGATTGGTCCACGTATTCTGCAATCGTCCTTTCTGTCCTTTTTCTGTACCTCATACATGCCAGAGATCGTGGAGCAGGGAATAACGGCCTCTGATTGGCTGAATGTCATTTTCCTTGTCGGGTCACAACTAGCATGTACTAGGATGCGTGCACAGGCTTCTAGAAAGTCTGGGCTACGGTTCTGCTGACGTTCCTGGAGATGTGTGGCCGTGCACACGCGCGGGTACATATCTCTTCAATAACCTTTAAATTTGTAGGGGTTGTTATCGTACAAAGTATTATAAGTGTGCGAAGTGTAGGAAGTAATCTCCACTGTCCATTTTGAATATTTTGACTAAAATGCACGTGATCTCAATTTTGATTATATAATTGATGTTATAAAGAAACCAAAGGGTATTTTCGTCATCTGCCTCTAAAACCCACTTCCCCCATTATTTTTAAACGGCTATAACTTTTTCATACGATAATATATTTTTTTTTTAAATACACCGTATTAACAAGCGTTTCATTCTCTTTAATTTGAGTAGGCTATTACTTTAGTTTTCTTAATTTACAAAAACAGGTACGTGATTTTAGGTGTTAGCCAAACCATGGGAATTTGGTATGTGATTTTAGCTGTAGGTTATCTGATATGTGATTTTATGTGTATGGCTAAATGTTGGCATCTGATACATAATTCTATCTCTATGTGTATGACTAATATGGTTATTTTGTATGTGATTTTGAAATGTGGAATGTGATACACCATTCTATGTATATGTTGTATATGGTACATGATTTTAAGTATTATGTAATCTTGTACATGATTTTGGGTCTGGTATGTAATTTTATTTATAATACTAATCTTGGCATATGATTATTGATTCTAGTTGTATGACCAATTACGTACCAGATACTTTAATGTGAGGTTACGTACCATATCATGTAAGGACATACTGGTACATAATCTCATAACATTATACAATTATTATGTAATTGGTTATTATGTACGTGAAGTTACGTACCTTATTAGGTGTATAGCCAACTGTGGGCGTCTGATACGTGATTTTATCTCTATGTGTATGACTAATGTGGTTATTATGTACGTGAATTTAAAATACAAAATATGATATACCTTTCTATGTATATACACTGTATATGGTACGTGATTTTGAGTATTATGAAATCTTGTACATGATTTTTGGGTGTGGTACGTAATTTTAGGTATAAGACTAATATTGGCATATGGTACATAATTGGTTATACAACTAGAATCGCGTACCATATGCCAATATTAATTTTATAACTAAAATTACGTACTATACCCATAATCACGTATCAGATGCCCACATTTGTTCATACACTTAAAATCATATATCAGATACCCTGTAGCTAAAATCACGTACCAAATTCACATAGTTGGGCATACACCTAAAATCACGTACTAGATTCTTGAATGTGAAATTACGTAACTATTTTTGAAAATTAAGAAAACTATAGCACTAGGCTTATCAAATTAAAGGGAATGAAACGCTTGTTAATACGGTGTAATTTTTAAAAAAAAAAATATTATCGAATGAAAAAGTTATAGCAGTTTAAAAATAATGGGGGAAGTGGGTTTATGAGTCAAGAAGTAAAAAAGACAAAAATGTCATCGCATGTGAAAATTGACAATGTCAAAATAGATGGTAGAGATCTCTTCCTACACTTCGCGCATTTTCTTTACTTTGTATTTGAACCTTCCCCTAATTTTGTATATCAGATGTAAATAAGCGTATTTAGGATAAAATCCTTACATGATTTAAATGTTTTATGTATAGTTATATATCTAGTACGTACTCATACCTTGTATCTACTATTAGTATTTATTATCATTATCTACTAGCGATATAATTAAAAAAAAATATTTTCAATATATGCACATGCACATGCAAATGAGAAGGATGAGAATCACTAAAAAATGATTGTGTGATGCAAATTCTAATGTCATATAAATAATATAAATTAATATGTGGGCCACTAATTAAAGATTCTTTGTACCATCTTTTGAAGGGTTTAAGGAGCTCCAACAACATTTGTTGCATCTTTTAGTAGCATCTGTTAGTTTAGATTTGAGCTCCAAATTCAAATTTCAAAATCAAAACACTAACACAATATAAATGTACTCCCTCCCACTCTCAAATAATATACACCTGCTCTGTCACTCCTCTCTCAAAACCCCTAAAACTAAATCTAATTTTAGATTTCTCTTTCATTCATCTTCTTCATTCACGTATTATTAAAGTAGGAGGTGTTCTTCGATTAAGATCCAAAAATATTGAAGGAAGAGGTGTTCTTCGATTACGATCCCAAGGTTACCCTCCTTTAGTCAGTATCTTAAACCAATTTTATCTTTTAATTTATGTTATTTGAACATCGTTTTTATCACTTTCTTTGTTAATATCGTTCTTTATTCATATAGGGAAAGTCATTTGATTTATGAAGCATGAATTGAAAAGCTAAAGAAGATTATTATAGAAAAAGGAACTTTTATTAGGCACAATAGATGTACAAAGCCCCCAGTTTAAGGTATGTTGGTTGTGAAATTCAGAATATTTGTTTTTTTTATTAAAATTTGTTTTAGGACTTAAAAGATTATGGATGAACTTGTATATGTTTTATAGGGATTTAATTTTAAAGGAAAATGATTATGTGAGGGAACTATAGATACAGTTTTTGAACCATTAGCTATCACTCAAGAGGCGTATGAAGTAGTTACTCGCCCTGTTTTCAAGACTGTTTTTAAGGAGTAAATGATACGGTAAAAGTTTATTAAATCAAATAATTAGTTTGTTAATTATTTTTTTTCGGTTGAATGAAACTCAAGCTGATTGTGCTAATGTAAGACTGCCAATATAGGGACTGTCTTTTCTTCTATAGACAATCCACTGCTCGAAGTCAATGACGATGAGTTAATTAAAGCTATAAAGTCAGTTTATGAGGTAAAATCCAGACAGGAAGCCTTACAAAACTGTAGATGCATATTTTATATATGTGTCTATCGCTTTCAGATTGCCAAATACGATATTGCCAAAGTTTTGAAGACTATGAGCATACTATGGATTTGGTTCGGATGATCGTAGGGTCGAACCAAAATCTTTTAGGTCTAATGAAGTTATTTTGTTTGATTCAAACTCTGTAAAGGTCGAAGGACTTGGTTCGCACCCTCGATAGGTCGAACCAAGTAGGTCTATATATAGGTGGTAGTTGGTGACGGTTATTAAGAGTCTTGCTCATTTGGGTGTGTGTTAGTATTGATCAATTACACCTTTAAGTGTATGTTTTTTTTCACTTGATTCTATAATCATTATAATCTTTCTAAAGTTATTGAAAACATGTTGAAAATGAATTTTATTGTGTTTTGATTACGGTTATTATCATTTTGCATGATTATTAGGGTTTTCGCACCTAATACATCAGCACTCGTGTGATCTAAACGTTTCATTGTACAAAACCAATCCTACAAAGTGGTATCAGATCTTGTGCTCAATCATACGAATGCAAATTGATAATAATTGTTCAGATTTCGGATCTAAATCATCAAAATCTCATATGTTTTCATTGAACATTGATAAAACATGGGTTTTGATTTATTTGAAGGTGTTTTTACGATCAAAATAAAAAATTCTTTCACAAAACTTGTTCATCTATAGATCCGAACCAAAACCTTCACAATTACAATCATAATCGACAACATTTTCGAAAATCAGAACAAAATTGTGTGTTTTTGGAGAAAGATTGATCATGAACACTAGATAGGTCGAATGGGTTTTCATATTAGGTCGAATGAGTTTTTAGACTTCCATTCGTGCTAGTTGTAAGTGCACTATTAGTGTATGTCCCCAGCTAGTGATTCGGTACTGTATGTCGGGGAGATGTGTTTGTAAAGTTTGATTTGGATAATTGAGAGGTCAAACCAAACGATAGGTTTTGGTTCGCACCCTCGCTATTCGACCCTTGCAGAGGTCGAATGAGTTTGCCTATATATAGGGGATAAGTTAGTTATTTGGAGTTAGTTGATCATTTGAGCTTATCCCCAAGTTGTGAGAGTCTCTGTATTAGGTCTAGGTGTTGATACACGTTTTGCGACTAGTGCTATTGGATTGCACATTCATTTATGTTTTGCTAAAAACGTGGGGTCGAAGGTGGAGTTTAGAAGGTCGAAGGTGGCTGATTATGGTCGAAGGTGGGATATACTGGTCGAATGAAGAAGCCTAACTTGCTATGTGCTTATTCGCCCATTCTGAGGGGCGAACCTGCACATTCGACCCTTACGGGGGGCAAATGTGCAGGCCTATATAAACTGAAAATTAGATTTTAATGTTAACTTTTGTCATTTGTGTTCCCCATTCGACCTGTATTTCTCTCTAGAGTTCTAGACTTTTCTAAATTGTGTTTATTTCATTGTAAACAAGGTTTTGTAAGATAATCAATATTGTTTATGAATGAAATGGAGATTAAAAGGTGATTTGTGTGTTTTGTTCATATTATTATCATTTCGTAACTGATTTAGGGATTCCGCACCTAAATTGGTAGACTTGTTTGATCAAACTACTTGTTTTTGATAAAACGATCCTCCACACTTGGTTTTGATCTGTAATATCATATATTTGATCTAATACACGAGTAAAGTTATGGAAATTGCTCAGTGTTTTGTTATCTGTTTTCATCACGATCTTTACTGATTATTTCTTACTCGGTCTGCACAACCAGAGGGGATTCCGCACCCTACAGTTGGTATTCGTGAGATCACGGTTCGTGTAATCGATCCTAAAACGTATTCACACTAGTATTTAGGTCGAACCAGATCTAGAACATTTCATTCGCACCTTTAGTATTCGTGCTCTTGATTAGGTCTAACCAGACATGATATTTTTCATTCGAGTTACATTTTGGGTCAAAACAGTTGCTAGAATTTGATTCTACCTCATGATATTTAGGTAGAACCAAATTTTCCTTGAAAATTTTTCTAAGTGTTGAAACTTTTACATCATGGATAACATTTGGGGATGCCCGATAAACACCTGACCTAATGTGACATCACAATAGCAAACACCGATGAATCCTTGGACTGTAACAGCTGAAAGGGGTAAACCACAACCACAACCAATGAGCAACTACTGGGTTGTTTCGGGTCCAACACAACCCGCTGTGAGACCTCCTCCTCAACCAATGCTAGATTATTGGGGAGTCGCAGAAGCCGCTACTGTACATAACCAAACAACCACTGCCATAACAACCTAGATGAATGATCTACCAACCAGAAACGGGAATCGACCACCAAAGTTGTTAGATATAATTGAATATCCATCATGGCATAAGCGTTTTCGGATTCATTTGGAGGGTTTAGATGGTGGAGAAGCTTGGCGGATGTTACAGAAGGGTTATGTGCAACCAATGATCGAGAACTCGAACACACCTGTTGCACTTGATGATTTACCCTACACTGACAAGAAAAAGTATGCAATTGAGAAGAAAGCTTATTCTCAGCTATCTTAAGCATTGACCACTGATTTCCTTCATCAGTTTGGACCTTATACGACTTCGAAGCAGCTATGGGAAGCATTGAAGAGTAGGAATGATGGCAACGAGAAGACGAGGAAGCTCGGGATGGGAAGCTTCATCAGTTGTAAAGTAATTACATAATTACTCTAGTTTAAACTAATGTATTTACTTTAATGACGTAATTACACTAAAAAAAATTTAATTTTTTTTTAGTATTATTCATCTAGAAAGTATGTTTAAGTATATGGGAAAAAAATTATAAAATAAATAAATAAATCCCCCCCCCCCCCACACACACACACATTTGATTCTTACAGTTCTTACCAAAAAAACACTTTGTACTTGATATTTACTCTATATTTACAAGTAAACAAGTTTGTATCTATGTTAGTGTAACTGGTACGGAGGTGTTCAAAGATACCAACAATAAACAACCTTGTTGCATTAAAAGAATGAAGAATAATTGTTAGGTATTAAATATTAGAAAAGAATCATTACGAGTTAGTGATGTTTACACATAATCACCTCATCTAATCTTATGAACCAACATTTGGTGGGGAAATGTCACTTTCAAGATATACTTTAAACACCACCCATTCAAAGCAACTCCCAATTGGTTTCTATTTTTCCTATACATAAAAGGCTACCATTATCTTTTTCTCTTTGCAAAATCTTGTTTAGACCAACAATTTTCATTTACAAAGAGTTTTTAAGTGTCATTTGTTGATAACTTTGCCATTTGAATTATCAAAAGAATAATAATAATGTGAAGCAATGAGATTTAGTGGATCATTAAGAAAACATGTACACGGCATAAGGTTTTGTTTTCTTGAGTATTTAAGGATGTCTTTGTATTGCCAAACACTTGAGTTTTTCAAGTAATGACAAAATGCAAAGTTAAAAGAAATTTCCATACACTGATGAATGGGTTGCTAATTTAAAAACACTCTTAGGTTGAGAAAACCCATGAAAACCCCATGTAAAAACATTTTTTTCCTGATTTTTTCAAGATAACTTTTATATTCAATTTTATTAGTTTTGCAAAAAAAAACGAAAAAAACAACACCGAGTAGATTACACATATGTTACACACACTCGTTTTTATCATATTCGGCATTGTTACATATGTAACATGTTTGTTACGTAATTTTTTTTAAAAAAATCTATTAAAATCTCTTCGGCTCTCTCTCTCTTTTTTTTTTTTTTTTTTGCCAAAACTAATAAAATTAAATATACAAGTTTTTCCAGGAAAATTAGGGAAAAAAATGTTGTTACATAGAGTTTTCAAAGGTTTTCTCAACTCAAGAGGATTTTCAGATGATACTTAGCCTACAATGGGTTACAATTAGGGGTATTCAAAAATCCGCAATAAAAAAAAACCCGAAATCCGAATCCAAAAAAACCGATCCGAAGTCTTATTTGGATGGATCCAATCCGAATTCGAATTACTTACTAGGATTTTAGGATTTTAAAATTTAAAATTCCGAATTATTCGGATTATTTGGATATACAAATAAACCGAATAAGTTTCAATTGAGTTTTATTAAGGGATGACCAATTGCTTGAAAATGAGTTCAACCTATGAGGCATGAGGGCAATACTAAACCATAATTCTTCAATATTGCCCATCTATATGGAGTAGTTAGTGTCACGTTTCGTGATGCTTGATTTTGTGTTCTAGACTATGATTTAAAGTTTGATTTTGTGTTTAAGTTTACGTTTTGAAGGCTATATTTTGAAGTTTCAACTTTGTATTTGTGTTTATGATTAATATCTATTTTCGCTTTTGTATGTTTACTGAATTCAACTTAATGAAATCTTAGGAACCATAAATTAGGAAAAAAAATTGAAAAATTGTTGTTTGGTTTAATTTGGATTATTCGGATATTCGTTCGAATTATTTAGATTTATCCGAATTGAATTCGGATAGATCGGATGGGTATATATCTAATTCGGATCGGATCGGATCAGATCAGATTTCGGATGGGTTTCTAAAATTTCAAAATCCAAATAATCCGATTTGAATAATCCAAATAACTCGTTATCTGATCCGATGAACACCCCTGGATACAATAAAATTTAAATATCGCTCAAAAACTTATAATAGTATCTTATTTGTTTATTATTATTATTACTACCATTGTTACTATACTATAATATATGATATTGTATTGTTACATTTAATTGTAGTATCTTTGAAACACATTGCAAAGTGTGTTTCGACTATAGCGTATTATTCTAAAAAAACCATATTTAATGGATGTTAGAAAAAGAGACTGATACACTTGCCTGTATTATTGCATTGAAAAGCAAAATACACAAATGTTTATATCCGTTTCTAGAAGATTAGGGTCACCAGACTGTCCGTTACGGCCTGCAAGCAAGCTGCCGCGAGCCACAACCTTGTCCACGTGGATTGCTAGGCCCATAACATTCTCAAGTGACCGTTGCCACGAGCGAGGCCAAACGAGCTAGCTCGCGTGAGCTAGCGAGACCATTTTCAAAAAAGTAGCCGTTGCCTGGCAGCCAACGGTCAACTTTTTAAAAGTTGTGTATACATATATATATACACTTTCCATAATAGGAGAAGTGTGAGTGACGTCAGAAAGCTGATGTGTCTGCCGGAGAGACTGGCCACCAATGCGTGTATGATGCAAAAACTGACGTCACATTAAATAATAAAAAAATTCCACTTGCCTGAACAGTGGTAATAATGCCACTTGCCTAACAGTGGTTGTTAATAAATTAGTTAAATACTGTCACTTGACACAACAGACTTTTGTATGACTGTTGGTTTTAAATTTGAGCTCTAAAATTCAAATTCAAATTTCAAATTCAATACCCCATTACACAACTATATAAAGGTATCATGTGCATCTCTTTCTCCCAAATAATTTTTAAATCGTAACAGATGGTTCTCTCACATTTACGTTTACGTCGAAGCACTCGAGTATCAGGTAAACTAATTCTAATATATCTTATCAATAAGATTAAAATTTGTCCGTTTTGTTCTTCAATAACCTCAATATTTTGTCTGCTCCATTAGCAACCAGAGCATTTACGTCAAAAAAGTTTCGACATTTGAAGATTCTTACAATCAAAGGAAAATATCAGTCTTGCAATTACAAACAGTTGTAGCTTGGCAGGCTCAAACTCAAGAGGGTATGTCTTTGCGTTTTGAAATTCATTTATTCGAGTGTTTAATACGAGTTCATTTTTTTCTGATCAACCTTTGTGTTTGATTAATTTGAGTCATGTTTAATTAATGTTATTGTGAATATTTTTCCGTTAACAGATAGAGGCATTAGCTTAAGCAATGAAGTGTTTTTCCAGATGGCATTAGGAAAGACATTGATTGCCATAATGCTTTTACGCCACTATGCTTATCTTTTGAGGAAGTCGTATGCGTCTACTTTCGTTTTTGTGGTTCCCGTTGTTGTGCTTGTCAAGAGGTATGTTTGTTAAATATCCTATTTCTTTAGTTTGTTTTCAAGGCATGTAGTCGAAATCTAACTTTGAATGTTTTTTTATGTTTTGTTAGCAAGCAGAGTATGTGAGGAAGCACCTTGAGTATGTTGAGTATTCAAGGTTAATCTTTTGGAGATTAATAATGCTTCTATACATACAACACACAACTTCAACCATTCCTGCCAAGAAACAAACATATGTCTTGAAGACTCATGGGTGTATAAAGACATGTTATATTCAAAGTTGATTTTGATGTATTAGCAACATTAGTTTAAGGTTTCTGAAGAGTATTAAAAGATATATTAGAATTATTTTAGTAGTTGTTTGTAATATGTGTCTACGCTCAAGACATGTTTGTAAATAGTCTATGGTATAAATTCAAGTTGTATTCGATGACAGTTGTTTTGGGAGCTTCTGTTTAACTTTTCGGAACATTGTATTACACTTATTGTCAAAGCATGTTTGTAAATCATCTATAGTATCAATTGAAGTTATATTCGTTAACAGTTGTTTTGTGAAGATCTCTCCAACTTTTGTGAATATTGTATTACAGCTACGGTCAAGACATCTTTGTAAATAGTCTTTAGTTTAGAATGAAGTTGTATTCGATCATAGTTGTTTTGTGAAGATCTGTTCAACTTTTTTGAAAATTGTATTACAGTTGCTTCATTACAGATCATGCGATTAATAATAAACAATACAAATAAGTTCTAATAAGTTTTTTTGGGAAGCGTGTTTACGATTTTGAATTTTTAAGAGTGAAAGTTTTGGTTTTTTAAAATGAAAGTTTTAAATTAACATTGGGAAGCGTGTTTATTAATTTTGAACATTAACTTTGTTCAATAGTAAATAATGACAGGTTTGAGAGCAAATCACACACTCTCTATTTTTATTGTTACGATTCTGAACATTAACGGTGTTGAGTGCCAAATAATAAGTTTTTTGAGACGAAATATTTTTATTCTTATTCTTATTAATTAATTAATTAATTTATATAAGATATAACATTGTATCAATTTTTTTTTATAGTTGGTTGTATTGTTCAACAATATTCAAGTTGAGAGCTTATTTTATAAAAAAAACCTTTTTAAAATTGGCTGGTTATTTTCAAAAGATTTGTATGTAGCATCATTTCATTTTTATAATTGTCACACCCTCAAATTTCCACTTGCGGAGTTTTACCGCGAGGCGTATGACAAACCAGGATCCAAGTCAACGGTCACAATAAACAACACTATATGAAATACATAAACTCAAAAAAAACATAGTTCTCATAATCATAAAACCGTAGCGGAAGCATTTAACCAGTTACAAAACCATGTACCAACGTGTTCAAAATATTTATTTCAAAACAAGAAACTAAGCCTAGACGCCAATGCAAACCCGTGCGCCTAGTCCAACAGTTCCTACCTTAGCGACATGAGAAAAAACATGCCAAAACGACGTCAACATATATAATGCTGGTGAGTTCATAGGTTTGTTCAATATGTTACCAAATGTTACCACGTGTTACCAAAACGTTACCATATCCATGCTATATCAATGTTACCAAGTACGCTAGCTAGGCGTATGTTTTGTTACTACTACGATTGGAAAACCATTACTAGACTGTTACCAGTGTTCAGCCCAAGTGTTCAGCAATGTTTAGCAAGTTCGAGACAATATGCACCGACCGGCCCTCCAAGCTGTCGAGTGGGGCCTGTCAAACCCAATAGATCTATCCACATTTCCCCCGTTGTGCATCCCCGCACATTCATGGTTTCCCCGGGACTTTCAAAGATCGTATAGCAACGTAAAGTTAAATCATAGTATGACATATGTTACCAAAATAAGTTTAGCGCATGTTTTCTCCCCCAAAAGTAAAAGCAGTAAAAGTGGGGCCGTGAACTCACCTTGAGTTGTGTTCCTCGAATAAATATGAAAAGCCAAGCTCTTGATAATCCCAACTAACGGAGAACTATCAAAATGTTCACATAAGTGTCCCGACTAATAACCATAAGGTTATCTAGTCTCGGATTTTCCAGATCGTGACTAAGTATGTTTTAAAACGTGTTTGACTATTTAACCGACACACTAGACTGTCCCGACATCCCGTTGGTGACCCATCACATCAATTAATCAAGTACATAATGTTAACACACAAGTTTCAAGCATACAACACTTAGTTTGCATCAAAAATCGCATATACGAAGTCGTAAGGTCGAACCGGAAGATTTCTAGGTTTGGTTCGACCCCAAGGGCTTCTGGTCCGACCCATGGACCCTTGGTTCAACCCTCATGATGTTAATTCAACCTATTCACAAGTTTATTTGACCTAACACATGTTTATTTGACCCTAACATATGTTTATTCGACCTTAACGTATCTTAAATCGACCCTATCGCGTGTTAATTCGCCCCCGGGCACCCAGATTCGCCCCCAAGCACCCACATTCAACCCTATGCTGCTATATTCAACCCATTTGAGCCACCTTCGACCCATTTGAGCCACATTCGACCCTTTTGAGCCACATTCGACCTTTTTGAGCCATATTTGACCCATTTGAGCCACATTCGACCCATTTGAGCCACCTTCGACCCATTTGAACCACATTCGACCCTTTTGAGCCACATTCGACCCCACGAAGGGTCGAATGAGTTCTACGTTTGACCCTTTGCTGCAAAACTTTATAAAACACACCAAAACGCATCTAAACGATCCGAAAACATCACGAAACATCACCAATCACAGCAATCAACTATCATTAACATATTCCCACAAAACCCTACCAATTTTATCCCGAAATCCGTCTGTTTTACAAGTTACCCGAAATGGAAAATTATGGAGATGTCACATCAAATGCATGCAAATCTTTACCCAATTAGGAAACTTTCTGAAATCTCTTAAAAATCAACTTAACATGCTCAGATTATCATGTACAAGAAAAACCCCCAATCATATCATTATCAATAACATCATGAACAAGCCCTAAATCTAACCCAAAATCCCCAAAATGTTCAAAACATCATCAATAACCAATTGTAACCTATCTCAATCATAAATCATCATCAACAACAGTCCTAGATCATTGTTATAACATCTATACAGCAATCAATCATCAAACAATACATAACACCACATAAAGCATCATTAACACATGTAAATTTGTATGAAAACTCATTGTTTATGGATAGGTTTTGTTTAGAAAGATGTTAGGTAGGTTTTTATCCATGAAAACATGTTTGAATCAGATCTGAACCTTTGGGGTTTAATGAAAACGAATCAAAATGCTTTAAAAAGGATTTAGGATGAAGAACACAACTTGGATTCTTGATTAGATGTTGTTTGTAGGTTAGATTATGAAAAACAAGAGCAAAAAACTCCTTCCTCAGTGATTAAAATCGTTTGAGAGTGTTTATAGACGGCTAGGGTTTGTGAAATGGTGAAAAATGACAAAGTGTGGTATTTATACTAGTTCCACATTCGCCATTGTATAGGGTCGAAGGTTCCACCTTCGCCCCTTTACAAGGTCGAATGAACTCTAGTTGTTCCCTTGTCTAGGTTCACCCCCATGCCATGGGTCGAACAGGGTCCCAAGCCCAGGTTCGCCCCCACGCTATAGGTCGAACCAGGACTTATGTTTTCTAGGTTTTCCAGTTTTGTCGTTTTAACACATTTAACCACATCCTAACATATGAACACGCAATCCTAACACATGTTAAGCATATATAAGCATGTATAATCATGTTCGCACCTTTGTAGCACATATTATCATGTTATGTTACACGTATGTTAATAATCTGCATATCATACTTGATTCAATTCATGTAATTTCACCAACAATGGGACCTAGTACTAGTGTATTCCCAAAATGACTCCCAATGATCCTCCAGATCATTGAACCGTGGACAATCCTAACATAACCCGACTCAACTAACCCACTTAAGTCCGTTTATAATTGTTTTTCGCTAAGGTAGACTTATGTTTTACGAAAATTTTAAGCTGAACATGCCGGGTATCACATCATCCCCACGTTGAAAGAATTTTGGTCCCGAAAATTGCACGAAGCCCAAAAATGAAAGAGACGAAAGGAAGGAAACGAAAAGAAAATTTACCGGTTGTCACAATAATTAAATAATTATAATAATTATTTTAAAACTATCTTTAATAAGTAATTCCTAAGTTTTGAATTTTTAGGAGGGAAAGTTTTAAATCACACAAGGAAGCGTGTTTAGAAATTTTACCATTAACAGGGTCGAGTTGCAAATAATAAGATTTGTGAGAGCAAATATTGATATTGTTATTATTATTATTTAATTAATTAAACTATGTGACATATTGCAAATTCTAAGTGAAACTTTATTTGATGACAGTTGTTTTAACAACATTTGTTGGCAAATATTGACAGTTTTGAAAGCAAATCACAAACTCTCTATTTTTATTGTTAGGATTCTGAACATTAACAGTGTTGAGTGCCAAATAATAAGTTTTTTGAGATGAAGTATTTTTATTCTTATTATTAATTAATTAATTAATTTATATAAGATATAACATTGCAAGCTCTAAGTGAAATTCTATTTGATGACAGCTGTTTTAACAACATCTGTTGACAAGTTAACAGTTGTTGTAAAACAGATCTTCCAATTGTAATAATAAATAATACACTTAAGCCCAAGTTTCGAATATTCAAGAGGGAACTTTTTAAATTATGGTAGCGAAACGTATTTACGATTCTGAACATTAACTGTGTTGGGTGCCAAATAATAAGTTTTTTGAGACGAAATATTTTTATTGTTATTATTATTAATTAAATATTTAATTGAGTTATATAAGATAAAACATTGTATCATTATATATATAGTTGGTTGTATTGTTCAATAATATTCAAGTTGAGAGCTTATATTGTATAAAAAATATTTTTTAAATCGCCAGGTTATTTTCTAAAGATTTTGTATTAGCATCATTTCATTTTGATAACTAAAGCATTATAGGGAAGCGTGTTTAGAAATTTTTAGGAGGGAATGTTTTAAATCATATAGGGAAGCGTGTTTATGAATTTTAACATTAACAGGGTCGAGTTGCAAATAATAAGAGTTGTGTGAGCAAATATTTTTATTGTTATTATTATTAATTAATTAATTAATTAATCTACGTGACATATTGCAAATTCTTAGAGAAACTCTATTTGATGACAGCTGTTTTAACAACATTTGTTGGCAAATAATGACGGTTTTGAGAGCAAATCACACACTCTCTATTTTTATTGTTACGATTCTGAACATTAACAGGGTTGAGTGCCAAAAAATAAGTTTTTTGAGACGAAATCTTTTTATTCTTCTTATTATTAATTAATTAAATTAATTGATTTATATAAGATATAACATTGCAAGCTCTAATTGAAATTCTATTTGATGACTGTTGTTTTAACAACATCTGTTGACAAGTTAACAGTTGTTGTAAAACAGATCTTCCAATTATAATAATAAATAATACATTTAAGCCCAAGTTTCGAATATTCAAGAGGGAACTTTTTAAATTATGATAGCGAAACGTATTTACGATTATGAACATTAACTATGTTGAGTGGCAAATAATAAGTTTTTTGAGACGAAATATTTTTATTGTTATTATTATTAATTAAATAATTAATAATTGATTTATATAAGATAAAGCATTATATCAATTTTTATATAGTTGGTTGTATTGTTCAATAATATTCAAGTTGAGAGCTTATTTTATAAAAAAAACTTTTTAAACTCGGCTGGTTATTTTCTAAAGAATTTGTATGTAGCCTCATTTCATTTTGATAATTAAATAATTATAATCACTATTTTAAAACTAATATTAATAAGTAAGCCCTAAGTTTTGAATTTTTAGGTGGGAAAGTTTAAATCACATAGGGAAGCATGTTTAGGAATTTTAACATTAACAGGGTCGAGTTGCAAATAATAAGAGTTGTGAGAGCAAATATTGATATTATTATTATTATTATTATTATTATTATTATTATTATTTATTAATTAATTAATTCATCTACGTGACATATTGCAAACTCTAAGTGAAACTCTATTTGATGACAGCTGTTTTAACAACATTTGTTCTAAAATAATGACAGTTTTGAGAGCAAATCACACACTCTCTATTTTTATTGTTACGGTCCTGAACATTAACAGTGTTAAGTGCCAAATAATAAGTTTTTTGAGACGAAATCTTTTTATTCTTAATATTATTATTAATTAATTAATTAATTAATTGATTTATATAAGATATAACATTGCAAGCTCCAAGTGAAATTCTATTAGATGACAGTTGTTTTAACAACATCTGTTGACAAGTTAACAGTTGTTGTAAAACAGATATTCCAACTATAATAATAAATAATACATTTAAGCCCAAGTTTTTAATATTCAAGAGGGAATTTTTTTAAATTATGATCGGGAAGCATATTTACGATTCTGGACGTTAACTGTGTTGGGTGCCAAATAATAAGTTTTTTGAGACGAAATATTTTTATTGTTATTATTATTAATTAAATAATTAATTGATTTATATAAGATAAAACATTGTATCATTATATATAGTTGGTTGTATTGTTCAATAGTATTCAAGTTGAGACCTTATATTTTATAAAAAACCATTTTCAAATCGGCTGGTTATTTTCTAAACATTTTGTATTAGCAACATTTCATTATGATAATTAAATAATTATAATAATTATTTTAAAACTATCTTTAATAAGTTTTGAATTTTTAGGACAGAAAGTTTAAAATCATAGAGGGAAGCGTGTTTAGGAATTTTAACATTAACAGTGTCGAATTGCAAATAAAAATAGTTGTGTGAGCAAATATTGATATTGTTATTATTATTAGTTAATTAATTCATCTACATGACATATTGCAAATTCTAAGTGAAACTTTATTTGATGACCGTTGTTTTAACAACATTTGTTGGCAAATAATGATTGTTTTGAGAGCAAATCACACACTCTCTATTTGTATTGTTACGATTCTGAACATTAACAGTGTTGAGTGCCAAATAATAAGTTTTTTGAGACGAAATATTTTTACTCTTTTTACATATATGTTAGTTTAAAAACTCTCATGAATAGTTTTTGTATCATTATTATTAATTAATAAATTAATTGATTTATATAACATATAACATCGCAAGCTCCAAGTGAATTTCTATTTGATGATAGCTGTTTTAACATGTGTTGAGAAGTTAATAGTTGTTGTAAAACAGATCTTTCAACTATAATAAGAAATAATAAATTTTAGCCAAAGTTTTTAATATTCAAGAGGGAACTTTTTAAATTATGATAGGGAAGCGTATTTACGATTCTAAACGTTAACTGTGTTGAGTGCCAAATAATAAGTTTTTTGAGACGAAATATTTTTATTGTTATTATTATTAATTAAATAATTAATTGATTTATATAAGATAAAACATTGTATCATTATATATCTAGTTGGTTGTATTGTTCAATAATATTCAAGTTGAGAGCTTATATTTTATAAAAAACATTTTTCAAATGGGCTGGTTATTTTCTAAAGATTTTGTATTAGCATCATTTCATTTTGATAATTAAATAATTATATAATTATTTTAAAACTATCTTTAATAAGTAAGCCCTAAGTTTTGAATTTTTAGGATGGAAAGTTTTAAATCACATAGGGAAGCATGTTTAGGAATTTTAGCATTAACAGGGTCTAGTTGCAAATAATAAGAGTTGTGTGAGCAAATATTGATATTGTTATTATTATTAATTAATAAATTCATCTACGTGACATATTGCAAATTTTAAGTGAAACTTTATTTGATGACAGTTGTTATAACAACATTTGTTGGCAAATAATGTTAGTTTTGGGTGCAAATCACACACTCTCTATTTTTATTGTTACGATTCTGAACATTATGATAGGGAAGCGTATTTACGATTCTGAACGTTTACTGTGTTGAGTGCCAAATAATAAGTTTTTTGGAGACGAATTATTTTTGTTGTTATTATTATTAATTAAATAATTAATTGATTTATACAAGAGAAAACATTGTATCATTATATATATAGTTGGTTGTATTGTTCAATAATATTCAAGTTGAGAGCTTATATTTTATAAAAAAACATTTTTCAAATCGGATGGTTATTTTTTAAAGATTTTGTATTAGCATCATTTCATTTTGATAATTAAATAATTATAAAATTATTTTAAAACTATCTTTAATAAGTAAGCCCTAAGTTTTGAATTTTTAGGACAAAAAATTTTAAATCACATAGAGAAGCGTGTTTAGGAATTTTAACATTAACAGGGTCGAGTTGCAAATAATAAGAGTTGTGTAACAACCCGACCAGGAGGGGCTGGACGTTACGACAGTTTGGTAACAGACATGCACAACGGAAGCAACGATAACTAATATTTAAATGTTATACAATTTCTAATCCAAAATATAAATACATAACTTAAATAAAATAGACTAGTATCTATGCAGGGACGAAACGCGGCGGTCTTCGAAGCGGTTGATAAGGTGTGATCCGATCCAATCTCAATCCATGCTTAGCTCTAATGCTATAACTGCAACACATATAGCCGAATCTTCTAACCAGATAACCTATAATCCGCTACTAGCAAGCATATACCTCACGGTTGCCATCCATCAATTTGCAGTACCTGAACACATTCTTAAAAGAGTTTTGGGTCAGCAAATACGTTGGTGAGTCCGTATAAGTAGTAAGTGGATCCAAAACAAGTTTATCATTTCAAAAGCAAGTTACACAGTTTAATACATTTCAACACACGTGATGTACAAGCGACCCCTCAACCCTAACACTAGATCTATCTACTGCCATTATAGATCTACAAGGCATAATATATGCCGCAATGGTCCGCGGGCCTCAGTGGAGGGTTTCCCGGTTCCCTAGTCCCGGGTCCACTATGCGTGGGGGTTTTGTGATACCCCGCAATTTCAGGTTCCTGATTCAACTAAACTCTAGTTGCTTGCACCTAGATTACTTGCATCTTACTTGACTAGTGTTAACTAGTTACACATGCACATACTCGATGTATATGTATCTATGAGTTATTATCATGTGACAGACATATGACTAAATTTATGAAAGTTATTAATATTAATCTATGTGTGTACATGAATCTCTTATACTTCCAAATGTGCTTGTATATTTATATATATATATATATACATACACTAGGCTTTGACAAGAAAATCTATAAGTTAACAAACATACATATATATACACGAACACACACACATATACACCCTACTCATGATTGGCGGCCGACAAAGACAACACATGGACACATGGAAACAACCTTGGAAATAGAAAATGTCATTATCCTAAGCCTACATTTAGCCAAAACTATGCAAAGAAAACTCACATGAATTGCCTCCAACTCACCAATATTACATGATTTCATGAATCTAGAAGCATGATGAGGTATGCACTTACACTAGATTAGAAATAAAAACAAACATCCATGAAATCCTCACGCAAGACAACTATCTCTACTTGTTTCTACCAAATAAAAATCGGCCAAAGAAGCCTCCTAACTATCACCTAGCTTCCTATGATCTATCAATTATAACATTGAGCTATCACTATCCATATGTGCCTACATCTATGAGTTGTCTAGAACACCTTATCCCAACACTAGGATTTGCAGCCCATAGTGACAACACAGGAAGCATAATGAGACAAGCTAAGAAAGCTATGTAAGGTCACTATCTAACCTCACATCTAGGAAGACACCTTGTCTAAGAAACAAGTGATGTAATCCATCTAGAAGGGATATGATGTAATCCATTTCACCATTTTAGCTTCATGACAAAGCTATGACAATTAGATAACCCAAGCTAATCCCATCCTCTTTGGTAAGAAGCATTCAAATCGGTAGAAGCATGCAAGCCGCCCTCCCCCTATCTTGTTTGATTGTAGCTTACACCTATCTTACACCAATGCATGATTAGTTGTCCAAGTTTCACTAAACTAGTAATAAGACAAAGCTTCACTAATGTATCTAATAAGTCAACCATACCCTTCCTAAACTCTTATACCCCTACGGCTAGAAGACAAGATAGAACACTCCTCATACATCACTTTCACCATGAGGTGATCACCTTTCCTTTGTCCTTCACGCGGCCACAAAAACACATGAGTGCAACCTCATTAATGTTGGCAACTTACACCAATTTAGCAATAAGACAAACATTCTTAATCCACTTTGCAAGGACAACCCCTACCCCTTTGAGACCTCTTACACATAATCGGCTATGACAAGGAGCTAGCAACCATCTTAAGTCACTATCTTTCAATCACACTTGATTAGTCAACTAAACAATAGCTAATTCTAGATGGCTAGTGCATTCCTCTTTTGTTTTGTCCACACCTTGGCCGATCCCTTATAAATATAGGTCACCTCTCATTCTCAAACTCACACCAACACAAGCACTCTTGCTCTCTCACTCTTTCTTTCTATCTTTCGGCTTCCTTGAGTCCGAACCACATTCCTCCACAACTTTTCCCAAGCTTCGGCTCACACTCACCCTCCCTTCTTATAATTGTCGAGCCAAGGAAGGCCACCAAGAAGCTCTAAGGAATCTCACATAGTTTATTTGTATTGAGGTAAGTACCAACCCCTCCTAGTCAAATATATGCGGCCCCTATTGTGAAACCAAGCTTGGTCTCTTGATCACTAGGATCGACCCTAACTAGCCGAGATAGGTTGATTATTATGTGATTAGTAATCAAGTTTTTATTATGTGCAAATTGTTTCACCTATGTAATCAATTATGTTATCTAGTGTTAAAGAAATTGATTACACAAGGATTCATGAAACATTTTTTTTAAAATCAAATATCTTATATGATCTACACAAATTAATGTGGTTCACAAAAGTAGGTGCCGAACTTGTATTGCTAAGCAAAGAACACATAGCTTAATATCTTTTAATGCTCATAGGGAGATATTTGTTGGAATGATAGTTACTTTCTTTGCTTTGCTAGATCTCTCGCACAAACACCAGGTGAGTTTCACTACTCTTTTTCTCAAAAGCATACGTCTCGGAAGGAGACAACTTTTTAAACTTTTTCATAGTCCGGTTTGGGACTACTTTTACACATCCAGGTTTGGGGTGCTATGATTCACTAGGTGAATCTGCTTTCACTAATTCATACTTCATGTCCTTGATGAACTAAACCAACTCTATCATTGAAGTCCTTCTAAATACCGAATGAGTTGCCGGATGGCAAGCGGGTTACTAGTTGATAGCGTATTTAGGTCTCACAAACCTCACATCGTGTGCTGGAGAGCATGGGTGTGAACTATAACTCAACATATTATCATTGTTGATAGACAATGATGTAAGGCACTTTGCTCACTATTGTGGGATCTCGTTGTTTAGCAGTTCAGTATTACCGGTTTTAGTTATCATGAGTGGGTTAGCTACCCCTGGCATGTGAATTAGCTATTGCTCAAAACATGGTCTGGCGGACCTACGTATTTACCAAACTTTGTGAACTCAACAACTTTATGTTGACCCACGATTATTATACCTTTTTTCATGACACTAGTTCGAAGCACGAGTAGGGCATTCATCATATGGCATCATGGGGATATGAATAATTATCTATTTTCGAGTGTTTAATTATCTATTATGATCCTGAACGCGTTGTTTACTCTAACTATTCGAATAACTAATATCTTTAAAATTCACTTCCGCAACTATTGAAAATATTTGATTATCTATGAAACTTGTTTTACAATAACGGACTAAATGGTTTGGGCAATTAGAGTCGTTCATGTGACTTATGGCTATGGAGATCCTGGTATGTCACACGCCTCGCGGTATAAACCCCGTAGAGGAAATTTGAGGGTGTGACAAATTGGTATCAGAGCCATTGGTTATAGTGAACTAGGATTGCATTCTAGTCTATAATCATCATAGCATAAGTATTAGTTACACACACTACCTTAAGTGCACAACTTGATAATTTCTGGAATACGTGTACTGATCTAGTGTATTGCAGGAAAGACCATGACTAACCCTACTCATAACTATTCTTCTCGTGCTATCGAGGGACAACAAGCTCCATCAGTGGATCCCTACCTACGTTCAGCATCATTTCAGTATTCACATTGGGATACCAATCGTTGGCATTGGTTTACCGATATGTTGCACTCTTGGGTTATAGGTTATGGAGTGTAAGCTAGAGTTCCTCCTGTTATAGATTCTTGGGAAAGATCTTTTGCAGGTATGGTGAGGCACGTTCATACTGAGTTGGACATTGCTTTAACTGCTGTGCAACAGTTTAAGTTCTGGAGGAGGAATGCAGATGAGACAATCAGGCACATGGAAGGTCAGATAGGCCACTTGATGGTTGAAATGGCAGTCGTCAAGCGGGAAGTTGCTAAGACTAGGCAGGAGTTGGCTACCACTAGACAGAGTTTAGCAAATACTATGCAAGAATTGAATATCGTTCGTAATAGGCTTATAGCAGCCTTAGGGATAGATGTAGAGGATCTTGAGGAGGATCCCAAAGAGGACCCTATGGAGGAAGAGGATGATGCTATTGGAGCAGCCATTGAGGCCTCATTTGAAGAAGAGCTCGAACCAGAAGAGGAAAACGATCTATTTGAGGTCGAGATTCAAGACAAAAGCGATGATGAGAGCTCGTGTGTGGATCATGCGGACGATTGATTTCTACTATCTTAAGTATCATATATATTCGTATAATGACTTTTATTTTGTCGTGTGAGATCTAAGAATTGTTTATCCTATGTTATAATTATTATCATCAATCTACTACTTTATCTTATTCTCGCATTCAAAATCCTTGTTACATTCTAGTTTACTTATACTACATGAACGATGGTATGCGGAACATATTATTGTTTTCTCATGAGTATAATGTAAATATAGAATTGCTATGACGGGTAGAGGAAATGGTAGAGGCAGTATCAACATGACGCAAGAAGAACTAAGCATACTAATCAATGATCGGGTTGTAGCAGCCTTGGCAGCTTTTCAAGCTAGCCAACCTGCTCATCACCCTCCGACTTGTACCTACAAGTCATTCATGGATTGTAAGCCTCATAACTTCGGAGGATCTGAAGGAGCGATCGGACTACTTAGGTGGTTCGAAAAGGTGGAATCATGCTTTGCTATGTGCAATTGCCCGCTAGCTGATAGGGTTAAGTATGCCACCGCTACGCTTGAGAAGGCGGCATTATCGTGGTGGAATGCTCAAGTGCAGCTGCTGGGAGTTGATGTGGCGAACGCTACCTTGTGGGCGGATTTCAAGGAACTCATGAAGGAGGAGTACTGTCCTCGAGATGAGATTCAGAAATTGGAGACCGAGTACCTCAACCTAAAGATGGTGGGGTCAGAGATTGAGAGCTATACTACCAGGTCGCATGAACTGGCGACCATGTGCCCTAACTACTCCACTCCGCTCTACAAATGAATTGAGTTGTATATCCAGGGCCTAGTACCTCAGATTAAGGGAATGGTCACTGCTGCTAACTTCAATAACCTCCAGCAGGTGATTCGCTTGGCTCACCAGCTGACTGATCAGAAGGTGGAAGAGGGACTCCTACCCCCTCGTGGAGCTCCATCTTCTAACACCAATGATAACAAGAGGAAGTGGGAGAATGCATCTGGCAGACTCTCGACTAACGGTAATCAGCAGCAACAGCAAAACAAGAAACATGACAACGGTAGCAACCGTAATTAGTCACAGAGTGGTTATTAGGGACACCGTCCCAAGTGCAATAAGTGCAAGTATCATGACTCAGGACCCTGTAACAGGATCAAGTGTGATCGTTGTGGTAAGATGGGTCATGTGCAGAAGGACTACAGAGTCAATGTCCCAGGAAGTCAGCCAGTACCTCAGCAAGGACAGCAAGAAAGGAACAATAAGGGTTGTTACCAGTTTGGGAATAAGGGTCACTTCAAGAAGGACTGCCCACAGCTGAACGGGAATGGTAACAACAACAACCGTGGGAACAATAACCACGGTGGTGGTAACAGAAATGGGAACAACCACAACAACGCTCCTAACAACAATAACCACAACCTCAACAACAACAACGGGGCTCGTAGGAGAGCTTACGTGATTGGTTCAGGAGAAGCTAGGAATGACAACAATGTCGTGACGGGTACGTGCTCCTTAAACAACAACCTTGCTTCTGTTTTGTACGATACTGGTGTGGACTTTAGTTTTGTGTCATAAAAACTTAGTAAACAGCTAGGGATAGTTCCTACTCTTCTTGATACCCCACATTCTATAGAGTTAGCTGATGGGAAGCCTGTTGAGGTAACCCACATCTATCGTGAGTGTAAGCCCGAACTAGATGGGCAGTTGTTTGCCATCGATATTCTACCTATCACCCTCGGAAGCTTTGATCTTGTGGTTGACATGGACTGGTTGTCCAAGCAACGCGCTGAAATTCTCTGTCAAGAGAAAATCGTTCGCATCCCTCTCTCTAACGGAGAACTGCTAACTGTTCGGGGTGATCGTGGTGGTGCCATGGTAGGCATCATCTCATTCTTGAAAGCCCAGAAGTGTATTCGAAAGGGCTATCCGGCCATTCTGGCTAATATTTCTGATACTCGAGCGGAAGGCGAAACAGGGATTGAAGATATCCCAGTAGTCCGTGACTTTCCAGACGTATTTCCTGAAGAATTTCCTGGACTTCCACCTGTTCGTCAAGTCGAGTTTCAGATAGATCTTGCACCTGGAGCAGCCCCAGTTGCACGCACACCATATCGCCTAGCGCCAGGCGAACTTCAAGAACTGTCTACCCAACTCCAAGAGCTATTGGATCGGGGTTTTATTAGACCTAGTTCTTCACCATGGGGAGCCCCAGTCCTATTCTTTAAGAAAAAGGATGGAAGCTTCCGTATGTGCATTGATTATCGAGAATTGAACAAAGTGACGGTAAAGAACCGCTATCCTTTACCTCGTATAGATGACTTGTTCGACCAACTTCAAGGGTCATGTTTCTATTCCAAGATTGACCTCAGGTCAGGATATCATCAGCTGAGAGTCCGAGAAGAGGATGTAGCAAAGACAGCCTTTCGAACGCGATATGGACATTATGAGTTTTTGGTGATGCCATTTGGGCTAACTAATGCACCGGCTGTGTTCATGGACATCATGAACCGCGTGTGTAAGCCTTATTTGGACAAATTCGTCATAGTGTTCATAGATGATATACTGATCTATTCCAAGAACAGGGAAGAGCACGAGCAACACCTGCGATTGATATTGGAACTCTTGAGAAATGAGCAGCTGTATGCGAAACTCTCCAAATGTAACTTTTGGATACGAGAAGTCCAATTTTTAGGACATGTAGTCAACAAAGACGGAATACATGTCGATCCCGCCAAGATTGATGCCATTAAACAGTGGGAGGCACCTAGGACTCCTACGATTGTGCGCTAATTCATTGGTCTTGCGGGATATTATCGCGGATTCATCGGGGGATTCTCTAAGATTGCTCAACCCCTCACTACTTTGACACAGAAAGGTATTACTTACAAGTGGGGAGATACCCAAGAATCTGTTTTTCAACTATTAAAGGCAAAGCTTTGAAGTGCACCAATCCTATCGTTACCGGAGGGTACAAATGATTTTGTGGTGTATTGTGATGCGTCTATCCAAGGATTAGGGTGTGTACTGATGCAGCGTGATAAGGTAATCGCGTATGCTTCACGTCAATTGAAGGTTCATGAGAAGAACTACACCACCCATGACTTAGAATTAGGAGCAGTAGTTTTTGCTCTAAAGATTTGGAGGCATTACCTCAATGGAATGAAGTGTACGATCTTCACTGATCACAAGAGTCTTCAACACATATTCGATCAGAAAGAGTTGAACATGCGACAGCGTCGATGGGTCGAGCTTCTGAACGATTATGATTGTGCCATCAAATATCATCCAGGGAAAGCTAATGTAGTAGCAGATGCCCTTAGTCGTAAGGAGACGAAGCCTAAGAGAGTGCGAGTGTTACAACTCACTATCCATTCCAATCTTCCTGACAAAATACGTGAAGCCCAGGCCGAGGCTCTGAAGGAAAAGAACATCAGACTGGAGACACTGCATGGTGTGGATAAACATTTGGAACTGAGAATAGATGGTCTTCAGCACTTCATGAATCGAGTCTGGATCCCACGTTTTGGAGATCTTAGACAACTAGTGCTCGACGAGGCTCACATCTCTCGTTATTCGGTACATCCTGGTTCGGATAAAATGTACCAAGATCTCAAAACCCTTTACTGGTGGCCAAACATGAAAGCCGAGATAGCCACTTATGTTAGTAAGTGCTTGGCTTGTGCAAAGGTTATGATTGAATATCAGAAATCTTCAGGCTTACTACAGCAACCAGAAATCCCTATGTGGAAATGGGAGGGAATTTCCATGGACTTCATCACGAAGCTCCCTAAAACACCAAGTGGGCATAATACGAATTGGGTTATCGTCGATTGCTTAACCAAATCGTTACACATTCTGGCAATAAAGAAAACTGACACGCTGGAGAAACTGGCCAAATTCTATCTCAAAGAGATAGTCTTTAAGCATGGAGTGCCTACTTCCATCATATCCGATCGTGACTCGCGATTTACTTCTCGTTTTTGGACTACTCTCCAAGATGCTTTGGGAACTCGCTTAGATATGAGCACAGCCTATCACCCCCAAACGGATGGACAGAGTGAGCGTACCATCCAAATGTTGGAAGATCTGCTACGGACATGCGTGGTGGACTTTGGCAACAGTTGGGATAAGCACTTGCCGTTAATCGAATTCTCGTATAACAATAATTACCACACTTCTATTCAGTGTGTGCCTTTTGAGGCACTATATGGACGCCAGTGTAGGTCTCCCATTTGTTGGACTTAAGTTCGGGATAGCCAACTGACAGGTCCCGAACTAGTACACGAGACTTCTGAGAAAATCATGCAAATCAGAAACCAGATGGTTGCGGCGCGTGATCGACAGAAAAGTTACGCTGATATGCGTAGGAAACCTTTGGAGTTCCAGGTTGGAGACAAGGTACTGCTAAAGGTATCACCTTGGAAGGGTGTGATACGCTTTGGAGGCGAGGAAAGTTGAACCGCGGTACGTTGGACCATTCGAGATCATCGAAAGGATTGGTCCAGTAGCGTACAGGTTAAACATGCCTGAGGAACTCAGTGGAGTTCACATCGTGTTTCATATCTCAAATCTAAAGAAGTGTCTTGCTGACACGACACTGGTAGTGCCACTAGAAGAGATCCAGGTGGACGACCAGCTACGGTTCGTGGAGGAACCGGTGGAGATTCTTGAGCAGGGCGTCAAGAAACTCAGACAAAGTACCATAACTATTGTTAAGGTACGGTGGAATTCCCATCTAAGACCAGAATACACGTGGGAACGCAGGGATCAAATGCGGCTTAAATACCCACATCTCTCTACTGAACCTAAACTTGTGCATAGATCAAACGCTAAACATAAAGAAGCTACCTCAAAGTAAATTTCGAGACGAAATTCCTTTCAACTTGGGGATGATGTGACATCCGGGAACCAAGCATACATTTTTCTAGCTAGTTTTACTGTTTACTTGTTGAATTTCGAGACGAAATTCTTTTCAACTTGGGGATGATGTGATACCCCGCAATTTCAGGTTCTTGATTCTACTAAACTCTAGTTGCTTGCACCTAGATTACTTGCATCTTACTTGACTAGAGTTAACTAGTTACACGTGCACACACTAGATGTATATGTATCTATGAGTTATTATCATGTGACAGACATGTGACTAAATTTATGAAAGTTATTAATATTAATCTATGTGTGTACATGAATCTCTTATACTTCCATATGTTCTTGTATATATATATATATAAATATATATATATATATATATATATATATATACATACACTAGGCTTTGACAAGAAAAGCTATAAGTTAACAGACATACATATATATATATATATGAACACACACATATACACCCTACTCATGATTGGCGGCCGACAAAGACAACACATGGACACATGGAGACAACCTTGGAAATAGAAAATGTCATTATCCTAAGCCTACATTTAGCCGAAACTATGAAAGAAAACTCACATGAATCGGCTCCAACTCACCAATATTACATGATGTCATGAACCTAGAAGCATGATGAGGTATGCACTTACACTAGATTAGAAATAAAAACAAACATCCATGAAATCCTCATGCAAGACAACTACCTCTACTTGTTTCTACCCAATAAAAATCGGCCAAAGAAGCCTCCTAACTATCACCTAGCTTCCTATGATCTATCAATTATAACATTGACCTATCACTATCCATATGTGCCTACTTCTATGAGTTGTCTAAAACAACTTATCCCAACACTAGGATTTGCGGCCCATAGTGACAACACAAGAAGCATAATGAGACAAGCTAAGAAAGCTATGTAAGTTCACTATCTAACCTCACATCTAGGAAGACACCTTGTCTAAGAAACAAGTGATGTAATCCATCTAGAAGGGATATGAGGTAATCCATTTCACCACTCTAGCTTCATGTCAAAGCTATGACAATTAGATAACACAAGCTAATCCCATCCTCTTTGGTAAGAAATATGCAAATCGGCACAAGCATGCAAGTCGCCCTCCCCCTATCTTGTTTGATTGTTGCTTACACCTATATTACACCAATGCATGATTGGTTGTCCAAGTTTCACTAAACTAGTAATAAGACAAAGCTTCACTAATCTATCTAATAAGTCAACCATACCCTTCCTAAACTCTTATGCCCCTACGGCTAGAAGACAAGATAGAACACTCCTCATACATCACTTTCACCATGAGGTGATCACCTTTCCTTTGTCCTTCATGCGGCCGCAAAAACACATGGGTGCAAGCTCATGAAAGTTGGCAACTTATACCAATTTAGCAATAAGACAAACATTCTTAATCCACTTTGCTAGGACAACCCCTACCCCTTTGAGACCTGTTACACATAATCGGCTATGACAAGGATCTAGCAACCATCTTAAGTCACTATCTTTCAATCACACTTGATTAGTCAACTAAACAATTGCTAATTCTAGATGGCTAGTGCATTCCTCTTTTGTTTTGTCCACACCTTGGCTGATCCCTTATAAATAGAGGTCACCTCTCATTATCAAACTCACACCAACACAAGCATTCTTGCTCTCTCACTCTCTCTTTCTCTCTTTAGCCTTCCTTGAGTCCGAACCACACTCCTAGTCAAATATATGCGGCCCCTATTGTGAACCCAAGCTTAGTCTCTTGATCACTAGGATCGACCCCAACTAGCCGAGATAGGTTGATTATTATGTGATTAGTAATCAAGCTTTTATTATGTGCAAATTGTTTCACCTATGTAATCAATTATGTTATCTAGTGTTAAAGAAATTGATTACACAAGGATTCATGAAACATTTTTTTAAAATCAAACCTCTTATATGATGTACACAAATTGATGTGGTTCACAAAAGTAGGTGCCGAACTTGTATTGCTAAGCAAAGAACACATAGCTTAATATCTTTAATGCTCATAGGGAGATCTTTGTTGGAACGATAGTTACTTTCTTTGCTTTGCTAGATCTCTCGCACAAACACCAGGTGAGTTTCACTACTCTTTTTCTCAAAAGCATACGTCTCGGAAGGAGACAACTTTCTAAACTTTTTCATATTCCGGTTTGGGACTACTTTTACTCATCCCAGGTTCGGGGTGCTATAATTCACTAGGTGAATCTGCTTTCAATAATTCATACTTTATGTCTTTGATGAACTAAACCAACTCTATCATTGAAGTCCTTCTAAATACCGAATGAGTTGCCGGATGGCAAGCGGGTTACTAGTTGATAGCGCTATTAGGTCTCACAAACCACACATCGTGTGCTGGAGAGCATGGGTGTGAACTATAACTCAACATATTATCATTGTTGATAGACAATGATGTAAGGCACTTTGCTCACTATTGTGAGATCTCGTTGTTTAGCAGTTCGGTATTATCGGTTTTAGTTATCATGAGTGGGCTAGCTACCCCTGGCATGTGAATAGGCTATTACTCAAAACATGGTCTGGCGGACCTACGTATTTACCAAACTTTGTGAACTCACCAACCTTATGTTGACCCACGATTATTATACCTTTTTGCAGGACACTAGTTCGAAGCACGAGTAGGGCATGCATCATATGGCATCATGGGGATATGAATAATTATCTATTTTCAAGTGTTTATTTATCTATTATGATCCCGAACACGCTGTTTACTCTAACTATTCGAATAACTAATATCTTTAAAATTCGCTTCCGCAACTATTGAAAATATTTGATTATCTATGAAACTTGATTTACAATAAAGAAGTAAATGGTTTGGACATTTAGAGTCGTTCATGTGACTTATGGCTATGGAGATCCTGGCATGTCACACGCCTCGCGGTATGAACCCCGCAGTGGAAATATGAGGGTGTGACAGGTTTCCCCAAGTAGTACTACCCATATATTAAGTGGCTCACCTATGAGTTAATGAGTGTCAGTATAATCCGGCAGCAAGTATCTTGTCACATCACAGCTTAGACACACAAGCATATGTTCACCCCAAAACAGTAAAACAGAAAAAGGGGAGTGGTACACGGAACTCACCTTGATAGCATTTCACACGGTCACATAATATTCCACGTCAAGTTTCCATCTATCGATCATTTCATAAGATCCTATTCAATATTCATTAACATTAGCGCGTAGGGCTGTGCAACGGTTCAGAACCGAACCGGACCGAACCGTGAACCGTTTATTCCAAAATATGAGAACCAGAACCGGAACCGATAATTACTAAACGGTTCGGTTCCAGAACCGGGTGAAACGGTTATAGACCGAAACCGGTTGTCAATAAAATCCTAAAATTAACGTTAACAATTAAATAAAAAAATAAACAAAAATAATGATTTTTCTTAAAAAAATTATAAACAGTTTGTGTTAACCATGGTTACTAAAAGTTTAGCAGTTTACGTATCAAAATATGTTTTGTTCAGATCAGATCATTCTTTTTATACAGATTAAACGTGCCAGAACAAGCTGTGCTGACCGCTGACCATCACATAAGGCAATACTCTACATTCCTACCAAGTAAAACAATTTAAAAGTGCAAGAACTATAAAGAAGGAAACAACACATTCTATTTCAAACTAATAATGGAATATTTAATTATTTAATTTAATTCAAAACGGTTCTAACGATTCTTAACCGAACCGGGAACCGATTATGCCAAAATATGAGAACCGGAACCAGAACCTATAACATTAATTCGGTTCGGTTCTAGCGGTTCCGGGTCGGTTTCACGGTTTTCGCGGTTCGGAACCGTTTATTGCTCACCCCTATTAGCGCGTGTAACCAATATCGCGGTTACACGTGTGGGCACACCTTGGTTCTTTATCCAAACTTCTATGTCACGTTCATCATCTTATGTTGTAATATAAACTAAATAACCGATGTTTATGTTACATTGTTTATATAGTTCTTCGAGTTCCAAATGTCGGGTTATCATTATATAATCATATGCACTACTTAGTTTCTCATATCTAATTATTTCATTGTTATAACTAGTAAGGTCCCAATGTTTGTCAAAGTCCCAATATCACATACTAACCAAGTTATACTAATGTCTGCATTATTCATCTTATGTCCAATATTTATATAATGTTCGTATTACAAGTATCGTTCAATGTGTCACTTAAACCGCTTTTAAAGTCTTTATATATATATATATATATATATATATATATATATATATATATATATATTCTGTTTCGCTATCATGTTTCTATTTTCAAATGTCCATATCACCATATACCTTATTATATTAACAAAGCTTTAGGTCCTAAATATGTCAAATGGCTAAGTCTTATAGTGTGTACATGGGTCTAGTCAGAGACATCACATGTCCTATACATCCTCATACTTCCATCAATATTACTCTACAATTTATACAAGTCATCATAATACTCCCATACATATTAGTCCATTCTCTTGGTTTCTATTCTATATATATATATATATATATATATAAAAGTTTATTACTATAGGTCTATTTATCAGACAAAAGATCAAATACAAACAAAAAAATCGTACGAATTGTACGAATCAAAGAAAAAAAGGCGGTGGCATTATTGTAAATAACAACAACTTTTATCTGTTGCTTTCTTTTTCTCAGACATTATGTCACTTTCTCTTACCCCACTTTCTCTCTCTATAAAAACAAAACATACGTTCAGTCTTTATGTCCAAAATTACTCTAGAAACCAAACCATAACTACTTCACAAAAATACTAAACAAACACAGATTACTCTACAAAACAATCCATAACTACTTCACAAATTGCTCCACAAAGACATGCAATAACTACTTTAAAAATTACTCTACAACTTCAAAAATTACTCTACAAGAAACATTCAGTCTGTAGTTCCAAAATTACTCTAGAAACCAAACATTACTACTGAATAAAAGGTAATTCTATAATTACTCTAGTTATAATTACACTATGTAAATACTCTAGAGTAATCAACAGTTGTTTATAGTGTAGAGTAATTATTGTATAAGTAGAGTAATTTTGTAGCAGATCCTTCTTTCATTTCATCATGTTCTTGTTGATCTTCTGCTTTAAACAAATTCATGTTATCTCCTTCTCAGCTCCAAGTGTCACAAAAATTACTCTACATAGAACATGCTATACCAAATTTCACAAAAAGTGTTGTTTATAGTGTAGAGTAATTATTGTATAAGTAGAGTAATTTTGTAGCAGATCCTTCTTTCATTTCATCATGTTCTTGTTGATCCTCTGCTTTAAACAAATTCATGTTACCTCCTTCTCAGCTCCAAGTGTCACAAAAATTACTCTACATAGAAGATGCTATACCAAATTTCACAAAAAGTACTCTACATAGAGCAGCTTCAAAAGCCTACAACCTTGAAACCTTGTTCTTCATAAAAAAAAAAACATCCTATTTTCTGTTTTAGAAAATTTGCATGAAAAGTGAAAAAAAAAAAAAAAAAACCGTATAAAAATCACATATTACCTCATGTTTGATGTTTTTGGATGATTTTGAACTTCATCTTGGCTGATCACTTCGATTGTGATGTTAATTGGGGGTTTTTTGAGAGTTTTTTTGGTTTGAAATATGATTTTGGGGGTTTTTTGATTTGTTGTTTGTTGTTAGGTAGAAGCATCAAAAAGCTGGTTATGTATAAAGTGACTTTTTCAATAATTACAAAATTGCCACCGTGCCTTTTACTTGATTCGTACCGTTCGTACGGAATTTCTATTTGTACAAGAACTTATCTCCTATTTATCAAGTCGAGTAGTTGTCCGAAGTACTCGTTAGTCCCACACGTGTTAACAAAGACAATATACTAATACTAATACTAAGTTCGGTTTCTCGCTATTTTACCTCCCAAGTCTCCTTGGTTGACCGAGCCTTGAGCCGAGGTTGACCGAGTCAACTAGGTTGACTCGGGTCTTGTTACTTCATCTTCTTCACAGCAATCCCTAGTCACCATTGGTTTATAATAACCTTAATCAACAACATCAACTATAACCCATCACAATTCTACCTATACTTGTGTTAATAATTGTTTAGGAACTAAAATAAAGTCCTATAACTTACCGGCTCGTCAAATCTAACTAGCGCCGCCACCGCCACCGCCTCCGCCTCTCTGGGAGTTGTAACCACCATCACCCATCACTGATCACCCCTGAATCCAAACCAAACCATCCACTGTCGTATCGTATTCCTTATTCAGCAACCCTACACGAACCCAAGTCCACAACCGTCCCTACAATAGTCCACCGAACCACCACTGTGAGCCACCATTTACTTCATCGAAGTGGGGAGGTCGGCCAGAGGCCATGGCCGGCTCTCTATCTCGTCATCCTCTTTCTTCCCCTGATCTCTCTCTCTTTACCGACTATCTTTCTCCCTACCTGCTCTATCTTCTCTCAATAATAGGGTTGGGTAAAGGGGTGTGACGTGTGTGTTGTCGGGAGCAGCGCCGCCGGGACACACCGGAGGACCACCTAGTGCGACTGGAAACCACCGGTTTCTTTGTTCTCTCTCTCTCTCGTGGGTGTATTGATGAGCAGGCAAGTGAAATGTGTGGACATGGGCATTTTTATATTGGTTGGGTTATATGGTTTTTAAGAAACCATTTAATAGTAAATGGTTTTTAGGATGGGTTGTGCAAGGGAGGGGTGGAGGTGGACAAGTGTCCCCCCCCCCCCCCCCCCCCCCCTCTAGTGACTAATCAATAGTTATCGGGCGGGTTCGTTAACATGTTTTAGTTCGGTCTCGTAACTGGTACTTTCTAATAATATATTAGATATATCGGTTTGGTTTTTGATTTCGCGTATAAACGTACCATCCATTATTCATTCTTGGTTACTTTACAATAATAATAATAATAATAATAATAATAATAATAATAATAATAATAATAATAATAATAATAATAATAATATGCTAGAAAAATTTTGGGACCTAGGTCCGGGGTGTTACAAGTTGTATGAGCAAATATTGATATTGTTATTATTATTAATTAATTAATTCATCGACGTGACATATGGCAAATTCTAAGTGAAACTTTATTTGATGACAGCTGTTTTAACAACATTTGTTGGCAAACACTGACCGTTTTAAGAGCAAATCACACACTCTCTATTTTTATTGTTACGATTCTGAACATTAACAGTGTTAAGTGCCAAATAATAAGTTTTTTGAGATGAAATATTTTTATTCTTATTATTATTAATTAATTAATTAATTAATTTATATAAGATATAACATTGCAAGCTCTAAGTGAAATTCTATTTGATGACAACTATTTTAACAACATCTGTTGACAAGTTAACAGTTGTTGTAAAACAGATCTTCCAATTACAATAATAAATAATACATTTAAGCCCAAGTTTTGAATATTCAAGAGGGAACTTTTTAAATTATGATAGGGAAGCGTATTTACGATTCTGAACTTAACTGTTTTGAGTACCAAAAAATAAGTTTTTTGAGACGAAATATTTTTATTGTTATTATTATTAATTAAATAATTAATTGATTTCTATTAGATAAAACCTTGTATCATTATATATATAGTTGGTTGTATTGTACAATAATATTCATGTTGAGAGCTTATATTTTTTAAAAAACATTTTTCAAATCGGCTGGTTATTTTCTAAAGATTTTGTATTAACATCATTTCACTTTGATAATTAAATAATTATAAAAATTATTTTAAAACTATCTTTAATAAGTAAGCCATAAGTTTTGAATTTTTAAGACGGAAAGTTTTAAATCACATAGGGAAGCGTGTTTAGGAATTTTAACATTAACAGGGTCGAGTTGCAAATAATAAGAGTTGTGTGAGCAAATATTGATATTGTTATTATTAATTAATTAATTAATTAATTCATCTACGTGACAAATTGCAAATTCTATGTGAAACTTTATGTTAGGATCTGAGTTTGATTGTTTTGATTGTTTAAGTAGATGAATGATGAAAGAAGTAAACTATAAATGGAAAGTGCAGCGGAATGATAAACTATAAATCAAAACAAGAGAATAATTGTTTTAGAATCGAAAGCTTTCATATATGATTGAATGATTACAAACGATTTACAATTACTCCCCCTCAGCCTGATCACTCGTGTATGTTTGTCTAAGAGAATGTTTTGAGTGATAAATAGAACAGTACATTCACTGTTCTATTTATAGACAATCTAAACTACTGATGACCTACACTGACATCACCTAAGACAGTGACCTCTAACAGAATAACAACATAAAACATCTGATGATACAATCACTGTTACATTGGAAACCACTGAAAGGTAAACAGCTGATAGATAACCTCTAATGGTCTTGAATCATCTGTTGGAGCCTAAGTGTTGTTGGCTCCAACATACCTTTAGTCTTTAGTACTTTGATCAGCAGTTGTTCTTCATCAGACCTTTGATCAGCAGTTGTTCTCTATCAGACCTTTGTAAGCAGCAGTTGTTCCAACAGTTGTTAGGGTACAGCAGATGTTAGAATCAGCAGTCTATTGGGAGAAGTAACTTGTAAATGCTGTTTTTATTAAGGATCAATATGTAGTATATTTTGGCTTTCCAATCATCTGTTCTTCTCCAGGTCAGTAGACCCAACAATCTACCCCCTAGAACAGATGATCCCAAAATTAAGCTTTATTGTTGATCTTTATTCCTCATCAGACTTTCTGTGATTTGCCCTTTGAATTGTAATTCAAAGTTCAATGAGAAGAGGTCTTCTACATCTCTTTCAAGCTCTAAGTTCAGCCATGTTTGGAGATTATCTACACATAGGTCATGTGCATCATCCATACTCAACTTCTGAGCTTCTCCATCTGATCTGAGCAAAGTCAATTCATGGGTGTCTTTGTTGACCTTCCATTTTAGAATTTTTGAACCAGAGGATTTGTTGAGCTGCAATTTTATTCTAGATGAGTTTGGTGATGGAGGTCTCCCAATGAGTTTTCTGAGTTCATCAGTTATGGGATTAGAGAAATAATGGACTTGGTTGTAGATACCCTCTTTTACAAATGTATCAGCAAACTTCTTCTGGTCTTCTTCAGAAATTTCCTTCTGTCTTTTGAACTGTCTCTTGGCAGCAACAGATAGGTCAGAAGTATCAAGCAAGCTGTCAAGTGTAAAGGCCTATTGAGGTCTCATAACCATGGGAGCATCTGAGTAAATTGGTTTTCTGGGCAATGTAGGATCAGTCTTTCTATTCTCTTCCATCTTGTATGTTTCAACCAGCCTTAGCTCAACCCATCTTGCAACGGACCTCATCTCTCCATATTTAGCATCCACAATCTCTTCTCTCATCCTTTTAGACTTTAAGGCTCTGGCTGGATCTCTGCCTTTCCTAAAATCAGGGGCAGAGATTTTCACTGGAGGATTCTTGGCCATTTCTTCAATTCTTAGGAGTTCTTCTTGAAGAGCATGAGTGGTCCAGCCTGCAAACTGTTTCTTGTTTGCTTTGTAGGGCATGGTTGCCAAGATTTGGTCAAGTATAGATTCCCGTACCACCCTTTTCAAATCACTGTGGACATGGAGTTGCTCAGGGTCTTAGCAAAATCTTCAATCCTTCTCAGTTTGCTAAGCTCTGCTGAATGGATGCCTTGAGCAGTCATGTCATCCTTTTCTTTACATCTCTACTTGATGATCAAATCTGTCTGTTCAGTTTGAATTTTAGATATTGATCTATGTTTCTTGGGACAGGGAAATTTGGGAGAGATTGGAAAGTTCTTTCTGATGGATCATCAGTATTGTAGAAGGATTGCATTTCCCCCTTGAGTAGATCAAGCTCAACAGGATACTGAGCAGCCAATGGTGTGATGGATGGTGGTGGTTTGTGAGATGTGAATTGAGTTGTGTGTGGTGAGAATGATGTAAGTGGAATGGCTGGTATGGGTGCAGATATGGTTGTTGAAGTGGAAGGTGGTGATGTTTGTATGTTCTCATCTTGTACTACAAATGTTGATTTTCTCTTCCTTCTGTACAAGATAAATGGTGATAGTGGTGTTGCAGCAGTGGTTGTGTTAACCTCTATTGGCACTCGTCTAGGACCAACAGATGTTTGGGATTTAGGTGGTGAAGTGGTTGTAGGTGGTGTATTGGTAGTTGTGGTGATAGGTTCAGTTGTTGGTTTGGTGATTGTGATTGTAGGTTCAGTTGTTTTGGTGGTAGCAGTGGTTTTGGTGGCAGCAATGGTTCTAATAGCAGTTGTTTTAGTAGCAGCAGTTTTAGCAGCAGTTTTGGAGGGTGGTTGTCTGGTGTGTTTTGCAGACATTTTCTTCCTTTTTGAGGAGCCAACATCCTCAACTTCCTGTTGTTGCTCTATCCTTCTTTGCACTAGAGCCTCTGCCTTGACTTCCAATGTGTCAAGTCTTTTCTGCTTAGCTTCGACAGCCTTTTCAGCATTGACATTTGCAGAGTGATCAACTTCTTTTGCTTTGCCTACATTGACAACTTCAGCATCAGCAGTGGTTTGAACATTGGGTTGTTGTGCTGGTGGTGCAGACCCTGGTTTTGTGGCAGCAGACTTTGGTGATTGACCTTCTTGTGATGGTGGACATCCAAAGGGCTTCAGCTTTTTCAATATATCTCTACCACTCTCCCCCCCTTTTTGGCATAATCAGTTGTGAACTCATCATCATCTTCATCTCTGTAGATGGTGGTAGGGGCAGAGCCAGTTGTCTTCAGCATATGGTCTTTTATGGCTTTAATATCAGCAACAGAGGTTTCAATGGAATGAACTCTATCCATTAATTCTTGGTATTTTAACCCATCACCTAAGTTAATAGGATCATCTGGATTCCTACCAGTGGTAGTTGTAACTGGTTCAATCCTAGGAGGTGAGTCCGTAGAATAAGACCAGATGCCCCTTTGTCTTGGTTCTGGGGACTTCCAACTAATTTTGGGGTCACTATAGTGGCCTCATCATTTGTTTCCTTCAAGGAAGACTTAGCTATGTATCCACTGTCCTGTTGTGAGACAATCGTCTCTACATCAATAGTGGCTGCTTCACTTGAAAACTCACCTTGAGTTTCATTGAACTCAAGTGGTGTAACCTCCTCTGTTCGTGGGCTAGCTAATTGATTTTTCTCAGTCCCAGTCACTTGTTGAATTATGCTCCCAGTGATAGGTGATGGAGAGGAACTAAGAATATCCTGAGTTTTATCAATAGCTTCGAACAATGGTTTCATTGTTGGAAGGACATGTGATGGTGAGGGTTGAGGAGTGAAAAGAGAAGTAGGCTTGGGAGAAGGGCTTATGAGCATATGGTCAAGTGACTCATATGCCTCGTGATGTGTTTCCCCTTGGCTTATAACATGATCCTTTTGAGAGGATTCATGAGGAGGTAGGTCAGGTTGAGATATCTCCAACTGTTGTGAGGAAGTAACAATAGTGGTTTCTTGTAGCTTTTGTGATACAACAGGGATTACCTCTGGTATCTCATCTTCCAGAGGTCCCTTTTTGGTTTTCTTGGTGGTTTTTATGGATGGATGTTTTCTTTTGGAGGTGGCTGGAGTGGGTTTCACAGCACTGGATGTAGTGCCATGATCGCTAGGAGCAGTATGCTCACCAACAGAGGTTTTGGCAACAGTTGTTCTCTTAACACTCTTTGCTTGTTTTTAGAAACTTTAACTTCTGACACCTTTTCTTGGGTGTTTGGACCCAGCATTCTTGTAAAAGTTTCATCTGTTAGACTCTTCATTTGAAATGATTTACCCATTTTAAACTCTTTTTCAGGCAAGACCTTTTGTAGGATTACACTTTGTAGATGCATTTTGTGCAACTAATGCTTTGGATTACTATTAACATATGTTTTTGTGTTTTGACGAATGGGCGAAGGAAGAAATATGGGCAAATAAAGATTTCTAAAGGTGCGAAGGAGAGAGAGGAGGTCGAAGGTAGATTAGATGTTAATGTATAGCTTGGTTCGACCATGATGAATGGGCGAACCTGCACATTCGACCAAGCAAAGTGGACGAATGTGCAGGCCTATAAATAGGTCAAGTTCATTTTGAATGTAAGTTTTGGTCATTTTTGTTTCCCTTCTGTTTGAGTCTCTCCCTAGGGTTTTGTGTAAACTTAATTCACGTCGTGTTTTGATTGTAAAGCTTATTATAACGTATAATTGAGTTTGTTTATCAATGAAATGAAGCATTTAAAGATGATTTCTGTGTTTTGTTAGTATTATTATCATTTTGTGATTGATTCGGGGATTCCGCACCTGAATCAAACTTGTTTGATCACTATCTTTGTAGATTTGACGATCCTACGCGCATACAAAGTGGTATCAGAGCCAATATGGATCAAATGACCACAAATTGATAATTTTACTGTTGATTTAGACCCTATTTTGATCAAAACTTTCTGTTTTCATTGATAAAAATGAATTGGTGATAATTTGATTGATTAGAGCTTGTTTTCATGGATAAAGTGCATAATTCTCTTTGATAAACTTGTTCCAAATCAAATCCGAAGCAAAACCTGATTAGAATCATCAAATTCTTTCAACTTTTGAAAAATTTGATCAAAATTAACTGATTTTCAAAGAATAACCGTTTTTGAAAGTGCAGGGTCAAACCTAGGGAGAATGGGCGAACGTGTGTTTTAATTTGATCGAACCAAAGGATTTTTGGTCAAAGGTGGTGTTTTAACTGGTCGAATCTAGAGTTTGTTAGTGTATTGGTGTACATTCGACCATACTTGTCTCATTCGACCATTCGGACGGTCGAAGGTGAAATCAAACGGTCGAAAGAGAGTGTAAATGGTCGAAAGTGATTTGTGTTTATCATACTTCTCATTCGTATCTTTTCAAACGGTCGAAGGAGAATAATTTGGCTCATTCGACCACTCGACACATACGAAGGAGGAATCTGTTTTAAACTTTTCTAATCTTTTCGTGTTTAATCATTTTCAGATCAAGATGTGGAATTTTCCCACTGCACCACGACCTAACACGACACCACAACAGCAGACAACCATGGATCCTTGGTCGGTTGCTGCCCAAAAGTCTAGTCAACCATCACAACCTATCAATTATATGGCTATGACGAGTACTATTCCTCAACACGTTGCGCAACCACAACCGCAACCAATTGGTGACTATTGGGGAGTAGCAGCAGCAGCGGTTCACTCACAGACGACTAATGCCATATCAACTCTTATTCAAGACTTGTCCTCGGGGAGTGGAAACCGTCCACCTAAGCTTATGGAGATGGTCGATTACAACACGTGGAAGACCAAATTTAAGATCCATTTGGGGGGTATGGGTTTAGAGGGAACTGAGGCGTGGCAGATGATTGCGAAAGGCTATGTTGCTCCGATCTTGGAGAACACGGCAGAGCCTATTCCATTGGAAAATCTAGCAGATGATGAAAAGAAGAAATTTGCTATTGAGAAGAAGGCGTTTTCTCAATTGTCTCAAGCTATCAACACTGATTTGCTTCATCATTTTGGTTCTTGCACAACTTCTAAACAGCTGTGGGACATGTTGAAGAATAGACATGATGGCAATGAGAAGACTAGGAAGCTAAGGATGGAAGAGCTTCGAAAAGAGTTTGAGAATTTTAGTTACATGGGTAACGAGACGTTGAAAGAGTTGGTCCCAAGGTATTGCCACTTACTCATAGAGCTTTCAAGCTATGAGATTAGCATACCTATGTCTGAATTGGTGGACAAGTTTGCCGATGCATTGCCACCGTATTGGAACCAACATATTGAGGTGTTAAAAGAAAAGGATGCGTACCAGTATTGGACTATCAACGAGTTCATTCAGAAACTGGAAAACAAGGAAATGGAGGAAAAGAGGAAACCAAAAAGGGCTCAAATTCCTCAGAATCCGGAATTGTATCTTGGTGGTACATCTTCTTCCCATTCTACTTCCAATGTTGCTCCACACATCGCGTGCGTATCTAACATTGTTGAACCACCCAAAACACCAATCAATTACCTTGTTCAAACATCTTCATATACCTCTCCATCATATCTAACAACTACTTATATTCCACCATTATCACCCATGCAACAAGCAGCATGTTACTCTGCTAGCCAACCTCAACAACAACAACCTTACAACCCTCAAATGAACCAAATGCAAATTACTCAAAGTCAAAATAACCAAAGCCCGATTGTGTTGGAGACATCAAATCTAAACAATGTTACTGTTGAGATTGCCCAACAATATGTAGCATTAGTTTCAGCAATGGTAGCATCATACAATGGATTGGTTGCAAGTCAAATTGGGAACAACAACTTGACCAATGAGGACTATGCACAGATTGACAAGGAAGAAATGGAACTCATGGACATTCAGTGGGCCTTTGCAAGTATCATGAGAAGAGCCACTGATTTTATTCAAAAGACCAGGAGAACTGATCTTTTGACTTCTGCTAACACCACTTATGGCTTCAACAAAGCCAAAGTCACTTGTTTCAACTGTGGTGAGAAAGGTCATTTCAAAAGAGAGTGCACACAGCCAACACAACAAGGTAATAGAAATCCATTCAACTCTAACTACCAAAGCCGACAAAACCAAAATCAAAATCAGGTATCATACCAAAGTCCCAACATTTCAAGTTTTCAACCTCAAAACAACTATCAAAACCGTCAAAATACCCAACAAAATAACAATGCTAGACAATCCACAACACAAAACCAAACACAACAGAATTCAAACCGAACAATCATTCCCATTTCTACACCAAACACACAAACCCAAACCGAGAACCCAAATCAAGCTTTGGTGATACAAAAGGATGAGGGTTTTGATTGGACCGGTATGCAGTTAGGTGTTGAAGAAATTACAGCTGGTAATGTGGCTTGTGTGGCATAGAAAATGAATTTGGATGAACCGGTGGAGGTTGAAGAAGAGATTGTGATTGAGAAGATGACTGAGTTGAAGATTGAGGAGTTAAGTGAAGAGATGAATGTTGATTGTGAAGAGAAAAAGTCTGGAATGATTCTTGATTCAGTTGCTGATATTCCTGAGCAGTTTGATTCTACTTATTCTGATGAGGAGAGTGAGTCTGATTCTGAATCTAGTGTTAACTCACTGGATGATGACATTGACCAGTTGCTTGCTGAAGCTGACTTCTTGATGACCCGGAAATCATGCATAGTGGATGATGCTTGCACCAGAATTGATTATTCCAAGTTTTTCGCTAGGAAGGAAGCACACTTTGCATTGATGGCCATGACAGAACCTCCAAAACAGGTAAGTACCGAATCTACTGTTAATTCAAATTCAACTTGTGTTAAACATTGCAAAGCTTGTGATAAATTGACAGATGAGAATAAGCAACTCAAGGTTCAACTTGAGAGTGCAAAAATCAACTGTCAATCATATCAAAAAGAATCAAACGAGTTTAACAGAGTACTTGATGGCTATAAGAAAGATGTTTCAGAATTGAAAAAGACTTTTTCTTTAAAACAAATGGCCATAAATAATTATATCAATGATTTAGAAAACACAAAACTGGAAATGGCCAGCATCAAGTGCTTTGCAGAGAAAGTAAACAAAAAGCTTGAGAGTTATAAGAATATCGCTTATGTTGTTGACCACATAATAGAAGAGCCTTCACAGCCTAGTAGTGCAAACTACAAAGCTGTCCCAGCTCCAGTGTTGTTTGAAAACCATAATTTGCACTCAATAGCACCGGAGAGCTCAGCTAAATCTGAGTCTACATCGGATGATGAGTCAAACACATCCAGTGTGGGAGACCCGTATTCTGATGTTAGACCTGTTCTGGGAAATAATGAGGGTGTGGTTGCTGCTGATGATTCTAATGAAGAGGATGAACAGTCTGAGACGGTTTCTGAAAAAGTGAGTGATATTCCTGATGAAAATCACATCATCACTACTGAACCTGTTTCACCATCTCAGATTGTCCATCCCATGGCTAACGCTCATAGAAAGAATCAATCAGTGAAGCCTGTTGAAAAGAAAGTTGAAAAGATAATTGAGAAGAAAATTGAAAAGAAAATTGAAAAGTCTAATGAAGAGCAAAATGAATCGTGTGATAAACCTGTTAAAGTTTTCTATCGGATGCAAGGATCCGATAAGATCATTTCTGATGAAGAATATCCAATTCAATTTGCAAATTATTCAAAAATTGAAAAGATCTGGCAGGAAAGTACCATTTGGTTCCCAAAACATGAGCGAACAAATGATATACCTCCAGCAATCTTAAAGAAAATTCATTCGCATATTCCTAAAGAACCAAAGGTCCATGTCGCATAATTTATTAAACCGATAGAGAAGTCAAATGGTTTTCTTGAGCCAACTTACTCAAAGGACCCCGCTCCTGAGAGTTTGAGAAGACGGTGTATGGATGATCAATATCCCATCACTAGTTATTCAAAGTCGAATGCCAAGAATCATTTTGAAGAGTACCGTGCGTGTTTTAAGTGTGGGGAGAGGGGGCATTTACTTGCCGACTGCCCGTATGTACGACACAAGAGGCACGAGCTGGAGATGAAGCAAAAGTATGAATGTCCGGTCAACAATCATTGTTATCCACAAAGACGATTTGTCCCTCAACCAGCACCTTTTTATAATCAAAGCAATTATTTCAAAAGAAGGGAAAATCGTCAAATGACATATGATCGACGCAACCGGATAGCCACTGAGAAACTGTTAAAGAAACCAATGGTGAACGCAACTGTTGACAACAAAAAGGTTCCTCTTAAACCTAATGTCAAACCAACAGTTGGACCTGTCTCTGTTAAATCAGAGAAGGTAACCAAGAAAGTCCCATTCAAGGATGAAGTAAAGAAACCGGCTGAGACTCCAAAATCTCAGATCCGGGTCTTGAAAAGATCTGAACAATCTTGGTCACCAAAGGGTTCTGAGGGTGCTTCAACTTCACAACAAAATGTGAAATCTAAGAATGAGAAAGATTTGTGTGAAAAGAAAAAGGTTGATAAAAATGAAGATGTTTGTGATAAATCTGAATCTTTGAAACAATCTGTTCAAAGACCCAAGACCAAACAGGCTTGGGTCCCCCGAAAAATCTAACTTCTTTACTTGATATGTGTAGGGAGCTTCAGATGGCCCTATGAGTAGTCTTTGGATTGTTGACAGTGGAGCTTCTGGTCACATGACAGGGGATCTTTCACTACTATTTGATATTAGAAACATCAATGGAGGTTATGTAGCGTTTGCAGGAAACAAGGGAGGTTATATTACCATGGAGGGTAGTGTGAGCAATGGAATTGTGAGTTTTGAGACAATATCTTATGTGAAGCAAATAGATTACAATCTGCTAAGTGTCAGTCAGATGTGCGACAAACAATTTTCTGTGTACTTTGACGACAAATCTTGCTATATACTCAAGCCGGGTTTCGAGTTACCGAAAGAGTGGGTGATGTTAAAGACGCCGAGAGTGAACAACTTGTACATTCTTGATATGTCGAAAGAAATGACCACCCTAGGCCAAGTAATGTGTTTCCTCTCCAAGGCTACAGAAAAAGAATCAATTATGTGGAATAGGAGAATGGGACACATTCACCTAAGAAAGATGAATCAATTGGTGAAGAATGAACTTGTCACGGGCGTGAACGTTAAACATTTTCACTTAAATGACAAGTGTGTGAGTTGCAAAAAGGGTAAGCAGCACAAACAATCCCATAGGCCAAAGAAAGTTAATTCCGTTGAACTGCCACTTGAACGTTTGCACATGGATCTGTTTGGACCGGTCAAGCGTAAGAGTCATGCTGGGGAATTATACTGTCTTATGGTGACTGATGATTTTTCAAGATTCTCATGGGTTATGTGCTTACACCGAAAGAGCGACACGTTTGATAATTTGAAAGTTTTGTTCACTCGTCTGGAAAATATATATAGTCTCATGATCAAGAGGATTAGGAGTGATAATGGGACGGAGTTTAAAAATGCACAGATGGACGATCTTTGTGAAAACAAAGGTATTCATCATGAATACAGTGCTCCATATACCCCACAACAGAACGGTGTCGCGGAACGCAAAAACAGGACTCTAATTGAAACGGCGAGAACAATGCTTGCAGACTCAAATCTTCCGGTAATGTTCTGGAACGAAGCAATTTACGCAGCTTGATATACTCTTAATCGTGTTTTAAAGGTGATGAAGTTTGGCAAAACTTCTTATAAGCTGTTGAATCGTCGAAAGCTGAATTTAGAGTATCTAGAACCGTTTGGAGCTCCTTGTACTATGCTTAATCCAATGCTGAAGAAGGATACTTTGTTGGATATGCAACCCCGCTCAAACGGGTATTCAACAAAAGGACTCGTCAGGTCGAGGAGTGGGCTAACGTTGAAGTGCAACGGTATACTCAGAATTTACAGGGAAGCGGTCCAGACTGGATGTTTGATTACAAAGATTTCTTTGAATCGTTCAACCTAGATAGCTTGGTTGAAGAGGTTGTATTACGTTTATATTACGAGGTCGAAAACGCAGTGACATCACCGTTGGTGCGTCCGATCACCTTGAATCCCCAAGCAGCTTCTAATGATACAAATGTTCCTGTCGTTGAAGAAGAGGTATTCCAAGAAGCTTCCACAACGTTGAATTCATCAGAATCAGAAGATGACGACGATGAGGTTACAAGTGAAGCTATCTTAGATCATGCTACAGTGACATCACCAGTGAACCCAAATACAAATGGTGCTTCAACATTGAATGTGGGTAATGATCTGGTTTTTGCAGAGAACTTAACTACTCAACCAGGAATCCAAGTACCAGATTATCCGGAATCTCGGATACATCGAATTCACCCGATCGAGCAGGTTATTGGTGATCCTGGTAGCAGTGTGATGACGAGAGGTCAATTGAGGAATGCTAACTCACCAGAAAACCTTGGCAATCTTGCTTTATATGCCAAAATACAAAAATCAGGTTTTCAGAATGACTGGTCTTTTGCTTGTTATGTTTCGCAGGTTGAGCCGCGAACTTACAAGGATGCTCTTTTGGATGACGCTTGGGTAGAAGCAATGCAAGAGGAGTTGTTACAGTTTCAGAAACTTGGCGTCTGGACACTAACAGATTTGCCCCTGGGAAGAAAGAAGATTGGAACGAAATAAGTAGTCAAATGAAAAAAGGATGATAGAGGAGTGATCGTAAGGAACAAAGCTCATTTGGTTGTACAAGGATTTCATCAAGTGGAGGGAATCGATTACAACGAAATCTATGCACCAGTTGCACGCTTAGAGGCTATACGAATGTTTCTGGCGTTCGCATCATTAAAGAAATTTAAGGTGTATCAAATGGATGTAAAGAGCGCGTTTCTTTACGGTGTGGTCAAGGAGGAACTATACGTAGGTCAACCACCAGGCTTTGAAGACCCTATTCACCGGGATAAGGTCTACGTTTTGAACAAAGCTCTTTACGGGTTGCACCAGGCTCCAAGGCAATGGTATGAGGAGCTGAGCACGTATCTTCTTTCAAAAGGATTCAAGCGAGGTTTGGTAGATTGCACACTGTTCACTAAACGAACAGGCGATGACTTGCTTCTAGTCTAGATTTATGTTGACGATATTATATTTGGGTCTACTAACGAACTTCTGTGTAGAGAATTTGAACGTGTTATGCAAGAAAAGTTCGAGATGAGTGCAATGGGAGAGATACAGTTTTTCCTAGGCTTGCAGGTGGAAAAAAGACCAACGGGGATCTTTATTCACGAGACGAAATACGTTTCTGAAGTCTTGAGCCGATTCCAGATGGATGATTCGAAGCCAATGGATACCCCAATACAACCTAATCACGGGATTGGAGTTGACGCTAAGGGGGAGCTAACTGATCCTTTTACATACAGAGCAATCGTCGGATCTCTGATGTATCTCACCGCCTCCAGACCAGATATAATGTTTGCCACATGTCTCTGTGCCCGTTATCAATCGAAGCCGAAACAGAGTCATCTTGCAGCAGTCAAACGTATCCTTAGATATCTGAAGGGTTGTCCGTCGAGAGGACTATGGTACCCTAATGATGATAATTTTGACCTAATCGCTTTTAGTGATGCAGATTGGGGCGGCTGTGACAAAGATAGCAAATCCACAACGGCTGGATGCCAGTTTATGGGGAGCAGGCTCGTGACCTGGCAGTGCAAGAAACAGACCGCAGTTGCATTATCCACATGTGAAGCAGAATACATTTCAGCATCGAGCTGTTGCTCACAAGTTCTTTGGATCCAACAACAGATGGTGGACTACGGTTTGCAATTTCTTAAAACCCCTATTTACTGTGATAATGAAGCCGCAATCGCATTAACAAAAGACTTAGTAAATCACTCAAAGGCTAAACATATCCGGATTAAATACCATTTTATCCGTGATTGTTATGCTAAAGAGTTGATCGATATGGTCAAAATCCACACTGATTACCAACGCGCAGACCTTTTTACCAAAGCTTTTGATAAATCGAGATTTGAATATCTTTTGAAAGCTAACGGTATTAAAGAAAAACAAGACTGATCACCACCTCAGTATATCTCTTTTTAGTTTAGTTTTACTGTTTTTCAGAAATATTTGAAAAATCCAAAAACATTGAAAAATTTCAAAATCCATAAAAATTAGAAAATTTTATTTGCTGACTGCTATATCTTCTTCCCTTAGATTAATGCCGTCAGATTTCTGTGAACAAACGATATCTGGGCAGTCACATATTTGAAATGCTTCAGCTTATCCTTGGGAACAGTAAATTCAAAAATTTATAAAAAATCAGAAAAAGCAAAAATGATTTCCTGGAGAAAAAGGGGAAATGATAGTACATCATTGGGGATTTGACACATTCTAAAGAAATGTAATGCAATATAGGGCGTGTGTCTGAGTCTGTGTGATGTGCTGATAGGCTTCGTAGACCTATTACTGTGTGCCTGATACATACATATCAAACGAATTGATGTGTGGATGAACTCCTCATGGGCATATGGTCTTAGTACCGTAATTTCGTTTGATTGGGTATTTGTACAAAACTCGGAGGTTTTGGGTCGTTATGTTATTAGTTTTCTGGGGATAGCCTCTCTGATCTTCTGCTGTAAGTCATTACGGACCTAGATCGGATAGGGTGTCTTTATAAAAGAGCTTTAAGCCAAATCCTAAAGTTACCGAATTGAGGAACTTTCTATGTTTTATGATAATCAAAGATTATCTATTACATCGTATTAATCACTGATGCAAATCATGATTGATATTAGTCCTCAACCTGGTAGAGTGCACATGTTACTTTGCTGCATTAATTTGCTGACCTGTATACCACTGTGCCTCATACCTTGTAAATTACAGACGACGAAAGCATAATCACGCTTTACAATGAGTCTATGTGCACTTACTTCTTGATACGGGAGTATGTCGTGTGCGTGGGAACCACAGACAATTACGTTTATACTATACATAATCGTATTAGTTTAAAGCACTGCACAAAAGTCTGCATATGAGTTTATGTGGATCACAATATCAGCAGTTGCCAGATCACACATTGTCTTTAATGATAATAATCAAATAGATCAACGGTGTGATCAGATTTCTCAATAAATGATATGATCCCTTTACCGGAAATCCCAAAACATTTATTGCTTTATCTTTACATTTCTGCATTTTATATTTCTAGTCCAAAATTGCAAAACTCAAAAAGATTTTAGGTGTGTTTAAACATAAACTTTAGAAAATCCAAAAAGATTTTACATTTCTATCTTTGTTTTGATAACTGATGGTGGTTGATGACGATTTTCTAAAAACTTGATGGACCATTTGAGCTTTGTAATCTTTAAAATGAGAAATAATGATTGTCGGATGCTTAAACGTTGGAAAATATTTTGAACGAGACTCGATTTTGAGATTTGGTAAAATTTTCAAAAATGCCAGTTCACTTTCGCCCCTTCGTTGGGTCGAAGGAGGAATTTTTTTGTTCATTCGTATGACTATATTTGGGCGAATGTGAGAGTTCTTGGAACAAGTTCACCTTCGAACCCTTCAGTCTCATTCGAACCTTTAATTAGGGTCGAAGGAGACAAAAGCTTCACGTTCGACCACTATGAACGGGCGAATGAGCAGTCTATATATACCTGATTCTGCCCATTCGAACCCATTTCAAAAATTTTCAAAAATTCTGACCCTAAGACCACTTGTTGCTCGTGACATTTAGATTGTATCATTGTGTTCGTCTGATTATCCTGATCATTTTGCACCATCTTTTACAGGTTTTCATCATGATTTGAATGCTTTTCATCATGATTTGAATGCTTAATCTTTGAATTTTTCCGTCCAAGCCCTAACTGATATCGGACAGGGATTTAACAATGATAATTGGACTTGTTTTTGATGTGGATTCATTGTTTCAGTGTTTTAGGGGGAGATAATCCAAAAACTTAGGGTTTTTAATTCACCAGTTTGATTAATTGATTAATAAACCTGTTCGAACCCTAGTTTTATAAGAAAACACTGAATCAATGGTTGTTTGTTAAAATTGATGATTAAGAAAGCCTTATCGGAGGTTTTAGATGGTTGTTGAATCAAAATGACAAGTTAAAACTTACTGGATTGCAAAATTGAAATTTGAAATGATGAACTGACTCTTTCGTCCTTTTACGAACGGTCGAACGTGCAAAAACGGGCGAAGGAGAAGGTTTATGTGGGCGAATGAAGTTAAACGGGCGAATGAAACATTTATTCAAAACTTTTCACCTTCGGACACTTGAAACTTCACATTCACACCAAAAATTTCTCATTCGAACTCTTATTTGGGCGAATGTAGAAATGAAAATCCAAATTTTCAATTTTTGTTTATTTTGTTTGTTTCTAACGCGTTTACTTGATTTGTTTTGCAGCTTTAACCATGTCTGAACAGGAAGATACGAGTGTTCCTGCTGGATCATCCTCACAGGCTGCCGAGACAGCGAAGACTGATATTTTACCGTTTGAGAATGCACACAACTGCTGTGCATATCTTGGAGACGTGAAGAAGCATACGGAGTTTACTAGGATTATAGAGTTTCTTAAGAGGATCCGGGTGATTGATGCGATTGCTACACCCGCTATCATTTACAGAGACTTGTTACAGGAGTTCTGGACAAACGCTAGAATGGACTTCTGGGATGGTGAATCTTCTCTGGTCAGCAAGATTCAAGGAGTGCTGATTATTGTGTCAGAGAATGATATTAGGGAAGCGTTGAAACTTGAAGATGTCAAGACAGATCCCAGAGAACTCAGCTGGACTGAACAAAGGAAGTGCTTTCTCAGAATGAAGTATAACAGACCGATTACTGATGGTTCGTTACACAAAGGAAAGCTCTGTCCTCAGTTCAAGTACTTAGCACAAGTGATGATACATGTCTTCGGGTCAGCGGCTGGTGGTTATGATTTGATGAGGAAAAGCATAAGCTCGTTGATGGTAGCACTTATATTGAACAAACCGTTCAATGTATCAGGAATGCTTATGGAACACTTGTTGGAACCAGTGAGAGGTACAAGGACTAGGAAGTTTCTGTTATATCCTAGATTCCTTCAGATGATTTTTGATTTGAAGTATAAGAATTTGAAGAGAGACCCAAAGCAGATTATTGTTCAGGAGCATATGAACATTAATACTCTTGCCAGAATGAAGGCTTATAAAGGTTTGTCTGTGAATGAAAGACCACCAGTGAGACGTTTATTTGGTCACTTAGTCAGGATTGATTATGAAGATCCTGGTAAAGATAAGGTGAGACATGCTGACAGTGCATTGGACGAAGACAATCCGTTACATCCAGTTGACCCTGAGGCAAAACGAAAGCATCAGGTAGTGAATGTGGGAGCAAAGAGTGGTAAAGGTAAAGAGAAAGAGATTAGGATTGAAGTTCAGACTAAAGCTGAACCAGCTAAGAAGAAAGCGTCAAGAAGGAACAAGAGTATGGCAAAGAAAGGATTACATCTTGTGGATGAAGCGTCGGTTGATTCTGAGGAGACGCAAGAAGACGAGCGATGGGATTCTGATGAAGACTGTAAAGAGCACCACGCCCAAGGCCACTGTGGCTGGTGAGTCTGCTAGTCTGAATAGATCTTTGGAAGAACAGAGAAACAAGAGTCCTATTCGTTTAGATGAAGCTGATGAAGATTTAGGCTTGGGATCAGGAGATTTTCCTAGGTCGCCAATGCAGGGGGAGAAACAGAAAAAGCCCCAATTCAAGAAGAAGGAAAAAGTGTTAAAGCCCATGGAGAAGAGAGCTAGAGAGATTGAATCATTGATTGCTGGAAAGAAACTTCCACCAGCATCTAGCTCGAAATCACCGGTTGCTAGTCCAGTTGTGAAGAAACAGAAAACATCATCAGGAACTGAGAAACAGACTGATCTACCTGTTGATGAATTTAATAGTGTAACACCCCAACCGAAGGCGGAAACATCGAGGTGTCACGTAAGAATGAGTATACAGTAGCACATGGTAACCAAATTTTAAATGAAATAAATTTAAATTGCAAATATCCCAAAAATAGAAATACATAATGAGTTTTAATGTGGAAATCAAATACATCACAAAATCAAGCAAGCATAGACTTCAAATTGTCTTCATAAAGATACTCTAGTCTTCATGCATCGTTATTTCCTGTTGAGTTGTAAAAATGGGGGGGGGGGGGGTCAACTAGAAGTTGGTGAGAATACATAATCTATGTTAAGCAAATAGTTTAAGTATAAAAGTTTAGCAATTCATATGTCTATCGTAAGTTTAAGTCTACATGAATAGTATAATATGTTGAATCGACATAATCAAACCTCCGACTAGTTTAGGTCCATCCCGTCATCCACGGTTCACCTTAATAATATGTTGGAACGATAAAAATCACCCACGCTACCTATGTAGGAGGTACGCGTATCCGGGTGGGGTTGTCAATCCAATAGATCTATTATTGAGTATCGCCAGCTTGGCCATAGCTAATGATTATGTAATGTTAAAACTCGTTGAAACTGTTGTAGTCTAATTCATGAGGCAATAAAGTTTACAACTAGACATGCATGTTGAATTGCTTAAATAAAATGTTGCAAGTATAAAGCATCGCATAAACATGGTTACGTAAACTCACCTTGGTATAGTATTAGGTATTGAGGAATAGTATAAGTGTAGCCCAATAGATTGCCAAGTATCACCCTATGTATAAGGCAACAAATAAGTCTAAGTCTATCTAGTCTACAAGTATATTCTAGGGTTTCGATTTGGGGATATCCAATTGTTGAATTTATAATAAAATGTTTAAATAAATAAAGGGAAATTTGATAATTAAATAAATGAAAGTCTTTTTATAAAGTTTGAATTTAGGATGTTCACAATAATGTGTTTGAAGTATAAAAATAATTTTTATAAAATTATTTTCTTTAAAATAGATTATTAAATCTATTTATTACAAATTGCCAAAATTTAACTTTAATATTTAAAAATACTAAAAATAAAGAATTATTATTTTAAAATTTATATTTCTGTTCTAAATATTCAGAAATAAATTGTATAAAATTTTGGTGCAAAAATAGTAAAAATTGAATTTATTATGAATTAATTATGATTAAAACTAACAAAAATTGATTAAAAATATAAAATAAATGATTTTTCAGAATTAAAAATCATTTCAGTAAAGTTTATCATTGTAAAAACTCAGGATAATTTTTGTGGAAATTTATAAAATTGTTTTGATATTTTAATGGATTTTTATAAATATAATAGCATAAAATTGATTTAATTATTATAAATATTAAATAAATAAATTTCAGAAAATTAAAAAAATATGGGTAAACTTTCACATCAGATTTGTTAAAAATAATTTTTTAGAATTTATAAAAGGGTTTTAATAATTAAAAACGAATTTATAAGATTAAATGTATAATATATATATATATATATATATAATTGGTTTGTTTGTTTTAAAAATGAAAATAAGGCAAAAAGGGGTGCCATAGCCGGGACTCGAACTCGGGTGGCTAGGGTAATTAGCAACAGTCAGAACCACTTGGTCCAGACCCTAGCTTAAACGAGTTTATCCCCAAATCAATATCACGAACCCTAGCTTTATCAATTGTCTGATTCACACATCAATAGCCCAATTAATCATAGGGCTATTGATGTGTGGATGCCGATGAACAAATCCCACTGGAATAATTAAACTTACAACGTTGTTTCGAGCTCGATTGATCGGTCAACCCAATTTGTCAAACTGCGATCGAATGAACAAGAATAGAGTGTTGTGTGAAGAATTAGAGATTAAGAGAGGAGTATTGGCGAGTTGTGAATGCTCGTGAAAGTCCAATTTATAGTGCTGTGCACTGGATCGAAGAAATGGCAAGAGTTGACCAATATTGATTGTTAATTGATTATCAATTGATTGATAATCAACGTGTTGCTTAGTCATGATAGGCCGGGTAATCATGTAAAGATACCAAAAATGAATCAATTACGAGTTATTGGGTTTGATTATGGTATGTCGTGTGTCACAGTTGACTTTCCAAGTCAACTATTGTAGATGCAAAAGTGCGACTAAAGCTTTGGATTGTACATTACAATATGTTTTGGTAATATCGAAGGTGTGAAGGAGTGTTTCAGTTGGTGCGAAGGAAGATTGAAAAAGGTGCGAAGGAAGTGGCTTGGACGAATGAAGATTTAGATTATAGTAGAACTTGGTTCGACCAGTTGATTTGGGCGAACCTGCACATTCGCACAAACAGTTTGGGCGAATGTGCAGTCTATAAATAGACAAGTTTGATTTTTGAATGTAACTTTTGATAATTATTATTCCCTCCACTTTCAGAAACTCTCTCTAGTGTTTTGTTAAACTCGTTTATCGTTCATACCTTGATTGTATCTATATTTCAACGTGTAATCGAGTGATTTATTAATGAAAACGTTTGAAAATGATGATCTGTGTGTTTGAATCTGTTTGATTATTATTTTGTGATAGTTTTAGGGTTTCCGAACCTAAAACTAACTTGTTTGATCAATCTTTGTTTGTTATCAATCCTTTCACGCACATACAAAGTGGTATCAGAGCCATTTCGGATCAAACAACCACAAATTAATAGTCTATCAGTTGATTTGGACCTAATTTTGGTCAAAAAGTTTCTGTTTTCAATGAACAAACTAATGTGATAAGATTTTGATCGATTACACCTTGATTTCGAGTTTAAATCGGATAATTCTCTTCATTAAAGTTGTTCCAAATCAATTCCGATTCAAACCTGATTTAGATCATCAAAATCCATCAACATTTGATAAACATGATCAAAATTAACTGATTTTCAAAGAATAACCGTTTTTGAAATCACACGGGTCGAACGAGAGAGTTTGGTCGAAAGTGGAAATCATTTGGGTCGAAAGAGGGATTTTGTGTACGAAGGAGGTGTTATAGTGGTCGAAAGAAGACTTTGATTGCTTATTTTTCACATTCGTCCAGTTGTTTCACCTTCGCCTGATCGAACGGTCGAAGGAGCAAGAGAACGGTCGAAAGAGAGACTAAACTGGTCGAAGGAGATTTTGTTGTTTTAGTTCACATTCGTATCAGTTAAAAACGGTCGAAGGAGAAATTTATTTCTCATTCGCACGTTTGTTTATACGAAGGAGCATCCTGTTTTTAAAACATTTTTAATCGTTTCGTGTTTAATCGTTTGCAGGACAAGATGTGGAACTTTCCAACAACGCCTAGACCTACTCAAGCACCACAACAGCAGATAACACAAGATCCATGGTCCATTGCAGCTCAGAAGACTAGTCAACCATCACAGCCAATCAATTATATGGCAATGACTAGTTCGGCTCCACAACAAGTTGTTCAACCATTACCACAACCGATTGACAACTATTGGGGAGTCGCAGCAGCAGCAGTTCATTCACAGACTACCAACGCTATATCCACTCTTATTCATGATCTATCTTCTGGAAGTGGCAATCGTCCATCAAAGCTAATGGACATGAAGGAGTACAATACTTGGAAGACAAAGTTTAAGATCCATGTTGAGGGACAAGGACTTGAGGGAGCCGAGGCATGGCAAATGATTGTGAAGGGTTACGTTGCTCCTATTCTGGAGAATACTGGAGAACCGATACCTTTGGAGAATTTAGCAGATGATGAGAAGAAAAGGTTTGTGATAGAGAAGAAGGCATTCTCTCAGCTATCCCATGCGATCAACACTGATCTATTGCATCAGTTTGGATCGTGCACAACATCCAAACAACTATGGGATATGCTGAGAAATCGACATGATGGAAATGAGAAGACAAGGAAGCTAAGGATGGAAGAGCTTCGGAAGGAATTTGAAAACTTCAGTTACATGGGTAATGAGACCCTAAAAGAGTTGGTTCCACGGTACTGCCATTTGCTCACTGAATTGTCAAGCTATGAGATCAGCATTCCAATGTCGGAGTTAGTAGATAAATTTGCTGATGCTTTACCACCCTACTGGAACCAACACATCGAAGTGTTAAAGGAGAAGGATGCATACCAGTATTGGACTATTAACGAGTTCATTCAAAAGCTGGAAAACAAAGAGATGGAGGAAAAGAGAAAAGCTAAGAGAGCTCAGATTCCACAGAATCCTGATTTATATGTGAGTGGTACATCTAACTCTCTTTCTGCTTCAAGCACCACTTCTAATGTTGCTCCTCACATAGCATGTGTATCCAACGTTGTTGAACCAACAAAAGCACCCATCAATTACCTTGCCCAATCTTCATCCTACACACCATCATACACACAACAACCTTATCAAACACCAAACTTTATTCCACCTTTTTCACCATTACAACAAGCCGCATGCTACACATTAAGTCAACCTCAACAACAACAACAATATCCTCCTCAAATGAATCAGATGCAGATTACTCAAGCACAATCAAGTCAAAACCCGATTGTGTTAGAGACCTCAAACCTTAACAATGTGACTGTTGAAATTGCTCAACAGCATGTTGCTCTTGTATCTGCTATGGTTGCTTCTTATAACGGTTTGGTAGCGAGTCAAATTGGAAATAACAATCTCACCAATGAGGACTACGCTCAAATCGACAAAGAGGAGATGGAGCTGATGGACATTCAGTGGGCTTTTGCAAGCATTATGAGGAGAGCCACTGACTTTATTCAGAAGACTGGCAAGGAGAGTGCACACAGCCAGCACAGCAAGGTAACCGAAATCCTTTCAATTCAACATACCAAAATAGACAAAACCAAAACCAGAATCAAGTGTCATACAACAGTCCCAACATCTCAAGCTTTCAACCACAAAACAATTATCAGAACCGTCAACAAAACACCAACACTAGACAATCCACAACTCAAAACCAACCTCAACAAAATCCAAACTGAACTATTGTTCCTATCACTACACCTAACACACAAAACCAAAACCAAACTGACAATCAAAACCAAGCACTTGTGATCCAAAAGGATGAAGGTTTTGATTGGACTGGCATGCAATTGGGGGTGGAGGAAATCACTGCTGGGAATGTGGCTTGTGTGGCACAGCAGATGAGTTTGGATGAGAATGAGGAGTTTGAAGAAGAGGTTGTGATTGAAAAAGTGTCGGAGTTGAAGATTGAAGAAGTGAATGAGGATGTGATTGCTGAGAGTGAAGACAAGAAATCGGGGATGATTCTTGATTCTGTCACGGATGTTGGAGACCAAGACGATTCAGCTTACTCGGACATGGAGAGTGAATCTGATTCAGAAACTAGTGTGAATTCACTAGATGATGACATTGACCAACTGCTAGCTGAAGCTGATTTCCTGATGACCCGCAAGTCATGTATGGTGGACGATGCGTGCACCAAGATTGACTATTCCAAATTCTTCGCAGGGAAGGAAGCTCACTTTGCTTTGATGGCCATGACAGAACCTCCTAAGCCGGTAAGTTCTGAAACTCAATCTCAAGCATGTGTTAAATGTGATAAATGTGCTGATTTTGAAAAACTGACAGATGAGAACAAGCTTCTCAAGGTCCAACTTGAGAGTGCCAAACTCAACTGTCAGATTTATCAAAAGGATTTAAAAGATTTCAACAAAGTTCTTGATGGTTATAAAAAGGATGTGTCTGAACTTAAAAAGACATTATCAATTAAACAACTTGCCATTAATAATTACATCAATGAAATGGAAAACACTAAATTGGAAATGGCAACCATCAAGTGCTTTGCGGAAAAAGTTAACAAGAAGTTCGAGAGTTACAAGCACATAGCATATGTAGTCGACCATATCATAGAAGAACCCTCCTAGACGAACAGTGCAAACTATAAGTCAGTCCCATCTCCGGTTGTTTGAGAATCACACTTTACATGCAATACCACTGGAGACTTTAATCAATTCTGACTTCACATCAGAAAACGAGCCTAACACTTCCAGTGTCGGGGATCCGTATTCTGATGTGAGACCAGTACTGGGAAATAATGAGGGTGTGGTCGCTGCTGATGATTCAGATGAAGAAGATGAGCCATCTGAGACGGTTGAAAGTGATAGTGATATCCCTGATGAAAATCATATAATCACTACTGAGCCAGTCTCACCGTCTCAGATAATTCATCCAATGGAAAATGCTCATCGTAAAAATGAGGTTAAGAAAAATGAAAAATCTGTTGGTAAGAGTTTTGAAAAGAAAGAGGTAAAGAATGTTGAGAAAAATGTGAGAAAACCGGTAGAAAAGAAAAACGAAACCAAATTTGAGAAAAATGTGGTAAAACCGGTACAAAAGAAAAATGAGCTTAAATCCGAGAAAACCAATGATGTGAGCAACGAATCGTGTGACAAACCTGTCAAAATCTTCTATCGGATGCAAGGCTCCGATAAGATTTTATCAGATGATGAATATCCGATTAAGTTTGTCAATTATTCAAAAATAGAAAAGATCTGGCAGGAAAGTACGATTTGGTTTCCAAAATTTGAAAGAACCCATGACATTCCTCAAGAAATTTTAGACAAAATTTATTCGGATAAAGATGCTAAGGTCAATGTCACACAATTTGTTTTGCCTGTTGATAAAGAAAATAGTTTTATTGAACCGACTTACTCGAAGGACCCAGCTCCTGAGAGTTTAAGGAAACAATGCATGGTTGATCGATATCCCATTGCTAGTTTTTCCAAGTCGCCGATCAAGGAAAACTATGAGGAATACCGTGCGTGTTATAAGTGCGGGGAACGGGGACATTTACTTGCCGCCTGCCCGTACGTACGACACAAAAGGCACGAGGTGGAGATGAGGCAACATCATGATTATCCGGTTGACAACGAAAGTTATCAACAAAGACGGTATTTCCCTCCGCAAGAATCTTATCATAATCAAAACAATTTTTATAACAAGAGGGAAAACCGTCCGATGACGTATGATAAACGCAACTGGATGACCACTGATAAATCTGTTAAGAAACCTGTGATGAACTCAACTGCTGATAACAAAAAGGTTGATCCTAAACCTAATGGAAAACAAGCAGTTGGACCTGTCTCTGTTAAATCAGAGAAGGTAACCAAGAAGGTTGTTTTTAAAGATGAAGTAAAGAAACCGACTGAGACTTCAAAATCTCAGATTCGGATCTTGAAAAGATCTGAGCAATCTTGGTCATCTAAGGAATCTGAAGGAGCCTCTACTTCACAGAATGAGAAGAATGAGAAAAAGAAAAATGTGAGTAAGAAGAATGGGGTTGAAGTAACCGAAGATGTTTGTGAATTGAAAGACTCTTTGAAACAACCAGTTCAAAGACCCAAGACCAAACAGGCTTGGGTCCCCCGAAAGATCTAACTGCTCTACTTTATATGTGCAGGGAGTTCCAGCTGGCCCTGTTAGCAGCCTATGGATTGTTGACAGTGGAGCTTCTGGTCACATGACAGGGGACCTTACGCTACTCTTTGATATCAAAAACATTAACGGAGGTTATGTGGCATTTGCTGGTAATAAAGGAGGCTACATTACGATGAAGAGTAGTGTAAGCAATGGGGTCGTAACATTTGAGCGGATATCATACGTAAAACAGATAGATTACAATCTGCTCAGTGTTAGTCAAATTTGTGATAAACAATTTTCTGTGTATTTTGATGACAAATCCTGCTACATCTTGAAACCTAGGTTTGAGCTTCCGAAAGAGTGGGTGATGCTGAAGGCACTGAGAGTAAACAACTTGTATATTCTCGATATGTCTAAAGCAATGACCACCCATGGCCAAGTCACGTGTTTCCTCTCCAAGGCTACAGAAAAGGAATCGATTATGTGGCACAGGAGAATGGGACACATCCATTTGCGAAAAATGAACCAGTTAGTGAAGAATGAGCTTGTCATGGGAGTTAATGTGAAACACTTCCATCTGAATGACAAGTGTGTTAGTTGCAAGAAGAGAAAGCAGCACAAACAATCCCATAGACCAAAGAAAGTTAATTCCGTTGAGCTGCCACTTGAACGTTTGCATATGGATTTATTCGGTGCAGTCAGACGTAAAAGTCATGCCGGGGAACTGTACTGTCTTGTGGTGACTGATGATTATTCAAGATTTTCATGGGTAATGTGCTTGCATCAGAAAAGCGACACTTTTGATAACCTGAAGGTTCTGTTTACACGTCTGGAAAATATATATGGTCTGAAGATCAAACAAATCCGGAGTGACAATGGGACGGAGTTTAAAAACGCTCAGATGGAGGATCTTTGTGCAAACAAAGGAATTCATCATGAATATAGCGCTCCGTATACACCCCAGCAGAACGGTGTCGCAGAGAGAAAGAACAGGACTCAAATAGAGACGGCGAGAACTATGCTTGCGGATTCAAATCTTCCAGTCATGTTCTGGAACGAAGCTATTTACGCGGCATGTTATACTCTTAACCGTGTTTTGACAGTGAAGAAGTTTGGCAAGACTTCTTATGAGCTGTTAAACCGACGCAAGCCGAATCTGGAGTATCTAGAACCATTTAGTGCCCCGTGTACAATGCTGAATCCTTCGGAGAAGTTTGCACCAAAGGCTGAAGAAGGTTATTTTGTTGGATATGCAACCCCATTAAAATGGGTATTCAACAAAAGAACTAGAAAAGTCGAGGAGTGGACTAATGTCGAAGTTCAAAGATATACACAAAATGTACAGGGTGGAGGACCAGATTGGATGTTTGATTACAAAGACTTCTTTGAATCATTCAATCTAGATAGCATGGTTGAAGAAGCTGTACTTCGCTTATATTACGAGGTCGAAAACGCCGTTACTTCACCGTTAGTGCGTCCGATCACGGTAAATCCTCAAGCAGCTTCTAACGATACCACTGCTCCTGTGATGGAAGAAGAGGTGTTCCAAGAGGCTTCTACATCGCTTAATTCATCCGAATCAGAATATGAAGACGATGATGCAACAAGTGAAGCTATTCTGGACAACGCTACAGTGACACCACCAGTGAACCCATCTAATACTGATGCTTCAACATCGAATGTGGGTAATGATCTGGTTTCTACAGAGAATTTGACAACTCAAATGGGAGTACAAGTACCAGATTATCCGGAATCTCGGATACATTGAATACACCCGCTTGAACAGGTTATTGGTGATCCTGGTAGCAGCGTTATGACAAGAGGGCAATTGAGAAATGCTCAAGCACCAGAAAATATTGGCAATCTTTCTTTATATGCCAAAATTCAGAAATCTGGTTTTCAAAATGACTGGTCGTTTGCTTGTTACGTTTCGCAGGTTGAGCCGCGAACTTACAAGGATGCTCTTTTGGATGACGCTTGGGTGGAAGCAATGCAGGAGGAGTTATTACAATTCCAGAAACTTGGTGTATGGACCCTGACAGATTTGCCCCCTGGAAGAAAGAAAATTGGAACCAAATGGGTGTTTAAGTGCAAAAAGGATGACAGAGGAGTCATAGTGCAAAACAAAGCTCGTTTGGTAGTTCAAGGTTTTCATCAGGTTGAAGGAATCGACTACAATGAAATCTATGCACCGGTTGCACGCTTGGAAGCTATCCGAATGTTCCTCACGTTTGCATCATGGAAGAAATTTAAGGTGTATCAGATGGATGTAAAGAGCGCTTTTCTTTACGGTGTGGTCAAAGAGGAAGTTTACGTAGGTCAACCGCCAGGCTTTGAGGACCCTATTCACCGGGATAAGGTTTATGTGTTAAACAAAGCTCTCTACGGGTTGCACCAGGCTTCGAGACAATGGTATGAGGAGCTGAGCATGTATCTTCTCTCGAAAGGATTCAAACGCGGACTCGTAGACTGCACACTGTTCACGAAACGAACAGGAGATGATTTGCTTCTTGTACAAATTTATGTTGATGATATTATTTTTGGGTCAACTAATGAACTTCTGTGTAGGGAATTTGAACAAGTTATGCAGGAAAAGTTCGAAATGAGCGCTATGGGAGAAATGCAGTTTTTCCTCGGCTTGCAGGTGGAGCAAAGACCAACGGGGATCTTTATTCACCAAACAAAATATGTTTCTGAAGTCTTGAGCCGATTCCAGATGGATGATTCGAAACCGATGGATACCCCGATACAGCCCAATCACGGGATTGGAGTTGATCTTAAGGGGGAGCTGACTGATCCGTTTACATACAGAGCAATCGTCGGATCTCTGATGTATCTCACAGCGTCAAGACCTGATATAATGTTTGCGACATGTCTTTGTGCGCGATATCAATCGAAGCCGAAACAGAGTCATCTTGCAGCTGTCAAGCGTATCCTTAGATATCTGAAGGGTTGTCCATCGAAAGGACTTTGGTACCCTCATGATGATAATTTTGACCTAATCGCTTTTAGTGATGCAGATTGGGGCGGCTGTGACAAAGACAGCAAATCCACAACGGCTGGATGTCAGTTTATGGGGAGCAGGCTCGTGACCTGGCAATGCAAGAAACAAACCGCAGTTGCACTATCCACATGTGAAGCAGAATACGTTTCAGCATCGAGCTGCTGCTCACAGGTTCTTTGGATCCAACAGCAGATGGTGGATTACGGTTTGCAATTTCTTAAAACCCCTATTTACTGTGATAATGAGGCCGCAATCGCATTAACAAAAGACTTAGTAAATCACTCAAAGGCTAAACATATCCGGATTAAATATCATTTTATCTGTGATTGTTATGCTAAAGAGTTGATCGATATGGTCAAAATCCACACTGATTACCAACGCGCAGATCTATTTACCAAAGCTTTTGACAAATCCAGATTTGATTATCTTTTAAAAGCTAATGGTATTAATGAAAAACAGGACTGATCACCACCTCAGTCTATCACTTTTAAGTTTAAATTTTTACTGTTTTTCAGAAAAATTTCGAAAATCCAAAAACATTGCAAAAATTTCAAAATCCATAAAAATTAGAAAATTTCTTTGCTGACTGCTATATCTTCTTCCCTTAGATTAACGCCGTCAGATTTCTGTGAACAAACGATATCTGGGCAGTCACATATTTGAAATGCTCCAGCTTATCCTTGGGAACAGTAAATTCGAAAATCTATAAAAATCAGAAAATTCTAAAATGATTTCCTGGAGTATAGAGGGAAATGATAGTACATCAGTGGGGATCTGACACATTCTACATAATGTAATCCTATATAGGGCGTGTGTCTGAGTCTGTGCGATGTGCTGATAGGCTTCGTAGACCTATTACTGTGTGTCTGATACATACATATCAAACGAATTGTTGTGTGGATGAACTCTTCATGGGCATATGGTCTTAGTACCGTAATTTCGTTTGATAGGGTATCTGTACAAAACTCGGAGGTTTAGGGTCGTTATGTTATTAGTTGTCTGGGGATAGCCTCTCTGATCTTCTGCTGTAAGTCATTACGGACCTAGATCAGACAGGGTGTCTTTATAAAAGAGCTATATGCCAAATCCTAAAGTTACCGAATTGAGGAACTTTACATTTTATATGATGATCAAAGATTATCTATTACATCGTATTGATCATTGATGCAAATCATGATTAATATCAGTCCTCAACCTGGTATAGTGCATATGTTACTTTGCTGCATTAATTTGCTGACCTGTATACCTCTATGCATTATATCTTGTACAATTACAGACGACGAAAGCATAATCACGCTTTACAATGAGTCTTTGTGCATTTACTTCTTGATACGGGAGTATGTCGTGTGTGTGGGAACCACAGACAATTGCGTTTATACTATAAATATCAGTATCAGTATAAAGCACTGCACAAAAGTCTGCATGTGAGTTTATGTGGATCACAATATCAGCAATTGCCAGATCACACATTATCTTTAATGATAATAATTTCAAAAAGATCAACGGTGTGATCAGATTTCTCAATAACTGATATAATCCCTTTACCGGAAATCCCAAAAACATTTACAGTTTTCATTTACATTTTTTGCATTTTATTTCATTGTCAAAACTTACAAAACTCAAAAAGATTTTAGGTGTGTTTTAGCATAAACTTTAGAAAATCCAAAAAGATTTTTCATTTTTATCTTATTTTTGATAACTGATGGTGGTTGATGTCGATTTTCTAAACCTTGATACACCATTTGAGCTTTGTAACTTTTAAAATGTGAAAACATGATTGTTGGATGCTTAAAAGTTGGAAAATAATTGGACCGGGACTCGTTTTTGAGATTTGGAAAATTTTCAAAAAATTCCACTTCTCATTCGCCCATTCGGTTGGTCGAATGTGGGATTTCACATGTTCATCCGTATGTTTTGGTTGGGCGAAGGAGAGTGTTCATGAACCTTATCTCATTCGAACCCTTTTGCCTCATTCGTACCCTTTTACTAGGGTCGAAGGAGACAAAAGTTTCTCCTTCGTATGACTAAAACGGGCGAAGGGGCATGTCTATATAAACCCATCTGCTCATTCGAACCCATTCATAATTTTTTCCAGATTTTTAACTTTAAACTCACCTTATTGCTCGTTCATTTTATACCATTCCATTGTGTTCGTACATTCACACTGATCATTTTGCTATCAATTTTACAGGTTATCTTCAAGGATTCAGGCTTTAATCCCTGTTTTTACATTCCGAGCCCTAACTGTCTAAAACCGGTTAAATTCATCATAATAATACCAATTGATGCATAGGGTTTATTGTGTATATGTTTTAGGGGGAGATATAACCAAAACCATGGTTTAAAACCCGTCTGATTGATCAATCAGTTGTTTAAACCCTAGTTTTAGGTGAAAACACATACACAATACATAATTGTTGAAACTGTTAGTTTAGGAATGTTAATCGGCATTATTAGGCTTGATTTCAATTAAATGGACATGTTTAGAATCATTCAATTTCAAAATAGAAATTTCAAAATAATGAACTGTTTCCTTCGACCAGATCGAATGGGCGAAGGAAGAAAATCATATGGTTGAATGAGGATTAGTTGGGCGAATGAAACATTTTATCAAAATCAATACATTCGTACCTTTTATTTCTCATTCGTACCTATGCAAAAGCTCCTTCGTACCCCCGTTTGGGCGAAAGAGGAGGTTTGTGACCAAAAACTTTCAATTTGAAATTTTGTCGATTTTTTAACGTGTGTTTTTTATTGTTTTGCAGATTTAACGATGTCTGAACAACAGAAGACGACGGAACAAGCGGGATCCTCATCACACCCTGCTAAACAGCTAGATTTTGAGAATGCGCACAACTGCTGTGCATATCTTGGAGACGTAAAGAAGCACACAGAGTTCATCGGTATCATTGATTTTCTGAAAAGATGCAGGGTGATAGATGCCATTGCTACGCCGACAGTTATCTACAGAGATATGATACAGGAATTCTGGTCGAATGCTAAACTTGACTTCTGGAAGTGCGAATCTTGTTTGACTAGCAAGATTCAAGGACAACGAGTAATTGTTTGCGAAGAGGATCTGAGGGAAGCATTGAATCTGAATGATGATCCGAAAGATCCAAAGGAGTTTACATTCATGGATCAACGAAAGTGCTTTCTCAGGATGAAGTACAATGGACCTATTACTGACGGTTCATTGCATAAAGGAAAACTGTGCCCACAATTCAAGTATCTGGCACACGTTTTGATTCACGTATTCGGATTTGCAGCACGAGGTTATGATTTGATGAGAAAGAGCATCAGTTCTATGATGGTTGCTTTAGTATTGAACAAACCGTTCAATGTCTCTGGCATGCTGATGTCTCATTTACTGGAGCCCGTGAATGGAACGAGGAATCTGAAGTTTCTTCTTTATCCTCGTTTTCTCTAAATGATATTCGATCACAAGTATAAGGAGCTGAAAAGAGATCCTAAACACATTGTTGTTCAGGAACATATGTCACTGAATACACTCGCTAGGATTAAAGCTTATGAGGGTTTTTCTGTTGAAGAACGTCCTCCAGTAAGACGTTTATTTGGACACCTAGCTAGAGTGGATTACACAGATCTGGGTGAGGGGCTTGTGAGGAATGTAAACAGTGATTCTGATCCGGATAATCCTTTACATCATGTTGATCCTGATGCTAAGCGCAAAAGACAAGTTGTGAAAGTTGGCGCAAAGAGTGGGAAGACAAAGAAACAAGAGATAAGGATAGAGGTTTCTGAACCTGAGAAGAAGAAAAGTACTCAAAGAAGAAATAAGAGGATGGCGAAAAAGGGATTGAATTTAGTTGATGAAGCATCTATTGACTCAGAAGAGACGTTAGAGGTTGAACAATGGAATTCAGATGCTGAAACAGTAGAGACAACCATGCCCAAGGCCACTGTGTGACACCCCGCATTTTCAGGTTAAATACTCTTACTGAACTCTAGTTAACTTACATGTTCATACATGGCTTGATACTTAACTAGGGTTAGTTAAGTAGGTTTAACATATGTTAGATGATGTTAACATATGTTATCAGTAGGAAAATCCTTGTTAAACACACACATGAGTCCTGTATCACAAACATTGGTGAATTATGTGACATACATAGCAATAATATATACAATTGAATTATGGTGAACATGAAGTACGTGCTTATGTGAATTACATGTTTTTGTGAATGATCGCCTAACTGAAAGGTAATGCGTAGATTATGCAAATTACGTGCACAACATGAGTAATATGTTATGTAATAATAAAAACAATGGTTTTTATACAATTTAGAATGGTTAATAATATTGGGTCCGGTATTGGGCTAGAACATGGTTAACGGGTCAAGTTAATGGACTAGAAGGGCCCTAATACCAATTGCTTGGGGAACAAGCAAAGCCCCCTTATAATTAGGAGGCAAGGAAAGGATAATACCCTACCTCCTTGTCCCTTCTTTGCGCCGTGCGAACCCCCACCCCCATCCCCTCTTGGTTTTTCAAGCAATCAAGTAATCCTTCACCTAATCAAGCTAGTTCGGGTTTGATTTCAAGGCCCTAGGGAGTTTAATCCTTTGCAAGGTATACATTCTTATGATTTTTGATGAATTATAATGATTGAAAAACTTTAAAAACCCTAAAAATAATGGATATAGAATCGCATGCATGTATGTATAGGGATTCTTGAACGTTCTTGATGATTTGATGATGATTGTTATTAGTAACCATGCTTAGGGTTTTCACATGATAACATATGTGTTTTGCTATGATTAATATGGTTTTTAATCAGTACTATAGGTGTTATACATGTATTAGGGATGTTCATGAAAAATTAGGGTTTGTAGATTACTTGGGATGCAAGTTTAAGATTCTGGCAGATTCGGTTGAACGTTTTGTAGGGGCTGTAATGGGTTGGTAAATTGATTGTTTTGATGATTTCTTTGCATGATTGTAATGTACAAGGTCTTAGCTTTTCTCATAATGGGCAAAACCATCGGATTTGGACATGTTTGAGTCGTTTTTGGAATTTTAATTAATTAGGGGTCATATCAGATTTTCGGATTTGTAAATTGGGTTAACTTTAAATGGTCATAACTTGAGATTTACAAGGATTTAGGTTATGAAATTTTTACAGTAGGTCAATACTGGAAAAATAGAGCTTTTCCAGGTGGATTCATCTCGTTTGGATGAATACACAATTTTTGAGAATTTTTCTACTAAACTGACCTGTTGAGGCAATTTTCTGGACATAGCTGTGTTGTACGAATTTTCATAATTTTTGTGTTTGGAATTAGGACAAAAAAAAAATCGGTATTGTCAAGTGAATCCCAAATAAAATTCTGTAAAAATTTGGGACTCTAATTCATTCGTTAAGTATTTTAAATAAATTATTTTTCACAGCGCACAATCTGTCCTAAAAACGCAGATTGTGTACGGGGTCTTTAGGTGACTTTTTAGAGTTCTATGTGGTATGTAATTGACATGTACTTGTGTGAAAACCTGTATGAGATGTATTTGATGTATTAAACTGATAATAATCACTATAATCACCAACGGGATACGTAGGACATACTTGAGCATGTAGAGTCATTAGGTGTCACTACACGGTTTTGAACTTTTAAAAGTCTTGGATAAACAAATTACATGGTGTGTTGGTTACGCACGTATACTCACCTAGTGACATTTGTAATAGGGAGTCGGTAGCACGTTACTATTCGTGGAATTTGGATTTTCACTTGCGACTTAAGGTGAGTTTCACTACTCTTTTTCTCAAAAGCATGCGTCTCAGGTATGAGACACTTTACTTAACATTTTCTAGTCCGGTTTGGGACTACTTACACATCCCGGGTTGGGATGCCATGGATCCTTATGAGGGTCGGTTACTTTGCTAGTTCGCAATTGTGGCCTTGATAAACTAAACCATTTCTATCATCTGTAAGTCCTCACGTACCGAATGAGTTGCCAGGGTTGGCAAGCGGGTTATTAGTTGATAGCGCTATTAGGTCTTACAAACCTCACACCGGCTCGGGGAGCGCGGGTGTGAACTATAACTTAACGAAACATTATCATTGTGGATAGACAATGATGTCAGGCATGCGGCACACTTATGTGGCTACACGTACATAGCAGTTCGGTATATTCGGTTAGTTATCACGAATGGGTTAGCTACCCTTGACATGCGATGAACTAGTGGTTCCACGGTGCGGGGCACCAACATAACTTACTTACTTACGTGGTTTTGGAAACCAGCGCAGTTACATACTCATTTACTTTACTTTGTGAACTCACCAACATTGTTTGTTGACCCACGATTTACATGCTTTTGCAGGTAGTTAGCTTCCGGTGCCAGGATTAGATAGCACTGCACACTTCACTGCATTTGGGGTCTTGGGCATACACCTAAATTACATATTATGCTTTTACATTTTCTTTCATATGGTTTTAATTTGGGCGCGTTGTTTTGCGCATGGTTTTTAAAAGGTTTAAATTTGGTTTACGCTTCCGCAGCTTAACTAAACTTGGTTTTTGAAAACGAACTAAATGGTTTGGGCATTTAGAGTTCGTTCATATGACTTATGACTATGGGATCCTGGTATGTCATGCGCCTCGTGGTAGAAACCCCGCAGTGGAAATTCGAGGGTGTGACAGATTGGTATCAGAGCCATTGGTTATAGTGAACTAGGACTGCATGTTGAGTCTAGTCTATAATCATCATAGCATAAGTACACTCACAACTTAAGTGCACAACTAGCTTTTAGCTACATATATCTACAACACATGATTTCGGGAGATATGTTATCTTCTAGTTCTACACCTAATTCTGAACACGTCAATGGTGGGAACCCAGGGTTACACCAGGTGGCGCATTACAGGGAGTAGTATCCTAACAAACCTCGTGGATGAGGAAACAACAATTGTACAGGAGAGAAAGCCCTTGCGAGCGTTGTGGCGCACGTACCCAGGAAAGCTGCACGATGCGCATGACGTGATACCATCAAACCGAAACAACTGTGAAGAAATTCAAATACCAAGACTTATCCTTTTTCACTGAGCAAGGAGACAATTAGTTTATGTTCCTTGTTACTTGATCTTTCTTACTTCCATTTGAAATTCAGACAGGACTGGGTTACACATATAGAACTTATTTCTTACTTTAGTACCTTACACCTAGTATGAGCGGGCGGACGTATGACTGCATATCCCTGTTACTCATAAGTATATGGTAGATTCATGGGAACACATTAGATTGGGGCTTGTTACACACACTCTTGGGGAGTTACGAAGGTCTGCGATGCAGTGCAACATCTCAAAGGAAGACGAAATCTACTAGCGACTGACAGTCACAATTGGAGGAACGAATGGTGTTGTTGACCATTGAGCTGACTTACACAGGACCGGAGAAGGAGACCGTACGTGATGAGAACCATATAACATTGACATCGCGAAAGAAGAAGGATAAGGGATGGAAAGGGAACCTGAGCAGGACGAGCACATGGGAAGTGAGGATGAATGATCTGCTATCTAAGACAGAGCGTGGCGACAATTGGCTCTTACCTTTTCTTACCTATCTTTTCTTTCTTTTTCCTTTACTATCTTAGGTAAGACTGAGTTCTTATGATCAACGATAAGGTGGTTGAGGCCCTCGCATCTTTCCAAGCTAGTAAAGATCCATCTTGCTAAATCATCCGTTTCCCCTGACTTCCACATTTGAACTTTCTTATTCCTTGAACGCACATGCCACAACAACAACCTACCATCATATTTTCAAGCCTTTTATTGGTCGTAAACCTCGATAACACTAACGGAACTGAAGGAGACCGTCTGATTGCTTCGATAGTATAAGTCATTTTCATTCGCATTTGCCCTGGGCAGGATGGGGTAATGTATGCTACATGCACACTCAATGAGTTACAGATACTTGGATGGAGAACGTAACACCCTGTGATGAAACTTAGAAATTTGTTATATAAAGACGGATGGGTCTGAGATCGACGCCTACACTACCAAGCTACAGGAGTAAGATACTTTGTGCTCGAATCTAATTAACCAACTTTACCAGCAGATTGTATTGCATAACAAAAGGGTGGGTCCCTCATATTCATGGCTTGGCCACTGCAGCTCACCTACCTAGAATCTAACAAATCTTTCACCTGGCTCGCAAACTCATTGATGAGGCTGTTGAGCATGGTACTTTTTCGAAGCATAGAGCTTCATCTTCTACTTTTGGTAATAGCAAGAGAACGTGGGATAGTGTGAGGTACAAGTCCTTCAGCAAACAATAACCACAACGGTAACAACAACTATGGGGCTCGTGGTATAGCAATTGTGATTGGCTCGGGGGAAGCTAGGACTGATAACAATGTCGTGACGGGTACGACACTCTTGCTTCTATTTTATATGATACTGGTGCGGACTATAGTTTTTGTCATCAAAACTTAGCAAACAACTAGGGATGGTTCCTACTCTTTTTGATACCCCGTACACCATAGAGCTAGCTGATGGGAAGCCTGTTAAGGTAACCCACACCCATTGTGACTGTAAGCTCGAGTTGGATGGGCAATCGTTTGCCATCAACATTTTACCTATCACCCTTGGAAGCTTTGATCTCGTGGTTGGCATGGACTGGTTGTCCAAGCATCCCGCTGAAATTCTCTGTCGGGAGCAGATTATTCGTGTCCCCCTACCAGGTGGAGAACTTTTATCTATACAGGGTAATCGTGGTGGTGCCATGGTGGGCATCATCTCTTCTTGAAAGCCCATAAGTATATTCGTAAGGGCTATCCAACCATTTTGGCTAACATATCTGACACTCGAGCTGAAACTGAAACTGAAACTGAAACTGAAACTGAAACTGAAACTGAAACTGAAACTAAGATTGAGGACATCCCAGTAGTCCGAGATTTCCCAGATATTTTCCCCAGAGGAACTACCTGGTCTTCTACCTGTTCGTCAAGTGGAGTTTCAAATTGACCTTGTACCTGGAGCAGCTCCAGTTACACGCGCACCATACCGCCTAGCACTAGGCGAACTTCAAGAACTGTCTACCCAACTACAAGAGCTATTGGATAGGGGCTTTATTAGACCTAGTTCTTCGCCATGAGGAGCTCCAGTTCTATTTGTTAAGAAGAAAGATGGGAGCTTTCGTATGTGCATAGATTATCGGGAGTTGAACAAGGTAACGATTAAGAACCGATATCCTTTGCCTCGTATTGATGATTTGTTCGACCAACTGCAAGGGTCGAGCTTCTACTCTAAGATTGATTTGAGGTCGGGGTACCATCAGCTGAGAGTCCGAGAAGAGGATGTGGCGAAAACGGCGTTTCGAACCCATTATGGACATTATGAGTTTTTGGTTATGCCATTTGGGCTAACTAATGCACCTGCGGTGTTCATGGATCTAATGAACCGTGTGTGCAAGCCTTACTTGGACAAATTCGTCATAGTGTTCATAGATGACATATTGATCTATTCCAAGAGCAGGGAGGAGCACGAGCAGCACCTGCGGTTAATCTTGGAACTAGTGAGGAATGAGCAGCTGTATGCAAAGTTTTCTAAATCTGATTTTTGGATTCGAGAGGTCCAATTCCTTGGGCATGTGGTCAACGAGGCAGGAATACATGTGGACCCAGCCAAGATTGACGCTATCAAAAAGTGGGAGGCTCCTAGGACCCCTACTGAAGTGCGCCAATTTCTTGGTCTCGCGGGATATTATCGCAGGTTTATTGAGGGATTTTCTAAGATCGCTCAACCTCTCGCCGCCCTAACGCAGAAAGGTATTACATATAAGTGGGGAGATGCCCAAGAATCTGCCTTTCAGCTACTAAAGTCCAAACTTTGCAGTGCACCGATATTATCGTTTCCTGAGGGTACAGAGGACTTTGTAGTATATTGTGATGCGTCTATCCAAGGCTTAGGGTGTGTACTGATGCAACGTGATAAGGTAATTGCATATGCATCGCGAAAACTGAAGGTCCATGAGAAGAACTACCCCACTCATGATTTGGAACTGGGAGCGGTAGTTTTCGCTCTCAAAATCTGGAGGCACTACCTCTATGGAACCAAGTGCACAATTTTCACTGACCACAAGAGCCTTCAGCATATATTTGACCAAAAGGTACTAAACATACGACAACGTCGTTGGGTTGAACTTTTGAACGATTATGATTGTGCCATCAAGTATCATCCAGGGAAAGCTAACGTAGTAGCTGATGCCCTCAGTCGAAAGGAAACGAAACCCAAAAGAGTGCGAGCCTTACAACTCACCATTCACTCTAACCTTCCTGATAAGATACGTGAAGCCCAGGGTGAGGCATTGAAGGAAGAAAACATCGGGCTTGAGACCCTACATGGTGCAGATAAGCACTTAGAACTGAGAACAGACGGTCTGCAGTACTTCATGAATCGAGTCTGGATACCACGATTTGGGGATCTCAGACAACTGATGCTCGATGAAGCACATACCTCTCGCTATTTGGTACATCCTGGTTCGGACAAGATGTATCAAGATCTTAAGACTCTATACTGGTGGCCAAACATGAAAGCCGAGATAGCCACTTATGTTAGTAAGTGCTTGACTTGTGCGAAGGTTAAGATTGAATATCAAAAACCTTCAGGCCTACTCCAACAACCAGAGATTCCAATGTGGAAATGGGATGGAATTTCCATGGACTTCATTACAAAGCTTCCTAGAACGCCAACGGGCCATAACATGATTTGGGTTATCGTGGACCGTTTAACCAAATCGGCCCACTTCCTGGCAATAAAAGAAACGGATTCGTTAGAAAAGCTGGCGAAGCTATACATCAAGGAGATAGTCTCTAGGCATGGGGTGCCTACTTCCATTATATCTGATCGCGATGGGCGATTCACTTCTCGTTTCTGGACTACTCTCCAAGATGCTTTAGGAACTCGTCTTGATATGAGCACAGCCTATCACCCACAGACGGATGGACAAAGTGAACGTACCATCCAAACATTAGAGGATCTGCTACGAGCATGCGTAGTGGACTTTGGTAATAACTGGGATAAGCACTTGCCCTTAATCGAATTCTCTTACAACAACAGTTACCACACTTCGATACAGTGTGCGCCTTTCGAGGCACTTTATGGGCGCAAGTGTAGGTCTCCTATCTGTTGGACTGAGGTTGGAGATAGCCAACTAACAGGTCCCGAACTCGTGCACGAAACTTCTGAGAAGATAGTGCAAATTAGAAACCGGATGGCTGCTGCTCGGGACCGACAGAAAAGTTATGCTGACAAACGTCGAAAACCATTGGAGTTCCAGGTTGGGGACAAGGTTTTGTTAAAGGTGTCACCGTGGAAAGAAGTGATACGCTTTGGGAAACGAGGGAAGGTAAATCCCAGATACGTCGGACCTTTCGAGATCGTTAAAAGGATTGGTCCAGTAGCTTACCAGCTAAATCTACCAGATGAACTCAGTGGAGTACATAATGTATTCCACGTCTCAAACATGAAGAAATGCTTATCTGATACGACACTGGTAGTGCCACTGGAGGAGATCCAGGTGGACGATCAGCTGCGGTTCGTGGAAGAACCAGTGGAGATTCTTGAACAGGGCGTCAAGAAACTCAGACAAAGTACTATACCTATTGTTAAGGTACGGTGGAATTCCCGTCTAGGACCGGAATACACGTGGGAGCGCAAAGATCAGATGCGGCTCAAATACCCACACCTCTTTACTGAACCTGAAATCGTACATAGATCAAACGCGGAACATAAAGCAGCTCTTTCAAAGTGAATTTCGGGGCGAAATTCCTTTCAACTTGGGGATGATGTGACATCCGGGAACCAAGCACACAATTTTATAGCTAGCTTTAATGTTTACTTGCTGAATTTCGAGATGAAATTCTTTTCAACTTGGGGATGATGTGACACCCCGCATTTTCAGGTTAAATACTCTTACTGAACTCTAGTTAACTTACATGTTCATACATGGCTAGATACTTAACTAGGGTTAGTTAAGTAGGTTTAACATATGTTAGATGATGTTAACATATGTTATAAGTAGGAAAATCCTTGTTAAACACACACATGAGTCCTGTATCCCAAACGTTGGTGAATTATGTGACATACATAGCAATAATATATACAATTGAATTATGGTGAACATGAAGTACGTGCTTATGTGAATTACATGTTTTTGTGAATGATCGCCTAACTAAAAGGTAATGCGTAGATTATGCAAATTACGTGCACAACATGAGTAATATGCTATGTAATAATAAAAACAATGGTTTTTATACAATTTAGAATGGTTAATAATATTGGGTCCGGTATTGGGCTAGAACATGGTTAACGGGTCAAGTTAATGGACTAGAAGGGCCCTAATACCAATTGCTTGGCGAACAAGCAAAGCCCCCTTATAATTAGGAGGCAAGGAAAGAATAAAACCCTACCTCCTTGTCCCTTCTTTGCGCCGTGCGAACCCCCACCCCCATCCCCTCTTGGTTTTTCAAGCAATCAAGTAATCCTTCACCTAATCAAGCTAGTTCGGGTTTGATTTCAAGGCCCTAGGGAGTTTAATCCTTTGCAAGGTATACATTCTTATGATTTTTGATGAATTATAATGATTGAAAAACTTTAAAAACCCTAAAAATAATGGATATAGAATCGCATGCATGTATGTATACGGATTCTTGAACGTTCTTGATGATTTGATGATGATTGTTATTAGTAACCATGCTTAGGGTTTTCACATGATAACATATGTGTTTTGCTATGATTAATATGGTTTTTAATCAGTACTATAGGTGTTATACATGTATTAGGGATGTTCATGAAAAATTAGGGTTTGTAGATTACTTGGGATGCAAGTTTAAGATTCTGGCAGATTCGGTTGAACGTTTTGTAGGGGCTGTAATGGGTTGGTAAATTGATTGTTTTGATGATTTCTTTGCATGATTGTAATGTACAAGGTCTTAGCTTCTCATAATGGGCAAAACCATCGGATTTGGACATGTTTGAGTCGTTTTTGGAATTTTAATTAATTAGGGGTCATATCAGATTTTCGGATTTGTAAATTGGGTTAACTTTAAATGGTCATAACTTGAGATTTACAAGGAGTTAGGTTATGAAATTTTTACAGTAGGTCAATACTGGAAAAATAGAGCTTTTCCAAGTGGATTTTTCTACTAAACTGACCTGTTGAGGAAATTTTCTGGACATAGCTGTGTTGTACGAATTTTCATAATTTTTGTGTTTGGAATTAAGACAAAACAAAAATTGGTATTGTCAAGTGAATCCCATATAAAATTCAGTAAAACTTTGGGACTCTAATTCATTCGTTAAGTATTTTAAATAAATTGTTTTTCACAATGCACAATCTGTCCTAAAAACGCAGATTGTGTACGGGGTCTTTAGGTGACTATTTAGAGTTCTATGTGGTATGTAATTGACATGTACTTGTGTGAAAACCTGTATGAGATGTATTTGATGTATTAAACTGATAATAATCACTATAATCACCAACGGGATACGTAGGACATACTTGAGCATGTAGAGTCATTAGGTGTCACTACACGGTTTTGAACTTTTAAAAGTATTGGATAAACGAATTACATGGTGTGTTGGTTACGCACGTATACTCACCTAGTGACATTTGTAATAGGGAGTCGGTAGCACGTTACTATTCGTGGAATTTGGATTTTCACTTGCGACTTGAGGTGAGTTTCACTACTCTTTTTCTCAAAAGCATGCGTCTCAGGTATGAGACACTTTACTTATCATTTTCTAGTCCGGTTTGGGACTACTTACACATCCCGGGTTGGGATGCCATGGATCCTTATGAGGGTCGGTTACTTTGCTAGTTCGCAATTGTGGCCTTGATAAACTAAACCATCTCTATCCTTTTGTAAGTCCTCACGTACCGAATGAGTTGCCAGGGTTGGCAAGCGGGTTATTAGTTGATAGCGCTATTAGGTCATACAAACCTCACACCGGCTCGGGGAGCGCGGGTGTGAACTATAACTTAACGAAACATTATCATTGTGGATAAACAATGATGTCAGGCATGCGGCACACTTATGTGGCTACACGTACATAGCAGTTCGGTATATTCGGTTAGTTATCATGAATGGGTTAGCTACCCTTGACATGCGATGAACTAGTGGTTACACGGTGCGGGGCGCCAACATAACTTACTTACTTACGTGGTTTTGGAAACCAGCGCAGTTACATACTCATTTACTTTACTTAGTGAACTCACCAACATTGTTTGTTGACCCACGATTTACATGCTTTTGCAGGTAGTTAGCTTCCGGTGCCAGGATTAGAAAGCACTGCACACTTCACTGCATTTGGGGTCTTGGGCATACACCTAAATTACATATTATGCTTTTACATTTTCTTTCATGTGGTTTTAATTTGGGCGCGTTGTTTTGCGCATGGTTTTTAAAAGGTTTAAATTTGGTTTACGATTCCGCAGCTTAACTAAACTTGGTTTTTGAAAACGAACTAAATGGTTTGGGCATTTAGAGTTTGTTCATATGACTTATGGCTATGGGATCCTGGTATGTCATGCGCCTCTCGGTAGAAACCCCGCAGTGGAAATTTGAGGGTGTGACACACTAAGGCTGGTGCGTCTGCTAGCCAGAACATTGAGGATCAAGGGAACAAAAGCCCTATTCCTGTTGATGAAAAAGAGCTGGGTTTGAATGTTGATGAGACGTTTGTTGGTTCTCCTGTGCAAGCTGCTAGGAAAGAAAAGAAGAAACAGGAGAAGCCGAGTATTAAGAGGAAGAAAGAGATAGAATCTTTGATAGCTGGTAAGAAATTGCCACCAGCTACAAGTTCTAAATCACCGGTTACAGCACCAGCTCAAAAGAAGCAAAAGACTGCAACAACATCAAGCACACCACAAACTGAAGAAATACCTATGGATGATGTTAATGAGGCATTGTATAATGTGCTCAATAAGATCAGAAAAAGGTAAACTGCCTGATGTTGTTGAACCACCAAAGAAGACAAAAGTTTCGGTGGACAGTGATATTATGACTGCTGTGAATCAGAGACTGTCTGAAATGATGAATCTGATTAACAAACAACAAACGGAGATCGAGCAGTTAAAGTCTAATGATAAGAAGATGTTGGAGGTCGTAGTCACATCAGCAGATGATAATGAAACCTTGAAGAAGACAATCAAGAGATTGAAGAGTGAAAATAAGAAGTTGCTGAAGCATGAGCAACGTAACACCAGAAGAATCATAGTCTTGAAGGAGGAGAACAAACAGTTAAAGAAGAGTAACAAGCATATGGATGATCTGATCAAGAACTTGTACTCTCAAGCTCCTCAACTTCAAGCTGGTGAAGTAGACAAAGAAAGAGAAGAAGAGCAAGTTGATTTCTAACTATCTGATGAAGAAGAAGATGATGAACTTGATGAAGATGTAGGAAATGATACAAAGAAGAAGAAGAAGGATGATAAGGATGATGGAGGATCAGATGATGGTTCGAGTGATGGAAACGGCTCTGCGTTTGATGATAGTAGTGATGACGATGATGATGACGTTGATAAGTTTACATACGAGAAGCGTGACTCAGATAAGGGTGGTGAATCGAGCTCTAAGGCTCCTGGTGAGAATGTGGATGAAGATATCTTCTGGAACGAGAAATTGCAGTCATTGTCTGAAGAGGATTAGAACAAGTATCGCCAGATGCTCACTGATCGAGTCTGGACGATCGACATGACTAGCAGGTTTCCAGAAATATTTGAATCGAACAATAAACTATTCGAGTTGGAGTTTGATGACCCTGATCTTGAGGATGGGGAAGTATCTGCGGCAATTTCGAAAGAGATACTTGAAGGTTTAGCAAAGCAAGTAGGCAAGACGTTGGAAGAATTACTTGCAGACAACTTTATTCCAAAGATTCCTGAGAAAGAAGCTGGAAATCATTCAGATGATCATGATGTTCATGCATTCGAGGAAGTTGAAATGGAAGATAATACAAGCGAAGAATATCCACAATACTTCAGGACAAATCAAGATTGTGGATTCTCTTTCTCAGATGAATTGCTAAACCATGCCGAGGAACTAGCGAAAGAAAAGAGCAAAGTCTTTGAAGACGAAATCTTTAAAGGGCATAACAAGCCACGGTTCGAGCAGTCAGAGAGTTTGAAAGAGTTTTTGAAGAAGTTGAAAGAAAAGGAAAATAATCGTCCAAAACCTGATATTCAAGGAAGCTTTTACAAACTTCATAATGGAATTTTCAAAGGTCGTGCATTGGCCTGGAAGTTTGTTAAAGAGTTGAGATGCTTCGCAGTAAAGTGGGAGAAGGGGATCTTGTATTTCGACAAGTTTCATCACTTGAAGACTCTTCCGTATTGGGCAGTCCGTGATATTTGTCGTCACCGTTTAGCGGGAGCGTCAAATAGTCAGATTACTTACTTTGCTGAGAAGATGACTAGAGAAAGCCGAACCAAGTGGGACTTGTTTACACCACAATATCCAAAGCGAATCGTTCATAAGAAGGATATTGATTTGATAACTGGTATGCCCAAGGTGACTTAAAGTACAAACCACCGCGAGTGTTGAAAAAGATTCCTTTGTTGCCTATCCCACAACACTTCGCCAAAGATTTCATCTGGTGGTATTATGATTGGAAGATTGCAGAGGCCGTGATTGTGTTGAAAGACGGAGAGACGAACTACAAGAAAGTGCATATCTTTGATCCCATGTGGTTGATAAACTGTTCACATGAGGATATTATCATGCTGTTCTATAATCCGATCTATTCAGATGCAAAAGATGCTGAGCAAGCAGGAAAGTACCAACGTGTGGTATTTCTATGCTTTGCGTATGATATCAATGCTGGGTGTGACTATGGTGAGAAGTTGGGAAAGTTTGTGGAGAAGCAAAAGGTGCCTGAGCTGAAAACGAAGAAGCAAAAGCAATTTCATGAACCGGTGTTGACAAAAGAACAAAGGATTAAACGACACATCAAACTGATGAACATAAGAATGGACGAAGAACGACGAACACAATCCAAGCAATAGTCGAGGGGGAGTTTGTAGATGCAAAAGTGCGACTAAAGCTTTGGATTGTACATTACAATATGTTATGGTAATATCGAAGGTGCGAAGGAGTGTTTCAGTTGGTGCGAAGGAAGATTGAAAAAGGTGCGAAGGAAGTGGCTTGGACGAATGAAGATTTAGATTATATTAGAACTTGGTTCGACCAGTTGATTTGGGCGAACCTGCACATTCGCACAAACAACTTGGGCGAATGTGCAGTCTATAAATAGACAAGTTTGAGTTTTGAATGTAACTTTTGATCATTATTATTCCCTCCACTCTCAGAAAATCTCTCTAGTGTTTTGTTAAACTCGTTTATCGTTCATACCTTGATTATATCTATATTTCAACGTGTAATCGAGTGATTTATTAATGAAAACGTTTGAAAATGATGATCTGTGTGTTTGAATCTGTTTGATTATTATTTTGTGATAGTTTTAGGGTTTCCGCACCTAAAACTAACTTGTTTGAACAATCTTTGTTTGTTATCGATCCTTTCACGCACATACAACTGTGACAATTTTAAACAAGTGATATAATTAAAACGTGCCTGGATTGAATCAGATAAGAAGGCCAGCCCAGATGGTTAGTGTGTTGTGTGTAGTTTGGGCCGGTCTTGGGCGCGGGTTCGATTCCCGGCCCAAGCGTTTTATTTTTTGTTAATTATTCAAGACTTATCCATATTATATTTATAATATATATAGTATTAGGGTTTCAAGAATGCGACAAAAATAATTAAATGCGAACAAAATACTAGAACTTGACGTTTTATTAATGATGATCGTGTAACGTACAAGTTTAAATGCGTAATGTTACAAATAGTGCATTGGATAGAGTGCTAAAGAAGATTAAGAAAGGAAAATTGCCTGTTGATGCTGAAGCTTCGACTCCAAAGGTCACAGTTGATAGCGATGTGATGAAAGCTGTGAACCGGAAGCTAGCTGATATGATGAAGATAATTAATCAGCAGCAAGCAGAGATTGAGAAATTGAAAAACAACGATCAGAAGATGCTAGACGTTGTTGAGACATCTCATGACAATCAGGAAGCACTTGAAGCTGAAATTAAACGACTTCGCAAAGAAAACAAGAAGTTGTTGAAACACGAACAAAGAAACACCAGACGATACATAGCTTTGAAAGAAGACAACAAGAAGCTAAAAGAGAGTAACAAGAACTTGGACAATTTGATTAAAGACTTGTACTCTCGAGCTCCTCAGTTGAAAGAAAGTGAAGAGGACAAAGAACAAGACGAGGAGCAGGTTGATTTTGAACCGTCTAATAATGAGGAGGAGGAAGATGAGGATCTTGATGAAGATGCTGGGAACACTCCTCAAAAGAAGAAGAAGAAGGATGATGGAGATGATGATGGTTCGAATGGTGAATCTGGTGATGGAGGCAGCTCTGCATTTGATGATGATGATGATGATGACGATACAGATAAGTATAAGTATGAGAAACGTGGATCTGGAAAAGAAGGTGAATCCAGTTCTAAAGCTCCTGGAGGATCGGTTGATGATGATACGATCTTTTGGAATGAAAAGCTGAAGTCATTGTCTGAAGATGATAAACTAATGTATCGCCAGATGCTAACTGATCGAGTCTGGACGATCGACATGACCAGTAGATTCTCTGAGATCTTTGAATCTAGTGACAGGATGCTTGAATTGGATTATAATGATCCAGATTTAGAAGATGGTAAAGTTTCTGCGGCAATGTCAAAAGAGATTTTAGAAGGTTTGGCGAAGTAGGTTGGGAAAACGTTGGAAGAACTGTTAGCTGATAACCAGATTCCTAATCTACCTGAAAAGGAAGCTGGTAATCATTCTGATGATCGTGACGTACCTGCGTTTGTGGAGATTGAAATTGAAGATATAACCAGTGAAGAGTATCCATAATATTTCAAGAAATATAAAGATTCTGGATTTGCTGCTTTCACTGAAGAGTTACTAAAAGAAGCCGAGAAACTTGCTAGAGAAAAGAGTGAAAAGTTTGTTGAAGAAGTGTTCAAGGGGCATGATAAACCGAATATCGAACAATCTGACAGTTTGAAAGAGTTACTGAGGAAACTGAAAGAGAAAGAAGCCAATCGTCCGAAAGCAGAGATCCAGGGTAGTTTTTATAAACTCCACAATGAGATGTTTAAAGGAAGAGCGTTGGGTTGGAAGTTTATAAAACAGTTGAAGTGTGTTGCCGTTAAGTGGGAGAAGGGGATATTGTATTTTGATAGATTTCATGATCTGAAGACTCTCCCATACTGGGCTATTCGTGATGTTTGTAGACACAGGTTGACTGGATCCTTGAACAATCACATTGCTTATTTTGCTGATCGAATGGCGAGGGAAGCAGGACGAGATGGAATTTGTTTGAACCTCAGTAACCGAAGCGAATTGCTCATAAGAAAGATATTGATACTATTACCGGTTTGCCCAAGGTGACTCTAAAGTATAAACCACCGAAAGTGTTGAAACATATTCCGCTATTGCAGATTCCACAACACTTTGCGAAAGATTTTATCTGGTGGTATTATGATTGGAAGATTGCAGAGGCTGTGATTGTGTTGAAGGATGGAGAAAAGAATTTCAAGAAGATACACATATTTGATCCTATGTGGTTGGTTAATTGTTCACATGAGGATATCATTATGTTGTATTACAATCCAATATATAGTGAGGTGAAGGATGCTGAACAAGCAAGTAAATACCAGCGTGTGGTATTTCTGTGCTTTGCTTATGATATAAACGCTGGATGCGATTTTGATAAGAAGCTTGGAAAGTTCGTGAAGATTCAAGATGTTCCTGATGTGAAGAAGAAAAAGCCGAAACAAGTGTTTGAACCGGTGATGACTAAAGAACAAAAGACGTTACTGCACATAAAGCTTATGAACAAAAGGATGGACCAAGAGCGTAAACAATCCAAGCAATAGTCGAGGGGGAGTTTGTAGATGCATTTTATGCGACTAATGCTTTGGATTACTATTAACATATGTTTTTGTGTTTTGATGAATGGGCGAATGAAGATTTCTAAAGGTGCGAAGGAGAGCAAAAGGTGTGAAGGAGAGAGAGGAGGCCGAAGGTAGATTAGATGTTAATGTATAGCTTGGTTCGACCATGATGAATGGGCGAACCTGCACATTCGACCAAGCAAAGTGGGTGAATGTGTAGGCCTATAAATAGGTCAAGTTCATTTTGAATGTAAGTTTTGGTCATTTTTGTTTCCCTCCTGTTTGAGTCTCTCCCTAGGGTTTTGTGTAAACTTAATTCACGTCTTGTTTTGATTGTAAAGCTTATTATAACGTGTAATTGAGTGTGTTTATCAATGAAATGAAGCTTTTAAAGATGATTTCTGTGTTTTGTTAGTATTATTATCATTTTGTGATTGATTCAGGGATTCCGCACCTGAATCAAACTTGTTTGATCACTATCTTTGTAGATTTGACGATCCTACGCGCATACACACTTAAAAGTCTTGGGTATATCAGAAAAGCATTGTTTGACCCAGACTTTATTCCCTTCACATTTGCCACCAAATCCAAGAACATGGCCTAGGATAGATTGTTGTCAGATTCTGACAACATAGCATATCCCAAGTACTGAACTTTCAATGGGATTTCAATAAAAGAAGTGGATTTAGCAGAGATACAGAGAAGGAGTGTATGAAAGAAAAATTTCATGATTGGTGGGAAAAACTTTTTGAAAAGAGTTAAACCAGTCATTTGTGAATCATAACCCCTTTCCTGAAACTCAGTGTGAAGTTCAGCCTTAGGGAAACAGTCGTTACCTGACAAATCATTCAATGAGAAGGTTGTGGATATCAGTTAGGGGGTAATGGTGATATTTGTATCTCCAATTTTTGAGATAATGATAGTAGGCTTTTTGTCATGTAGAAGGACATTAGCATTTAACTAAAATTCTTAGAGAGTATCGATGTAGATGGGTGCATCAGTGGTTAGTATTGTCAGGTATTTGGATTTGAGAATAATGTCGATGGTGGTATGGAACGGGGTGTTTTCATCTGTTTTAACTAGATAGGGAAGGTAATTGTGGGTGGCTTTAGCTTGAAGATCCATTGTAAAGGATTTCGATTGTGAGGATGAAAGGAATTAGAATGGGGGTTAGAGGTTGAAGAAGGCGGTTTCAGTATTTTGAATGCAATGAGACAGTGTAACATCTGTTACGGTAAAACAAGGTTTTTATAGCCTATGGTGAAACCGCTAATGTGGCCAAAACTCTGCCTTTGAGAGCAGACGTGGCAAACATCTGGTGGCATACAGCTGTTGCCAAAGGACTGATGCAAACAGCTGTGGAATTACCAAAGTGCTGATGCTAACAGCACTTGGTTTTTTTAAAATATATATATATATATATATATATATATATATATATATATATATATATATAATGGAAACAATTGTTTTATCTAACCAGGCTTTTGAAAACAAATTTTTCAACCAAGCAGTGGTTGTTTTATCTTGATCAGATGTTTAAAACAGATTTTTCAACTAACAGTGGATAGAACGGATGAAACAGTGGTTGTTTTTTCCTTAGCAGATTTTTCAACCAAAATGCTATTTTTAAGGATGAATTTTGATTTTCTGAAACATTTTAATGTTTTTATTTAAAACATTTTTGCTGTTTAATCCATGTTTAGCATACCAATCCTAGAAATCAGTTTTTCAAAGGTAGATGTGTCTAAAGCTTTTGTCAACACATCTGCCAACTGATCCTCTGTTGGAACATGGTGCAAAGAAATCAAACCTTTTTCATAGCTATCTCTAACAAAGTGGTGTCTGATGTCTATGTGCCTTGTGGTTGAATGAGAGACTGGATTTTTGATGATATTTTCAGTAGCTTGACTGTCCAGCATGAGTGGAGTCTTTAGTGCAGTTATACCAAAATCCAACAGTTGATTTTGAAGCCACATGAGTTGGGCTGTACAGCTTGCAGCAGCAATGTATTTAGCCTCTGTTGTTGAAGTTGAAACAGCTGCTTGCTTTTTCCTTTGCCATGAGACTAAGGCATTCCCTAGAAATTGACACCCTCCTGATGTAGTCTTCCTTGTGGTGTGGCAGCCAGCAAAATCACTATCTAAATAACCTAAATGCTCAATGTTTCCATTAGCAGGATACCAGATACCAAGTGTGGGAGCACCTTTTAGGTATCTGAATATCCTTTTCATAGCAATAAGGTTTGACTTTCTTGGTGAAGCCTGGGATCCGGCACAGACACAAGTGGCAAACATAATGTCTGGCCTAGATGCAGTTAAGTACAATAAAGACCCAATCATGCATCTGTAATGTGTCTTGTCAACCAGTTCATCCTTATCATCAATAGTGAGTAGCTTGGCTGTGCTCATGGGTGTACTACATGGCTTACAATCATTCATCTCAAATCTGGTTAGTAAGTTTTTAACATACTTGTTTTGATGAATGAATGTGCCATTTTGCAGCTGCTTCACTTGGAGACCAAGGAAGCACTGAAGTTCACCCATAGCAATCATCTCAAACTCTACTTTCATGAGTTCCCTAAACTCTTCACACATGTTGTTACATGTGGATCCAAAAATGATGTCATCCACATATATTTGAACAATCATTAAATCTTTCCCTCTCCATTTTAGAAATAAAGTTTTATCAATTTTACCTCTTGTGAAACCAATGGATAAGAGAAAGGTGGAAAGAGTTTCATACCAGGCCCTAGGTGCTTGTTTGAGTCCATACAGAGCTTTGTTGAGCTTGTAGACATAATCAGGATGGAATTTGTCTTCAAAACCAGGTGGTTGACATACATAGACCTCCTCCTAAATTTTTCCATTAAGGAATGCACATTTAATGTCCATCTGATACACCTTGATGTTGTGGTTGACAGCAAAGGCTAGGAAGAGTTTGATAGCTTCTAGCCTAGCTACAGGAGCAAAGGTTTCATCATAGTCTATCCCATCTTCTTGTCTGAAGCCTTGAACCACAAGCACGGCTTTATTCTTGACAACTATACCCATTTCATCAGTTTTGTTTTTGAAGACCGACTTTGTGCTAATTGGACAGACATCCTTTGGCAGTGGTACAAGTTCCCATACTTGTTGTCTTTTAAACTGAAGGAGCTCTTCCTGCATGGCTTCTACCCAACTATTGTCTTTTAGTGCCTCTTGATAATTGACAGGTTGTGTGAGAGATAGAAAGCCTGCAAAAAGACAGATGTTTGAGGATTGGCTTCTTGTGAGCACACCCTCTCTGATTTTGCCAATGATTTGATCTGGTGGATGAGCTCTTAGGTAGATTAAATCTCCCTGATATGGTATGATGGCATTTTGAGGTGAGGGACAGAGGTTTGGTGACTCTGTTGATGTAACATCTGTTTGCACTTCTGTAGTGCCAACAGATGTTTGAAATGGTAGTGGGGGTGTAACCTCACGAATTTTCCCATTTATTTTGCATTAAAGTATTTTCCGATCCATGATATAAAGTCTAATTTATTTCTAAGTGTTCTTATCTTTATCCGTGCACTCTATTTTTCTAAGTTTCTTTTATCATTGTACTAAAAAAAAAAACAACAAAAAAATCTTCAATCATGACATATGTGCTATCCTAATTCTATTTATAAAATCGTCATTTTATAAGACGGTGTTTTTTTATTTTTCTAATTCAAACTAATGATTTTTTTTTTTATTTCTTAAATAAAGCCTTGAGTCAAATAGTCAAAGTCTTAGTCAAACAGTCAAAGTCTTAGTCAAATGGTCAATTCATCATAAAACCTTACTTTATGGTGTTGACCAATTTTAATGGCTAATTGAATCCAAAACTAGTATAAAAACCCACCTATGAACCATTACACTTGCCACCTCTAAATCGATTGTTTCAATCCGATTAAACTTTCCCTCATACTTTTCTTCTATAGTCTATTACTTCTACAATTGAAGCTTTGATTATAAGCTCTTGTAATTGGCAACTTTGGGGCTACACATATTCTATTTCTCGAGACTTAATACTTTGCTAAGGTGAGTTTACGTAACCATGTTTATGCAATTCTTCATACTTGCAACATTATACTTAAGCAATTCTACATGCATGTCTAGTTGTAAACTTTAATGCCTCATGAATTAGACAACAACAACAGTTTCAACGAGTTTCAACGAGTTTCAACATTACATAATCATTAGCTATGGCCAAGCCGGCGATACTCAATAATAGATCTATTGGATTGACAATCCCACCCAGATACGTGTACCTCCTAAATAGGTAGCGTGGGTGATTGTTATCGTTACAACATATTATTAAGGTGAACCGTGGATGACGGGATGGACCTAAACTAGTCGGAGGTTTTATTATGTCGATTCAACATATTATGTTTATTCATGTAGACTTAAACTTACGATAGACATATGAATTGCTAAACTTTTATACTTAAACTATTTGCTTGACATGGCTTATGTATTCTCACCAACTTCTAGTTGACCCCCCCCCCCCCATTTTTACAACTCAACAGGAAATAATGATGCATGAAGACTAGAGTATTTACATGAGAAGGCAAATTGAAGTCTATGCTTGTTTGGTTTTTGTGATGTATTAGATTTCCACTTAAAACTCAATATGTATTTCCATTTTTGGATATTTGCAATTTAAATTAATTTCAATTAAAATTTGGTTACCATGTGCTACTGTATACTCGTTCTTACGTGACACCTCGATGTTTCCGCCATCGGTTGGGGTGTTACAGATTGGTATCAGAGCCTTGGTTATAGGGAATTAGGTTATTAGAAAAATAATCTAGTCTATAGCCATAGGATTATAACCAGTATTTGCTCCTTTTACTTGCTATTCTCTATCTCCCTCCTACTTCGTATCCCTACTTTCATCCCTACAAGGAGATTGCTCTCCATCACTGGATCCACTCTTAGACTAATAAGACAAAATCCTCAGGTTTAACCTGAACCACCTTGAGATCTCGTCGAAGTTCTAGATTTTAATAACGAACACGTGCAATCTGGAAGGGTGAACGCCTGTATTCTGAGTCTTCTGTCTAGGCTGGCATTGCGCATATATCCCAATCAGACGAGGAACCCGGATGCCTACCTGGGAATTCTCGGGATGAGTGTTCACTTATAGGCTAAAGCATGTCTTCACTATGTTATTAGAATCTAGAAGTTTTGATAAGTCAACGTTTTCGTTTATTCGTTTTAATTAATGAATAAATGATTACACTCACTTTCCTTAAACTAAGCTCTAAAATCTCAAAATTTTACAACTTAAATCAATCTCAATTCATAACCATCTATGGATTTCACAATCACACTTCACCTTACCATCTTAGACACTTTTTAAATATTCAACACCCTACCCAAATCATATTATTTCATTTCTCCACATGTTACTTATTTTTAAAAACTACAACCTCATACCTTAGCACAAACTAAAGATTTCTAAATCCTGTTGTATTTTCATTACCTAGTAACTTTACAAAGTACATTTTTTTTTGTCAAAAGATGTCCTCGAACTTAAATTCAATTGTTTATTTATTGACGTAACAAACGATTTTCTATATAATGCTTTAAACTATTAAAAATCACTTAATAGAACCTTGATCTTCAAAACCTAATGTCATGTTTGAAATCTCCAACTAACGGGAATATTTTAATCAAAAGCCCACTTAGCTTGTACTATTTAGCAACTTTTGCTTTATGTATAAAACCAATTTTGAAAATAAGATTTTTTTTTATCCATAGGAATAATATCTAGTCTCTAAATTCTCCATCGACACTCACTCATTTTCAACTTGTTCAAATTTTTACAATATTTGGCATATATCACAATCATGTTTTCTTATACACTTGATTATAACCTTTGATCCAAACCCCAAAATTTACACTGCTACATAATCTCCTTACTATAAAATAAACTCTTTATCAACTATCTTCACATTCACTATCTCTCGCAACCTTGATTCTGCTTCAAGATTTTTCATCATCCTCTTAAGAACTAAATTCATATCTTTCACCTTCTCACACATGAGCTAGTTACCCATGATAACCAAACTATTGAAACTTGATTGTGTGTTGCATCAAACATAATCCTTAGTTATACATAAGGATTTGACTATCTACCATATTTGAACATTTGAAACTAGAATTCATGAAATATAAACTATTTACTATAGACACACCTAGAGTCATTAACCTTGTCTAGGGCAACTCTATTACAACTCACATGCTATACTTGATACTTGATTGCTTACATGTACATATTATCAATTTGCAATTTAAGTGTGTGTGTAAATTGTTACACTTAATCAAACAACTGGTAGAGGATGAAGTACTTGCTCAACAGTTAGTAGAGTATTTAATAACCTCCTCAACGATTGGTAGAGGTCATCATGCCTGCTCAACAGTCGGTAGAGGTTCTAATAACTTGCTCAACGATTGGTAGAGGTCATCATGCCTGCTCAACAGTCGGTAGAGGTTCTAATAACCTGCTCAACGACTGGTAGAGGCTATTGCACCTGCTCAACAATCGGTAGAGGTTCCTACTCACTAACTGGTAGAGGTCTTTTTCCTGCTCAACAGTTGGACCTATTTTTAGATACATCATACATGTAATTTGATACAAAGATTTATTAGACTCATTGATACAAAGATTCAATCACAAAGTTATTTTGCATTACTTACATGTGTGTTTAGAGTCATAGAAGGACACAAAACCCTAATGTAAGGTAAATTGGTGATTGTGGTCCGGAACGTAATCATGAATTTACAGGTACGTTAAGGTGGTGTGAAATTCTATCAAGGTTTTCGGTAGAAAAACTAATTATAAACTCTAGTTACCTGGTAGTTCATTTAGCCTTTCTATAGTCCATCAACTCATGTATTTCTTTTAGGATTTCTAAAACTTAAGATTCTTATTCACCTTGCGATTCCAAGACACACCTAATCCTACCCTTAAAACTCACAGATAACAAACCTCTTATCCAAATTATTCGAAAGCAGATTATTCTATAAATTCATGTCGTGCCTTAACCCAAAATTTTCAAAACCACGGCTGCCTTAATTTCTACCCAACCATCCTCAAACCTGTGTTTTTATAACTTCGGGACGAAGTTTCTAAAAGTAGGGGAGACTGTAACCTCACGAATTTTCCCATTTATTTTGCATTAAAGTATTTTCCGATCCATGATATAAAGTCTAATTTATTTCTAAGTGTTCTTATCTTTATCCGTGCACTCTATTTTTCTAAGTTTCTTTTATCATTGTACTAAAAAAAACAACAAAAAAATCTTCAATCATGACATATGTCCTATCCTAATTCTATTTATAAAATCGTCATTTTATAAGTCGGTGTTTTTTTATTTTCTAATTCAAACTAATGATTTTTTTTTTATTTCTTAAATAAAGCCTTGAGTCAAATAGTCAAAGTCTTAGTCAAACAGTCAAAGTCTTAGTCAAACAGTCAAAGTCTTAGTCAAATGGTCAATTCATCATAAAACCTTACTTTATGGTGTTGACCAATTTTAATGGCTAATTGAATCCAAAACTAGTATAAAAACCCACCTATGAACCATTACACTTGCCACCTCTAAATTGATTGTTTCAATCCGATTAAACTTTCCCTCATACTTTTCTTCTATAGTCTATTACTTCTACAATTGAAGCTTTGATTATAAGCTCTTGTAATTGGCAACTTTGGGGCTACACATATTCTATTTCTCGAGACTTAATACTTTGCTAAGGTGAGTTTACGTAACCATGTTTAAGCAATTCTTCATACTTGCAACATTATACTTAAGCAATTCTACATGCATGTCTAGTTGTAAACTTTAATGCCTCATGAATTAGACAACAACAACAGTTTCAACGAGTTTCAACGAGTTTCAACATTACATAATCATTAGCTATGGTCAAGCCGGCGATACTCGATAATAGATCTATTGGATTGACAATCCCACCCAGATACGTGTACCTCCTACATAGGTAGCGTGGGTGATTGTTATCATTCCAACATATTATTAAGGTGAATCGTGGATGACGGGATGGACCTAAACTAGTCGGAGGTTTGATTATGTCGATTCAACATATTATGTTTATTCATGTAGACTTAAACTTACGATAGACATATGAATTGCTAAACTTTTATACTTCAACTATTTGCTTGACATGGCTTATGTATTCTCACCAACTTCTAGTTGCCCCCCCCCCCCCATTTTTACAACTCAACAGGAAATAATGATGCATGAAGACTAGAGTATTTACATGAGAAGGCAAATTGAAGTCTATGCTTGTTTGGTTTTTGTGATGTATTAGATTTCCACTTAAAACTCAATATGTATTTCCATTTTTGGATATTTGCAATTTAAATTAATTTCAATTAAAATTTGGTTACCATGTGCTACTGTATACTCGTTCTTACGTGACACCTCGATGTTTCCGCCATCGGTTGGGGTGTTAAAGGGGGAATGGGTCCAAGTGGTGTAAAATTGAACTGACTTTTGTCAACAGATGATTGAATAGTGGATTAGGTTGATGAGGCAGTGGTTTGAGGGTAAGACTGGCCAACAGTGGTTGACACAGCTGTGGCAGAGTTTTGACAGGTGTTTTGAACATCTGCTTCCCCTGATACAGAATTGACTTTGTAGTGACTTGGAATCACAACATCCATTCGGTAGTCTAGTTGTGGAGACTATCGAATACCTGCACTGTCACCTTTAGCAGTAATATCTTCAAATTTGAATTTGTCTAAATCAAATAGTGCAGCAGGATTTACTGGGATTTTTAAGGATGAAAGTTCATTGAACTTTACATTTAGAGTTTCTTCTATTGTCCTGGTCCTTATGTTAAACACTTTGCAGGCCTTGGCAGTAGAAGAATATCCCAGAAAATGCCCACAATCTACTTTGGCTGCAAATTTTGAAATGGAATCTTTAAGATTTAAAATGAAACATGGGCAGCCAAAGATTTTGAAAAATGAGATTAATGGTTTGATTTTGAACAAAATTTCATAAGCAGTCTTTTGATGTCTTGGGTTGATTAAAACTCTGTTTTGAACATAGCAAGCAGTATTTACAGCTTTTGCCCAGAAGGATAGTGGCAAACCAGAATCTGCTAGCATGGTTCTTGCAGCCTCAATAAGAGTTCTATTTTTCCTTTCAACCACCCCATTTTGTTCTGGTGTGCTTGGAATGCTGTACTGCCTCACAATTCCTTGTGACACACAGAAATCATCCAACTCCTTATTTTTAAACTCTGTTCCATTGTCACTTCTAAAGACTTTTACTGGCAAGTCATATTGTTTTTCAACTTTAGTGACAAAGTCCTTCAAGATACCTGCAGTCTCATCCTTAGAGTGTAAAAATAGGCCCATGTAAACCAAGAAAAATCATCAACTATGACAAGACAAAATCTTTTTTCTTCTTAGACTCATGATTTTAACTAGGCCAAACAAGTCCATGTGCAACAATTGAAGACATTGACTTGTTTTGGACTCATCAATGGATTTGTCAGAGCTTTTATGTTGTTACCCTTTTAAGCTGGAAACACAATGCTCATCACACTTGAATTATTTTGATGGTAGACCTCTTACAAGGCATTGTTTGGAGAGTAAGTTGATTGTTTGAAGGTTGGTGTGACCCAGTCTCCTATGCCACAATTCTGTCTCTTTAGTGGAGGCAGTAGAAAACAGAAAGACATTTGCCATAGGATTGTCCTTCAACATATCAACTACATACACATTGCCACTCTCAGCAATGATGGTGTCAATCTTTTTCACCACTTCTGGCCCAATAATCTTACAAGTTTTCTTAGTGGAGAATGAGCCATACCCTTTGTCACTAATTTGTGATACACTAAGAAGATTAAATTTAAGATTATCTATACGATTAACATTTTCAAACTTGAGTTTCCCAGCCTGAACAGTCCCTGAACCCAACACCTTACCTTTTGAATCATTACCAAAGGATATATCACCCCTTCCATGAGCTAAGATGTCCAGAAGAAGGGCTCTACATCCTATCATGTGCCTGGAGCCTCCACTATCTATATACCATAGACTATCTAAGCAAGCAGAAGCTCCCTGCACATTAGTAATGGATTAGTTTTAGTGAGTGTCCAAAGCCAAGTTGGCTTTGGATGGGGCCACAGACTTTTTAGCCTCAAGCTTAGGAAGATGATCAGTGGTTTGAACTAGTTTTTGAACCAAGTTCAACAACTGTTTCTGACCATTTTCTAGTGCTTGGATGTCAACACTTGGTGCAACAGATGTTTGATCATTTCCTATCAGATGATAAAAACCATAGGGGATTCTGTTCATTCTTCGTTTGAAGGCCTCTTGGGTTTTTCATAAACATGTGACAGACTATGACAAGGTGGTTGTCCATATCCTCTTGGGTACTAGTTTGTGGGTGGAGCATCTGTTACTTGGACATCCCTGGGAAGAGATGTTTCAAGACTTTTGGTAACAGATGTTTGGGCTGGAACATAAGTCTGTTTGGGCTTTCCGTTTGGAGTACTCACCACTTGACTTGCAAGAGTTTAAGCCTTGTATTCTTGTATTTTGACATCAAAATTTTTAAGATACAGACACTCTTTGGTTTTGTGATTCTTTTTACCACATATTGAGCATGTGATCTTAGAATCACACACACTTGTTCCTTTGTTGATGTCATATGCTTTTAGAAAAAAAAAACAGTTTTTACTAACATGATTCTTCTTTTCACAGAAATCACAAAACAAGTGTGCAGTCTTTTCTTTCTTTTTCCCTTTTTCATCCATCTTTTCAACAGATGTATAAGCATCATTTCATTTTGATAATTAAATAATTATAAAAATTATTTTAAAACTATCTTTAATACGTAAGCCCTAAGTTTTGAATTTTTAGGAGGGAAAGTTTTAAATCACATAGGGAAGCGTGTTTAGGAATTTTAACATTAACAGGGTGGAGTTGCAAATAATAAGAGTTGTGTGAGCAAATATTGATATTGTTATTATTATTAATTAATTAATTCATCTACGTGACATATTGCAAATTCTAACTGAAACTTTATTTAATGACAACTGTTTTAACAACATTTGTTGGCAAATACTGACAGTTTTGAGAGCAAATCACACACTCTCTATTTTTATTGTTACGATTCTGAACATTAACAGTGCTGAGTGCCAAATAATAAGTTTTTTGAGACGAAATATTTTTATTCTTATTATTATTAATTAATTTTATTAATTAATTAATTAACTAATTATATAAGATATAACATTGCAAGCTCCAAGTGAATTTCTATTTGATGACAGCTGTTTTAACAACATCTGTTGACAAGTTAGCAGCTGTTGTAAAACAGATCTTCCAACTATAATAATAAATAATACATTTAAGCCCAAGTTTTTAATATTCAAGAGGGAACTTTTTAAATTATGATAGGGAAGCGTATTTTCGATTATGAACGTTAACTGTGTTGAGCGCCAAATAATAAGTTTTTTTAGACGAAATATTTTTATTTTTATTATTATTAATTAAATAATTAATTGATTTATATAAGATAAAACATTGTATCATTATATATATACTTGGTTGTATTGTTCAATAATATTCAAGTTGAGAGCTTATATTTTTTAAAAAAAAACATTTTTCAAATCGGCTGGTTATTTTCTAAAGATTTTGTATTAACATCATTTCATTTTGATAATTAAATAATTATAAAATATATTTTGAAAGTATCTTTAATAAGTAAGTCCTAAGTTTTGAATTTTTAGGACAGAAAGTTTTAAATCACATAGGGAAGCGTGTTTAGGAATTTTAACATTAACAGGGTCGATTGCAAATAATAAGAGTTGTGTGAGAAAATATTGATATTGTTATTATTATTAATCAATTAATTCATTTACCTGACATTTTGCAAATTCTAAGTGAAACTTTATTTGATGACAGCTGTTTTAACAACATTTGTTGTCAAATACTGACAGTTTTGAGAGTAAATCACACACTCTCTATTTTTGATGACAGATGTTTTAACAACATCTGTTGACAAGTTAACAGTTGTTGTAAAACAGATCTTCCAATTATAATAATAAATAATACATTTAAGCCCAAGTTTTGAATATTCAAGAGGGAACTTTTTAAATTATGATAGGGAATTGTTCAATAATATTCAAGTTGAGAGCTTATTTTATAAAAATAAAAAAAATAAAAAAAAACCATCTTTAATAAATAAGTTGTAAGTTTTGAATTTTTAGGAGGGAAAGTTTTAAATCAACATAGGCAAGCGTGTTTAGGAATTTTAACATTAACAGGATCAAGTTGCAAATTGCAAATAATAAGCGTTGTTAGAGCAAATATTGATATATGGTTATTAGTATTAATTAATTAATTCATCTACGTGGCATATTTTAAATTGTAAGTTAAATTCTATTGGCTGACAGTTTTTTCGTTATATCTGAAATTCATTTTGATGACAGTTGTTTTGAGAACATTTGTTCACGAGTAAACAGTTGTTGTAAACAGATCTTCCAATTATAGTAATAAATAATACAAATTAGCCCCAAGTTTTGCATGTTTTGTATTACTACTGACTCTTCCGTCGATGAAGGTTTAAAGGATTGTGCTACAAGCCCCAATGGAAATAAGGAGTATTGAAGATACTGATATTTTAAATGTTGATGACCTATCGTCTACTGCCAAAAGAATCCAGAGAAGATTATCTAGGATGAAAAATTATGTAGTTATAGAGTAACAGGTTGTATGAAACTTTAGTAAGTTTTATTTTTGGGCATGTTTAAACTTGAACCATGTGTATGCGGTTTTACCAGAAGATATTAATATTTTAAAACATGCCATTTAATTTCAAGTCATCATTTTTTTACTTGAAGTTTTTTATATCAATATTATTATCATTAGTTTTTGTCTAAACCCTTTAGTGTTATGTTTGTAAACTTTGTTTGTTGAAGTAAATATTGGCCATTTAATTAGGGTAGAGATGTTTTTAATATTGATCTCTTATCAAGTACATTACAAATATTTCAAATTCCCAAAGTACTCTCGAGAAACAACTGTTAGCAAAACATGTTTTTATTCAAAAGGTTGAAAGTGAATGTTTGTATCATAATAATTTGCTATTCAAAACTCTCCCGTTTCATTAATATGAAAACGTTTAAATCAAAGTTTCTAACTTTGATATATTATCAGAATTATAACATTTGTTCTTTTAAAAAACATTCTACTACAAACAAACAGAATTTTTATGAAATAAGTTCTTTAATCCCTAACAGATATTTATTCTCAACTCTCAACTGTTAATTAAACTTCAGTCTTCACTTTTTTGATTTCTTTGATGGTCTGTCTTGTAAGATTGGTTGCTGAGGACCTACGTTTCTGTTGAATCCTCTGCTCAGTAGGTTGCTGCTCATCAGGATAAATTGGTTTTTTCGGCAGAGTTGGATCATTTTCTCTGTTTATCTCCAATAGTTTGTAGGTTTATACCAAAACTAACTCAGACCATCTGGAAACATATCTCATTTCACCGTATTTTGCCGCAACTAACTCTTGTCTCATTCTCTTCAATTTTAAAGCTCTTTTAGATTCACTTTCTTTGTCCTTCTTCGAGTCAGCTGGATTTTTTTCTGATTGTTACGGTCTTTAAGCAAGTCTTCAATTTTGTATATTTGAGCCCTGAGTTCATCAGAAGACCAACCAGCAAATTGTCTTTCAGTGACGTTGTAAAATTTGAAATTTAAATATGATCTTGGAATTCTTTACTTAAACTTATCTCTAATTTAGATGTTGTCATTCTTTCATGAAATTCTCTTGCAAACTCTTGTACTTTGATAAGCTTTTCAAGTTCTGTTTGCTGGATTCCATGAGCAGTCATGTTATCTTTGTCTTTGCATTGTTCTCTGATACTGATTTCAGTTTGTTGTCGTTTTATCTCCAAATACTGATCGACATTCATAGGTTTCTCGAAACCTCCAATAGATGAGAAACTTAATGATTAAGGATCGTCTATTGAGTAGAAAGATTCTATATCATGTTTTATTATTAACATCCCAAGAGGATATTTAGCAGCCAATGGTTATAAATAATGTGGTGTAACATCTGGTTGTCCTTGATAGGGTATAATGGCAGTTGTCACACCCTCAAATTTCCACGTGCGGGGTTTTACCGCGAGGCGAGTGACACACCAGGATCCAAGTCAACGGTCACAATAAACGACAACTAAATGATATGAAAACAGCGTAAACTGTCATTGAGTTTCAAAACCGTTCTAACACAGCGGAAGCAAAAATGCATTATTACAACTCAAAATTAAAACTCAAAGTCTGAAATACTCAAAATGAAATGAAAATGAGTCCTAGACGCCGTGAGACTCCGCGCACCTATCTGATTCCTGCCACTTTAATGACCTGAGAAAACATGCTAAAAACGTCAGTACAATAAACTGGTGAGTTCACAGGTTTTTAAGTAAAAACATTTCACAAAATTTTGAAAGAACTATCATGTTACTACTGACTGATGAAAACACTTGTTAGACGGTTGGACTCCAGGCTGAACCACCCAACGAACTATCGCCCATTGCGATTAACGAACTACCATCCCATGGTCAATGGACTACTATATCATAGCCAACGAACTACCACATTATGGTTAACGAACTGCCACAACATAGTCCATATAGTACAGGTTATAAATGAATCATACAACCAACCCCAGCATAACATGATCTTTTCAAAACCAAAGTACTAAGCATGTTTCTCCCCCGAAAACGAAAACAGTAAAGTATGGGGCCGTGAAACTCACCTTAGAGTGCGTCCTCAGTAATATAGAAATCTGATACGTGTGTGATATTCCCTACTAGTGGCGACCGATCAATGAGTATACATATGTGTGATGACTACTAACCCGAGGGCTAATCAGTCCCCAAATTGTCCAGACCGTGACTGTGTATGTTGAAAACATGTTTGAACGTTAAACCGACCAAACAAGACAAGATCCGACATCCCACTGGTGATCCGACATCCAACGTGTTAGCCACATACAAGATATAATGCAACATATGCAATTAAACACTTAGCATGCGCAACAATTCACCGTGTCTAGCATAACGCCCAATTAACGCATATATAAGTCTGAACACGTGTTACCAAGTTATTAGACATGTCACGGGGTTCCTAACATGTTCCTAGGTGTCAACCCGTGTTCCGGGATGTTAAAATACACATATAACAGCAGTACACGCAATTAGGAAAGTCAACTGGTGATTAGGATGGTCAAACTAGTGATTTGGATTGTAATCACGTGTGTTTCATGTGATTAGGCTATTATACATGAATTTAGAAAGTCAACTAGTGATTAGGATCGTAATCACATGTGTTACATGTGATTAGGCTATCATACATGCATTTATGAAGGTCAAATAGTGATTAGGATCCTAATCACATGTGTTACATGTGATTAGGCTATCATATATGCATTTAGGAAGGTCAACTAGTGATTAGGATCGTAATCACATGATGTACACGCGATTGGGCTCCCAATCGTCAATAAGTTCATGCGATTGGGACCAATCACCTGCTCTTCAGGCGATTAGGAATCCCTAATCGCCCCCTGCAGCTTGTTTCCACCTTTTCACGTGTTTAACCCTCCAAATCAGGTCCAAAACATGTGAAAACACCCAATATCAAACCCAAAACATTTATCAATTTATTTCAAGCAAAAACCCTTAATTTATTATCATCCTAACAGTCCCGAATGCAAGTGTTTTCCCAAAACAGCATAACTAGCATGTAAACATCACATAACGATGTTGTCTGACATTATCCTACTGTTCTAGCATGGTCCTAGAGTAAACCCTAACCTCATACAATAAACAAAACACATCATATCATCATAATCATTCAAATAGGTCAAAACGCCTATTATAAACAATACACATCTATGAACCTCCAAACTCCTAGGTTAACATCATAATAACTCATTTAAGTCAGAAACATATCAATAACACAAGAACAATCATGTTTTAGCAATAAAATACCTATCTTTGCATGAACACATCACATATAACAAGCATAAAGGTTTGGGTTTGTTTAGAAACTGATTTTAATGAGTTTCAAAGACCCAAATGTTTAGAAACTAGGTCTGGATCTTTAGGGAGCAGAATAATAACATTACAAAGGTATGAGATGAAGAACACACCTTGAAATTGCAAGATTATGAGGTGTAAGGCTTGGAAAGTTGATTTTTTTAGCAAAAACGTGTTCCAGAGGTTGGATAAGGTGTGGGATGGCTTTGGGGTGTGTTAGGGTTTCACAAATGATGTTTTACAACATAAGGGTGGTATTTAAAGGCGTTTCTAGTCGTTCAACACACATCAGGCGATTACGCAGTAGTACAGGCGATTAGGGTTCCTAATCGCATGTACCTACTAGTGATTAAGCTCCAATCGCCCTTAAAAATCCCCCAATCGCCCCTAACACAGGCGATTGGGCCAATCACCCCCAATTTACATGCAATTGGGCCAGTCACCCCCTATTTACATGCAATTAGGCCAATCAACCCCTATTTACATGCAATTGGGCCAATCACCCCCTAATTACATGAATTGGGCCAATCACCCTCTAATTACATACAATTGGGCCAATCACCCCTATTTACATGCAATTACACGTAATCACCTATAATGTCATGCAATTACGCGTAATCACTATTTTAACACATATAAACATGTATTCACATACCGACAAGTCATATAATGATTGTAAGCACATAATGCATGATAACTAACACGTTCCCATCCGTTCACCAATTCCCGGGACTCGAGATTTACGTGTGTGCGTTAAACCCGACGATTCTACAAATCACCAATCCGTGTTCACATGGTTATGGACCGACTCCCAATGATCCCGTGGATCACTATAACGACTCCTGATGATTCCCGAAACCATCATAACGACTCAACTAACCTAGTTAAGTATGTTTGAAAACGTTTTTCGCTAAGGTAGACTTATGTGTTTATAAAATGTTAACCTAGACATGCCGTGTGTCACATCATCCCCCTGTTGAAAGAATTTTCGTCCCGAAAATTTCGCGAAGTAAAAGAGAATGAAGCGATAAAAATAAAAATTTTCCTGGTCGTCACATCATCCCCGTGTTGAAAGGAATCTCGCCCCAAGAAACGTCTCCCAGAGTGCAAACGAAAGGGTAACCACGGACAAAGAATGATAGCAACGGATACTCTATACCGGGGAACCACCCTCCCCAAGTTGAATGCAAAAGAACGAATCCTCCTGATCGAAGGCCTACTAGAGACTACTGTGATCGGTATAAATGACACGCCGGTACCGTCCAAGTAGCTTCTCCAATGGACCCATATCAGACCCATGAATACAAAACGATAACCAAACTCAATACTGAAGACACTCGATGAATGCGAAATGCCAACCAACACGAATGAAAGCAACCAGAGCATAACAAATAACAAGAAGAGAGAACTCACCAGTAACAGCATCAGGATCCTCCTGACCAGTTCGTCCGCCACCCTCGCCTTGCTTATTCTTAGGACAATCCCGCTTGAAGTGCCCAATATCCCCACAGTGATAACATCCTTGTTTCCCCTGAGGAGCGGGAGTAGGGAGAACCGGCTGAGTCCGGGCTGGCTGAAGATTGACTCTGCAGTTCTTGGCAACATGACCCACACGCTTACAACGGTTGCAACAAAACTTCTCACAGCTTCCATGATGATGGAACCCACACACGACACATTTTGGATTCTTCCCAGCATATCCCCATTGCCGCAAACCAGACGATGAACTCGACGCTCCGAACTTCCCTTTTTGCTGCTGTTGCTGGTTTGGGACCATGTTCTCCTTGATACTCCCCCATTTCCTTTTGTTTCTCTCAGCCCCGCCAAAGATGTGGGGCTCGCACTCCATGAAAACCTTAAAAGTACACACTTGCTGACCCAGAGGGGGTGGGGGTAGAGGTTGAGCGGCATTCCCACCGACGCCTTGCTGAGCGGCCTGATAAGTAGTAAGGGCAGCAGTCACATGTTGCTGGATTAGGTTCTTCAGCTCTTCTAGGGTCATGTTGATGTTGTCGCGACTCCCATCACCATTACGTTCATCACGACTTCCAGACATCTTCTGCCGAAATAAGAACGAAACATTCAACCCATCACCAATGTTATACCAACAGAAATCAAAAGGAGCCAAGAATTAGGTCCAAACGTGACCATTGATTCCAACACGAGGTCCACCAAGTCTTCCATGTATTTCAACTTATGATTTCGTGTGCACCCGAAATGATAAGTTGCTCTACATGGTCCTCTAGGCGTGCCCCGAGTTTGAACCTCAAGCCACCCGATACCCACAACCTTAAAAAAAATCGTTATCGCACGAAGATCCCAAAGTGAACAATCACTCAGGGGTGTGCTATGACAAGTACTAGTGCAGAATAGTGTGTGTGTGTAGGCAAGTATGTACATTAGAGCATAGAGGGAATATATCCAAATCCCGGGAAAGTCTCAAGAATGTGCCGAAGCCACCCCAATGTACACTATTGCCAAGAATAAGCGATAAGCCTATTCATTTTCAAACCCGAAGAAGAAGATAGAATAAGTGTAGAAATAGTCCAAAGATAGATAATACAATACTATGTGATGAGGACACCGACACCCCGACAAGGTAAGTATGTTTACCAAATGACACGATTCGTAACTATGTGTGACCATCTAACGTGTGTAATACTCGGCTATAGACTAGACTCTACATGCAGTCCTAGTTCACTATAACCATTGGCTCTGATACCAATCTGTCACACCCTCAAATTTCCACATCCGGGGTTTTACCAAGAGGCGCGTGACACACCAGGATCCAAGTCAACGGTCACAATAAATGACAACTAAATGATATGAAAACAGCGTAAACTGTCATTGAGTTTCAAAACCATTCTAACACAGCGGAAGGAAAAATGCATTATCACAACTCAAAAGTAAAACTCAAAGTCTGAAATACTCAAAATGAAATGCAATGAGTCTTAGACGCCGTGAGACTCCATGCGCCTATCTGATTACTGCCACTTTAATGACCTGAGAAAACATGCTAAAAACGTCAGTACAAAATACTGGTGAGTTCACAGGTTTTTAAGTAAAAACGTTTCACGAAATTTAGAAAGAACTATCATGTTACTACTGACTGATGAAAACACTTGTTAGACGATTGGAATCCAGGCTGAACCACCCAACAAACTATCACCCACTGCGATTAACGAACTACCATCCCATGGTCAACGGACTACTAAATCATAGCCAACGAACTACCACATTATGTTTAACGAACTGCCACAACATGGGCCATATAGTACATGTTATAAATGAATCGTACAACCAACCCAGCATAACATGATCTTTTCAAAACCAAAGTACTAAGCATGTTTCTCCCCCAAAAACGAAAACAGCAAAGTGTGGGGCCGTGAAACTCACCTTAGAGTGCATCCTCAGAAATATAGAAATCCGATACGTGTGTGATAGTCCCTACTAGTGGCGACCTATCAATGAGTTTACATAAGTGTGATGACTACTAACCCGAGGGCTAATCAGTCCCCAAATTGCCCAGACCGTGACTGTGTATGTTGAAAACATGTTTGAACGTTAAACCGACCAAACCAGACAAGACCCAACATCCCACTAGTGACCCGACATCCCACGTGTTAGCCACATACAAGATATAATGCAACATATGCAATTAAACACTTGGCATGCGCAAAAATTCACCGTGTCTAGCATAACGCCCAATTAACGAATAAACAAGTCCAAACACGTGTTACCAAGTTATTAGACATGTCACGGGGTTCCTAACATGTTCCTAGGTGTCAAACCATGTTCCGGGATGTTAAAATACACATATAATAGCAGTACACGCGATTAGGAAAGTCAACTGGTGATTAGGATGGTCAAACTAGTGATTAGGATTGTAATAACGTGTGTTACATGTGATTAGGCTATCATACATGCATTTAGGAAGGTCAGCTAGTGATTAGGATCGTAATCACATGTATTACATGTGATTAAGCTATCATACATGTATTTAGGAAGGTCAACTTGTGATTAGGATCGTAATCACATGTGTTACATGTGATTAGGGTATCATACATGCATTTAGGAAGGTCAACTAGTGATTAGGAACGTAATCACATGATGTACACGCGATTGGGCTCCCAATCGCCCCTAAGTTCATGAGATTGGGACCAATCACCTGCTCTTCAGGCGATTAGGAATCCCTAATCGCCCCCTTCAGCTTGTTTCCACCTTTTCGCGTGTTTAACCCTCCAAATCAGGTCCGAAACATGTGGAAACACCCAATGTCAAACCCAAAACATTTATCAAACTATTTCAAGCAAAAACCCCTAATTTATTATCATCCTAACACTCCCGAATGCAAGCGTTTTCCCAAAAAACATAACTAGCATGTAAACATCACATCAACATGCAAAACTTTCCCTAAATAGCAAATATCCTGATTTCATCACATAACGATGTTGTCCGACATTATCCTACTGTTCTAGCATCGTTCTAGAGTAAACCCTAACCTCATACAATCAACAAAACACATCATATCATCATCAATCCTTCATAATCATTCAAACGGGTCAAAGCGCCTATTATCAACAATACACATCTATGAACATCCAAACTCCTAGGTTAACATAATAATAACTCATTTAAGTCATAAACATATCAATAACACAAGAACAATCATGTTTTAGCAATAACAATCCTATCTTTGCATGAACACATCACATATAACAAGCATAAAGGTTTGGGTTTGTTTAGAAACTGATTATAATGAGTTTTCAAAGACACAAATGCTTAGAAACCAGGTCTGGACCTTTAGGGAGCAAAACAATTACATTGCAAAGGTATGGGATGAAAAACACACCTTGAAATTGCAAGATTTTAGGTGTAAGGCTTGGAAAGGTGATTTCTTGAGCAAAAACGTGTTCCAGAGGTTGGATAAGGTGTGGGGTGGCTTCGGGGTGTGTTAGGGTTTCACAAATGATGTTTTACAACATAAGGGTTGTATTTATAGGCGTTTCTAGTCGTTCAACACACATCAGGAGATTACACAGCAGTACAGGCAATTAGGGTTCCTAATTGCATGTACCTACTAGTGATTAGGCTCCAATCGCCCTTAAAAATCCCCCAATCGCCCCTAACACAGGCGATTGGGCCAATCACCCCCAATTTACATGCAATTTGGCCAATCACCCCCTATTTACATTCAATTAGGCCAATCACCCCCTATTTACATGCAATTGGGCCAATCACCCCCTAATTACATGAATTGGACCAATCACCCCCTAATTACATGCAATTGGGCCAATCACCCCCTATATCTACATGCAATTACACGTAATCACCTATAATGTCATGAAATTACTCGTAATCACTATTTTAACACATATAAACATGTATTCACATACTGACATGTCATATAATGATTGTAAGCACATAATGCATAATAACTAACACGTTCCCATCCGTTCACCAATTCTCGGGACTCGAGATTTACGTGTGCGCGTTAAACCCGGCGATTCTACAAATCACCAATGCGTGTTCACATGGTTATGGACCGACTCCCAATGATCCCGTGGATCACTGTAACGACTCCCGATGATTCCCGGAACCATCATAACGACTCAACTGACCTAGTTAAGTATTTTTGAAAACGTTTTTCGCTAAGGTAGACTTATGTGTTTTATAAAATGTTAACCTAGACATGCCGGGTGTCACAGCAGTTGTTATTGGAACATTCAATTCTGTGTGCAGAGAACCAGCAGATGTTCTTTGGATTGGTGATTGATTTGGAAAAGTTGCGGTTTGTGTAAAGGGATTTGTAGTGGTGATGACTGATGTTGTTGAATATTCAATGGGTAGTTTACAAACTTCTGCAGTTTGTTTTCTGATAGTCGTGTCAACAAATTTTGTGATTTCAATGGTTTTGGCAGAAGAAACAGGCGAGGGTTGTTTTGCTTCACCCTTAACAGTGGTTGAAACTGTAATAGAAACTAGTTTATCAGATGATTGCATATCAGTTGTTTGAGCTTTGTTACCCTTTTTGGTTGCATCAACATCAACCTCTGTTTCAAAAACAAATCTTGGAGCGTACCCAGTTGTCCTTAACAGATGATCTTTAACTGCTTTCATATCAGTTTTAGTATCCTTGTACAAAGCATCCACTTTCATGTTTAACGACTCCATCTCAGAATTGTGTTTGATCTATGTTAATTTTTGTTGACCCTGTATTATTGGGTCAACAGATTTCCAGAGTTCATTGGTAGCCTCAGTGATTTTCTCTATGAACTTTTCTTTCATTTCTTCAAATATAGTAAATAAGACTTCAAGTTTAGTTACCCTTTCCGCCAAATTTTGATTTTTTGAAGAATTCTTTAAATTAACAGGATCAATTTCATTTTCAACAGTTATTATATATTTTTCAATGTTTTCAGCAACTGGAAGTTTTTGTGAGATGTTATCAATTTCAACTATAGTAGAAGTTACAATTGTAGGTTCAGCTGTTTTTTGCTCCAAGGATGTCTTATTTGTCTTATCACTTTGCAACTTAGAAACAGTTGTCTCAGCTTTTGTAGTGGTAGTCTCATTTGAAGTACCAACAGGATTGACTTGAAAGTTAGAGATTATGGTCTTCTCTGCCTGTGGGCTAGATGATTGATTTTTTTTTTCATGAACAATCTCTTCTGGCTGTGTATTCTTAGTTATGGGTGATTTAGAGGGACTGTTTTCAGTTTGAGTTTTATCAATTGCTTCAAACAATGGATTAAAGGTAGGTGGAATTTTTGTTGATGCTTGTGGTGGAGACGGTGGTGGAGTTAAAAGAGATCCAGCTCCAGGAGAATGACTTTTAAACAAATGTACAACTGAATCGTCTAGCTCATGTTGTATGTGTTCTTCATTTACAGGATCATCCGGTTAAGAGGATGCATTGACAATTTCTATCATTGCTGATATTTCTATTGGTTTAGAGGAAGCATCAACAGTTGTTGTTTGGTGCTCTTGTGTGGTTGTAGTAGTTTCCTTTGGCTTCTGAAGATCTAGAGGTACAGTCTTTCTCTTCTTTTTAATTTTCTTTTGTGTTGGTGGTTTCTTTGTTGAAATCACTAGCATTATTTCCATACAAGTGTTTGTTGTTTCATTTTCAGCAGAAGCAGTTGTCTCCGCAGCAGACGATACAACAACAGATGTTGAAACATCAATGTTTGTTTGTTTTTTTAGTACTTTTGCCTTTAATGACCTTTTTTGTACTTTTAATGTCCAGCATTCTTGTAAAAGTTTCATTCGATAAGCTGTTAATTTTAATAGCTAATCCTTTTTTAAAATCATTATCAGGCAACAGTTTTTGTAAGCGAAAACTCAACAATCTTGGATATAGTAAAAAACCATTACGAGATCCAGATTTTATAGCATTTACATTAGATACTAAATTAGTAAATACTGTCTGAGACAAGTTGAAATCACTCTAAGTTAAAATTGCATATCCAAGATACTGTGTTTTCAATGGTATCTCATCAAATTTTGTTGTTTTTGAAGACAGACATATAAGAAGGGTATGGAAAAAAAAACTTCATTGGTGGGGGAAAATTTGGTTTAAACATTGTTGACTGTAATTTCGCGAATTTCCCCTAATTTTTTTTTTTTTTTTTTTGATAAAAAGAATGTATTGTTTTAAACAATATATGTTTTAAATAACTTAAACTAATAATTATTTGTATCTCGACACTTTTGTACGTTTTAAAAATATTTCGAGTCACTTTCGGGCTTATATAATCATATTATGAATTTAGAATAATATAGTTTTAGGGAAATAATTGCCAAAAAAAAAGATTTGTGTGGACCGGGACTCGAACCCGCGTCCACAGCCAACCAACACACAGTGACAACCAACTGAGCCAACTATCATCTTGTGTAGTATTTCAGAAGAAAATAAACTTAACACATTCCTTAAATTGATTAGTCAAAGTCTTAGTCAAACAGTCAAAATCTTAGTCAAACAGTCAAAGTCTTAGTCAAATAGTCAATTCATCATAAAACCTTACTTTATGGTGTTGACCAATTTTAATGGCTAATTGAATCCAAAACTATTATAAAAACCCACCTACGACCCATTATACTTTGCACCTCTAAATTGATTGTTTCAATCCGATTAAACTTTCCCTCATACCTTTCTTCTATAGTCTATTACTTCTACAATTGAAGCTTTGATTATAAGCTCTTGTAATTGGCAACTTTGGGGCAACACATATTCTATTTTTCACGAGACATAACATTTTGCTAAGGTGAGTTTTACATAGCCCCTTTTCTATTTATCACCATTTTTGGGGTGAAACATGTTACAACATTCTATATGCAATTCAATCATCAAAGTGTCTATGTGTTTTTCTATGTTGCATTATGTCTTAAACATGACTAGGGTAAGCACAATATTCTAGCATAATCATTAACATTGATCAGCCGACGGTATACAATGATAGATCTATTGGACTGACAATCCCACCCGGATACGTGCCTCCTACAAAGGTAGCGTGGGTGATTGTTATCGCATAACATAATCGAGTGAACCATGAGCGTATGGGATGTACCACAAAGGTAGCGTGGGTGATTGTTATAACATTCGCCCAACAAAACCCAGGTTCGACCCTGGTTTTCCTCCTTCGCACCTTCGATCGGTCGAAGGAGGCCAGGTTCGCCCCTGTTGTGCAATTTTTCCTAAAAACGCTTCAAACACATTCAAAACGACTCGAAACATCATCAAACACAGCAGTCAAGCATGGATAACTTATTCCTACAAAACCCCACCGATTTCGCCCGATAATACGTCCGTTTCAGCCCTTTCCCAAAATGGTAAAGATTATGGAAACATCACTTTCATGCATGAATAATTTACCCAATTTGGAAACTTTTGAAATCGATTCATGCTTAGCCTGAAATACTTAGTTTGTCGATTATCCGATCTTTTCTTATCAATTCTATTGATCATAAATATCATGCACCAAGTTTAAATCCAATAAAACCCCCAAATACCCATAATATCATCATATCCAATCCTAACCCTAAACAACAATATTCCAACATCAATAACAATCCTATATCCTGTTTCTATCATAGATATGGCAGCAAATCATTGAACAACACACAACACCACATAATATACAATTTACATATGTTATTCACCATGAAACCTATGTTAAATGATAATGTTTTGACTTAGAAAGATGTTTAAAAGGTTTTTAATCATAAAAACACCCTTAGAACAGATCCGGACAATTAGGGTTAGATGAAAACGAATTAAAATGCTTTTAAAAAGGTTTAGGATTATGAACACACCTTGGATTCTTGTTTAGATGTTCTAGATAGGTTAGATTATGAAAAAGAAGAGCAAAAACTCCTTCCTTAGTGTTTTAGATCGTTTGAGAGCGTTTTGAGACGGTTAGGGTTTGTGAAATGATGAAAAAAATGACAAAGGTTGGTATTTATACTAATCCTCCTTCGCACCATTTCAATGGTCGAAGGTGGTCTCCTTCGACCCTTTCACAGGGTCGAATGAGCCCTGTTCTGGTCGAAGGGAATTCCTTCAATTCCACTGCCCTGGTTCGCCTATCTACAAAGGGTCGAACCAGACAATTTCTCTCCTTCGACCACTCGAAGTGGTTGAACCAGGATTCCTTTTTGACCAGTTTTCTAGTTTGTCGTGTTTAACACATTCTAACACATCTTAACACATAAGCATGCATCCTTAGTCTATATTTAACATATTTAAGCATAGATAATCATTTACACATCATTTAAACACATCTATGTATATAATCCACCACACGACCCATAATCTACACATATACTTAATTAGTTCATGTAATGTCACCAACAACGGAACCCGGTACTAGTGTATTACCAAAATGACTCCCAATGATCCTCCAGATCACTGTACCCTGGACAATCCTAACTTGACCTGACTCAACTAACCCAGTTAAGTTTGTTTATAAACGTTTCTCGCTAAGGTAGACTTAGATGTTACTAATATGTTTAAGCCAAACATGCCGCGTGTCACGTCATCCCCACGTTGAAAGAATTTTCGTCCCGAAAATTGCGCAAAGCCTCAAAAAGAAAGGAACGAAAAGAACAGAACGAAAAGAAAATTACCGGGTGTCACATCATTCCCACGTTGAAAGGAATCTCGACCCGAGATTCATTCCGCTTCAGCAGTAACATGCCTCGATTCAAACGCGCGCTTCGGGAAGAGATGAGGATACTTAGCTTTCATCTGATCCTCCCGTTCCCATGTGAACTCCAGTCCACGGTTTGAGTTCCATCGGACTTTAACGATGCGGATTTTACTCCGACGAAGGCTACGAATCTTGTAGTCGAGAATCTCGACAGGTTCCTCCACAATGCGAAGACGATCATCAACCTTGATCTCTTCTAGTGGTACAATGAGAGATTCATCAGCCAAACACTTCTTCAAGTTAGACACATGGAAGACGTTGTGTACACTACCGAGCTCCGCCGGTAAGTCCAGTCTGTATGCCACCGGTCCAATCCGATCTAGGATTGCGAATGGTCCGACATAACGAGGGTTAAGCTTGCCACGCTTTCCAAAGCGTATGACGCCCTTCCATGGTGAAACTTTCAGAAGTACCTTGTCCCCAACCTGGAACTCTAAAGGTTTTCGACGGCGATTGGCATAGCTCTTCTGACGATCCCGTGTAGCAGCCAAACGTTGACGGATCTGTATGATTTTCTCTGAAGTTTCGTACACGAGTTCCGGACCAGTGAGCTGGCTCTCGCCCACCTCGGCCCAACAAAGTGGTGATCGACATTTCCGTCCGTAAAGAGCCTCGAACGGAGCTGCCTTGATGCTAGAGTGATAGCTGTTGTTGTAGGAGAACTCCACTAACGGCAGGTGGATCTCCCAACTTTTGCCAAAATCGATAACACATGCCCGAAGCATGTCTTCCAAGGTTTGAATCGTCCGCTCACTCTGTCCATCAGTTTGCGGATGATAAGCCGTACTCATATCCAACTGAGTACCCAAAGCCTTGTGTAGAGCCTTCCAGAAACGCGAAGCGAAACGAGAATCACGATCAGAGATAATAGAAACAGGAACCCCGTGCCGAGCAACCACCTCCTTAAGGTAAAGTCGAGCCAACCGCTCGAGTCCATCGGTTTCCTTAATAGGTATAAAACGCGCCGATTTTGTCAGCCGGTCAACGATCACCCAGATCATATCATAACCGCTAGGTGATCTTGGCAGCTTGGTGACAAAATCCATCGTGATTCGCTCCCACTTCCATTCCGGAACCTCTGGTTGTTGCAGGAGACCAGACGGCCTCTGATACTCCATCTTGACTTTAGCACAAGTCAAACATTTGCTGACGTAAGAAGCTATATCAGCTTTCATGTTTGGCCACCAATAAAGTATCTTCAAATCCTGATACATCTTATCGGAGCCAGGGTGAATAGAATACCGGGATTTGTGAGCTTCATCCAACACAAGCTCGCGCAATCCCCCGAACAATGGGACCCAAACACGTCCCGCAAAATAGTGTAAACCATCGGTCCTAAGTTCAAGATGCTTGTCAGCACTGTGCATAGTTTCAGCCTTAAGGTTTTCCTCCTTCAAGGCTTCCAACTGTGCAGAATGGATTTGGTCAGGCAACGACGAATGAATGGTGAGCTGTAAGGCTCAAACACGGCAAGGATTCGCAGACTCTTTCCTGCTCAAGGCGTCCGCCACAATGTTCGCCTTGCCAGGATGGCACTTGATGGCACAGTCATAATCGTTCAGGAGTTCTACCCAACGACGTTGTCGCATGTTCAACACCTTCTGGTCGAAAATATGCTGAAGACTCTTGTGATCGGTATATACTTCACACTTGGTACCGTACAAGTAATGTCTCCATATTTTCAACGCAAAGACTACTGCACCCAGTTCCAAGTCATAAGTAGTATAGTTCTTCTCATGAACTTTGAGTTGACGAGAAGCATAAGCAATAACCTTCCCGCGTTGCATCAACACACAACCGAGACCACGAATAGAAGCATCACAGTACACAACAAAGTCGTCCGTACCCTCTGGAAGGGATAAAATAGGTGCAGAACAAAGTTTAAGCTTCAGCATCTGAAATGCTGATTCTTGTGGTTCATCCCAGTCGAACTTTCGGTCCTTCTGGGTAAGAGCAGTGAGGGGTTGAGCGATCTTTGGAAATCCCTCAATAAAGCGACGATAGTAACCCGCAAGACCAAGGAATTGCCGCACCTCAGATGGCGTCTTTGGTGCTTCCCAGTCTTTAATAGCTTCGATCTTAGCCGGATCGACATGAATTCCCAGTTCATTCACCACATGTCCTAGGAATTGAACTTCACGTAACCAGAAATCACACTTGGAGAACTTAGCATACAACTGCTCTGGTCTCAAAAGTTCCAAGACCAACCGTAGTTGTTCCTCATGATCCGCCTTGTTCTTGGAATAAATCAAAATATCGTCAATGAACACGATGGCGAACTTATCAAGGTAAGGTTTGCTGACGCGGTTCATCAAATCCATGAACACCGCTGGTGCGTTAGTGAGACCAAAAGGCATGACCAAGAACTCAAAATGGCCATAACGAGTGCGAAAAGCAGTCTTCTGAATGTCAGCTTCCCTGACGCGCAACTGGTGATAACCGGACCGCAAATCAATCTTCGAATAGTAGCTGGAGCCCTGAAGCTGGTCAAAGAGATCATCAATGCGAGGAAGAGGATAACGATTCTTGATGGTCACTTTGTTCAGCTCACGATAACAATACACATGCGAAGACTTCCGTCCTTCTTCTTCACAAACAAAATAGGGGCTCCCCACGGGGAAGAACTCGGTCGGATGAAACCCTTTTCCAAGAGTTCCTGTAACTGGCTGGACAACTCTTGCATCTCGGGAGGTGCAAGACGATACGGAGCTCGAGCAATAGGAGCTGCGCCCGGAGTGAGATCAATACCGAACTCAAACTGACGATGGGGAGGAAGACCAGGTAAATCATCAGGAAACACATCAGAAAAGTCACGAACCACCGGAATGTCCTCGATCTTCTTCTCATCGTCAGTAGAAACGTTAACAAGCGCCAGAATAGCCGAACAGCCCTTCCGAAGATACATACGGGCTTTGATGCTAGAAATGATACTCAGCGGAGCACCGCTTTTCTCGCCACAAACCGAAAGAATCTCTCCATCAGGGAGAGGGATCCGGATAACCTTGTCAAAACAAACGATCTCCGCGCGATACAACGATAACCAATCCATGCCGACCACGACATCAAAACTACCCAGGGGTACCGGCATAAGGTCAATGGGGAAAGACAAACCCGACAGTTCCAAGCGACATTCCCTAAGGGTGTGTGTCGCTTCAATTTTCTTACCATCAGCCAATTCTATTAAGTACTTAGCCTCTAAAGGTGTGGGTACTATATCTAGCAATCGACTAACATCCAAAGATACGAAACTCTTATCGGCACCAGAATCAAACAAGACAGAAACATAGCGATTATTAAGAAGGAACGTACCGGTAACTGTGTCTGGATCCTGCCTAGCCTCCGCAGATCCAATGACGAAAGCACGTGCAGTCCTGCCTCCGCCGCCATTGTTCCCGTTACCGTTTCCGCCCCTCCCATTATCTCCCTGCTTCAGTTTGGGACAGTCACGCTTGAAATGTCCCGTGTCACCACAGTTATAACACCCCTGCCTCCCCTGAGTCCCCTGAGCAGCAGGAGCAGGAGTAGCCGCAGGAGTCCGAGTTGGGGTGAGTGCCACCTTGCAATCCTTAGCATGGTGCCCCAACTGATGGCACCGATGACAACGCGCCCTATCACAACCCCCAGAATGATGAAAACCACACTTGTTACACTTGGGATGCTTCCCAACATACCCACTCGTCTTCTGCCCAGAAGAAGACCTAGATGACTCAAACTTCTTTGCCGGCTGAGCTGGCACCACACTCTTCCCCACACTATCCCACTTCCTCTTGTTCCCCTCGGCAATCTTCACAGCAGCACCCTTGGGTGGCAAAACGCCTTCTGCCACCTTCAGGTTAGTCATCCGATGAGCAGATCGGACAACTTCAGCAATAGTGGGAAGATTCCCAGCAGCCACCAACCCAGCAATCTCGGGCACTAATCTAGACACATAGTGCTCGATCCTCCTGTATTCGGGTGTGTGTAAATCGGGACACAACACCGCCAGCTCATTCCTCCTCACAGTGTATTCCTCAATCTCAGACCCAACCATCTTGTAACTCCAGACCTCATGCTCCAACTTCTGTATCTCCTCTCTCGGACAGTACTCACCTCTCAACAGTTGCACGAACTCCGCCCAAGGCATAGCAATAGCCTCCCCCAATCCCATGTTCTGTGTAGTAGCATTCCACCATGACAGTGCAGGCCCCTCAAATGTCGCAGTAGCATACTTCACCCGGTCCCCAACAGGACAGTTACACATAGCAAACACAGATTCCACCTTCTCCAGCCATCGGAGCAGTCCCACCGCTCCCTCAGTTCCAGTGAAGTTATGGGGCTGACAGTCCCGAAACTTCTTATAAGAGCACTGAGGTGGGGGCGGATTAGCACCAACACCTGAAACACGGTACACGAGTAAAACACAAACGAAAGGACACGAAACCCAAAAATGAGGCAAGGTCGACAGAAATCAACTCACCACCCATGGCATTAATCCCAGCCTGGAAATTAGGCATAGCCATGTTCACTTGCTGCTGTAGCAAGTTGTTCAATTCAGCTTGGGTCATGTTGATGTTTCCACGACCACCGCCTCCAGCACGACCACCACCACCAGCATGGCCACCGCCGCCACCACGACGTCCACCACCGCGAGCACCAGACATGATCTAACAAATCAAGAAATCGAGGGATTCAGATTCACTTCCAGTGTCAACCACTAGAAATTTACAAGAGTTAACCTAGGGACAAATCCAAGACTATACATCCAAACTCGAAGTCCATCGGGATTTTCATGCATTTCAGTTTATTATTTCGTGTGCACCCAAAATGATAAACTGCTCTACATGGTCCTCCAGATGTACCCCAAATCTAGACCCCAGTCACCGAACATTGTCGCCGAATAACGTGTGATAATAGGTGCAAGTGTAAGAAGGCATGTGTGTGCTAGAACCAACAAATCAACCCCTCCTTCTTCAATCCAGAAGAAGAAGACAAGAGTAGGTAAGAACCCAAATAAAAGCGGATGATGTAACGGAGAAGCATGATGATGATGTAAGGACACCCCGACAACGTTAGTACGTATCCCATTAATAGACCCAAAGTATGTGACCGTCTAGTGTGTGCGACTCGGCTATAGACCAGACTCTACATGCGGTCCTAGTTCACTATACCATTGGCTCTGATACCAATTTGTCACACCCTCAAATTACCACTTGCGGGGTTTTACCGCGAGGCGCATGACAAACCAGGATCCAAGTCAACGATCACAATAAACAACTCTATATAAAAAAATGAAAAGAGACATAACCATTAATTTTATAAGCGGAAGCGTTTAAGTAGCATTTAATCAACTATGCTATCATCTCAAAAGTTATTCTAAATACTTTTATTACAAAACGTGCAACTATGCCTAGACGCCAATGCAGACCCGTGCGCCTAGTTCCGTTTATTGCTACCTTAGCGACCTGAGAAAAACATGCCAAAAAGACGTCAACATATAATGCTGGTGAGTTCATAGGTTTGTTCAATATGTTACCAAAACGTCACCATGTCCATACTATATCAATGTTACCAAGTACGCTAGCTAGGCGTATGTTTTATTACTACTACGATTGGAAACCATTACTAGACACGTTTAGCAATGTTTAGCATGTTTAAGCAGCCCGTATGTTCAGCATGATGATGTTCCTGTTCGAGACAATATGCACCCGCTCGGCCCTCCAAGCCGACGAGTGGGGCAGGTCACGCCCAATAGATCACATTTCCCCCGTTGTGCATCCCCGCACATTCATGGTTTCCCCCGGGACTTTCCAAAGATCGTATAGCAATATAAAGTTAAAAACCATAGTATGACATATGTTACCAAAACAGTTTAGCGCATGTTTTCTCCCCCAAAGGTTAAAGCAGTAAAAGTGGGGTCGTGAAGTCACTTTAGATAGCGTTCTTCAATTACAAGTAAAGATGTTTAGCCCTTGATAATCCCTCTACCGGAGATCTATCAAAATGTTCACATAAGTGTTCCGACTAATAACCATAAGGTTATCTAGTCCCCGATTGTCCAGATCGTAACCAAGTATGTTTTAAAACGTGTTTAAATGTTTAACCGACACACTAGACCGACCCGACATCCCGTTGGTGACCCATTACCCTAACTAATCAAGTACACATAGATTACACACAAGGTTCAAGCATAAAACACTTAGTTTGTATCAAAAATCTCATTTCTGCATCAGAACGGTCGAACCAGTCAGTTTTAAGTCTCCTTCGCACCTTTTCAGTCTCCTTCGCCCGTTTTACACTTCGTTCGACCGTTTGATGCCTCCTTCGCCCGTTTTACAACATTCGCCCAACAAAACCCAGGTTCGACCCTGGTTTTCCTCCTTCGCACCTTCGATCGGTCGAAGGAGGCCAGGTTCGCCCCTGTTGTGCAATTTTTCCTAAAAACGCTTCAAACACATTCAAAACGACTCGAAACATCATCAAACACGGCAGTCAAGCATGGATAACTTATTCCTACAAAACCCCACTGATTTCCCCCGATAATACGTCCGTTTCAGCCCTTTCCCAAAATGGTAAAGATTATGGAAACATCACTTTCATGCATGAATAATTTACCCAATTTGGAAACTTTTAAAATCGATTCATGCTTAGCTTGAAATACTCAGTTTGTCGATTATCCGATCTTTTCTTATCAATTCTATTGATCATAAATATCATGCACCAAGTTTAAATCCAATAAAACCCCCAAATACCCATAATATCATCATATCCAATCCTAACCCTAAACAACAATATTCCAACATCAATAACAATCCTATATCCTGTTTCTATCATAGATATGGCAGCAAATCATTGAACAACACATAACACCACATAATATACAATTTACATATGTTAAATGATAATGTTTTGACTTAGAAAGATGTTTAAAAGGTTTTTAATCATAAAAACACCCTTAGAACAGATCCGGACAATTAGGGTTAGATGAAAACAAATTAAAATGCTTTTAAAAAGGTTTAGGATTATGAACACACCTTGGATTCTTGTTTAGATGTTGTAGATAAGTTAGATTATGCAAAAGAAGAGCAAAAACTCCTTCCTTAGTGTTTTAGATCGTTTGAGAGCGTTTTGAGACGGTTAGGGTTTGTGAAATGATGAAAAAAATGACAAAGGTTGGTATTTATACTAATCCTCCTTCGCACCATTTCAATGGTCGAAGGTGGTCTCCTTCGACCCTTTCACAGGGTCGAATGAGCCCTGTTCTGGTCGAAGGGAATTCCTTCAATTCCACTTCCCTGGTTCGCCCATCTACAAAGGGTCGAACCAGACAATTTCTCTCCTTCGACCACTCGAAGTGGTCGAACCAGGATTCCTTTTTGACCAGTTTTCCAGTTTGTCGTGTTTAACGCATTCTAACACATCTTAACACATAAGCATGCATCCTTAGTCTATATTTAACATATTTAAGCATAGATAATCATTTACACATCATTTAAACAAATCTATGTATATAATCCACCACACGACCCATAATCTACACATATACTTAATTAGTTCATGTAATGTCACCAACAACGGAACCCGGTACTAGTGTATTACCAAAACGACTCCCAATGATCCTCCAGATCACTGTACCCTGGACAATCCTAACTTGACCCGACTCAACTAACCCAGTTAAGTTTGTTTATAAACGTTTCTCGCTAAGGTAGACTTAGATGTTACTAATATGTTTAAGCCAAACATGCCGGGTGTCACATATTTGAAGTTATTGCTTTACTTGTTATCATGTATTTGGGATTTCTAGACATCACTTTATTTTGGATATTTATGTTATGAATAAATTATTTAAAATTTCAAATTATACCATGTGCTACTGAAACAATCATCAATACGTGACATCCTGATGTTTCCGCCATCGGTTGGGGTGTTACATTGATGCAGTCAATTGACCTTCATACCCTCTCTCAATTAACTCTACCTGAACTTCATTTTTTTCAAAAGAATTAATACCTTGCAAATCATTTAAGGAGAACGTGTTGCAGATGAATTCTGGTGTTATTTCGATATCTGTATTTCCAATCTTCGAGACAACCACAAAGGGCTTTTTGTTCTTCTCCTGACACTCGGCTTTGTTCTAGAATTCTTTCAGAGTATATTGGTGCATCAGCGGTTAGGATTGTTAGGTATTTCGATTTGCTGAGCAAATCGATTATAGAGTGAAATTGATGGTTATGTTGGGTTTTAACCAGATATGGTAGATAGTTATGACGGGTTTTTAATTGAAGATCCATTCTAATGATTGAAACAAACCAATTGAATTGAAATTAGGGATCTAATAAGACCGGAAATTTAAAATTTCCTACTGGAATGTATTTAGCTCGTAATTGATACTGAAGCGCTTTTCTGGTTTTTGAATACAATAAGAGTGGAATATCTGGTTGGATGTAAGAGGGTTTTTTGTGTATGAAAAATTATCGGTGACGTATTAAAAGTGATGCTGACGTGTCCAAAAAGTTGTTGTGGACATATATTCATAAGTCAACAGTTGTTTTAAATATCTGTTTCATATGGTTAAATATTGTTGGAAATTTCTTAATTCATGGCAGTTATTTAAGAACAGTTGTTTGCGATTTAACAGATGTTGTAAAACAGTATATAAATTCCTCTGAGGTTACAAAACAGGGCTTACACACTTTGTGTGAGAACAACTATTTGTAGAAATCTTATTTTCTTATTTTTTTTGTTCCTATTTTGTTTCACTCTATATAAAATTATGAAATCTTAAAGTTGTTGTAGAATCTCTATTTAAGACGAGGGAATTTGAACAGTTCTTTTAACTTTATTTTCATTGAAAGATTGTCAGTTTAAGTTGTTGTTAAAGATTGTTAGAAACAAAGAAAAAATTATTTACCAACAATTTTGTTGTAAAGATGTTGGAATTGGTATTTTCGTAAAATTCTTACAACCAATGTTGGTACGTCCATGTCTTTGTTATAGAGAGACACGACATATATATAACAAAACCATATGTTTCGATCTATATATAATTCAAGTGTGTTAGATGTTGAATTCTCTAATTTTTGTTTGTTTTGTGTTTTTTTAGAAAACTTTTTTTTATCTGAACTATTGTATTCGAATATTGTTAACTTGTTAGTTGATATTAATGCAGTTTTTTACAGTTATTTAGATTTGTTGTTTTAAAAGATTTCTATTCTCTATTTAGTTTTTAAGTTAATATTTTAATGAAATTATATTATTGCAATAATAAGTTTGAATGATATAAAACTCTTTCATGGATTTGTTAATAAGTAAACACACATGGTAAACAGTATTTATAATAAATTAAACATAGTCTCAAGAATTTGAATATATAAAACAGAGACAATTTGAAGAAATTTATTACTATATGAGTACTATAGACGAGTCAAAGTTATTATTATTTGACTTCTTTTATATTAAAGCCCACGTTAACCGCTATTAACCGAGACAATTTGAATATATATAAAACTATGAGTACTATAGGTGACAGTTTCCGTCGAAGCTTTCATTATAAGCTTCATTTTATTTTTATATTTTTTTGTATTTAAATAATGTATGATATCGGTAGTAATCTTGAATTCAAACAATAGTCCAAATGGAAATTTTGAGTCAAACTGTCGGTGATGAAAATTTTTTTAAGTCAATTCATGTTGTAAGTTGGTTTTACTCTCATAAGATTTGATATAGTTATAGTTAACATTGAGCATGGTTTTGAAAAATTATTTCTCTGAGGGAAGATAGAGTATTCCAATAATTTGCGTTTTCTTGAAGAACTTGACTAGAAAACAATGAGCAACATTAATCGGAATACATTTCATCTTAATCTGGAACAAATGATCAGAGCAAGGATAGTGTATTTGAAGTAGAAGGTGGAACAAGTTATCGTAGAATCAATCTCTTATTGGAGTTCAGCTGTTGAAGATGATCAAGTTTAAATGTTTTTATATGTTTGCAATTTCAAATATGAATATTATTGTAATTTAGTTAGTTTGATTATTATATTTATGATTTCTCATAGTGAAGAGTATATTAATATTAAACTTGATACTTATTATCTATAAAACTTCTAAGAACTAATTACCAATGCATTTCTTGTTTTGCTTCATCATATATTACACATAATCAAGATTTAATTTATCGACTTTATAAGATTTCTGAAATTTAACTTTATAGTGATACTTTAATAACAACTTTAATAATTGTTGTGTAATAAAAGATGTTACAGTAAGTCTTTTGATGATTTTTTATTACACAATCCGCTGTTAAACACTGAAGGGCCTTTTTTCCAACAACTGTTGTAAACTCAATAGATTTTATAAAAAGGCCCAAAAATAATGATTACGCTTTTAAAGTTACTTTATTAATAATATTATTTTATTATTATTGTTTGTTGCAATTGTCTTTTATTCTACTAAAAATATATAAAAAGTACCAAAAGTAACTTGCAACTTTATATTTACTTTAAATCCAACTGATAAATTTAAAAAACCAACTTTAGGAATAGTTAGTATATTCATTGATCCTATAAAAGAGGAGAAGTTTTTAATAAAATTAAGATTAATATATTTTGTATTGACAGATGATATACTTATATTTATTATCTTTACTTACATAAATAAAAAATCAAACAACATTTTCATGTTCAATTTATATAAACCATACATTTAACAATGATTTATAATATAAAAAACCTAAATATCTCATGTTCATATTTCTACAAATATTGTTAAATAGTATTTGTTTTTATCTTGAAATTTCTATTTAAAAAAAAAAGAAAAGAATTTGAAAAGTTTTCTTAGTGGGAAAATAAACGAATTAATACCATGTGTATCCAAGATTTATAAAAGTTCATTGTGATTAATAAATTCATTATAGTTAATGGATTTTTTTTACTATAAAACTCGATTTTTATTTCTTTGTATAGCACACTATTCAAACATATTTTCTACATCTGTATAGGTTTATCAATCTTCTAAAAATATTAGCAACATGGATTCCAGCAGCAACCAGTGGTCTAAAATGTCATATGTTCAAAAAATCGTTTTGGATTGTTTTAAAGAAGATGGAGAATTTGAGATTCTTCAAGTTATTTAAGGTGCTACCGTCTGTTGGAACATCACATATAGAAGACCAATCTCAAATTGAATCAAGTCATTGCTACCGATGTATCAAGGGAAAGATGGAATGCCTCTTCATTTCTACTGGAAAACATAAGGCCAAATGAAAAGTTCAGTGAGGACATACAAAAAATATGTATGTCCTATAGAAACTTTGTTAAAGAGAAGAACAAGAGATTGAAGGAATTGTTGAGTACCATAGAATAGTTATTTAAATGTATTTTATATTTTTATGGCTATAATTATAATGAAAATTTTATTTTATATATTATGTCTTTTATATTTAATTTTTTATACTTATATGATGAAAAATAGCAATTAGAATATATCAATAGTCTACTGTTAAAGTAGAATACCAATTAGAATATATCAATAGTCAATTGTTAAACTGAAGAAATGATTGGTATTTAGCAAAAAAAAAAACATTAAACATATATGTAATGTCATTGTTAGTAAGATCTGTTTGATGCAACAACTATTTTAAAAGAAACTGTTAAATTAACAACTATTTGAATCAACAGTTTACAAACAGGTGTTTTAAAAAACCTGCTTAATTTATGTAATGAACAGAGTTGCGAAACCAACAGACGTTGAATTACAAATCGTTGAATAACAAACGATCTATTGCCTCAGTGTATTATTAACTGATGTTGTGAAAGGAACAGACGTTACAAAATACAGTTTTTCTTTTAATGATAGATCGAGTGTTTTAGAGGGTTTAGTCTGTTGACGTGTTGGTGCCTACGAGACAGCGGAGAAGGGTTGGCTGAGTCGTCCTGTGTGTTTCCACACGGGATCTCGCCTAGTGTGTGTGTGTATATATATATATATATACTAGTAGGAAACCCGCGCGATGCGACGGCGCGAACAATTTACAATGCGTACTTGTTTTTTTGTTGGTTTACCAATCCCTTGTGATATATTGTATCATACGTCTCTCTATTCTTGTTTGTCAATACTCATACGTATAACACACTTATACATGAAATATCAGATATCTTCATCTCTATTGTTCTTGTATTGCTTTGTTTTTTGGCTAGTTTTAAAAGATATATGATATTATAAAGTTCTTTCTTTAACCTAATGGAAATAACTTTATTTATTTTTATACTTTCGCCACTAAAAGCAAATTGTTATTATATTATAGTGTTGGGTAGATTTTAAAACTTTAACATATTTTTATTTGGTTTGTAAGCAAAGACGAAACAATAGTGACGATGCAGTGGAAAAAAATTGCTACAATGCTATACAAAAGGATTTCTTGTCTTTGGTAATTAATTTGCATAGGGATGGAAAAAATCGTGTTTTTTAGGAAAGATCATAGGTGATACAAGAGAAGAAGATGATTGTAGATTCTAGTCATTAATTAGGGTTTATATGTGAGGAGAAACCACCATTCCATGAATATCAGTGGATGGGTACTCAATCGGCGCAAATTTCATGAGAACATAAGCTAAATGCAAGACAAGGTAAATCTGATGACGAATGTAAGCGAGAAAGTTTGCTCATATATGTGTGTGAGCAACTGATTAAAATTACAAAATTCCCCTTAAGGTGTGCCCTCGTAACTGAAAGCAAATACTCTATTAACCAAATTACAATTTTTTTATTGAGGGTGAGTTGCTTGGAGCCAATTCACTCTCAAACCGCACCGTGAATACAACTTCAATTTTTAGGCATATCCAACTTGCTTTCCTCCGCGACATGGGGTATCATAAACTTAACATAAGTTGGTTGATGTTTGATTTCTGATTTAATGACCACAATGGGAAAGTTTTAAGTTTATAGGATTCATCAAAAAAAAACTTCCAATCAATGGATAATCACATATTTCATGATTGTTTAAAAAAATAAAAATAATAAAAAACCCTTCCAACTCATGGATATAAAGCATTCTGGAAACGATGAAACACAAATTGTTACTAAAGCCTCACTAATGCCCCAAGTCAAACACATGTTTAATTGCAACAACGCATTCGACATCGACCAACAAACATGAGGTTGGCAATTTGGAACCCACATTTGATGAAGAATATTGGGCAAAACGAAATTTATTGATGCATTTTATTATGCTTTGTTGGTTTTGGGTATTTAAAAGTTAAGGCAAACAGGAGCATGATTAAGAGCTTTGGGTGAGATGATAGCATCATAAAATAAGATAAAGTGCATACATGATCAGCATATAAGTTTTATGAATGACATAAAAACGTAAAAATTTAAACATTTTGCAAAAAGAATATTTAAGATAATCTTGTAAGTTAGCCTATTTTCTTATGGAAATTACATAGGGGATGTTGTACAGAGCATTGTTGAAGTTGGCAGTGTAAGCACTAAGCAAACCACTGAATTAGTCTTTCACCATTTCAGGACATCAGTGTGGACAAAAAAATTCTGAAGCTGTACTCTTTCACCATTTTGTACACTCAGCACTCTTTCGCCATTTTGAAAAAGACCAAACACAGCTGGTAACCTAGATGCAAGCACCATTCTCTCCTGATTTATATTTGATTTACATATAATTCAAATATTACACAAACTGAACATACATATTGTGTACTTAACTCAGCCGATAACTCCTTGGAGGGCGTAATAGTGATTAATGAAACATGCCTCCTTGTCCCCAATCTAAAACAAAACAATGCAATGTAACAAATAAAGTTTTTTAAACTCCATGTTACTGCAACTTCATCACGTCATCAAGTTACCACAATAGCATGCCTTTAGACTCCATCTTAATGGGTCAAGTGGTTAACCCTAAAGGATATAACTAAAAAAGAAGTTAATCAAATGGTACAGGTGAGAGTAAAGTGTATTCAAATGAATAACCATCTCCAAAATCATAAATCTTGGTAAAAATATAGTTTTATTAGTCATAACTAATTCATAAAATACATAAACGTAAAGAGGGCAAAATGTGTGGGTTGTGTTCGGTAGGCTTCGGGGTCAGAACGCGAATCCATGATGCTCACTGACGTCAGATAATACGTATAGACATGCAATTTTAAAAAAAATTGAAAGTCCGCAGATGTGCATGTTGCAAGGTACCTTGTGACTTATCATTGAATATTCGGACAAAACAATAGGCTCATATCTGATTGCAACAAACACAAAATGAATAGAAAGCTTACACTAAATTTAAAAGGTCAGGTACTCAGGTCTGATTGCAATTTCATTACTATAGTATTGAAGCATATTTCAAATTTGAAAAGAAGGCAAATTCATATAATAAAATAGTTTTTTAAGGATTATATTTGTGGTTATAAACTACCAAGAACTGAGCACAACTACAAATACCATTAAAAATAGACCATATCCCAGCGCTTTAATAGCCTTTAGTAGCAAATATTTGAGTTAATAATTATAATTATTGATGCATTAGCAATTAGGTCATGGGGTATACTCTAACCATCTTTAACTCCACCTAGATTCCACATCCTTCATTTTGTCTCTTTTCACACTAGCTCACTTCAAGGAAATGGTTTAACGCCCCTTAACTCTATCTCATCCCTTAACTTTCTCTCTTTTAAGTCATGTTAACATGTTAACTTAGTGTCAATTTAATGCTCCTTAACATGGGAAGGGAGTGGTGCACAATAAAAGTTAACATGCCACGTCACCGTTAACACTCTTGGTGTGAAGGTATACCCCATGGCCTTAAGTCGAATAGTGGGTCAAGTTGATGCATTAGCAATTAAGGAAATTACGTTGAAAATAGCAGGTCATTTGATTATATATTTAAGTTCCTAAAACTGAAAAAAAAAATCAATAAAATTATATTAAACCAAAAACAGCCAATTACATGTGATACGTAGGTAAACGGCCCACAAACTGAAATGGACTGAAAAGTAAGCTCCTTCTATGTAAGTTTTTTTAAAAAAAATGATCATGTTGTAATAAACAAAAATTTTGAATATGAAGTCATAAATACATGAACACTTACACCATATAAAGATGCCCCAGCCTTAAAAGGCTTTCTTGAATGCAACTGCGCCCAATGCTGTGTAACCACCACCAATGATGCATAGTTTTTCACCATCAGGCTTTCCACTACCCACCTATACAAAAAAGAAAACAAAAATCACTAAAACTTGAAAAAAAAAAAGGCAAATACATGTAACCAAATAATTTTTTTCTAAACAGATTAATTCGTGGTAAACTACAAAGAACTAAGCACAACTGCAACGATAAGAAAACCACACCTAGGCGTGAGGCGCCAACGACCCAATCTCCTCAGTGCGCCTCACACTTTTTAAAACAAAGACTTCAACTGTAGTAAACAATATACATTGATTTTTGGCGGCACACAATTCACGAGTTCAGTTGGTTAATCGAGTTTTATTAACGGGTCAACGGACCAGGTTCATTAGCTAATGGGTCAGGCATAATTAGATTTGGTTTAAATTATTTGGTTGCATGTTTTGAGTGAATAAAGAAACTATCAAAGTTGACTGAGTTATTATAAACACTGATTATTCTGATATGAATACATGTTTTGTAATCATATGATCTCTTATAAACTACCAAAAGTAAATATATAAAAAATAGTTTTTGCTAGTTAGTTTACTGCTGTAATGAACGTCCATTTTCTCTAGATGATCAGATTCCCTCAAGTCAGCTCCCAAGTTTCTGCTTTTTATATCACTTATGTGTCAACTTTATTTGTAGTGTTTTTATTTGATAAACTCTAAATAAACAAATGAGACATTTATAAGGTTTTAAAAACGGTAAAAAAAAGAAAAAAAAAAGTTGTTAACTTTTTTTTTTGAACGGCTAATTATTTTGTCACCCACGGGATTTGATCCCTCACCATTTGAAAAGGCAAAACCTTATCCAACACCTTGATACCACCAGGCCAAAGTCCCATTGGTAAAAAAGTGTGATTCACTTAACAACTTTAAATGTAATTGAAAAGCTGGAATACCATATGCTACCCGCCTGTATTATGTCATGATATGAGCACCTTTAGTACTCATGGCTTACCACCAATGTTAGAATGAGCTTACAAGAATATAAACTCTTTCCATCTTTAGTGCCTTATAGTTTGTCATTAACTGCTTCAATATACTGATATGATAATCAAAAAAAATAAAATTAAATCAGTAATTAAATACAAACATAAGGTTATGTATACCTGAGAAATAAAACTCAAGCCTCTTTGTAATTCAAACATCTTTTCACTCTTCATTAACTTGACAGTTTTATGAGCGAACCTAATCAACCGGTTTTCACTTGTACGGCTATACCAAACTATTACATTTTTTGCCACCCCAAATACACATAATATAATGAAGAAGGTTTGCAAATCTACTGGCTCATTCTATATACCAAACTATTACCCTTCTGGTTAAACATTTTGTTGAAAAAACCAAAATTGTTGATTTAAGTTGTAATAATTTTGATTGTTTGAACACCAAGAACAATCCAACAAAGATATTGGTTTGGGTTCAATAAACCTAAGTAGTCTATAAAAACAAATAACATGGGCTCACATTACCAGAAGCAATATTATTTCCTGAATTGTGTAGGTACAACAACCTTTCAATCCTTTCACAAATTTATTTATTCATTGGTATATTTAGTCTAAACGGGAAACAAACCAAATAAGAAACCGATGAGTGTACTTGTGTAAGAAGCAAGTGTCTCTATACAGAATCGATGTACTCGCTAAGCTTTAAGTTTTCCACCAACAATCACCTAACATTAATAAACATTGGTCAAGATAATAACAACCTTTTTCTATATAAAATAAAAACTAAAGATACTAAACACATTACATACCTCACATAGTTTTACACCATTCTCAATAACAGATCTTAGAACACCATAGCAAGCCCTAAAAACATTTGTGTCATCATTTTGAAGTATTAGAAGTTGAATAGAAAAAAAAACATTTACAAAACTCCTAAAAGAAGCTTGTACCCCAGAGATTCTTTCTGTCTAATAGCATATAGCCCCTTCATCATAAAGCTCGACACTGTTTTATAAGGAACTTAAATCGCTTATGAAGATCAAATGTTAGTTCCCTTATATCACTTTCGAAGAACAATTGTTACAAACCCTGATTAATGTAGTATAAAAGTGAAGAAATAAGCAAAACAAAAAACCTACCAATTAACATGAAAATGAAAGTTGCTCTCATCGGAAGTCGACCACCATCACCGCTTTGTCGCCAACGAAGAACATCACCACTTCAACCTTTGTAATCTTGGCGGCCCGATTGAGAAAGGCAGAGATTAGAAAGAGAATGAGATGAAAATTAGGAACCAGAGAAATGGAATTAGGGTATATAATGGGCGGGAATTCAAAAAATTGGGGGTGCTGAAAATCTGATAAGCTTCAAGAGTTGGTACATTGTGCTTATGGACTTGTATTTAAGAAATTTTGGTAAAAAGACTATATTGCCCATTCGATATGCATTATAATATAGTATAGATATTTATCAACGCTCATTTTTTCTGCCAAAAATTTTTCCATCAATTTTCCATCTTCAAGTCGATCACAAATGGCAAACCAAAATCCAAATCCAAATCCAATCCCGCCCCCACAAAACCGTGTGTGACCACCAAGCTGGAACGTGGAGGAAGAACTCGCATTGGTCAACATTTATATTCCTATACAAGAACAAGGAGGAATTGAGCGAATGAAAACTTTTTGGAGCGCGGGGTTGTGACAAGATTCAATGAACAAATGGGTGATAACATTCGTTCAAGGGATGTGATATATGGAAAGTATGTATCTTTATAGAAGAAGTGCACAATATTTGAGCGATTCTTCATAAATGCGTTGAACGACAATCCGTGTTTAAACGATGATGAGGCGATTGAAGAGGCCCATAACCAATACCGTGTTATACACAATGATAACTACTCGAGGGTTGCGGTTTGGAGAGCTATGAGAGCACGATTTCAATAATAGTCACGTTTCTAATATTTATTTATGTTTCTAAATATTTATGTGATATGGTTTGATGTTATTTTATGTTTTTTAATATTTATGTAACGTTTATTTTAATATTTATGCAATGTAGTGTTTTATAAAAAAATTTAAAAAAACATAAAAAAAACAAAAAAAAAAAACTTGATAAAGATATAGCTCAAGGTGAGCCACAACAGGATCAAGTGAGCAAGAGTCACACTTTAGCCAATGCTACGTCAGCACTTACTTGTCTTATTTTGATAGGATAAAGAGTTAGCTAGAGGTGAGCCACAACACTTAGTCTTAGATGATCACCGCACCATATATATATATATATATATATATATATATATATATATATATATATATATATATATATATATGACAAACTTGAGTTAATTGGTGATTTAGAATTTAGTCATCGAGGTTTGGTCAAATATGTCTTTTTAGTCTAAATAGTTTTTTTTTTCATCTGTGTCATCAAGGTTTCTCATTTTTAATCATTTTCATCCAACCCCCTAACTCCGTCAATAAAAGTCAGTTAAGTCAGAGATATTTTAGTCATTTTACATATATATTTCTTTTTTTGCCAGTTTCATCCAAAACCCATTTTAAATTTATATATCTCTCTTTTATATCTCTCTTTCATTCTAAAATCACCAGAACCACCATCACCACCCACCACCTCCACCATCAGCATCCACATCAACGGTATCAACATCCACCACCTGCCACCGCCACAACCTCCCCCCGCCACAGCCTCCATCCACCATAACCACCTCCGTCACATACCTCTATCACCTAGTTACAACAGATGCTTCCTCGATATCGCCTGTAATCAAACATTTCAAGTAACAAGTCATACACATCCACCAAACAAAAAAAACCAAAATCAAAACTCATACACACTTAATTACAACTCCGTCAACAAACAAGCAAAAAACACAAAATCAAAACTCATACACGACTAAATTACATTTCCACTAGCTAATCAAGCATTTCGAGTAACAAACTAAACGGATCCACACATTTCTGTTAACAAATACGCAAATAATAATATTAATAATGTGATTAATGATATATAATAATATTACTGACCTTTAGGGATCTGATTTTAGAAAAGGCAGCACGATACATGATTTGTAATTGTTAAACAAAGAAAGATATTGATTGTGTATTTGTTGGTTCCCTCTCTAATGTGGAACAAAAGGAGAGCAGGTGAAACAAATTAGGAGCTGGAATGGATAGACAAAAATGAATGGTGGTTGTGGATGTTGATACTGATGATGGAGGTGGTGGGTGGTGATGGTGGTTGTGGTGGTTTTAGAATGAAAGAGAGAGATAAGGAGAAAGAGATATAAATTTAAAATGGGTTTTGGATGAAAATGGCAATATATACATATATATGTAAAGTGACCAAAATACCCCTGACTTAACTGATTTTTATTGATGGAGTTAGGGGTTGGATGAAAATGACAAAAAAAAATGAGAAACCTTAAGAACACAGATGAGAAAAAAAAAACAATTTGGACTAAAGAGGCATTTTTGGTCAAACCTCAGAGACTAAATTGGCAATTAACTCGACAAACTTTGTTTTCTTGAATTTATAATTTTAGATGAGGGAAAATTACATTAAGATTCATATGACAGTGAGAATTAAGGGTGGTACCAAGTTTTAAAGAAACTGAGGTATATGTTTTTTTTTATTTAGCTCAACATCATGATTTTGGCTTGAATTGCACTAGAATGATGAACTAGGTGTTGTGTGTGTGTTTTAGGTGTGAAGAACACCTCCTGGACATCGATCTTCCTTTCTTTTCTTTTCTTTTTAACCATAATACAACTTTGGCCACTTGACACATTTAGTCCCTCAAGTTCTAATTTCCATGTTTTATTAAATCAAATGACTAACTAGGATAATCTCGTGTATCGAGTTTTAGGCCAATTTAGATAATAAAAACTAACGGGGTAACATTCCTATTATAACACAAGTCCCCGTTTATTTGCTAATAGAGTGCTCGCTCTTACAATTAATTCGTTTTGGTATTTGTTAATCATGCCAAATAGCATAATTAAGCAAAACTTATTTTTGGGATGTTACACAAACAAAATGGTTGGGCCGAGCGAAAACACCATCACATAACCGAAACCGGTCTAGCTATGATGTTCAATGCCAAAGCTCCACCTAAGCTATGGTTTGAAGCCTTCACCTCCGCCACCTATATTATAAATCGCCTACCCACAAAACTTCTTGACGATAAATCTCCGTTTGAAGTTTTGTTCAACCAACCACCCACTTACTCAAACATGCGTATTTTTTGTTGTCTTGTTTTTCCCTACCTTAGAGACTACACAAAAAATAAACTTCAACCAAGAAGTGCTCTGTGCATATTCATTGGTTATAGTCCTAAGTATAAAGGTTTTCGGTGTCTTGAACCAACATCGGGTCGTATCTAGATAACCCGACATGCAAAATTTGGTGAAGAAATTTTCCCTTTTCACCAAAACTCGACATTAACCAATAATACTAACCTACCCATTACCAATTTTGAGGAACACATACCCACTCCTACCAACCCTCAAACACCTTCACCAACAATACCAAAATCCCCTAACTCACCCAAACCAACCACACCTTTCTGTAATGACATACCGCCCCAAACCATTTCGATGAAATAATCCACTTTCCTCACTCTTATCCAGCCCAACAAACATATTCAACCCATCTCACTCACCTCCACCCAGCTCACCATCTTCCCTTCTATCCACGGCCCACTCACCCTCTACTTGTGACACCCCAGGAAAATCCCACATCGGCCGTGGCCAGGAGAGATCCTTGGTTCATAAGTAATGTCTTGCCTCTTAAATCACCAACGCGTTTTGGGGCTTAATGTTAGTGGATGAGAGGAGAACTCCACAGTTAAGCGTGCTCAGGTGGGAGAAATTTCAGGATGGGTGACCTCCTGGGAAGTCTCCACTTGGGTAACCAAAAACAAATCCGTGAGCTCTAGATGGGCAAAGCGGACAATATTGGTGATGAGAGGGCGGGGTGTTACAAATTGGTATCAGAGCCATGGTTATAGGGAATTAGGTTATTAGAAAAATAATCTAGTCTATAACCATAGGATTTAAACCAGTACTTGCTTCTATTACTTGTAACCCTATTTGCTACCTTATCCTTATCTCTATCTCTATCCTCATCCTTATTCTTAGCCTAACTTAGTCTTGCCTACTCTCTTTCACTTATTTGCTACAATCCTAACGTACTTCTAGATTATTAGAGAAAATTCCTTGGACTTTGATCTGATCAGTTTGATAAGCCAACATTTTCGTTTATTCGTGGTTAAATATCTACAATCTTTGTGTTTCATTTCCATTTATATCATCTCCTTCTCATTTAAATCATAAGATTTAAATCTCAAAATTTTCGCAATTCAAATCTATTTTCTTCCTCATATAATCCCCTCATTAGTCTAAATTCCATGAACCATTTGTGGATCTCAAAAATCATATTTCATTTTACAAACTTGTAATATTACCCGCTTGTTTAATCATTTTCAACATCCAATCCAAATCGTATATTTCTCTTTACAACATATTGCATATTCTACTTCTTAAATCATATTACATTACATTCGGGCCAATTTTATTTTAAACCTCCTCCTTACATTTTTTTTAAAAGGCATCCTCAACCATAAAATTTCATCATGTTCAAGATTTTAATATCCTTGTTCAAACTATAATCATATAACCTGTTTATAGGAGATACTGTAACACCAACACTGAAGAGTACTAAATTTTCTCAAAAATTCAACACCTGAGGATTTCACAAACTATAGCAAATAGATATTTTGTCAAAAAGTCTTTTATTTTCACAAAAACTATTTTCTAAATTCCAAATGTTTATGTAACAATTTATTGGCGTAATAAATGATTTACGATAAGAATGTTTTAATCTATTAAGAATGACTTCTTTTATGTATTACTCGAAGCCTATTATACAAAACGTCTGAACAAATCCTTGATTTTGGAAATCTGACATCGTGTTTAAAACCTATGACTCATCGAAATATTTTGATCTAAACCAATATTGTCCACTTTGCCCATCCAAAGCTCACGAATTTGTTTTTGGTTGCCCAAGTGGAGACTTCCCAGGAGGTCACCCATCCTGAAGTTGGTGAGAATACATAATCCATGTTAAGCAAATAGTTTAAGTATAAAAGTTTAGCAATTCATATATCTATCGTAAGTTTAAGTCTACATGAATAAGCATAATATGTTGAATCGACATAATCAAACCTCCGACTAGTTTAGGTCCATCCCGTCATCCACGGTTCACCTTAGTAATATGTTGGAACGATAACAATCACCCACGCTACCTATGTAGGAGGTACACGTATCCGGTTGGGATTGTCAATCCAATAGATCTATTATTGAGTATCGCCGGCTTGGCCATAGCTAATGATTATGTAATGTTGAAACTCGTTGAAACTCATTGAAACTGTTGTTGTCTAATTCATGAGGCATTAAAGTTTACAACTAGACATGCATGTTGAATTGCTTAAGTAAAATGTTGCAAGTATAAAGAATCGCATAAACATGGTTACGTAAACTCACCTTAGTATAGTATTAAGTCTTGAGAAATAGTATGAGTGTAGCCCAATAGATTGCCAAGTATTACCCTATGTATAAGGCAACAAATAAGTCTAAGTCTAACTAGTCTACAAGTATATTCTAAGGTTTCGATTTGGGGATAACCATTTGTTGAATTAATAATAAAATGTTTTAAATAAATAAAGGGAAATTTTGATAATTAAATAAATGAAAGTCTTTTTATAAAGTTTGGATTTAGGATGGTCACAATAATATGTTTAAAGTATAAAAATAATTTTTACAAAATTATTTTCCTTAAAATAGAATATTAATTCTATTTATAACAAATTATCAAGATTTAATTTTAATATTTAAAAATACTAAAATTAAAGAATTATTAGTTTAAAATTTATATTTCTGTTCTAAATATTCAGAAATAAATTGTATAAAATTTTGGTGCAAAAATATTAAAAATTGAATTTATTATGATTTAATTATGATTAAAACTAACAAAAATTGATTAAAAATATTAAATAAATGATTTTTCAGAATTAAAAATCATTTCAGAAAAGTTTATCATTATATAAACTCAGAATTATTTTTGTGGAAATTTATAAAATTGTTTTGAAATTTTAATGGAATTTTATAAATATAATAGAATAAAATTCATTTATTTATTAAATATATTAAATAAATAAATTTTTGAAAACTAAAAATTTTGAGTTAAACTTTTCCATCAGATTAATACAAGATAATTTTTGAAGAATTTTTAAAAATGTTTTAGTATTTTAAAATGAATTTATAAGATATAATTAATATATATATAAGGTTGATTGTTTTTTAGTAAAACAATGAAAAAGAAAAGAACAGATGTGGCTGCCGGGTTTCGAACCCGCGTGGCCAGTTAAGCAAGCACCAAGCACAACCACTTGGTCCAGACCAGTGGTTGTGTTTGGTTTCAGTTGATTAAAATTATATAACATATACGAAATCATGTTTATCCCCAAATCATAGCATACGAGCCCTAATTTTCCAATCGATCAATCCATACATCAATAACCCAATTAACCTTAGGGCTATTGATGTGTGGATGCCGAAGATTAAAACCCACCAAAAATATTAGACTTACAATAATGTATCGTGCACGATTTGCTCAGTCAACTTAGAAGTCAAAAACGCGATCGAAAGCCAAGAACAGAATATTATTGAGAGGAATTGGGGGTTAAGAAAGATGAATTGGCAAGTTGTGAAGGTCCAGCAATGATCAATTTATAGTATAATGGATTGGATGTTCGAAATGGCAATCGTTGACCTCATTTTAATGCGTGACGTGTAATTAAGTAAAATTGGAATGATTTAAACTGTAATTGATGGTGTGATGACTCGAAGTTGGCCGATAATCATGAACCCATTCCATTCTTGGATCAATTACGCGTTTGTGATTGATAATTATAGGTATTGGCTGTCACAGTTGACTTTCCATGTCAACTGTGAACAGACCAATGTCGGGTTAAAAGGAAAATAAGCAGGGTTTGAAACAAGTTAGTTGTGTGGATCAGGTGGTAAAGACTTTGTGTTTAAGGAGCCGGCTTGGGCGCGGGTTCGAGCCCCGGCCCAAGCAAATCATTTTTTTGTTTAATTATCACACACATATATAATATATAATTAATATAGTATTAGGGTTCCCAAAATGCCACAATAATAAATAATGCGAATAATAATGATAGAACTTGACGTTTTTTTATTAATTATGATCGTAACGTACAAGTATAAATGCGTAATGTTACAGTCTCCCCTACTTTTAGGAACTTCGTCCCGAAGTTGCGGTCGGAGAGTCTGGTGGAGAAAGATGTGGGTACTTAGACTTCATCTGGTCTTTACGTTCCCAAGTAAACTCTGGACCTCGTTTAGATTCCCAACGAACCTTAACGATCGGAATGCGACTGCGCTTGAGTTTCTTGACTCCTGTATCAACAATCTCGACGAGTTTCTCGATAATGTGCATAGTTTCGTCAATCTGCACATCTTCAAGAGGAACATGAAGGTTCTCATCTACTAAGCATTTCTTGAGATTCGAAACATGGAAGGTCGAGTGAACATTGCTTAGCTCAGGTGGAAGATCAAGTTTGTAAGCCACTTTTCCAACTCTGTCAAGAATTTTGAATGGGCCTACGTATCGAGGAGCTAGTTTTCCCTTTCTACCGAAACGAATTACTCCTTTCCAAGGGGATACCTTAAGTAGTACAAGGTCCCCAACTTGAAATTCCAAGGGTTTACGAAGTTTATCAGCATAACTCTTCTGACGACTTCTAGCCTTGAGAAGATTATCCTGAATGAGTTGGATTTTGTCTGTGGTTTCCTGGATTAGTTCGGGTCCTGTGATACGGGCTTCACCAACCTCAGTCCAACAGACAGGTGAACGACATTTACGACCATAGAGTGCCTCGAAAGGAGCCATGTTAATGCTGGCGTGATAACTGTTGTTGTATGAAAACTCAACCAAAGGAAGATGAGAATCCCATGCGCCACCAAAATCGATGATACATGCCCTGAGCATATCCTCAAGCGTCTGGATGGTCCGTTCAGTCTGACCATCAGTTTGAGGGTGATAAGCAGTACTCAGGTTCAACTTGGTACCCAAAGCATCTTGTAACGAATCCCAAAAGTGAGAGGTGAAACGACCATCACGATCAGAGATAATGTCCAAAGGTATACCATGACGACATACGATTTCACTTACGTAAATCCTTGCCAACCTTTCCACAGAATACTTCTCACGAATAGGTAAGAAGTGGGCTGACTTGGTCAAACGATCGACGATTACCCAAATACTGTCGAAACCTTTGGGTGTACGAGGGAGTTTGGTGACGAAGTCCATAGCTATGCTCTCCCATTTCCATACAGGAATTTCTGGTTGTTCGAGCATACCAGATGGTCGTTGGTGTTCAGCCTTGACCTTTGAACAAGTGAGGCATTTTGCAACGAAAAGAGCAATGTCTTTCTTCATACCAGGCCACCAATAAGAATAACGAAGATCTGGGTACATCTTGTCAGCTCTAGGATGAATAGAATAACGAGACTTATGAGCCTCATTCATGAGAAAGGTACAAAGATCATAACGGTCAGGAATCCACAGTCGGTTAAGAAAATAAAGAAGACCATCAGGTTTGGTTTCAAGTTGAGTTTCAGCACCACAAGACATTTCATCGTACATGTTACCTTGGGTGACTGATGTATGTTGAGCCTAGAGAATGCGATCCTGAAGATTAGTACGAACTCTCGCACATTGAAGTTTGATACGCTCTTTACGACTAAGTGCGTCAGCCACAACATTCGCCTTGCCAGGATGGTAGCGAATTTCGCAATCATAGTCGTTAAGTAACTCAACCCAACGTCGTTGCCTCATGTTAAGATTTTTCTGGTCGAAGACATGTTGGAGACTCTTGTGGTCTGTGAACACCACACATTTGGTCCCATAAAGATAATGTCTCCAAATCTTGAGAGCAAAGACAACAGCGCCCAATTCAAGATCATGGGTGGTATAATTCTTTTCGTGAGTCTTGAGCTGTCTAGACGCATAAGCAATAGCCTTTCCTCGTTGCATGAGAACACAACCAAGACCTTGGTTTGATGCATCACAATAGACCACGAAATCATCATTACCATCAGGTAGAGACAAGATAGGAGCTTCACAGAGTTTCAGCTTAAGAGTTTCAAATGCTTCCTCTTGCTTTGGTCCCCACTCATAGGGTTTACCCTTGTGAGTTAAGGTAGTGAGAGGAACAGCAATCTTGGAGAAGTTGGCGATGAATCGACGATAATAACCAGCCAAACCAAGGAAAGAACGGACTTCAGTTGGAGTTTTAGGAACACTCCAATTTTTCACAGCTTCGATCTTTGCGGGATCAACATGAATTCCGTTCATATCAATGACATGTCCCAAAAATTGAACTTCCTTAAGCCAAAGTTCACATTTTGAGAACTTAGCATACAGTTGTTCTTTCTTTAGGAGACCTAAGATGGAGTGAAGATGTTGCTCGTGATCGGATTTTGATTTAGAGTAAATCAAAATATCATCGATGAAAACGATCACGAATTTGTCGAGGTAGGGTCTACAAACCCGATTCATCAAATCCATAAACACTGCGGGAGCATTGGTCAATCCAAAAGGCATGACCATGAATTCATAGTGACCAAATCGTGTGCGAAAAGCTGTCTTGGGAATATCTTCATCGTGGACTCTAAGCTGATGATAACCAGAACGAAGATCAATCTTCGAGAAGTGGGTTGCTCCTTGAAGTTGATCAAAAAGATCGTCAATCCTAGGCAATGGATAACGATTCTTGATGGTGAGTTTGTTGAGTTCACGATAGTCAATACACATTCTAAGAGATCCATCCTTCTTCTTAACGAACAAGACAGGGGCTCCCCATGGAGAAGAACTAGGGCGAATAAACCCTTTATCAGAAAGTTCCTGTAATTGACTGGCAAGTTCTTGCATTTCAGAGGGTGCAAGACGATAAGGAGCTTTAGCGACAGGATTAGCACCAGGAACAAGATCAATTCTAAATTCCACTTGTCGAGCAGGAGGTAAACCAGGTAAATCCTCTGGGAAGACTTCAGGATAGTCCCGAATGATTGGAATGTCTTGGATACTTTTGCCTTTGTCCTTCTTTTCTATCACGTTAGCTAAGAAGGCTGTATACCCCTTTTGTAAGTACTTTTGGGCAGTAGTACAAGACATGAGCTTATGCTCGCCACAGGGCTTCTCACCATAGATCTTCAAAATCTCACCAGATTCGAGAGGAATGCGTATGACTTTCTCAAAGCACAGAATTTTGGCACGATGGGTTGACAACCAGTCCATGCCTACTATAACATCAAAACATCCAAGATGCATGGGAATGAGATCGATAGAGAAGGTATGATTGTCGAGATTCAACACACAGTTACGAATAATAGAGTTGATCGAGATAGACTTCCCATTAGCTACCTCTACCACTAAAGGTTCCTCTAGATTAGTTTGGGGTAAGTTAAGTAAAGGTTCAAACTTCAGTGATACAAATGACTTATCAGCTCCCGAATCAAATAATATGGATGCATAGTGGTTATTAATGAGGAACGTACCATTCACTACTTCGTTGTTGTCACGAGCCTGGTTAGCATTGAGATTGTAGGCGCGAACTCGAGGACCTTGGTTCTGGTTGCAGTTCTGGTTTTGGTTTTGGTTGCGGTTTTGGTTCTGGTTCGGGTTTTGGTTACGATTGGGGCAATTGTTGATATAGTGATCAGGGCTACCACACTCGTAGCATTGACCACAAGCAGGCCTATTGTTTTGTTGGTTGGGAGCTGGGGCATTTCTGGCTGGGTTGTTTTGGTTTTATTGGGCAGCAGGGGCTTGGCAAGCGTTGGTGTAGTGCCCATACCGCTTACAGTTATTACATTGGCGGCACGGTCTGCCAGGAAGATGATGGTATTGACAAGTATTGCAGAGAGGGTGGCTCCCGCCATACAGCTTCTTGGCTGGGTTTTGGGCAGCAGGTGGAGTGGTAGCAACCATGTAGTTCCTAGCCTTGTGCTTCTTGTTGCTTGAGGTCTCAGGCTTGACTTCAATAGCGGGCTGAGGAGTGTCTTTGGCAACAGTCTTCTTAGTGCCCTTACGAAAGAGAGTACCGTTCTTCACATGATTATCAGTAAGAGTAGCCGCCAGACGTTTGGCTTCTTCCAAAGTGGCAGGATTTCTTCCCCAAACGATGTCCTGGATGTGCATGGGCAGACCACCGATGTACTTCTCGATGGCTACCAGCAGGGGAGTGACTTTGTGAGGCAACAATAAGCTAAGCTCGTGAAAGCGGGTGTTGTAGGCAAGGTTTTCCCCACTATCTTGAGCTATGGTGTGGAACTCATCTTCAAGCTTCTTAACCTCGTTGCGAGGACAAAACTCTTCCTTCATAACCTCCTTGACTTGGTCCCATGTCATAGCAAGAGCAACTTCGGCCCCACGGGTGCGCTTCTCCTCATTCCACCAAGTGAGTGCTCGTTTGTGGAGAACACCCATGGCGTAACGAACCTTGAAGTTGTCGGGGCATTCACTGTTGATGAAGGTATTCTCAATACCCTCAAACCACTGTAGGAGTCCTGTAGCTCCTTCTTCCCCACTAAACTTTGGGGGGTTACAAGAATTGAAGTGCTTAAGGGTACAGGCTGGGAGACCATTTCCATTCCCGTTGTGGTTTCCATTTCCATTACCATTGTCGTTCCCGTTCCCGTTGCCGTTACCGTTCCCGTTTCCATTCATTGGGATGACTTGTGCTAGTAAATTGGGAACCAGAGTTGCGATTTGCTGCGCCATTTGTTGAGAAATGATCGCAGCCAGTTGGGCATCGACACCATTGTTGTTGTGGTTAGGACCGTGGTTATGGTTATGGTTGTCACCACCTTCCTCGTGGTTCTCACCATTGCTGTTGCGAGTGCTGCGACGTGGAGGCATGATCTGTAATAGACACAATGAAATGAATGGGATTATATAAGGAATGTAATCATTTATTCATTAATTAAAACGAATAAACGAAAACATTGACTTATCAAAGATTCTAAATTCTAATAACATATGAAGACATGCGTTAGCCTATAAGTGAACACTCATCCCGAGAATTCCCAGGTAGGCATCCGGGTCCCTCGTCTGATTGGGATATATGCGCAATGCCAGCCTAGACAGAAGACTCAGAATACAGGCGTTCACCCTTCCAGATTGCACGTGTTCGTTATTAAAATCCAGATTGCACGTGTTCAAGTTAAACCTGAGGATTTTGTCCTATTAATTCTAATGGTGGATCAGGATTGCAGCAGACGAATAAGAGTAGGTCACATGTAGGCTTAGGGTTACATAGGGTAGGGATAAGATTAAGGGAGCAATTAGGATTTCAAGTAAGAGGAGCAAGTACTGTTTAAGTCCCTAAGGTTATAGTCTAGATTATTTTCTAATAACCTAATTCCCTATAACCAAGGCTCTGATACCAATCTGTAACACCCAACCGATGGCGGAAACATCGAGGTGTCACGTAAGAATGAGTATACAGTAGCACATGGTAACCAAATTTTAATTGAAATAAATTTAAAGTTCAAATATCCAAAAATAGAAAGACATAATGAGTTTCAATGTTAAAATCTAATACATCACAAAGATCAAACAAGCATAGACTTCATATTGTCTTCATGAAAATACTCTAGTCTTCATCCATCATTATTTCCTGTTGAGTTGTAAAAATGGGGGGGGGTCAACTAGAAGTTGGTGAGAATACATAATCCATGTTAAGCAAATAGTTTAAGTATAAAAGTTTAGCAATTTATATGTCTATCGTAAGTTTAAGTCTACATGAATAAGCATAATATGTTATATCCAAAGTTGTCAATGTGTTTTTCTTTTATAAGTGATGGCATTGAGAAAAATCCTTATCAAATTGTTATTTAAAATCCTTTTCCCAAATTATAACTTTATATACTCTATCATTAGTTTATAAAACTATACAGCTTACTATAATTCTAAATTATTATTAGTTATATGATTTATATCATACAAAAACAGAATCATAGCATTTACAAAGTTAGTTTACAACATAATATTTGACACTTTCTAGAGAAATATATATATATATACTTCATGAAAATAATAATAATAATATACTAGTACTAGATTAAATATTAATGTGTCAACAGAAAACAATTCATATGTTAAAGAAAAATGAATATGTGATAAAAGATATGATATCTCACTCTTGATATATTTATACGTTTATGTTTGATTCGAAAAGTCTATTAATTAGTTTGACAAGGTTCCTCAAAGTGTATTTTGTCTAAATGCAAGAATCGTCTAAAACAAATCAAATCCTATTTGGTACCTGATTTGAAGAACATGTTAAGAGGGTTTGCGAGGAGATCCGAATTGTTAGCAATCCATACGCGACGTAAGTGATTGTCGCTAATAACTCGACAAAGCGACACATGAAGTGTTGATGGTGTTTCGGACAAGTACAGCGTATGCCGCTATGGCTGTGGGAAGCCAGAACGACGGCACGACAAGATAGTCCAATGAGGGAGTGCGACGGTAGTGTTGAAGGGTGGTCGTTGATCTGCGGTTACGACGAAATGCCTATGATGATAGTGTGAAAACGGTGGGTGGCGGCTTATCGTTTTGGTGATGGTCGTTGTTTTGGCTCGGGTGGGATGTATTTATGGTTTCAAATGGTCAAGCTTTGGTTTGTGTTCAATGTAAACTGTCGTAATTAACATGATTGATTGTTTCAATTACAATTAATGGTGATTGTCGGTTAACCGTGTGATTGGATTAGCAAGGATTATGGAAAATGGTTGTGTGAGTTTTAGAAAGTTGGATTGCCATACAAATGGATGGTCAAGACAAAATGCATTAAAGTGGCAGTATAGATTTTGAATGAAAAGGTAATTTAAAAGTCAAACTTGTAGTAGTTTACAACTTTGTGTATAGTAATTAGCATATAGAGATGCTAGAATGCATTGTTTAAGAATTTATTGATTATACTACGGATTACAGTTATTTAAGAAAATCAATATAATAAATTGATTACATTATTTTATGGTTTAGAAATATATATATATATATATATATATATATATATATATTTATCACGTGAAGAATGAATGGCAAATTGTCATGTTATTTTTTATTATAATTTGTTATTATTGATTATTATAGTAACAACCATTTCGTTTTACATTTCTAGCAATTGATTGATTTTATATATACATATATATATATATATATATAGCTAAAAATATGCCAAGATTTATATATAAAAAGTTGTAGGTAATGGGACAAGGCTTAAAAAAAATAAGTATGGAAATTGAAGTTGCTATGTACAAATATCGAAGTTGGGAATTTTATTAAAATGGAAATAAGGAAAATACATAACATTACAGTCTCCCTTACTTTTGGAAACTTCGTCCCGAAGTTTATTTCAAAGCGACAATTAAATAGGGTTGAGGGTGGTTGGGTAAATGTTAGTGCGAATGTGGTTTGGGTTTAAGGGGTGGCAAGAGTTATAGGTAACAGGGTAAACTGTTTAATTTGGATACCAATGTTATTACATGAAATGCACAACCAACTACTAGAGTCTTACCCAGTCTTATTTGTGATGGATGTATCATTAATGTTTATATATAGGGTACCGCAGCTAACCCACGACACCTCTGATACTTCGAAAACATATTGGGTTTCCTACCAAAACCCTAATAGAATTTCACACCACCTTAACGTACCTGTAAATTCATGATTACGTTCCGGACCGCAATCACCAATTTACCTTACATTAGGGTTTTGTGTCCTAATATGACTCTAAACACACATGTAAGTAATGCAAAATAACCTTGTGATTGAATCGTATACAACGTATTCAAAAATGAGTCCAATTGTTGAGTAGGAAAAAGACTTCCACCAGTCAGTGAGTAAGAACCTCTACCGATTGTTGAGCAGGTGCGATAGCCTCTACCAGTCGTTGAGTAGGTTGTAGGGCCTCTACCGACTGTTGAACAGGCATGATGACCTCTACCAATCGTTGAGTAGGTTATTTGGTACTCTATTAACTGTTGAGCAAGTACTTCATCCTCTAACAGTTGTTTGATTAAGTGTACCAATTATTACACACGAGTTGCAAATTGGTAATATGTACATGTAAGCAATCAAGTATCAAGTATAGCATGCGAGTTGTAATAGAGTTGCCCTAGACAAGGTTAATGACTCTAGGTGTGTCTATAGCAAATAGTTCTAGTATCAAATGTTCAAATATGGTAGATAATCGAATCCTCATGTATAACTAAGGATTAAGTTTGATGCAACACAAAATCAAGTTTCAATAGTTTGGTTATCATGGGTAACTAGTTCATGTTTGAGAAGGTGAAGGATATGAGTCTAATTCTGGAGGGGATGGTGAAAAGTCTTGAAGCAGAATTAAAGTTGTGAGAGATAGTGAATGTGAAAATAGTTGAAAAGGAGTTTATTTTATAGTAAGGAGATTATGTAGCAGTGCAAATTGTGGGGTTTGGATCAACGGTTAGGATCAAGCGTATGAGAAAACATGATCGTGGTAGTTGCCAAAAATTTGTAATAATTCGAACAAGTTTAAAATAAGTAGGTGTCAATGGAAAAATTGTAGAGTAAATTTTGTCCCTGTGGATGGAAAAAATTTTATTTTCAAAATTGGTTTTGTATATAAAGAAAAAGTCATTAAGTAGTACAACTAAATTGATTTAGATCAAAATATTTCGATGAGTCATAGGTTTTAAACACGATGTCGGATTTCAAAAATCAAGGATTTGTTCAGACGTTTTGTATAATATGCTTCGAGTAATACATAAAAGAAGTCATTCTTAATAGATTAAAACATTCTTATCGTAAATCATTTGTTACGCCAATAAATTGTTACATAAACATTTGGAATCTAGAAAATAGTTTTTGTGAAAATAAAAGACCCTTTGACAAAATATCTATTTGCTATAGTTTGTGAAATCCTCAGGTGTTGAATTTTTGAGAAAATTTAGTACTCTTGAGTGTTGGTGTTAGAGTATCTCCTATAAACAGGTTATGAGATTATAGTTTGAACAAGGATATTAAAATCTTGAACATGATGAAATTTTATGGTTGAGGATGCCTTTTAAAAAAAATGTAAGGAGGAGGTTTAAAATAAAATTGGCCCGAATGTAATGTAATATGATTTAAGAAGTATAATATGCAATATGTTGTAAAGAGAAATATACGATTTGGATTGGATGTTGAAAATGATTAAACAAGCGGGTAATATTACAAGTTTGTAAAATGAAATATGATTTTTGAGATCCACAAATGGTTCATGGAATTTAGACTAACGAGGGGATTATATGAGGAAGAAAATAGATTTGAATTGCGAAAATTTTGAGATTTAAATCTTATGGTTTAAATGAGAAGGAGATGATATAAATGGAAATGAAACACAAAGATTGTAGATATTTAACCACGAATAAACGAAAATGTTGGCTTATCAAACTGATCAGATCTAAGTCCAAGGAATTTGCTCTAATAATCTAGAAGTACGTTAGGATTGTAGCAAATAAGTGAAAGAGAGTAGGCAAGACTAAGTTAGGCTAAGAATAAGGATGAGGATAGAGATAGAGATAAGGATAAGGTAGCAAATAGGGTTACAAGTAATAGAAGCAAGTACTGGTTTAAATCATATGGTTATAGACTAGATTATTTTTCTAATAACCTAATTCCCTATAACCATGGCTCTGATACCAATTTGTAACACCCCGCCCTCCCATCACCAATATTGTCCGCTTTGCCCATCTAGAGCTCACGGATTTGTTTTTGGTTACCCAAGTGGAGACTTCCCAGGAGGTCACCCATCCTGAAATTTCTCCCACCTGAGCACGCTTAACTGTGGAATGCTCCTCTCATCCACTAACATTAAGCCCCAAAACGCGTTGGCGATTTAAGAGGCAAGACATTACTTATGAACCAAGGATCTCTCCTGGCCACGGCCGATGTGGGATTTTCCTGGGGTGTCACATTCACCCCCTGTTAGAATCTCATCGTCCCTGATGAGGTGTGAACCCACCATCCCGAATGGCACAGGAGTGAAAGAGAGTAGGCAAGACTAAGTTAGGCTAAGAATAAGGATGAGGATAGAGATAGAGATAAGGATAAGGTAGCAAATAGGGTTACAAGTAATAGAAGCAAGTACTGGTTTAAATCCTATGGTTATAGACTAGATTATATTTCTAATAACCTAATTCCCTATAACCATGGCTCTGATACCAATCTGTAACACCCCAACCGATGGCGGAAACATCGAGGTGTCACGTAAGAATGAGTATACAGTAGCACATGGTAACCAAATTTTAATTGAAATAAATTTAAAGTGCAAATATCCAAAAATAGAAATACATAATGAGTTTCAATGTGGAAATCTAATACATCACAAAGATCAAACAAGCATAGACTTCATATTGTCTTCATAAAAATACTCTAGTCTTCATGCATCATTATTTCCTGTTGAGTTGTAAAAATGGGGGGGGGGGGTCAACTAGAAGTTGGTGAGAATACATAATCCATGTTAAGCAAATAGTTTAAGTATAAAAGTTTAGCAATTCATATGTCTATCGTAAGTTTAAGTCTACATGAATAAGCATAATATGTTGAATCGACATAATCAAACCTCCGACTAGTTTAGGTCCATCCCGTCATCCACGGTTCACCTTAGTAATATGTTGGAACGATAACAATCACCCACGCTACCTATGTAGGAGGTACACGTATCCGGGTGGGATTGTCAATCCAATAGATCTATTATTGAGTATCGTCGGCTTGGCCATAGCTAATGATTATGTAATGCTGAAACTCGTTGAAACTGTTGTTGTCTAATTCATGAGGCATTAAAGTTTACAACTAGACATGCATGTTGAATTGCTTAAGTAAAATGTTGCAAGTATAAAGAATCGCATAAACATGGTTACGTAAACTCACCTTGATCGTGATGGACTTGCAAGAATTTAACGGGTATCAATGAATTAAGCTTGCACCTAATTAAAAGTGATGTTTTAGTATCTAAAGACGTAGTGCTCGAGCAAATATACCGCTTTTGGTATATCTATCTCATTATTATTACTAATGTCCTTGAAACTGTTTCGTGACAAGATTTCCAATTGATGGTTTGAATACAAAATACATTTCATACTCAAAATGATGGATTTGTTTTAAAACGATCCGCTAACCTTACGTTTTGCATTTTATAATTAAATATAATATCCAAAGTTGTCAATGTGTTTTTCTTTTATAAGTGATGTCATTGAGAAAAATCCTTATCAAATTGTTATTTAAAATCCTTTTCCCAAATTATAACTTTATATACTCTATCATTAGTTTATAAAACTATACAGCTTACTATAATTCTAAATTATTATTAGTTATATGATTTATATCATACAAAAACAGAATCATAGCATTTACAAAGTTAGTTTACAACATAATATTTGACACTTTCTAGAGAAATATATATATATATATACTTCATGAAAATAATAATAATAATAATATACTAGTACAAGATTAAATATTAATGTGTCAACAGAAAACAATTCATATGTTAAAGATAAATGAATATGTTATAAAAGATACGATATCTCCCTCTTGATATATTTATACGTTTATGTTTGATTCGAAAAGTCTATTAATTAGTTTGACAAGGTTCCTCAAAGTGTATTTTGTCTAAATGCAAGAATCGTCTAAAACAAATCAAATCCTATTTGGTACCTGATTTGAAGAACATGTTAAGAGGGTTTGCGAGGAGATCCGAATTGTTAGCAATCCATACGCGACGTAAGTGATTGTCGCTAATAACTCGACAAAGCGACACATGAAGTGTTGATGGTGTTTCGGACAAGTACAGCGTATGCCGCTATGGCTGTGTGAAGCCAGAACGACGGCACGACAAGATAGTCCAATGAGGGAGTGCGACGGTAGTGTTGAAGGGTGGTCGTTGATCTGCGGTTACGACGAAATGCCTATGAAGATAGTGTGAAAACGGTGGGTGGCGGCTTATCGTTTTGGTGATGGTCGTTGTTTTGGCTCGGGTGGGATGTATTTATGGTTTCAAATGGTCAAGCTTTGGTTTGTGTTCAATGTAAACTGTCGTAATTAACATGATTGATTGTTTCAATTACAATTAATGGTGATTGTCGGTTAACCGTGTGATTGGATTAGCAAGGATTATGGAAAATGGTTGTGTGAGTTTTAGAAAGTTGGATTGCCATACAAATGGATGGTCAAGACAAAATGCATTAAAGTGGCAGTATAGATTTTGAATGAAAAGGTAATTTAAAAGTCAAACTTGTAGTAGTTTACAACTTTGTGTATAGTAATTAGCATATAGAGATGCTAGAATGCATTGTTTAAGAATTTATTGATTATACTACGGATTACAGTTATTTAAGAAAATCAATATAATAAATTGATTACATTATTTTATGGTTTAGAAATATATATATATATTTATCACGTGAAGAATGAATGGCAAATTGTCATGTTATTTTTTATTATAATTTGTTATTATTGATTATTATAGTAACAACCATTTCGTTTTACATTTCTAGCAATTGATTGATTTTATATATACATATATATATATATATAGCTAAAAATATGCCAAGATTTAGATATAAAAAGTTGTAGGTAATGGGACAAGGCTTAAAAAAATAGGTATGGAAATTGAAGTTGCTATGTACAAATATCGAAGTTGGGAATTTTATTAAAATGGAAATAAGGAATATACATAAGGTTACACTACTCACTCAAGCCCACCAAACTCCCCAACATCCGACCCACCAAACTCTCCATCATCCGAGAAAATCGACCAACCCACTTCACCTTACGCATCATCTACAAACTCCACTAACAACCAACCCATTAATACTCATCCCATGATCACTCATGCAAATGATGAGATCTTCAAACCCGAACACTTTGCTAATCTCTCTCAAATCACCACTCATCCTCTACATCACCCTTTAATCTCTTCCCACATTCCAAAATGCATCAAAACTGCTCTCAAAAATCCTAAATGGATTCAAGCAATGCATGATGAACTAAAGGCTCTTCATGCTAATCAAACTTGGACCCTTGTTCCTCGACCCGTAGCACCAACATTATTGGTTCTAAATGGATTTATAGAATCAAATACAAATCTAATGGATCCATTGATCGCTACAAAGCACGTCTTGTGGTCCAAGGATTCACTCAAATACCTGGTCTAGACTTCTCTCACACCTTTAGTCCGGTCGTTAAGTCTTCCACTATCCGGATTGTTCTTAGTCTCGCCACCATTAACAAATGGTCCCTTCGGCAATTAGATGTCAATAACGCCTTTCTCAATGGCCATCTCACCGAAACCATTTTTATGGAACAACCGTCGGGCTTTGAAGACTCAAACCGACCCAACTATGTGTGTAAACTCAACCGTGCTCTTTATGGTTTAAAACAAGCACCACGTGCTTGGTTTCAGCGCTTAAGCTCCTTTCTTCTCAATCGTGGCTTTCACAACAGTCGAGCCAACACATCTTTGTTCGTTTACAACCACCAAGGTATCTTAATTTATCTTTTTGTTTATGTTGACGACATCATTATCATAGGGAATAATGAACAATTCATCAACAACTTCACATCATGTTTAAACAAAGAATTTAAAATTAAGGAACCTGGCTCTCTAAATTTCTTTCTCGGACTCGAAGTTCATCACATAAAGACAGGTCTATTTCTAAACCAATCTAAATATGCCCATGACATCCTCACCCGAGCCGGTTTACTTGACTCAAAACCGGTTGCCACTCCTCTCACATCCAAAGATGTTTTCACCTCTCACGGCAACCCCTTCCATGATCTTACTCTTTATCGCTCTCTTGTAGGCGCTCTACAATATCTCACCATCACCCGTCCTGATCTCTCCTATGCCATTAAACAAGCTAGCCACTTTCTTCAAAATCCCACAACTGATCACTTCCGGCTAGTATAAAGGATTCTTCATTATGTTAAAGGCACCTTATCACATGGTTCAACATTTGATCGTCCACCTAACACTACTTTACTAGGTTTTTCAGATGCGGATTGGGCTCGATGTATCGACACACGAAGATCCACATACGGCTATTATATCTTCTTAGGAGGGAACTTAGTCTCTTGGAGCGCTAAAAAGCAACCAACGGTGTCCAGATCCAGCTGTGAGTCAGAATACCGTGCCATGGCAAATACGGCAGCAGAAATTATTTGGTTAACTCACCTTCTTCGGGAACTTCATGCTCTCCACCGGGTCGACCGACACTGTTATGTGACAACAAGAGTGCCCTATTTTTATGTCAAAATCCAATATCCCACAAAAGAGCCAAGCACATCCACATTGACTATCATTGTGTTCGTGATATGGTAACCGCCGGTAAGCTTCACACAAAATTCGTCGCAACCGACAAACAAGTCGCCGACATTTTCACCCAGAGTTTGCCAAAACCGTTGTTTGAAAATTTTCGCACAATGCTTCGTCTTGGTCCACCACCAACTTGCATTGACGGGGGTATTAGACAATAGCATATTCCATGGAGCAATATCCTCCTATTCATCAATGTTGTCAATGTAACTATGTAGTCAATAGTGTAATTATGTAGTCAATAGTTTCTTAGCTTAGAGGAGTAATTTTCTCCATATTGTTAGTCTAGTAATTTGTATTTAAAGGGTTGTAACATTGCAATGAAAATCAAGTTGGCCATTGTGATTTCAAAATAACCTAGTATATATATTTACTATACTGACAACAAGATCAATGTAAATCGATCTACACATCTTTGCGTAAGACAAATAATAAAAACTTGCTCCTGATTTTTGAAAAATCTTTTCCACAACTCGACTTATAATTTGATAAGCCAATAATCCTTTTCTATGTTTCAGAATACGGTAAACCAACATATTTACCAACCGATCACTTGATGCAGTTTCATATCTATACTATATTGTAATGCATGAGTGATGGGTAGTTTAAGATACCCAAAAGTTAAGAACTTATTTTTCATTAATAACCCTAAAATAAGGGTAAAATAGTCATTCATACATTATTTACATTTTAATACTCTATCTTAGTTACACTATAATCCCTTAAACTTTACTTAACTTTTGTTTATTTAAATTATAGTTAAACTTTTTTTCCTTATTTTAAGCAAACTACCCCCTATGATTTTTAAATAGTCATATTTTTTTAAAACGTTTATACTTTTATAAAAAAAAATACATCATAATAATGAGCATTTTATTATCTTTAATTTGAGTATAGTATTGTAATTTTTTATTTAAAAAATCTTTATGTACTACGTGATTAAGGATATATATGAGTGGGCAATAACTAAACCGTTCACCGAAGCCAAACCAAAAAACTGACAAAACTATACCAAAATATATTGAAAACTGAAAACATCCGATTTAACTTAAAATTGATTATCGTGTTCTTTTTGTATCCTTAGTTAACCCAAATTAGTTAAACTGAAACAGACCAATTAATATATTCATAACAGTATGCCCGCACGATGTGGTAGGAAACACAGACATTTCTAATGGTTCATGGTTGGGTTAGGTTCAGTTCGATTATAAGCCTCAACCGAAACAAAAATCGACATTATCGGCTTATCAATCTTGTTATCCAACCAGTTAATTGGTTCAGTCTATTTGGTTAGATTGTCGTTTTTAGTTCAGTTTAGTTAATTTTGGTTAATAACCAAAACCAACTTTGGTTAAAATTTTGCTTAGAAGCACATGAAACGAAGGTATAAATAGATGTAATGGATGTATAAAGGATATACATGTATGAATGGTTCAGTTTTGGTTTGTTAATTTTGGTTAACTTAGGGTACAAAAAAAACCGATATTTGGTTAATTTTATGTTCGGTTTTGTATGTTTTTGTTCGATTTCGGTTGAGTTTCAATTATTGTTCACCTCTAGATATTGTTAATCACGTAAAAAATCAAATTTTTAATTCAAAGTATATAGCAAATTATACTCTAATATGGTTTGAAGCTGAGTAGATAGGTTTATGAACTGTAGTGGCGGTATAAATAGAGGGGGTTTTGAAATTTTTAGCTTTTATACCTAGGCCAGTAAACGAACCGAATGTTCATTTAATTTTAACCGAACATGAACACTTAATCAAACACATTTTTGTATTCATGTTCGTTCATTAAGAAATTTGTCATGTTCTTGTTCATTTATGTTCGTTCGTTTAAACCTAAACGAACAGTTCACCAACGAACATAAACGGACGTTCACGAACATAATAAATGTGAATGATTTTGTATTACTGAAAAAACCCAATTACTAATCGGTTATATATTTGTACAAGTTGCTAAAGCCCAATTTATGTTTGTATTTATGTAAATATAACTACGTATGTAATTAATAAACTTAAACAGATATAACTAAATGAACATAAACGGACTTTCACGAACATAAATGAACAAACTCAACGTTTGTTCATGTTCGTTCATTTAACTAAACGAACAATTTTTTTTTGTTCGTTTATTAAATAAACGACATAAACGAACTTTTCGCCGAACAAGTTCACGAACAGCTTATGAACATTCGGTTCATTTACAGGACTATTTTTTTACCTCTATTTCATGTATTTATACCTCCATTTCATGTACTTCTAGCCAAAAAAATGTAGCTAAAATTTGTTTTTGTTATTCACCAAAATTAACTAAACCGGACTAAAACCGATAATTTAACAATACTAACCGAACCAATGAACCAATTGTTTAATAAGGGCTTTGGGTGTGGAGGAGGCCCATCATTAATAATGGTCCTTCACCTCAGCTACTACGTCAGCGTGGGGTAGGAACATCATGAAGATGGTCTAAGGGTGTGGAGGAGGCCCATCATCATTTAATTCTTTTTCTTTTCTTTTTTTTGTTTTTTTTTAATTAAATAATACTACAATATTAATATTGGGTGAAAGAGTTGAGACTTTGTTGGAACCCCGAAAATGTTGCCCAAGATGGATTCTGGTTGTTTTGTTTACGTTGTGGAGTTTGATTCGGATTTGGGTTGTTTTGGTAGGGATCCATGGTGGCAAAAATATTAGAGAGTTTATAAAAATATTGGAATTGTATAAAAATTGTAGAGAATGTGATGGTTAAAAAGGGGTGAAAATGTTTGGTATTTATAATAATAATAAAAACTTTTTTTTAAAAACACAATCATAATGTCGTTGTGTAACGGCTAGCACATGTCCCAACATTCAAAATAGCCCCGGCATCACAATCCTTTGACTGTCGCCCATGCCGTGCCGGGCCTAAGGGGGTGGTATTTGCCGGGCGGCATGGGCAAGCCGTCCCTGATGCCGGTTCCATGCCCAAAGGCCTAAGATTGATTAATTGATGACTTTTAATTTTAGTTTCGGTTAAGGCTAATAATCGAACCTAACAGAACTATACACACCCTTAGAAATGTATGTGTTTCCCGCTGTATCGCGCGGGCACTCTACTAGTGCAATTAAATGGCTCAAAATACTCAAAGGATTCAAAAGCATAACAAAAACCTTAAAGGTCAAAAACTAACTAACAATGAAATCCTAGACTCCTATTTATAAGCTAAAAATCAAAGATAAACTAGGAAATTAGAATTCAAATAAATATTGATAGTCTTCAAGTTTGTAGATCCCTGCATCATCACTAATCTTACATTTTTTTTTTCGTGTGTAGTACCTTAATGACATGACATGAACTAAAATAAAAGAGGTTCAAGATTCAGTCTACTTTATATATTAACAACGAATCCCTGTTTGATTTATTTATTTAATATGCATACAAAGAGATCTATCTTAAACATTTACCACACATAACTTCTCACTAAGTTGCCCTTTTCATAACATGAAAAGGTATATAGAGAAGAACGGTTGAATGTAAAGAATCGCCAATTATGAGTTGGTACGCATTTTCAAAAATATATATAATAACCACTTTGTCAATCAAAAGGCTTTTGATCACAACATGTGTACTTTAAGCATGAAAAGCTGTACTTTGCTCTGAGTTTATGTATCTTGAGTCTGTGAAAAAGCAAGTGTATTTTTTTAATGCAAAGATAACACTATTATTGTTATGATCTAATAGTTTAATGATTAATCTGTCAATTTATTTAGGTGTTTCCATTCTTTACACAACAAACTTAGTGTTTTTGCTTTAAAGCATGGATGAGGATGATGGGTGGCTCTTACATAATCTAATAATAATAATATATTTCATTTTTTTTAATGGGTTTGATTTATTGTTTATAAAAACCCCAACAAATTTGGATCTTTTTTTGTTTTTCAAGATTTCCATTCTCTCATTTAGCCACAGTCCTTCATGCACAGGTGTGCTTCCTCCTGAAGTACCCTCCTTTGATTATTTAAAGGTTTTTGTGTATAAATATGTGTGTTTCAATGTTTGTTTCTTGATATATTTATGTTTTTTAAGGTGTGAAATTAGGTAGCTGAATAAAACAGTTGATCTAAGCTGCAATATTTGTTAACTGTTTTTTTTTTTTTTTTAATGAAAGTTCTTAATGCTTATGATCTCATATATATATATATGATGTACACTCTTCAATCTTCATCATATGTTTTACAAACAATCATCTTGATCTCTACAAAACTCATGATCCAGTTTGAAGTTTAAGTTACCCTTTTGAGATTATGATGTTCTTGAGTTGTTTATCATTAAATGATCATGTTGACCTTTGACAAAGAGTCAAACCTTGTATTTTTTTCAAATTCAATACTTTTTTTTTTGTCTGATTTGTGTTCATGTGTAACCTATTAGCATAAGTATTCGATTAACTAGACAAAACGAAACAGTTGGTGTTGATTTTGAAGTCAAAGCTTATCTCGTTTGACACTAAAAGGTCAACTGTTAGACTAAGTTGCATAGTATTACTTAAGGTGATTATTAATTAATCTGATTAGTGGCCGGGTTGTTTTATTCAGAGTTTGGTGAGCAAGTATAGTATGACATCAACTTCAACCCAATTTGCAACATCAAGAAGGATGGGAATTTACGATCCGTTGCAACAAATTAGCATGTGGGAGGATGCGTTTGGAATTGGATCCCCCATCATGAGCAATAATATAATGATGCCTGAGGCTGATGCAAGGCTAGCCAATAAGGTACTTGAATTCATCTTTTGAAACTATGAGATTTTCATGTATTTATAGACTGTTTTCATGATTGTTAAAAATTTGTGGTTCATGTTATGTGATCATCAGCTTTGGTATGCTATATGAGTATTGGGTTTTCCCTCTATCTATATATTTAAATGCATAAAGATAACCTTCAAGGGCTCTAACAGAGGTCTGAGGTTCGAATCCTGCTTCCACTGGTTTCCAACCATAACCTCTTGAAGGCGCATGTTTGGATCATGCGAGTTATGTATATATTGTAAAAGGTTTAAATACAAAGAGTTGTTTACGTACAAAGTGTAGAAAGGATTTTACATGATGCGTAATTTTGATTTTTCTGTCCTTTGTATATTACCTTACCCCCTCTGTGTGTATCTATTTCTACACGTATAGATGGTTCTCATGTTATTGCTTTCCTCTAACTAACAAATCTTTTTGGGATCCATTAGACCGAATACAGTACTCAAGGATCATTAGGACCATCACCAGCCTCTGCAGCAACAAAACACATTGCAGATAAGGTGATAATATCATACAATGATATAAATATAAGTATGCACATTATATTTGTTTGTTAACTGATATATTTGGTTGTCTGGCTGCAGTTACAAAGGCGATTAGCACAAAACCGTGAAGCTGCACGTAAAAGCCGTTTAAGAAAAAAGGTACATAAAAGATTGAAATGCTTAGAAAACCGAGCCATGTTTTTTATTTCATTTTCTACTTTTTAGGCCTATGTTCAACAGTTGGAGTCAGGCCGTGTGAAACTAGCACAACTAGAACAAGAACTCGAGAGGACTCGTCGACAGGTTAAGTTACTATATTTTTAAACGGGTGTGGTGCATTCTCAAAGTTACCTAAATCCCAACTGAGTCTGATGTGTCAGTAGTTGACTGGTTCATTACAGGGTGTATACGGGGGCCTAGTGAACAGGGGCAATGGTTTGTTATCTGGAAATGTCATTAACCCAGGTACACCGTCTAGTCCTTTGGGTACATATATTTTATGCATGTAGAGGTCGCAGAGTATGATGAAAAGTTTTGGGTACAGGGATTGCTACATTTGAAATGGAGTATGAGCTGTGGGTTTCGGAGCAGAGGAAAAAAGATGACGAGCTTAGGAAAGTGTTGTTGACTCATACGTGTGAAATCGAGCTTCAGATATTTGTTGATAGTGGCTTGAACCACTATTATGACCTTTTCAGAATGAAAGCCGAAGCTGCCAAATCCGATGTGTTTTACTTTATGAACGGGTTGTGGAGAACTCCAGTAGAGCGCTTCTTCCAGTGGATTGGCGGTTTCCGCCCATCAGAGCTTATATATGTAAGACCTCTTTTATTTGCTTGCTGAAAAAGTAGATGTGGAAGTTGCGACTTGTGAAACGAGTTGCTTTGGGTTGTGTTTTTTCTTTAATGGATCAAACTCGTGAAATTAAAAGAAATACATAACATCTCAAACGGATTGAAAGTCGTATTTGTTGGGTTCAGGCTAAGCTCAAAAGACACTACACACAAACTCACAAACACAAAGATGTTACTGCTTGAAGTTTCTTATTTATGAAACAATGAGAATACAAAAAATACCAACTATTTATTATAACAAGAACTAAGCATATGCACAAAAAATAAAGCTCCAATTCTGCTGCCAACCCGTGACATATTTCATGGGTATTGACCTATCAAGATTTGCCCAACAGTATTACTGCAGGAGGTTACCGGTAAACTTCTTTTTTGCATGTTTAAATTCTTTCACATGTTAAAATTTAATATGAATGTCTTTTTTAACAAAAAAAAACAAGGTACCTTTCTTGCAAGATTGAAGTCTTTAACCTTTTTTTACAAAGATTAACAAGTTCATCAGATTTAATCATGATAAAAATAAAAGTTCAGCAACTTATCTGTGCAATAAGTGAAACGACACAACTTCTGTAATCATATTTTCACTTTAATTATTTTTTGAAGTTAACTACTTCACGTCAACTGGACATAAGTACTCATTTTGACCCAAGAGCGTTTTAACATGTTGGCAAACCCATCCGACCCGCTCATTTAGCAACCTTTATAAAAAAAAAAAATGATAGTTTCCAAAAATGGAAATAATACTAACTTATCCCTGTTTGTTGGGCAGATATTAATGCCACAGATTGAGTTAATAGATACGCAGGTCATGAAGGTAAGAAGTTTAAGACAGTCATGTGAGCAAGCCGAAGAGGCATTGAATCAAGGCATGGCTAAACTTCAGCAAACACTTGCTCAGAGCATAACGATTGATATAATGGGACCCGCAAATTACAACACGCAGATGAATTGTGCAATGGAAAGGCTTGAGGCACTTGAAATCTTCTTAAATCAGGTATGTTTTGACTTTTGAGTCAAACCACATCCATGCTAATAAATGAGAAAGCTTGACTTGTTTTCCTATTCTCTTACACGGAAAGTCGGAACTAATTTGCAGGCAGATCACCTTCGACTGCAGACCCTACAGCAAATGTATCAAATCTTAACATTGCAACAGGCAGCAAAAGCATTGCTTGCACTTGGTGAATACTTGCAGCGTCTGCGCGTTCTGAGTTCAATCTGGTCCACCCGTCCTCATGGCCCCACAAATCTAATGCCATAAGCAGCAGATCTTTTTCAAGTTCTGATTAGCTTAAATTAGCATAGCTTTAGAAACATTTCCCATTTGATATGCTTATAAAGGTGGCCCTCTAGGAAAATGTAAATATAAGTTGCAATGTTGTGCATATACATATATGTATGTATGTATGTATACGCAGGAAGTTGAGTTTATCCGAGTGTTATTCTATGTTAAGTCACATAAAGAATTTGATTCTTGCACTTATGATTTAGTTATTAATATTATTAATGCTATAAAGATATGTATTGTAAACAAAAACATAAAACTTGAATGGTCTTCTAATGTGTTTGTTGTGGGAGAGGCGATGAACATTGGATAGTAGCGACACATAATGGTGCTCACCCGTCGTATAATATTGATCTGGCCAAATTGATTGGTTGTGTCGAGTAAATTCAAATTGACCTGTTGTGTATTTTGAGTAGAGTTAAATTAACCTTTATATAATTTTAATCATTAGATCCAGAATCACATGTAATGATGAAAAAAAATCATGCATATATACTACATAGAAATTTACAAAACCATACGAATTTACTAAGCAAGAAAGAAGCCACAACAGAAAAACCAACTAATTAATAGTAGCAGGCAGATAGAAACTGCGGAAATATATAATACAACATATATATATATATATATATATATATATATATATATTCGCCATAGATCAGATGCTAGCTAGCTTGTTGGGACATGATAGTATCTACCTTTACAAAAACATCTATAAATGACAGGACATGACTCCGTCATTGAACACTTATACCCTATCATCACCCTTCGGCATGGAAAACATGGTCCGCAAGCGTGTGAGCAATCCGGTAAGTCAGACCCACTCGGGAAAAACTCTACATCCTGCTGCAAACCATCCAACACTTTAATTAATTGGTTACTTACACTCAAGTCTAATTAGCAAATGCTGAAACTTGACAAACAAACCTTTGGGTGCTTCTCAACTTGGTCATCATGACCATGACTCAACTTTTCTCCATGTATGACTGAAATTAATACACATAATACAGCAATAGTTAACAAAAAATATATATATATAGTAGTATCATTATCTTTTACAACATATATATAGTACGTTATAGTGATATCAAATGACAATTTTACCCGTACAATTGGCTAGAATAATTAAGGCTTTCACAATTTCACCATAAATAATAGTGGGAAACCATATTGAGTTTGCAATCGAGTAGGAGCAAGTGAAACCTATACGTCCCTTTTAATATAATCGGGTTTACCGAAAAAGAAAATATATAGAGTTGTATAAAGCTCAAAATATATATATACAAATACTATTAGTGGTCACAAGTGCATGGAATATTGTAAACCGAAAATGGAGTTGTGAAAATGGACTTAAAGTAAATTCCTTATTGTATGATAGATAGTTATGTTTTTCTGCTTTCTTTTTGGACATCTTTGAGCACATGCACACTAAAAAAATGAAATGACAAATTTACCCCTAGAATGATGCCAATGAAGACTTTCACTATATATGGTTAAGTACATGAAGTAAAAAAAAAAAAAAAAAAAACTTTCATCGGCGTCTAAGTACATGCAAGTAATGTATATGAAATGACGATTTTGCCCTTACAGTGTTCACGATGAAGGCTTTCACCATTGTTAAGTATCAAGAAAAAAGTTATGGCAAGAAGCCAAGTATGGAGTCCAAGTGAATGGATGTGCTTCATTCTTTTAAACTATATATGCTTTTCTTTTTGGCTTTTCCACAAATCAGAATTCAAGAAAGAGACATGTATATATATTGAGGTTATAGAGAGAGAGAGAGAGAGAGAGAGAGAGAGAGAGAGAGAGAGAGAGAGAGAGAGAGAGAGAGAGAGAGAGAGAGAGAGAGAGTAGTAGAAAATGGTCAAAACTATTGAAGTAGATGTGTGTGTATAATTAATGCTAGTGCTACATTTGATGCACTTCACATGATTCTTGGCCATGTACGTCCTTATTGCATTTGAAGCTTTCACATGTTATTGTGAGTAAAATGAAGCTCACAAATATAAATGATATATACATGATCAATAGGATAATATTGATTATTGTTAGAAATCTGGTCAACAACACAAACTTATCCTTTTACACTGCAAACACAATTAGGAGTACGTCTTGGTTTATAGATATCACTTTAATCCTTATTATTTATTTTTTTCTGGTTACAAATCTTACTAATCACTAATCACGGGCAGCTCAATTAACTGAAGCTTTGTGGCCACATATTTAACGGCCCTCAATTTTTTAGGACTTGACTATGTTCGATTTGCATTTGATTCTTCCTCGCCATGTATAACTCATTCAACTCTCAATCTTTATATTTTTTGTTCTGGTTGGAACTGGCGAACTGCCACTTATATTTGTTTTTTGTTATGTTTTCACGTTGTGAATAGGTAATTTAGAGTTCAACTTTTTTTTTATTTTTAGTTTTTTACAAGGAAAGCAAAGCAAAGAATCTCTAGGTTTTTCTTTTTATTAATACTCTCTCCAACTCTAATGTATGCGATTGTGTACATTTAGAAATCGTTATCAAAAAATGTGTCACGTGTTAGGATTCTAAGCAATATATATATATATATATATATATATATATATATACTAGTAAGTAACCCGCGCGATGCAGCAGCAACAAAAATTTACAACACAATTCTCGCTTCCTGTTGTTTTCTTATCCGTAGCATTGGTGTGGTCGATGTGAAACAAATTCATAATGTAAATGTTACAAAAGATTTTAATAACTATAGATGTAATTAAAATGATACAACAATCAAGTATTTGTCAATAAAAACTTGATTAACTACATATGAAACTATGTATACAACATATTAACAACTAAAGTTTGGGCGTGCTAGGCACTTATTGGAAGTCCTTACACTATATATTGGTAATAAAATGCACCCAATACTTGCATGGGTGGAATGTGGTACTTTAATCCATGACTCCATGTTTAATTTTTCAATAGTTTTAACAGGCGAGAAAATAATTTCATTTTACGATAATCAACTAAAGGAGAATGATAAAAAAAATATAGATCATGGATATTACATTATATGACACTGCAAATTTAAACATCCGCCAAACATGCCAAAAATCGACCATCTAAAAATGATAATTTATATGGTTGGTGATCAAATAGCTTATGCATTTTACACAATATGGTAAGTTAGAGGGTGAAAGGAAGGTGAGACTTTATAGGAGAGATGAATCTGTTCTTTGAGTTCCAAATAAAGCAATTACCTTTTCTCTTGTTTAACCATTTTTCATTAGTCACCTGCAGTGATGGGGGCAGAATAAGCATCGAATACATTTAGGGAGAGTTTTTTACAAAGGGGGGGTGAGCAGACCCTTTTCTCTTGTTTGACCATTTTTCATCAACCATTTTAGGAAATTTTGAAGTCTGCATGTATCTCAGTTCTTGTGAAAGTGATTAAAAAACAAAGAGCCGAAAATAGATCTGCAAGATTTTGGTTAAGCAAAAGTTTGGGTAGAGAAACCTCAAATGCATTTAAATTTTTATCTTTAACATGTAACTTAAATATATAGCTTAAAAGAAAAAGCATCAGTAGCTGCAAATAGTCAGAGTACTTTTATGTAAAATCGCCTAAATAATACAATTTAAAACATAAAATGACAATTTATGTAATCGCATTTGACTGACACATTAATAATTATTACTAAAAAATATGAACTCTAATCAAAAAGAAGGCCAACCAATCATCACCTAGCCATACCAAAGGCCTGTAATATCACTAATTGACTGAAATCAATATTGACCCATTGACCAACCCACATATTTGCGAGATCTCTAAAATTTTTCTCCCTAAAAGTGATGAGAATTTAAAGACAAAAACAGTAAAAAAAAACAAAGCTAAAAGTGTACGAAAAAAGTGTTGATTGTAAGGTGGGCTGGGAAATTGATATGTGAATCACTTTTGGACATATGCTTATCAGACAATATAGTTTTGTCTTTATGTTATTCATATGTGAATCAATGTGTAAAATTGTGAATTTGGACATTGGAAAACAAAAATTCATGGGTACCTGGTAGCTCTCGTGGCTTTTTCAACGGGACAAACTTAGCACCAGCAGCCAAAGCAACTGAAGACCAAGTACAAATTCTCTAGCTTCAACTCTTGTACTTCAAAAGGAACACATTTTAAAAACATACAAATAGAGCTTTCATGGGTAAGGCCATAGTTTAATATCTGTTTTTTACATAAATTCATACCTACTCAACAACATATTACATGTGACCAAGAAAATCGATGCTGGTGTGCTACATAATCTATGCGTTATAAACAAGCAGGAATAGAAATAGATCCACACACAACATCGATAATCTGAGGCAGCAAATAATAAGAAAAAATTATTAGAACAGAACCAGATCATATGACAAAATCAAAAATTGATTAGAGAAGGCTTTGGAGACAATATAAAACAATATGATTTTAGCAATAGCAATGGCCAAAAGGGGGAAAGATGTATACCGGATGCGTGCGTTGATGTTGAAGTTTAGATCATGAACAATTATTGACCAGATTCGCTCATTTTACCTTCTCGTATATCTAACATGAAATATAAAAACACACAAAATTATTTGAAAATCTAATGCGTTATTTAAGTTGAAATGAAGTTTATGTTTTTCGGATTTGTTTTGGATCACCATAACGCAACATGTCGCATCAGCATAAGGAAAACGCGGGGCTTACCTAGATAAGGCAGGGTGCAAACTCCACAGAATCAAACCTCCCAAATCAGCTGCCCATTCCTATATACCCTCAAATGCTGGTCTGAATCCAGCTCCCGAACTTTAGGTCTACCATCATGTGGCTGAAAATACCCTAAACAAAATATTGAACTTTTAAATGAGACAAAAACATGTGTATAAAAGTCAATTGTAGTCATATCAAACGGGTTAAACGGGTGAAATTTTTGTCAAAACTTATATTGATGCAATACAACTTCTTAAAATTGTTTATTTAAAGATTTATACAGTTTTTTTAATAATGTCGGGTCCATCAAACCTGACCCACAAAAAAAAATTCTTTAACCCGATCTCGTTAACAGACCGGCCCATTATGCCACCTCTCCTTACAATGAGTGGTTAACCAAGCTGCAAGAGGGGGGTGGACCATAGTATGGTGCCTTATTCAACAACAACTTTTGCCACTTCCAAATGATCCATCCTTAATGTGGTATGAAGAACCATTTAAAGATGTTTCTGGCTATTTTGGCAGTCACATTAAGAAGAGTTGTCTTCCCTAATCCAGATGGACCCATTATTGCGAGCACCCTTCCAGGTTTCGTGTCTCCATGCAAATTTTTAAGCAAGAATCGCACCTGCACATTGGTACCTTGGTTGAAATTAGTTGACTTCTTTCACATCAGGAAGGTAACTGAAATCAGAAGCAATTACTCACATATTTGGCAAGGTTCCATGTAATGCTTATAGAAATTCTAAATATCACATGAAGCTTATTTATTACATATTTCTGGATAACATAATCTTCTTTTTTATTGCCTTAAGGTCAATAATATTATAAGTACGACATCAACGGAGATGTATGCTACATTTAAATTTTCACATTAACTGTAAAAACATATTGGACTTTTCACAATAATAATGGTTCATTGCCAAAAATCAAGGTTTCATCAGTTGATCCGTAAACGAATCAATCATTTAAAAGCTTAACATTTTAGAAATTGGAGTTTCTTCTACCTATATGGTAAGAATAATAAAACATAATGTAACTAATCAAAGTTTCACATAGCTTAGCAAATTAAATAACTTAATAAAGCTACCTAAACAAAGTTACAAAAACAGTTCCATACTTACATAGTTACATATGTCTCATTTAGCACCTCACCCACACCCTTGGCATCATAAAATTATAGTCTCCTGCAAAGACAAATTAAAAAGAGCAAAAAATTAGTATATTTCTAAGTCCATTGGTACTAAACCCCGCATACGACTCCAACACCAAAACCCTAAAAATGCTAAACAATTTCACCACAAACATGACCAGCGTCATTAATAAATATTTTTTTGGAGTGAAACCATGGCAACAACATGTCCTCCCTTATCATATCGTAGAATGAGTCCCATTTAACCTCATCTCCGTATTAAAATCCCGAACATATTTAAAGTTTTTTGATCTTTGATTATTTTTATAACTTTCTTTTAATGAGCTATTTCGCTTATACAGTCACTTACAATGATTAGACAATCCCTCAAAACTGAGGAAGAAAAACAATTAAAAGACTCACCTATCAATTGAATTTTGACTCCCCTGCAACATGAGTTCCAAATCTACATGAGAACCATAAACGTCTTCAACAAAACATGGTTTAAGAAACACAGTAACGTTTAATTTCCCATGTAGTTCAACCGTCTATGTACTTGTAATGATGACATACAGATACGTGTCACAATTTTGACATTAGAATCTTTTCAAGAAAGAAAATGTAGCAATTTCTTGAGAAACAGGAATGTAAAATAAGATGTGAAAACTAACAACACACTAACTACATACCTTTGATGAGAACTGGTTTATGCTAGATAGACTATGAAAAGCTTCGCAGAGAGATTGGTCTTCTAGACGTATGAACAAAGGGCTCACGTGTCTTTCATAACTTGCTTGAACAAAACTCAACATCTTGAATTGAAGAGAGGAAAGGGGGTGATGGGGAAACCCTAGATTTTGAATCACAGAGAGAGAAAGGGGGGTGATGGGGGCGGATAATGGGATGAGACTGAAACCCTAGATTTGTATGCGTGTTTTTATAGGGATCAGATTTGTGCAATGAAACCTTGTACATTATGCTTTAAATGAGAGCACTCCTTAAAAATGTGTAAAATGACCATTCTTGCCCTTCATATATGCATATTAATATAGTATATATATATATATATATATATATATAGGGAAGGGTTATCTTGAGAACAAGAAAATTTGTGAGAACACTAAGAACCATTTTCATCCATAGATCATCCACAATCAAAGGCTAAGATTAGAGTGAGTAAAAATGAGAAGGGACCATAAATTATAAGACTAAAAAGGGCATTAATGTAAAATTACATTTCAAAACCCTTACATCTCATAATCATGAAACCTCAAGTCACCTTCTTCCTCATGAACTCACAGCCCCAACCTGTAGGCCGATGATGGATATTATGACCATAAAAGCATTGTTCTAAATCTGATTCTTTGAATCAATCACTTGTTCTTCGATGGAAACTCAAATCACTGGAAAAAGATGAAGAAGACGAAAACAACAGTAAGAGCTGTGATTTCGATGAGCATGAGGATGGACGTGTGGCGGCGGACAATGGTAATGAAGTTGAATCGGAGGGAGAGAAGCCAGCGACGATGTCATCCTAGATTTCTGATTTGTCTATTGTTGCCGATAACTGACATGGCTTCAATTCTAAGGCTAGATTGTGGTCTTGTTGATCATTCGATTCAGATTTCTAAGGATTAATCGAGAGAAGAAAAGCGGTGTAGGAAAGTAATTAACATCAAAATCAATCAATTTGGGATGGTATGGCGAAGATGACCGTCACCGAGGAGGATCGTAAGGAGTTCCAGACCAAATACAGCCAGGTATTAAGTAAAAGCACTCAAAATTTTCAGATCTATATATATATGTATGTGTACATAACTACGTATCGAATCTTTAGATGTTAGTGTAATGAGCAATATGGATCTATACTTGATCCGATAGGTAGTGTTTTCGTGTCTTGCAATCATTCGGATTAAGTTAGATACTGAAATGATGTTTTATATATGACCTACAAGTTTTACATAAATAAGTTTTAGTTAGTAATGAGAAGTTGATATGTTTTTGCGCATAAGACAAAGAATCTGGACTTCTGCAGATGATATTGTTTCTTTTGACTGCTTAAAATAGTTAATGTTAATGTTTTGAGTGATACGGATTTGCAATTAATCATGTAGTTAGAGATTATGTGAATTATAAACTTTCAGATTAGGTTTGATGTTAAATGGTGTTTCATTTACATACTTTTGGTGTACACATGTTTTTAGTTGTTGTATTGTTTCCTTGGACTGCCTAAAGCAATTAATATGAATGTGTTGAGTGTTGTCGATCCATGTTTGGTTAGATAGTTATGATTTCTATGAATTAAATGATTAATGTATTCAAGTTGATAGACCAACTGTTTTTCAAATTATTTGTTTGATCATAAATTTTTCTCTAACCATTGCATTTGATCAATCTATGCGATTGTAACCGATATATGAGATGTTTGGGTATAATTTTTGCATGTGTAAATCAGCTTCGTTACTACTGCATTTGTGGAAATAAGAAATTACACATGTGTAAATTGTTTTTGGTATATTGCATTTGTGTAATTAACTAACTTACACATGTGTAAATAAGATGTTTACACATGTGTAAGTAAGTTGTTTACACATGTGCACATTGAAACAAGGATATTGGAACAAATAAGTATGATAAAATAAGTGTAATTATCGAGTTTACACATGTGTAAGGAGGTTGTTTACGCGTGTGTAAGAAAGCAGTTTTGCTCACTTACACATGTGTAAGTCAGCTGGATTATTTGTATAGAGTAGCGGTAAAAAAAACAAATGGTTTAATGTTATTGTAATTTTGACCAGGCGCATAAAAAAGGTACAATCTACCATTGATTGGAAAATGACAAAGAGAATCTTGAGAAGTCAATTGTAGAAGCCGAGAAGACGATACAAAGATCGTACTTTGGAAAGCAAACATTAACCGAGAAGATGTAATCGAGAAAGCATCAAAGTTTAAGAGAGACAAAAATGAAACAAAGAAGACTAGACTATATAATGGATTATGACTTGCTTCTATGTTACCGTGGTTAGGATATATCCAGAATGCATTGTGGTTCAAGAAATAACAAAATGAAAAGCTAGAGTAGTTGATATTTTGAGTAATGACTAGTTTTTATGTTACCATGCAAATCGCTAACATGGATATCATGTAATCATGGATTATAACTTTTGATATATGATATATGGATGTTTATGCTGGTAATGTGTTTGTTTAAATGTCCGGAAAGTTTGGCTTTGTTGAGAATGCAGTTTGGTTGCAATGTCCGCAATTTACACTGTTGTAAAACAGGCATGTACACGTGTGTAGTAACATACAATTGAAAAAAACTAGACACTTTCACATGAAACCAGTTGGAAAAGTGTAATTTGGAAACAAATAAGGGATAGAAGGAAATTTACACATGTGCAAATCAGTTTCAAAGTTTAATACAAAAACAAATGTGTGACAGTGAGTAATTTATACATGTGTAATACAATCGAACACAGAAAAACTAAGACTAAAAGACATTGAACAATTTACACATGTGTAAAACAGCTTCAAAGTTTATCCAGAAACAACTACGTGACAGCAAGGAATTTACACATGTGCAATTCAGGTCTAAATGAGTAAAACTTCAACAAATAAGTGACAATGAACAATTTACACATGTGTACGTTTGCTGTTGTACAAAAACAAAATAAGTGACATTAAGCAATGTACACATGTGTAAGACAAACAACTAAACAAAACTAGACACATACACATGTGTAAGACAGACAACTGAACAAAACTAGATACTTAAACATGTGTAAAATTTACAGCAACAAATGTATAATATGTAAACAAAATGAGTGACGTTGAGCAATTTACACATGTGTAAATTGAAAAAAACTAGACACTTACACATGTGTAAAATAGCAGCAAATGTATAATATAGAAACCAAAAACATGGCTGTGAGCAACTTACACATGTGTAAAACAAACAATTGAAATAAGTTAGAAACAAACCTCAACACATAATATTAGAACACTGAAATTATTAAATTAAAAACTACAAAATTTTAATGTCAAAGTCATACGTTACATGTATAAAATTCATATTACATGCACACTTATTTAGAAATAAAAGTAAAGATATAAAAGGTAAACTTCATTCAACATCATCATCTTCTTCACCATCAACGTATTCTTCACCATCTTCATCAATATGACTCTCTTCATCATTTTGATTGAGTTTTGTTGGACAGTTTTGAGAATCATAAATTGAACCAAAGTATTGGATGCAGTCAAATTATTCTTAAAAAGTGTGTTTGAGCGTTCACACCTGGATGTGGTTTTCATTAAACAACACATGGATATTTCCCTAAAATAACCAGGGACCTACTGATCCCGAATAGAAAACATTTCGGATAACCACATGTGATGCTTCAAGTTGCATTCAGTCGTCAATAACTCCCATCGCTCCTCAAATGTGGAAGGTGTGATAAAAACATTCCATAGCAACTTATGTATATGTTTTCTCAAGTTGGTATTCTCTAACACATCTCCACCAACCTATGGATGCAAAAAAGTGGTAGTGAGCAAATTACACATATGTAAAACAGACACTAATACATGTAAAATACAAATAAACACAGGTAACCTTAAACTAAGACACTACACAGTTTACACATGTGTATATCAGCTTCAAATAAGTGGCAGTGAGCTATTTACACATGTGTAAAACTGACACTTACAAATGTGTAATACAACTAAACATAGATAACCAAGAACTAAGACACTGAACAGTTTACACATGTGTATATCAGCTTCAAATAAGTGGCAATGAGCTATTAACACATTTGTAAAACAAACACTTACACATGATATATACAACTGGACATATGAACTAATATCAGCTTCAAAGAAACAACATTTTCCTCTCTAGCAAACACCATATTCAAAGCAGGTTTATGCACTGCCATAACATTAGGTATCCAACATCTAAAAACATTAGGTTAGTCAAGAGTAGTAGTGTAGTACTGCAAGCAGATTCCTGAAAATCCAGTATATGAGTCTCTACTATAACAAAACAATGTAAAACATAGATACACGAAACAAGAATAGAATAAATGGAATATGGAATACAGAACAACAGTTACACGTATGTAAATATAGGTAAATTGGAATGCAATAAATTAATATCAACCACCTCTTGTTTCAAGATCTACCATACAAGCCTCGATGCAACTAAATTAAGTAGGAACAACATGATAATAAAAGCGTTAAAACACATACAATTGATAAAAGTAAATAGTAACATTACATTACATTACAATATACGAGTACTAAAATCATACAATAAAGCGGACAAACTAACCATGATCACTACCATTTAACGAATAAAAACAAATTACTTCAAATTAAGAGAATTCATATGAACTAATATTACACAATCATTACTGAATTTACACAATCAGTGTGTGCATCAATTTTAGGTTAATCCATATTATCACATGTTTTAGGTTAAAATCTTGGAAACACAAATCACATGAAATCAGATTAACAAGGCTAGGCACAATAATATTTCACATTAACATGAAATCAGATTAACAAGTATATAAACAACAATATTCCACCATCAAACAATTTTCGCTATTTTACAACTTAAAACCATGAATCAAACACTATTAAACCGTAAATTAACAATTACTAACAATTTTCGCTGCATTGAAAAACCCTAGATCAGATCGTGCAATTGTAAATCGAAGAGAAGAAATTACCTGAAATAGATAATATCTAGCAAATGTGCATCGATGAACAATGAAGAATTGATGAGGGATTGAATTAGTGTGATGATAAGGTGAAGAATAGATGAAGAATTGTTGATGGATTGAGTTAGATCATGGAAACCCTGTGAAGAACTGATGAACAGATCGTGATTTCTATGAGTGTTTTATTGTTAGGGTGTTAGAGGAGGCACAATTACCAATTTACCCTTTTTATTAAAACTTAGTGGATGATAAATGAGTGGTTGAGATTTGTTCTCGTTGTTCTCACAAAAGATGGGTGTTCTCATTTAAACCTTCCCCTATATATTGTGAGAACCGTGAGAACAAGTACAAAAATCAATCAAAATCAATTTTTTTTTAATACAAATCCCATTATAATCAAAATACAACATTAATAAATGAATTTTCTTTTCAAATAATCCATCTTTTCTTGCAAAAACACTTTCAAATTAACTTTTTACACATGTGTAAATGAAACAGTTTACACATGTATAAACAGCAAATTTACACATGTGTAAAAACAAATTATTTTCGTATACGTTTGAATTTTTACGCGTAAATTGTGTTTTGGGGATTGTATTTTAGTAATAAAGACAAGTGTAAAAAGAAATTTTGAATTTGAATGGTTTTAGATGCCGTTCTCACAGTTCGCACGAAATATAGGTGTTCTCAAAATAACTTTCCCATATATATATATATATATATATATATATATATATATATATATATAGAGAGAGAGAGAGAGAGAGACAAAAGATCAAATACAAACAAAATTATCGTGCGAACATACGAACTGAAGGGAACAAAAAAAAAGTGGCGGTGGCATTTTCGTAAATAATGACCACCACTCTTTGTTTGTATAATTACTCTAGTGTATATAATTACTCTAGAGTAAAAAAGTGGCGGTGGCATTTTCGTAAATAATGACCACCACTCTTGTTGTATAATTACTCTAGTGTATATAATTACTCTAGTTATATAACTACGCTATATAATTACTTTAGAGTAATTTTATAATTACTCTAGTTATATAATTACGCTAGAGTAATTACGCTAGTTATATAACTAGAGTAATTATATAATTACTCTAGTTATATAAAGTTTCCAATATTTACAGAAATGCCACCGCGTGTTTTTTACTTCAGTTCGTACTGTTCGTACGATAAAGCCTATTTGTACGTGAACTTTACTCTATATATATATATATTTAACAAAAATGGCCTGATTTAAAATCCAAAAGATTGAGCCAACATTGATACATGTAATTTATATAGTGATTACTTGTTGCCCATATTTTGTTGTTATGTAAGGTTTTGAAAGCTACCACATGATTTTGTGGTTTGACCAATTAACCAGAACGGATAGTGACTATAAGCATGCATATATAAATTGACTGCATAGTCACCAGATGCAGCATTGGTTGGTGAATCATGTGGAATGTTCAACATTTAATGTGCGACTGTGATGTATAACACTAGGAGCATTGATGGCTCTATACATACAATTCACGTGAAGTGTCACGCATTCGGAGGTTGTATAGTTTTTTTTTTTTTTTTTTTTTTTTTTTTTTTGAACGGCAAATTTTTATTACACTTTTATTCCACCTCATCTTGCATTTTGCAAGGATTTGAACCCACAACCTTACATTTGTAAGGGGGGACACCATACCACTAGACCAAGAGGTCATGGATCGGGAGGTTGTATAGCAACGACCGAATTTTCAACAAAATAAAATACGGTCGCATATTTTCCAACCGTTTTTGCAACTGGATCTTGATCCGTTGCTAGTTGTGCGACCATTTTGAATTAGGTTGCTGATTTTGCGACCCTTTTTAGTCGCAATTGTCCAGATTTTAATTTAATGCTTGCTGCTCATATAAACCTGATAACACTACTAGAAAATAGACCTAATGCAACTTTTTTATAAGCAACCTTTTTTAAATAAGTTGCACTTAACACTAATGCAACTTTATTGAATATAAAGGTTGCATTAGAAGATCTAATGCAACCTTTTTAGATAAAAGTTGCAAATTTTATTAAAAATGCAACTTTTTTTTTTGAAGGTTGCAAAATCTATATATATTGCAAAGGGATTAATCCTACATGTCATACTCTTATGAAATCTCTTCTTTGAGAGATGCCACATAAGATGTGATATGGCAACTCTAAACCAATTAAAAATGAGAAATAAATATAATTTAACCTAATCTATTATAATCTTTAACCTAATCTATTAAATACCTAATCTACTAAATCTAAATATTAAACCTTTATTATTTTATCTCTTGTGTTTCCTCCTATAACTTTTAAACGTTAATATCTTTTATATACGAGATTTTTTAAAGAAAAAAAGTACACCAAATTAACGAGCGTTTTATTATCTTTCCAACGAGTACCATAGTGCTATATAAAAATCGGAGAAAAAATGACTATTTTTGTAACCCGACAGGTACTGTGTCGGGTTTGGGATTAGTTTAAAAAAAATTGTGGGTTTGGGTCGGGTCTGGGATTAGGTGATACCCGTCCCGATTACCCGAAACAACATACCCAAATACCCGAACTACATACCCGATCATATACCCATGAATTTTTTAACGCATCACATAATCCTTAGATTAATGCGTTCGATATTTCAATAATTAACTTTTTTTTTCTTATTTCATGCTAGTTTTTTTAGAATGATCGATTACAAACTTCCGAATTTATTTGTAATGGCACTAGATTTATACCCCGACGCAGAGATTTGTTTTTTTTTTATATTTGAATATGATAACTTATGGCAGAGATTTATTTAAAATAATAATAATAATAATATATTTTATTATGTTATATTAGATATTTCAACCCGGGACGCTCCCGGGGTAAAAGCTAGTGTAAACATAAATGCAACTCTTATTTTTAAATGTTGCATTTTTAAAACTCAAATGCAACTTTTTTTTAAAAGGTTACATTCTTAAAGGTTAAATGCAACTACAAATACATTTCTGTTGTTTGTTTGACCTGGTTGTTCTTGGATTAGACTATAGGCGAGATTAAATTATAGAACATGAAAAGCCACTTATTTGCACTTGACTTCTGCAACTTGATATAAAATTAATACATACAGTATAATTACAAGAGAAGATTGATAAGAATAATGATCCCACCATCTAAATATATAGATTATTTTTTATTTTGTATATTTAACAAAAATCCTTAATGGAAAAAAGTTAGGAGTGCCAAACAGGTTTATATAATAAGAGAAGCTTGATAAGACATATTGGTTTATATAATAAGTATTGACTTAAAAAAGTCAAACCAAAGTTAGGAGTGCCAAACAGGTCGTGAACTCAGGTTGGCGGGTTATACCCGAGACGAAACCAAAAGCTTGACATGAACCTGAGCACAACCGAATTAAAAAAATCGTTTTAGATGCATCAAACCGAACATGACCTGTTTGACACACAAAAAAAAAGTATAATTCACGCCCAAATGGTATATAACTTCAGATAAGTTTTGTTCTCTCAAAACACATTCTCCAACAATGCATATATACCAAAAAGTGCAAGTATAAAATATTGGCCATTTTCTAAAGAACATCAAAGAAGGCAAAATGAGTAATCAGGTCTTCTAGTCTGGCGTTTTGAGATTTATTCAAAGTCAAAGATGTGGTATTTGCATATTATCAAGATACATAATTTATGCAGATCCAGCCATACAAAAGTCAACGGAATGATGGAATTTGTTGGTGCAATTAAGAGTAATAATGGCCACAATTATGAAAGTCAAAAGTCAAACAATGGTTCTAGAATGTTATAGTGCATATAATGTCATTATGAAAAAAAAAGGTCAAATGCAGCTTAAAATTTCCAGCAAATGGGTCAAACATTTGCAGCAAATAAGGCTTCTAGGTCCCTTAACAGCGACTCACGTCTAAACGGATTTGAGCCTTGACAGCATTTCACGTCTGAAGCTACTGAGTTTAAAATTATCGAGCCTTGACAGCGTTTCAGCGCCATTGCTGATGATGCTGCTGTTACAACGTTTAAAATTATCGAGGCTTGACAGCGTTTCAACATCATTTAAAATTAACAGCAGGCTACGGCTGATGTTGCTGCATTTAACGGCTGCACAATTGCTTTTAACGGCTGCAGCTGATAGCAACTCATCCTAAAACACATTTTACTTCTTTTGTTGCTGGATGTTAACATAGTGTGGTCTCGTTGTTTTATTCTAGCATTTATATTATCAACACTGTGCGCACCAGTCGAATACAACCTGCCATTAATTTTCAAGCAATACATCATTGTATTCACTAAAGTGTGTTTGATTATTTTTTTTAAACTTAAACTTCATTAAAAAACCAAAACCGCCGACTAAGTTTCGAGGAGAAACTAAGCCGGCCAGTCAAAAACGATTACATCAAAAAAATAAAATTACACCAATCGTTCCAGTCCACAACCACTTTGTTTTGCCTATGTTTAAACCAAAGAAAGCTCGTTCCACCACCTTGAAACTCTTATTCTCGAACAAACTTTGGTTTCTTGTATGCCAAATCCACCAACATGCTATAATAAAAACTCCTCGACTGACTTCCTTCCTCGCGGTCGAATCCGCGCAAATGTTGTGAAAGTCGAACAAATCACTAACTGTGAAGGCAAACACCGTCGCAATTTTGCACCACAACGATATCCCTTGCCAAACTCCAGTCGCAACTCTGCATTCAGTAAACATATGTTCGACATTTTTGCCCCAATCGCCATAAAGAACACAGTCCATATTACCCACATCAATGTTTCTTTTCATTAACGTCCTTTTCGTCAGGATTCTATCTAAGGTTAAACGCCAAGCGAAGATATTACACTTACTTGGAATCCACCTACACCACTTGAACTTATAGTTGTCATTCGAGTCATCCGGTATACCTTCCATTATCATCTTCTTCACCGACTTAACCCGTGAAAGAACCCGCATTATCTCCGAGCCATTTCCACGAATCCTCCCTCTGAGAAAGCGCCACACTTCGAATCATATTGCTGCATAAATTAAACTCTGAAACCACCACAGTGTCTACCAGATCAGCAGACCAGCTCCATTTAATACAACCTGTTCTAGCAGGCCCTCCAATCTGTCCCGAACGCAGCAATTTTTCTGTTTTTCCATCCTGAATAGCCTTCAATAACATTCAATCCGAAGCAGAACCCCAGAATGCTAGATTTGGAGAAGCCCATACTTATAAATGAGTTCAATAGCTGGGAATTTCACCATTGTATTTCACATAATAGTTTTCATCAGGGGTGCAAGTGGATGTAAGCTAGTTTGCAAATACACTACAAGAAAAAGGATTAAAAACGAAAATAAAAACAGAGAATGGGAATCGAACCAATGACCATATGCTTAGATGTATAGGGGATTAACCAACTGTGTTGCCAATGTTTTAATAGCATCTGAACATATGTTTAAATAAATAATGTCCCGAAATATTTTTTAAATAACTAATGTTCCGATTTTTTATAGGTAATTGGTTAATTAGCTGCATACTTGCGTCCATATTAAAAAATACAGCAGCCTTTGATCGCCATTGATTGTCTGTTGGCCTCATTAGTTCATTTGATTATTGAATCATCTTTGATTATTGGCGAGTACAGGGAGTTTGTCTTCTACAACCGCTTTGATCATTCTTCCAAGGTTTGTGCTGTGTTGTGTTGTATATGAATTTGTTTTTATGAATGGTTAGTATTGTATTCGTCATAGTATGATATTATACATACATACAGAGTGAGAAAAAACTTATGTGTTTATGGATTGTGCCCTGATACTTGTACTGTACAAAACACTTGCACACCAATCTTCATATTTCTTTTGACTTCTAAATTAACTAAAGCATATATGTTGTTAGAAAGTTTCATAAGTTGAGTACGTACTGGTTATGTGAACTTAAAATCATTAACTTGAAATCATTAATAATACATATTAGTATAAGAAATTAAGATGTAATAAATAAATTACAAAGTTACGTTTAGAATTTTATATTACTACTACCATGTTAATCCTAAAAGAGCATTAAATAAGTTCGTATTATTTTAATAAGATATTTAAATTATCAAGTAAAAACATGTAAACCAAAACATATCTTAAATATAACTGTTTATATAAGCTTTGGTCGTAATTAAGGACGTCGTTGAGTTCGTGCGCGTTATTCTCAGTTAAGGTATGGCTACTTGGTTTGTTGAGGTTTGGCTACTTGAATGCAAAGCAACATGGCTAGCTCTTATAGCAAGATAACACAAAGAATTATGTACCAGTTTATATGTTTTATGGAAAAAGACGATCTCATTTAATCGTCTAAGAACTATTGATACAGTGTGAAGAATATATGATGTTGTGTGGCAATTTGATTGGAATAAACTGAAAATTATTAGTTGGTGTATAATCATAAGATGGTTGTTCAATTAATAACTTGATTCAAATATAGGACTACAGTCTGCGAAACCACATAAATGAATACATGTGTGCTTGTGTGCATATGTATTTGGTAATCCGAATGGAATAAACTAAAGTTAACGGTGTGAAGTGTGATTTGTGTATTTGCATTTTGAAAAGACATGTGAATTGAAGGTGTATTTGTGTGCTTATATTTTGCTATTGCTTAGTGGATATTTGATAGCTGCTAAAGCATGTATTTATATGACATATCTTGCTATTAATTTCAGAATACTAAAGACATGGGGAATGTTAGAGATTGGATGTATATACCTAGACGGTTACCTGAATTTTAAGTCGGGGTTATTGAATTCCTTAATGCCTCCTTTGCTAAGGCGGCAAAAGGATCTCAAATCTTGTGTCCTTGCAAACAATGTATAAACTGTTATTGGTATCGAAGAGATGAAGTATTTGATCATTTAAAAGGGTACGGGTTTGTAAAAGACTACTATGTATGGGTTTTTCATGGAGAAAGTCTCTCACAAACAAGGATTAATACCGACATATATGATACTAGAGATGGTATGCATGACAATTTAAATGAATTATTGCATGATAGATTTAGAGATACTATAACGGAAGCAACTGTGGTACAAGGAGGAAATGAAGACGCTAAAAAATTCCATAAGCTGGTAGAGGATGGAAAGCAAGAGTTGTTCCCTGGGTGTAAAAGTTTTTCAAAGCTATCTTTCATCATCAGACTTCGTCTTTATAAGACCCTTCATGGGCTTAGTAATGTGGCATTTGATGATCTTCTACAACTTTTACAAGAGATGGTTCCAGAGGCAAAACTTCCAGCTAGTTTTACTCAATCTAGAAAAATCATAAAGGAATTAGGGCTTGATTATAATAAGATTATTGCGTGTCCTAATGATTGTATGCTTTATTGGAAAGATGATGAACATACTGAAGTGTGCCACATTTGTCATACCTCTAAGTGGAAACAACCGGACGAGAAACAACAAAACAAGCATAATAGTGAACACTCTAATAAATCATCAAAGGTTCCGGCTAAAGTGGTGTGGCATTTTCCTTTAATACCAAGGCTACAAAGACTTTTTATGTGTTCGGAAACAGCTAAACATATGACATGGCATGACGAAGGACTTCCTAAAGATGGAAATTTACGACATCCCATGGATGGACAAAGTTGGAAGATATTTGATTCTTTGTATCCGGATTTTGCAAAGGAAACTAGAAATGTGAGATTAGGGTTGTCAAGCGATGGATTTAATCCATTTGGAGCAAAGAGCATTGTCCATAGCACTTGGCCTATGGTGTTGGTCAATTACAATATGCCTCCATGGATGTCATTAAAAGCTGAATTCTTTATGTTGTCTTTGTTAATTCCTGGACCTGAATCTCCAGGTAATAACATAGATGTATATTTACAACCTTTAGTTGATGAGCTTAAAGTGTTATGGATTAATGGGTTTGAGACCTATGACAAATCTAAAGATGAGCTATTTAAAGTACGTGCAACCTTAATGTGGAAAATTAGTGATTTTCCAGGTTACTCAATGTTGTCGGGATGGAAAACAAAGGGAAATTTCGTTATGAGATGATATACATTAAAATATACATATATAAATCCCCGATTAAACTCCCAAATTACGCGTTTTCGACCATAATTGCACAAATTCGGTATTTAACCGCTTCATATGTTTATTGCAGGTCTTAAACGACGTCCCACGGACAAAGTCGAAGAAACCGAGCGAAATCTTGACCAAACGGAAAGTTGCTTCAAAATCAGCTAAGTCTGGAAATTGTGCACGCCCGTGCGGGCTCACTTGGCTCAGACACAAAAGGTGTGCATTGCCAGTGCGACTCGAGTGCACATCAGATTCTCGGGCACCTTGATCAGCTCCACCATGAACGTGCCCGTGTGACTCAGCTTCTCGGGTGCACTGCCAGTGTACTAAGCAGTGCAGCCCATGCACCCGGACACCACCAGACCCGCATGACCGTGCACCCCATGTGCACGACCGTGCGGGACTCAAAGATATTTTTAGGAACCTCGTGGCCACTTGCCCACTTGCACGTCACATCAAAAAGTTAAAGTGCACGACCGTGCACAAAACCAAAAATTGTATAAAAACAGAGCAGAGCTCACTGATGTGTTATTGGGTATTTCTGGATTAAATACCCGACCCGACCCGGTACGATCCGAAGAGTTACACGTTGGTACACGAATCAGACAAGTTCATGTGTAGCTGGATTATTATTTGTGAAATAAAAATATTTTAGACTTGAGGGACTTAATATTAATAAGATTAATATTAAGGCATATTATAGTATTATACAAGGGGGCTTAGTGTAAGATTGTGTTTTTTTAAAAGGAGGGTTAAGGAATAAACCCTAATCACACTTTTATAACAAACCACAAACCCTTGCCTCATCCTAATGAAATTTCGGCCAACACAAGGAGGCTGCCGCTCCCTTGCTACCGCAAACCACCACCATACACCGCCTCTCTCTTGCAAAGTGTTGCTCTCGGTAGGCCAGTGCTCGGTTGTGAACTTCCTACTAGCGAGGATTCGTTGTAACCCGCGTGTTACAATTCCGGTGTAGTTGTCAAAGGTTGATTACTAAACTGTAACATCTCACAATTTTTTTATATATATATATAGAACTCCCTCGTTTATTCATCCGATTCATGTTTACATTATCTTTCCCATCCATTTTATTAATTTTTTTGATTAAATAATGACTTATAATCAATATTAAATTGAATTTTATTAAAAATTCTGATTTAAAAACATTAAAAAAAAATGTTTGCCTGAGCCAGGATTCGAACCCGAGTCCCTAGCGGGCTAAACCTTAACCACACCACACAAACCACTACACCATTTGGTGTTTTGTGATGTTAATTAAAACCAATTAAACTTAAACCCTTTCAAGGTCCCTTAGTCAAACCTGAAAAGTCAAACGTAGTCTCTTAGTCAACTCAAGTCAAAGTGTTAGTAAATATGGTCTCCTAGTCAAGTCAAAGTGTTAGTAAATATGGTCTTCTAGTCAAGTCAAAGTTGTTCCTAAATTCTAGCCTAGTCAAAGTAGTCCCTAATTACAATTCCAATTTCTACGCTATAAATACAATAGCCTACCATTCAACTCTTTATAACATTCAATAAAAAAAAAACATTATTATCCCATCTCCCACATACTAAAGTTTTCATCTATCATTATCTCCTCTAGCTAGTTCCGAGTTTTCCAAGGCATTATTACTAAGTGTTTGCACGCTCAAGAAAACTCACGAACTCATTAAGCACCTAAGGTGAGTTTACATAGCCCCTTTTCCATTTCACTATTTTGGGGTGAAACATGTTACAACATTCAATTTACAATTCAATAATAAGTGTCTATGTGTTATTCTATGTTGCATTATGTCTTAAACATTACTAGGGTAATCACATTATTCTAGCATAATCATTAACATTGATCAGCCGACGGTATACAATGACAGATCTATTGGACTGACAATCCCACCCGGATACGTGTACCTCCTACATAGGTAGCGTGGGTGATTGTTATCGAATTTATAACATAATCGAGTGAACCATGAGCGTATGGGATGGACCACAATATTCTAGTCACAAGGTTTGATTATGCACTCGATTTACCCGATTGTTTTGTTTGCACATATGGACTAGACTAGCCATGACACTCGAATTGTACAACATTTTTATTCAAACCTATGTAATTCTCACCAACTTTTGTTGACCCAAAATATTTTCAAACTTAACATGTTTCAGGTTATAACATGCTCGAAGATTAGAGCTAATGCTTGAAGATGCGTAGCTAGTATTTTTCATTTTGATGTACAAATTCTTAGAACAATTGTATGTAATTTATTTAAATCATTTATTGAAACTAATTATTTACCATGAGCTACTGAACAATCATCAATACGTGACATCCCGATGTGTAACACCCCAACCGATGGCGGAAACATCGGGATGTCACGTATTGATGATTGTTTCAGTAGCACATGGTATAAATTGAATTTTAAATAATTTATTCATAACATAAATATCCAAAATGAATGTTGTCTAGAAATCCAAATACATGATATCAAATAAAGCAACAACTTCAAATAACTTCAAACAAAAACTTCATGATAATTCCTCATGCATACTCAAGCCTCAGCTTCATTGTTACCTGAAACATGTTAATTTTGAAAATATTTTTGGGTCAACAAAATTTGGTGAGAATTACATAGGTTTTGATAATCGAATAAAACTTGTACAATTCAAGTGTCATGGCAAGTCTAGTCCATATGTGAAAACATACTAGAAGTAAATCGAGTGCATAATCAACCCTTGTGACTGTTATATTGTGGTCCATCCCATACGCTCATGGTTCACTCGATTATGTTATGCGGTAACAATCACCCACGCTACCTTTGTAGGAGGCACGTATCCGGGTGGGATTGTCAGTCCAATAGATCTATCATTGTAAACCGTCGGCTGATCAATGTTAATGATTATGCTAGAATATTGTGCTTACCCAAGTCATGTTTAAGACATAATGCAACATAGAAAAACACATAGACACTTTATGATTGAATTGCATATAGAATGTTGTAACATGTTTCACCCCAAAAATGGTGATAAATAGAAAAGGGGCTATGTAAAACTCACCTTAGCAAAATGTTATGTCTCGTGAAAAATAGAATATGTGTTGCCCAACAATGCCAAGTATTACCCTAAAATTAAGGTAATAAATATGTCTAAGTCTTTCTAGTCTACAAATATATTCTAGGGCTTCGAATTGGGGATAAGTGCTCGTTTGATTAATAAATAAAATGTTTGACAAATGAGAGAAATTTGATAAATAAATAAACAAAAGTCTTTTTGTAAATTTTAAATTAAAGATGATCACAATAATAAGTTTTAAGTATGAAAATAATTTTCATAAAATTATTTCTTAAAAATAGAATATTAAATCTATTTACTTTAAATTGTCACAATATAACTTTAATATTTAAAAATACGAAAATTACAGAATTATTAAATAAAAATTGTATTTCTGTTCCAAATAAATAGAAATAATTTATATAAAAGTTTGGTGCAAAAATATTGAAAAATGAATTTATTATGATTTATTTATGATTAAAACTATCAAAAATTGATTAAAAATATTAAATAAATGATTTTTCAGAAATAAAAATCATTTCAGAAAAGCTTATTGTTATAAAAATTCAGAATAATTTTTTTGGAAATTTATATAATTGTTTTGATATTTTTATAGAATTTTATAAATAAAATAGAATAAACTTGAATTATTAATTATATATATTAAATAAATAAATTTTTGAAAACTAAAAATTGTATGTTAAATTTTCCACTAGATTAACATAAAATAATTTTTGTAAAATTTATAAAAGAGTTTTAGTATTTAAAATTGAATTTTAAAAATACAAATGAATATATATATATATATATATATATATATATACTTAAATAAAAAGAATTGTTTGTTGATGCCATGGTTCGAACCCGGGCCCTTGGCCGGTTCGTGCGTGTTAAATCACAAGCCCAGACCAACTAGTCTGGACCCTGAGAACGTTTGATTTCTGATCAATTTAATTATATACAATAAAAGAAATCTGATTTATATTCAATTTAAAAAGAAAAAGGTTAAAACCGTTTAAGTGGGACTCGAACCCGCGTGTATAGACTAATAAACATCAGACACAACAACTTGATCTAGATCAGTGGTTGTGTTTGATTCCAGTTTATTTAAAATATAACACCTCATGCTGAAACGTGTTCTTCCCCAAATTTCACGATCGAGCCCTAGCTTTTTCAATTGATTGATTTACACAACAATAACCCAATTAATTAGAGGGTTATTGTTGTGTGAATGCCGATGAATAAAACCCACAAGACAAACATTACTTACAATAACGATTCGTGTGATTTTGCTCGGTCAACAGAAAAATTCAACCACGAACAAGAATACTTCGTATGATGAATTAATACAGAAATTGAAGGTTGAGAGAGAGTTTTCGGCGACTTGTGAAGGATTTGTGATGTCCAAATTATAGGGAAAGGGTTTGGATGAACGATTGGTAAGTTTGACTGTGTATTGAATGTAATGACGCGAAATCGAGTATAATTGGTATGATTTAATCATCAAGACAGCGTGTGTGGGACGCGTAATCAACCAATTAATCATCAATAATTCCTAATCCGGATCTAAACGCGTTCGAGTATGTTTAATTTTGGTAGATTGTTGCCACAGTTGACTTTCTAAGTCAACTGTGAAGAACTAAAACTCGCTATTTAATAATTATGTTTTGTGATTTATAACAAGTGTGTGTGTAGACCAGATGGTTGAGCCTGTTTGTGTTTGTGACCCGGCTTAGGGCGCGGGTTCGATTCCCAGCCCAAGCATAATTTTTTTTGATATTAAAACTTTATATATATGTATATTATATATAATTATTATAGTATTAGGATTCCAAATACGCCACAATAATAATTAAAAGCGAATAATAATAATGAAACTTGACATTTTTATTCATGATAATAGTAACGTACAAGTATAAATGCGTAATGTCACAGTCTCCCCTACTTTTAGGAACTTCGTCCCGAAGTTGGAGTTGGAGAGTCTGGTGGAAAAAGATGTGGGTACTTAGACTTCATCTGGTCTTTACGTTCCCAAGTGAACTCTGGACCTCGTTTAGATTCCCAACGAACCTTAACGATCGGAATGCGACTGCGCTTGAGTTTCTTGACTCCAGTATCAACGATCTCGACGGGTTTCTCGATAATGTGCATAGTTTCATCGATTTGCACATCTTCAAGAGGAACATGGAGGTTCTCATCTGCTAAGCATTTCTTGAGATTCAAAACATGAAAGGTCGGGTGAACATTGCTTAGCTCAGGTGGAAGATCAAGTTTGTAAGCCACTTTTCCAATACTGTCAAGAATTTTGAATGGGCCTACGTATCGAGGAGCTAGTTTTCCCTTTCTACCGAAACGAATCACTCCTTTCCAAGGGGATACCTTAAGAAGTACAAGGTCCCCAACTTGAAATTCCAAGGGTTTACGACGTTTATCAGCATAACTCTTCTGACGACTTCTAGCCTTGAGAAGATTATCCTAAATGAGTTGGATTTTGTCTGTGGTTTCCTGGATTAGTTCGGGTCCAGTGATCAGGGCTTCACCAACCTCAGTCCAACAGACAGGTGAACGACATTTACGACCATAGAGTGCCTCGAAAGGAGCCATGTTAATGCTGGCGTGATAACTGTTGTTGTATGAAAACTCGACCAAAGGAAGATGAGAATCCCATGCGCCACCAAAATCGATGACACATGCCCTGAGCATATCCTTAAGTGTCTGGATGGTCCGTTCAGTCTGACCATCTGTTTGAGGGTGATAAGCAGTACTCAGGTTCAACTTGGTACCCAAAGCATCTTGTAAAGAATCCCAAAAGTGAGAGGTGAAACGACCATCACGATCAGAGATAATGTCCAAAGGTATACCATCACGACATACGATTTCACTTATGTACATCTTTGCCAACCTTTCCACAGAATACTTCTCACGAATAGGTAAGAAGTGGGCTGACTTGGTCAAACGATCGACGATTACCCAAATGCTGTCAAAACCTTTGGGTGTACGGGGGAGTTTAGTGATGAAGTCCATTGCTATGCTCTCCCATTTCCATACAGGAATTTCTGGTTGTTCGAGCATACCAGATGGTCGTTGATGTTCAGCCTTGACCTTTGAACAAGTGAGGCATTTTGCAACGAAAAGAGCAATATCTTTCTTCATACCAGGCCACCAATACGAATAACGGAGATCTTGGTACATCTTGTCAGCTCCAGGATGAATAGAATAACGAGACTTATGAGCCTCGTTCATGAGAAAGGTACGAAGATCATCACGGTCAGAAATCCAAAGTCGATTAAGAAAATAGAGTAGCCCATCAGGTTTGGTTTGGTTTCAAGTTGAGTCTCAGCACCACAAGACATTTCGTCGTACATGTTACCTTGGGTGACTGAAGTATGTTGAGCCTGGAGGAAACGGTCCTGAAGATCAGTACGACCTCTCGCACAATGAAGTTTGATACGCTCTTTACGACTGAGTACGTCAGCCACAACATTCGCTTTGCCAGGATGGTAGCGAATTTCGCAATCATAGTCGTTAAGTAACTCAACCCAACGCTGTTGCCTCATGTTAAGATTTTTCTGGTCGAAAACATGTTGGAGACTTTTGTGGTCCGTGAAAACCACACATTTGGTCCCATAAAGATAGTGTCTCCAAATCTTAAGGGCAAAGACGACAACGCCCAATTCAAGATCATGGGTGGTATAATTCTTTTCGTGAGTCTTGAGTTGTCTAGACGCATAAGCAATAACCTTGCCTCGTTGCATAAGAACACAACCAAGACCTTGGTTTGATGCATCACAATAGACCACGAAGTCATCATTACCAGCAGGTAGAGACAGGATAGGAGCTTCGCAGAGTTTCAGCTTAAGAGTTTCAAATGCTTCCTCTTGTTTTGGTCCCCACTCATAGGGTTTACCCTTTGAGTTAAGGCAGTGAGAGGAACAACAATCTTAGAGAAGTTGGCAATGAATCGACGATAATAACCAGCCAAACCAAGGAAGGAACGGACTTCTGTTGGAGTTTTAGGAACACTCCAATCCTTCACAGCTTCGATCTTTGCAGGATCAACATGAATTCCGTTCATATCAATGACATGTCCCAAAAAATTGAACTTCCTTAAGCCAAAATTAACATTTCGAGAACTTGGCATACAGTTTTTCTTTCTTTAGGAGACCCAAAATGGAGTGAAGATGTTGTTCGTGATCGGACTTTGATTTAGAGTAAATCAAAATGTCATCGATGAAGACGATCACAAATTTGTCGAGGTAGGGTCTACAAACTCGATTCATTAAATCCATAAACACTGTGGGAGAGTTGGTTAATCCAAATGGCATGACCATGAATTCATAATGACCATAACGTATACGAAAGGCTGTCTTGGGAATGTCTTCATCGTGGACTCTAAGCTGATGATATCCAGAACGAAGATCAATCTTCGAGAAGTGGGTTGCTCCTTGAAGTTGATCGAAAAGATCGTCAATCCTAGGCAAAGGATAACGATTCTTGATGGTGAGTTTGTTGAGTTCACGATAGTCGATACACATCCTGAGAGATCCATCTTTCTTCTTAACGAACAAGACAGGGGCTCCCCATGGAGAAGAACTAGGGCGAATGAAACATTTATCAGAAAGTTCCTGTAGTTGTCTGGCAAGTTCTTGCATCTCAGAGGGTGCAAGACGATAAGGAGCTTTGGCGACAGGATTGGCACCAGGAACAAGATCAATCCTAAATTCCACTTGTCGAGCAGGAGGCAAACCAGGTAAATCCTCTGGGAAGACTTCAGGATAATCCCGAATGATTGGGATGTCTTGGATACTTTTGCCCTTTTCCTTCTTTTCTATCACGTTAGCTAAGAAAGCCGTATACCCCTTTCGTAAGTATTTTTGGGCAGTAGTATAAGACATGAGCTTAAGCTCGCCACAAGGCTTCTCACCATAGATCTTCAAAATCTCACCAGATTTGAGAGGAATGCGAATGACTTTCTCAAAACACAGAATTTTAGCATGATGGGTTGACAACCAGTCCATGCCTACTATGACATCAAAACTTCCAAGATGCATAGGGATGAGGTCGATAGAGAAAGTATGTTCGTCGAGGTTCAGTACACAGTTACGAATAATAGAATCGATCGAGATAGACTTCCCATTAGCTACCTCTACCACTAAAGGTTCCTCTAGGTTAGTTTAGGGTAAGTTAAGTAAAGGTTCAAACTTTAGTGATACAAATGACTTATCAGCTCCTAAATCAAATAATATGGATGCATAGTGGTTATTAATGAGAAACGTACCATTGACCACCTCGTTGTTGTCACGGGCCTGGTTAGCATTGAGGTTGTAGGCGCGACCTCGAGCACCTTGGTTCTGGTTGCGGTTCTGGTTTTGGTTGCGGTTTTGGTTCTGGTTCTGGTTTTGGTTACGATTGGGGCAAGTATTGATGTAGTGGTTAGGGCTGCCACACTCGTAGCACTGACCACGAGCCGGTCTGTTGTTTTGTTGGTTTGGAGCTGGGGCATTTCTGGCTGGGTTGTTTTGGGCAGCAGGGCCGTTAGCAGGAGGAGCTCGGCAGATGTTCACAAGGTGACCATACCTTTAACACTTAGTGCAAAAACGACATGGCACCTGTGCTGGATGATGGTATTTGCAAGTGTTGCACAAGGGGTGAGGTCCGGTGTATGGTTTCTTGGCTGGGTTTTGTGCTGCAGGTGGGGTGGTAGCAACCATGTAGTTCCTAGCCTTGCGCTTCTTGTTGCTTGAGGTCTCGGGCGTAACCTCAATAGCGGGCTGAGGAGTGTCTTTTGCCGCAGTCTTCTTAGTGTTCTTGCGGAAGAGAATACCGTTTTTCACATGATTATCAGTGAGAGTAGCCGCCAGACGTTTGGCTTCCTCCAAGGTGGCAGGATTCCTTCCCCACACTGTGTCCTGGATTTGCATGGGTAGACCACCGATATACTTCTCGATGGCTACAGGCACGGGAGTGACTTTATGGGGCAACAATAAGCTAAGCTCGTGAAAGCGGGTATAGTAGGCAAGGTTTTCCCCACTATCTTGAGCAAGGGTGTGGAACTCATCTTCTAGCTTCTTGACCTCGTTGCGGGGACAGAACTCGTCTTTCATAACCTCCTTGACTTGATCCCATGTCATATCAAGTGCAACTTCGGCTCCACGGGTGCGCTTTTCCTCATTCCACCAAGTAAGTGCTCGTTTGTGAAGAACACTCATGGCGTAACGAACCTTAAAGTTGTCGGGGCACTCACTGTTAATGAAGGTATTCTCAATACCCTCGAACCATTGTAGAAGTCCTGTAGCTCCCTCTTCTCCACTGAACTTAGGGGGATTACAGGAATTAAAGTGCTTAAGAGTGCAGGCTGGGAGACCATTCCCGTTCCCGTTGTGGTTTCCATTTCCGTTTCCGTTGCCGTTACCGTTCCCGTTGCCGTTACCGTTCCAGTTGCCGTTACCGTTCATCTGGATGACTTGAGCTAGTAAGTTAGGAACCAGAGTCGCGATTTGCTGCGCCATTTGTTGAGAAAGGATCGCAGCCAGTTTGGCATCAACACCATTGTTGTTGTTGTTATTGTTGTTGTTGTGGTTAGCGTCGTGGTTGTTGCTATTCACTTCATCTTGATTGTCACCACTGTTAAGGCGAGTGCTTCGACGTGGAGGCATGATCTGTAAGAGACACAATGAAATGAATGAGGTTATATAAGGAATGTAATCATTTTTTCATTAATTAAAACGAATAAACGAAAACGTTGACTTATCAAAGATTCTAGATTCTAATAACATATGAAGACATGCTTTAGCCTATAAGTGAACACTCATCCCGAGAATTCCCAGGTAGGCATCCGGGTCCCTCGTCTGATTGGGATATATGCGCAATGCCAGCCTAGACAGAAGACTCAGAATACAGGCGTTCACCCTTCCAGATTGCACGTATTCGTTATTAAAATCTAGAACTTCGACGGGATCTCAAGGTGGTTCAGGTTAAACCAGAGAATTTTGTACTATTAATCTAATGGTGGATCAGGATTGCAGCAGACGAATAAGAGTAGTCACTTGTAGGCTTAGGGTTATATAGGATAGGGATAAGATTAAGGAAGCAATTAGGATTTCAAGTAAGAGAAGCAAGTACTGTTTAAGTCCCTAAGGTTATAGTCTAGATTATTTTCTAATAACCTAATTCCCTATAACCAAGGCTCTGATACCAATCTGTAACACCCCAACCGATGACGGAAACATCGGGATGTCACGTATTGATGATTGTTTCAGTAGCACATGGTATAAATTGAATTTTAAATAATTTATTTATAACATAAATATCCAAAATGAATGATGTCTAGAAATCCAAATACATGATATCAAATAAAGCAACAACTTCAAATAACTTCAAACAAAAACTTCATGATAATTCTTCATGCATACTCAAGCCTCAGCTTCATTGTTACCTGAAACATGTTAATTTTGAAAATATTTTTGGGTCAACAAAATTTGGTGAGAATTACATAGGTTTTAATAATCGAATAAAACTTGTACAATTCAAGTGTCATGGCAAGTCTAGTCCATATGTGAAAACATACTAGAAGTAAATCGAGTGCATAATCAACGCTTGTGACTGTTATATTGTGGTCCATCCCATACGCTCATGGTTCACTCGATTATGTTATGCGATAACAATCACCCACGCTACCTTTGTAGGAGGCACGTATCCGGGTGGGATTGTCAGTCCAATAGATCTATCATTATATACCGTCGGCTGATCAATGTTAATGATTATGCTAGAATATTGTGCTTACCCTAGTCATGTTTAAGACATAATGCAACATAGAAAAACACATAGACACTTTATGATTGAATTGCATATAGAATGTTGTAACATGTTTCACCCCAAAAATGGTGATAAATAGAAAAGGGGCTATGTAAAACTCACCTTAGCAAAATGTTATGTCTCGTGAAAAATAGAATATGTGTTGCCCAACAATGCCAAGTATTACCCTAAAATTAAGGTAATAAATATGTCTAAGTCTTTCTAGTCTACAAATATATTCTAGGGCTTCGAATTGGGGATAAGTGCTCGTTTGATTAATAAATAAAATATTTGATAAATGAGAGAAATTTGATAAATAAATAAACAAAAGTCTTTTTGTAAATTTTAAATTAAAGATGATCACAATAATAAGTTTTAAGTATGAAAATAATTTTTATAAAATTATTTTCTTAAAAATAGAATATTAAATCTATTTATTTTAAATTGTCACAATATAACTCTAATATTTAAAAATACTAAAATTACAGAATTATTAAATTAAAAATTGTATTTCTATTCCAAATAAATAGAAATAATTTATATAAAATTTTGGTTCAAAAATATTGAAAAATGAATTTATTATGATTTATTTATGATTAAAACTATCAAAAATTGATTAAAAATATTAAATAAATGATTTTTCAGAAATAAAAATCATTTCAGAAAAGCTTATTGTCATAAAAACTCAGAATAATTTTGTGGAAATTTATATAATTGTTTTGATATTTTTATAGAATTTTATAAATAAAATAGAATAAACTTGAATTATTAATTATATATATTAAATAAATAAATTTTTGAAAACTAAAAATTGTATGTTAAACTTTTCCACTAGATTAACATAAAATAATTTTTGTAAAATTTATAAAAGAGTTTTAGTATTTAAATTGAATTTTAAAAATACAAGTGAATATATATATATATATATATATATATATATATATATATATACTTAAATAAAAAGAATTGTTTGTTGATGCCATGGTTCGAACCCAGGCCTTTGGCCGGTTCGTGCGTTTTAAATCACAAGCCCAGACCAACTGGTCTAGACCCTGAGAACGTTTGATTTCTGATCAATTTAATTATATACAATAAAAGAAATCTGATTTATATTCAATTTAAAAAGAAAAAGGTTAAAACCGTTTAAGTGGGACTCGAACCCGCGTGTATAGACTAATAAACATCAGACACAACAACTTGATCTAGATCAGTGGTTGTGTTTGATTCCAGTTTATTTAAAATATAACACCTCATGCTGAAACGTGTTCTTCCCCAAATTTCACGATCGAGCCCTAGCTTTTTCAATTGAATAATTCACACAACAATAACCCAATTAATTAGAGGGTTATTGTTGTGTGAATGTCAATGAATAAAACCCACAAGACAAACATTACTTACAATAACGATTCGTGTGATTTTGCTCGGTCAACAGAAAAAGTCAACCACGAACAAGAATACTTCGTATGATGAATTAATACAGAAATTGAAGGTTGAGAGAGAGTTTTTGGCGAGTTGTGAAGGATTTGTGATGTCCAAATTATAGGGAAAGGGTTTGGATGAACGATTGGTAAGTTTGACCGTGTATTGAATGTAATGACGCGAAATCGAGTATAATTGGTATGATTTAATCATCAAGATAGCATGTGTGGGACGCGTAATCAACCAATTAATCATCAATCATTCCTAATCCGGATCTAAACGCGTTCGAGTAGGTTTAATTTTGGTAGATTGGTGTCACAGTTGACTTTCTAAGTCAACTGTGAAGAACTAAAACTCGCTATTTAATAATTATGTACTGGGATTTATAACAAGTGTGTGTAGACCAGATGGTTGAGCCTGTTTGTGTTTGTGACCCGGCTTGGGGCGCGGGTTCGATTCCCGGCCCAAGCATAATATTTTTTGATATTAAAACTTTATATATATGTATATTATATATAATTATTATAGTATTAGGATTCCAAATACGTCACAATAATAATTAAAAGCGAATAATAATAATGAAACTTGACGTTTTTATTCATGATAATAGTAACGTACAAGTATAAATGCGTAATGTCACACGATGTTTCCGCCATCGGTTGGAGTGTTACAGATTGGTATCAGAGCCATGGTTATAGGGAATTAGGTTATTAGAAAAATAATCTAGTCTATAACCATAGGATTATAATCAGTACTTGCTCCTTTTACTTGCAACCCTACTTTTTTTCTATTCTCTATCTCCCTCCTACTTCTTATCCCTACTTTAGTCCTTACAAGAAGATTGTTCTCCATCACAAGATCTACTCTTAGACTAATAGGACAAATCCTCAGGTTTAGCCTAAACCACCTTGAAGATCTCATCGAAGTTCTAGATTTTAATAACGAACACGTGCAATCTGGAAGGGTGAACGTCTGTATTCTGAGTTTTCTGTCTAGGACTGGCATTGCGCATAAATCCCAATCAGACGAGGGACCCGGATGCCTACCTGGGAATTCTCGGGATGAGTGTTCACTTATAGGCTAAAGCATGTCTTCACTATGTTATTAGAATCTAGAAGTTTTGATAAGTCAACGTTTTCGTTTATTCGTTTTAATTAATGAATAAATGATTACACTCACTTTCCTTAAACTAAGCTCTAAAATCTCAAAATTTTACAGCTTAAATCAATCTCATTTCATAACCATATATGGATTTCACAATCACACTTCACCTTACCATCTTAGCCACTTTTTAAATATTCAACACCCTACCCAAATCATATTATTTCATTTCTCCACATGTTACTTATTTTTAAAAACTATAACCTCATACCTTAGCACAAACTAAAGATTTCTAAATCCTGTTGTATTTTCATTACCTAGTAACTTTACAAAGTACATATTTTTGTCAAAAGATGTCCTCAAACTTAATTTCTAAATTCAAATGTCTATTTATTAGCATAACAAACAATTTTCTATATAAGGCTTTAATCTATTAAAAATCACTTAATAGAACCTTGATCTTCAAAACCTATGTCATGTTTAAAATCTCAAACTAATGGGAATATTATAATCAAAGCTCATTTAGTTTGTACTATTTAACGACTTTTTTTATGTACTAAACCAATTTTTAAATCCTTCCATCCTCATGAACAAAAAATTTAATCTCCAACTCCCCATGGACCCCTACTTATTTTCAACTAGTTCGAAATTTTTACAATATTTGGCATATACCACAATCATGTTTTCTCATACACTTGATTCTAATCTTTGATTCAAGCCCCACAATTTACACTGCTACATAATCTCTTTACTATAAAATAAACTCTTTATCAACTATCTTCACATTCACTATCTCTCACAACCTTGATTATGCTTCAAGATTTTTCATCATCCTCTCAAGAACTAAATTCATATCCTTCACCTTCTCACACATGAGCTAGTTACCCATGATAACCAAACTATTGAAACTTGATTGTGTGTTGCATCAAACATAATCCTTAGTTATACATGAGGATTCGACTATCTACCATATTTGAACATTTGAAACTAGAATTCATGGAATATAAACTATTTGCTATAGACACACCAAAAGTCATTAAACTTGTCTAGGGCAACTCTATTACAACTCGTATGCTATACTTGATACTTGATTGCTTACATGTACATATTATCAATTTGCAATTCATGTGTGTAATAGTTGGTACACTTAATCAAACAACTGATAGAGGATGAAGTACTTGCTCAACAGTTAGTAGAGTACCAAATAACCTACTCAACGATTGGTAGAGGTCATCATGCCTGCTCAACAGTCGGTAGAGGCCCTATAACCTGCTCAACGACTGGTAGAGGCTATCGCACCTGCTCAACAATCGGTAGAGGTTCTTACTCACTGACTGGTAGAGGTCTTTTTCCTGCTCAATAGTTGGACTTATTTTTGGATACATTGTATACGATTCAATCACAAGGCTATTTTGCATTACTTACATGTGTGTTTAGAGTCATAGAAGGACACAAAACCCTAATGTAAGGTAAATTGGTGATTGCGGTCCGGAACGTAATCATGAATTTACAGGTACGTTAAGGTAGTGTGAAATTCTATCAAGGTTTTCGGTAGATAATCAATTATAAACTCTAGTTACCTGGTAGTTCATTTAGTCTTTCTATAGTCAATCAACTCATGCATTTCTTTCCTAACACTTAGTTTAGTGTTTTGCTAGATTCTTATTCTCCTTGCTATTTCAGACGAACCTAATCCAACCCTTAAAACTCACACATATAAAACCTTTTATCCAAATTATTCGAAACAGATTATTCTATTACCTATAAATTCATGTCGTGCCTTAACCCAAATTTTCCAAACCCTAGTTGACTTAATTTCTACCTAATCATCCTCAACCCTGTGTTTTTAATAAACTTCGAGACGAAGTTCCTAAAAGTAGGGGAGACTGTAACAACTCACAATTTTATATATATATATATATATATATATATATATATATATATAGAACTCCCTCGTTTATTCATCCGATTCATGTTTACATTATCTTTCCCATCCATTTTATTAATTTTTTTGATTAAATAATGACTTATTATCAATATTAAATTGAATTTTATTAAAAATTCTGATTTAAAAATGTTAAAAAAAATGTTTGCCTGAGCCAGGATTCGAACCCGAGTCCCTGGCGGGCTAAACCTTAACCACACCACACAAACCACTACACCATTTGGTGTTTTGTGAAACCAATTAAACTTAAAACCTTTCAAGGTCCCTTAGTCAAACCTGAAAAGTCAAACGTAGTCTCTTAGTCAACTCAAGTCAAAGTGTTAGTAAATATGGTCTCCTAGTCAAGTCAAAGTGTTAGTAAATATGGTCTTCTAGTCAAGTCAAAGTTGTTCCTAAATTCTAGCCTAGTCAAAGTAGTCCCTAATTACAATTCCAATTTCTACACTATAAATACAATAGCCTACCATTCAACTCTTTATAACATTCAATAAAAAAAACATTATTATCCCATCTCTCACATACTAAAGTTTTCATCCATCATTATCTCCTCTAGCTAGTTCCGAGTTTTCCAAGGCATTATTACTAAGTGTTTTGCACGCTCAAGAAAACTCACGAACTCATTAAGCACCTAAGGTGAGTTTACATAGCCCCTTTTCCATTTCACTATTTTGGGGTGAAACATGTTACAACATTCAATTTACAATTCAATAATAAGTGTCTATGTGTTATTCTATGTTGCATTATGTCTTAAACATTACTAGGGTAAGCACATTATTCTAGCATTATCATTAACATTGATCAGCCGACGGTATACAATGACAGATCTATTGGACTGACAATCCCACCCGGATACGTGTACCTCCTACATAGGTAGCGTGGGTGATTGTTATCGAATTTATAACATAATCGAGTGAACCATGAGCGTATGGGATGGACCACAATATTCTAGTCACAAAGTTTGATTATGCACTCGATTTACCCGATTGTTTTGTTTTCACATATGGACTAGACTAGCCATGACACTCGAATTGTACAACATTTTTATTCAAACCTATGTAATTCTCACCAACTTTTGTTGACCCAAAATATTTTCAAACTTAACATGTTTCAGGTTATAACATGCTCAAAGATTAGAGCTAATGCTTGAAGATGCGTAGCTAGTATTTTTCATTTTGATGTACAAATTCTTAGAACAATTGTATGTAATTTATTTAAATCATTTATTGAAACTTATTATTTACCAAGAGCTACTGAACAATCATCAATACGTGACATCCCGATGTTTCCGCCATCAGTTGGGGTGTTACATAAACCCCCTATGGTTATTATTATTTATTTGTTTATACGTGTTTAACTGAGATCCTAATTGAGAATATTTTGTTAATTGGATTAATAAAATCAATTATTATTACATATATATATATAATCACATATATATATATATATATATATATATATATATATATATTGGGTTAAAATGATTGCCTAGGCCCACCTTCCCACTTAACCCAGCGTAATAGATTTTGCCATTTGATGTGTTATTATTATGACCCACCACACATTATTTCTCTCTCCTTGGAGACTGCAACCGACTTCCATCGACAAACACATTTAATGCCCCAAGAGTTTGTTCCCCATGCGCGAGGTTTGCATGCACATGTTCATCTTCCACATGTAACCGATCATCTCCCACCCTATGCCCCTCCAACGAATTTTTCGGTACCATCTCCGGTGCTACAGGATTCCCCATATTCGGAACAAGTTCCCCTTCCTCTACCACATTATCAACCTCAAACACAGATCCTACAGATGCAACCGGATAGGCCACATCTTTAGAAGAAAGTTCCTTAACAACCTCCTGAATTCGTGACTGTTGTTCTTCAGAGACCCAGATTTTGTACATTTTTCCTTTCCACCTTATTGACATCTCATCATCAATCCTACTCCCAAGATGAGTAAGGATCCAACATGTCACACCCTCAAATTTCCACTGCGGGGTTTTACCGCGAGGCGCATGACAAACCAGGATTCAAGTCAACGGTCACAATAAACGACACTATATGAAGTACGTAAACCCAAAAACCTAGATTTCATAAGCGGAAGCATTTAAAGAATTTAATGGTTACAAAACAGTGTTCCAAAGTATTCAAGACACTTATTTCAAAACATGCTACTAATCCTAGACGCCAGTGCAGACCCGTGCGCCTAGTCCAACCGATGCTACCTTAGCGACTTGAGAAAACATGCCAAAAGAGACGTCAACATATATAATGTTGGTGAGTTCACAGGTTTGTTCAATATTATACCAAATGTTACCAAAGTGTTACCACTTCCATACTATATCAATGTTACCAAGTACGCTAGCTAGGTGTATGTTTTATTACTACTACGATTGGAAAACCATTACTAGACTGTTACCAATGTTCGGCCCACGTGTGTTTAGCAATGTTACCAATGTTACCAGTTCGAGACAATATGCACCCGCCCGGCCCTCCAAGCCGTCGAGTGGGGTCCGTCAAACCCAATAGATCTATCCACATTTCCCCCGTTGTGCATCCCCACACATTCATGGTTTTCCCCGGGACTTTCAAAGATCGTATAGCAATGCAAAGTTAAAACCATAGTATGACATATGTTACCAAAATGGTTTAACGCATGTTTGCTCCCCCAAAAGTTAAAGCAGTAAAAGTGGAGCCGTGAACTCACCTTAGGTTGCGTTCTTCAGTAATATAAGAAAGCCAAGCCCTTGATAATCCCACTACCGGAGATCTATCAAAATGTTCACATAAGTGTTCCGACTAATAACCATAACGTTATCTAGCCCCCGATTGTCCAGATCGTGACCAGGTATGTTTTAAAACGTGTTTAAGTGTTCAACCGACACACTAGACCGACCCGACATCCCGTTGGTGACTCATTACCCTAACTAGTCAAGTACACATAGATTACACATAAGATTCAAGCATAAAACACTTAGTTTGTATCAAAAATCTCATTTTTGAATCAATAGGGTCGAACCAGGAAATTTATTCCACCTTCGCCCCTTTTTAAGCCACATTTGACCCTTTTAAGGCCACGTTCGACCCTTTTAAACAGATTCGCCCATTACTATCCACGTGTGACATCTGTCACCCTCGTCTTTCATCAAATTGACAATAATAGTCCTTTAATTATTTCCATTATAGTCCTTGAAAGTTTTGTCGTTTTCAAATTTAATTTTAAAGCGAATTAAAAATTTTATCAGTTATATTTATAAAAAGTGCGTAGGTGAAACGTATTCGTAAAAGATTTTATAAAAAATTAAGTTTTATAAAGCTTTAAAAATATTTAGGTTAATTTAGTTAACTTGGTTAAGTTTTATAAAGGAAAAAAATTAACCAAGTAACTTATATATCTAACCAGGTTACAACTTGAGGGGTTAGTTTTGTCAAAACTCAAAGTTTAAAAAAATAATAATAATAAGAAACAAGCTGCTACATTTTTTCCCTCCCGTCACTTTTCCGGCGGCTACTTGCTGGATCCGGCGAAGGTCCGGCGAGACCCAAACACTCGTTTTCAATGTATCTTTAATCCTAAAAATTAATGCAATACGTTTCTCCATCCATAATAAAGAGTTTCTAGCTATCAATTGGGCTTTAAACGCGTTTAATCATGAGTTTAATTCGAGCATTCATAGTAACCGACCGGAAACCTTTAAAACGACTCAAAACGCATTTTTAATCGTCCACTATATAAATTATTAGATCCATTCTGTTTCCGCACCTTCACACAACAAAACCCACTTCAAAAACCATCTGAACCGCATCCAGGAAGACTGATTTCGTTTTTTTTTTCGGAACTTGAGGCCCGATTGCGAGCATAATAACGTGGTTGTAAGTTGTAATATTGTTGCCGTTTTGTTGATGCACTTTCTGTGGACGTCACTGTCGAATAGACTAGGGTTGAGTCGTGTATTGTATTACATGAGATTGTGGTGATCCATAAGGGCATTATATGGATCTGATGCATTTGTAAATATAGACCAAAATCTAAGCTAGATTCGACCGTTTAGGAAGGTGCGAATGTGGAAAAGTTCCACATTCGACCTCATTAAACGGGCGAAGGTGGCTTGTGGTTTTGGACTATAAATAGCAATCTCATGTGTTGTTTTCATTTGCAGATTTGAGTTTATGCTTTGAATGCTCTCAAGGGGGAGGTCATGCCCGACCTCCCCCGGCCCCGAGATAGATGTTTATCCTACTGATGACAGTGTCTGTAACCGTTTTTGAATTAATATGAATCTGTGATGACTTTGTTATCGTATGTTTCTGTCTCGTCTCGAATCTCCCGTCTGAAACCGAGTTGTTTTCGCGTAATCGATCCAAGGATTCGGTTTTTAACCGGACTCTCAACTGGTATCAGAGCTATGGTACCGATTTGAACGATCTAACAGTCGTTTGAATCAATCACAGCTCGTTTACATGATTTCAGACGTTAAAGTTCAGTTCTTGATTGAAAGGTTGAAACCCTAGAAACCCTAGATTCTTAATTGAACCCAAAATCATGTGATTTCACCAGGTTTTTGTGAATTCGAGGGTTAGGTTTTCATTTCCGCACCTTTCTGTACAAGTTTCATCATCAAATTCGAAGAATTAGAGTGTTTATAGGCTGATTTGCAGAAAATATTGAAGAAGAACACGTTTTTCTGCACATTCGCACCTTTCAGAAAAACGGGTGGGCGAACGTAGGATTAAATGGACGAAAGTGGAGTGTAAATGGATGAATGTAGAACTTTTTGGGCGAAGGAGAGAATTTTCTACATTCGTACCTCACGACTGGGCGAATGTGGAATTTCATCCAATGATGGTACATTCGACCTTATTAAACGGTCGAACGTAGCTTTATTTTCACCTTCGCCCCCTCGACATATAGAATGAAAAATTGGTATTTTATGGGGTAAAAAATTTCGAAAAATGGTAATTTTTGAAGATTTTTGGGAGAATGTTGATGATGTCTACCCAAATTGTTGAAGAATTGATGATGATGAAACGTTTTATTGTGGGGTAGTCATGAGAATCAACAGTATGATAATCAGATTCTAATGACTATTATGGGCCAGAAAATAGGCAGATTTTATTCCGCATGATGAGAACAGTCAACCTAGTTCCTGTGTGTTTGAAGGAACTTGTTCTAAAGAGTTGTTATGAAGAAGGAAATCAAGTTTGAGATTTCAATGTTCTGAAAGTAATGAGGTATCCTAGTAGGAGTCATGTGGCACGTAGGTTCAACGAAAGTTTCAAGATCACAGTTCTGAAGAATTTCAAGAGCTATTGGTAGATATTGTTGGCCCCGCCGAAAACTTCAGTTTCTGAAGCATTTCAAGTCCTCAATAAGTATTGGTAGTTCCCGCGGAAAACTTCTGATTGCTTGATCCACTCGTCTACGGCTTGTATTCTGTCGAACAGATGAAGTTACTCAAGAACATGATTGGTTTATCATACGAGATCTTAGAGAAACTTGGTGAAGCATCAGTCAAGGGGGAGATTGTTGATGTAACAATGTGTCTGATACTTCAACAATGACTGACTGAAGATGCTAGGTGTGTTTGGGATTCGCCAGCAACGTCCAAGGGGGAGATTGTTGATGCACTTTCAGTGGACGTCACTGTCGAATAGACTAGGGTTGAGTCGTGTATTGTATTACATGAGATTGTGGTGATCCATAAGGGCATTATATGGATCTGATGCATTTGTAAATATAGACCAAAATCTAAGCTAGATTCGACCGTTTAGGAAGGTGCGAATGTGGAAAAGTTCCACATTCGACCTCATTAAACGGGCGAAGGTGGCTTATGGTTTTGGACTATAAATAGCAATCTCATGTGTTGTTTTCATTTGCAGATTTGAGTTTATGCTTTGAATGCTCTCAAGGGGGAGGTCATGCCCGACCTCCCCCGGCCCCGAGATAGATGTTTATCCTACTGATGACAGTGTCTGTAACCGTTTTTGAATTAATATGAATCTGGGTTGACTTTGTTATCGTATGTTTCTGTCTCGTCTCGAATCTCCCGTCTGAAACCGAGTTGTTTTCGCGTAATCGATCCAAGGATTCGGTTTTTAACCGGACTCTCAGTATGCGCGTGAAAGGATCGATAAGCTACAAAGACAATCAAACAATTTAGTTTTGGGTGCGGAATCCCCAAAACCAGCACAAAATGATAACTAATCAGATAAACACACACAAATCATCATTTTCAAACGTTTTCATTAATAATCAAACTTGAATACACGTAAAAAAACAATTACAATCAAGGACTCGACGTGAAACAAGTTTATAAAAAGTTACAGAGAGAATTCAGAAAGTGGCGGGAAATAAATGACTCAAAGTTAGCTGCAAAAACTGAGTTTGCCTATTTATAGACTGCACATTCGCCCACTTTGTTCGTGCGAATGTGCAGGTTCGCCCGTTTTGAGTGGTCGAACTAAACTCCATAATAAACATTCTTCATTCGCCCAAAAAGCTTCCTTCGCACCCTTGAAAACTCTCCTTCGCACCTACAAAATCTTTCCTTCGCACCAACGACAGGAATCCAATCCAAAGCATTAGTCGCACATATGCACCTACAAACTCCCCCTCGACTATTGCTTGGATTGTTGTCTTCTCTGTTCATCCATATTCAGAATAACTTCAATTACCTCTTCCTGAATTGGACTCTTATCACCTTGAACTTCAGCATCAGCAGACGCACCAACCTCAGTGGCCTTGGGCAAGGTGGTCTCAACGGTTTCAGCTTCAGAATTCCATCTCTCATCTTCCTGTGTCTCTTCACAATCAATAGACACCTCATCAACCAAATGTATACCTTTCTGAGCTTTACTCTTCTGCCTCCTCGGTGCAGACTTTGGTTTCTCTTTTTCAGGTTCAACAACCTGCATTATCACCTCTTTCTTCTTCATTTTACCACCTTTTGCACCCACATTCACTATCTGTCTCTTTCGCTTTGCATCAGGATCAATATGATGTAAAGGATCATCAGGTTCAGAATTGCTATCATCATGTCTCACTATCCCTTTTCCTGGATCTTCGTAATCAAGTCTTGCTAAGTGTCCAAATAAACGCCTAACAGGAGGACGTTCATCAGCTGATAAGCCTTTGTAAGCTTTCATTCTGGCAAGTGTGTTCAATGTCATGTGCTCTTGAACAACAATATGTGTGGGATCCTTTTTCAAGTCTTTATATTTATTGTCGAACACCATTTGTAGAAAACGAGGATATAGAAAAAACTTCAGTGTTCTCGTGCCATTAACCGGCTCAAGTAAATGATCCATAAGCATGCCAGAAACATTGAACGGTTTGTTCAATATTAATGCAACCATCATAGAACTTATGCTTTTCCTCATCAAGTCATATCCACCCGCAGCCGATCCAAATACATGAATCAAAACATGTGCCAAATATTTAAACTGAGGGCACAGTTTTCCTTTATGTAGAGAACCATCGGTGATAGGTCCATTATATTTCATCCTCAAGAAACACTTACGCTGTTCCATGAATCCCAACTCTTTAGGGTCCGTCTTCTCATCATTCAAGTTCAACGCCTCTCGTAAATCTTGTTCACAAACAATTATTCTCTGTCCTTGAACCTTACTTGTCAAACATGACACACAATTCCAAAAATCCAGCTTCGCGTTTGACCAAAACTCCTGCATAATGTCACGGTAAATGACGGTTGGTGTAGCAATCGCGTCAATTACTCTACATCTCTTCAAAAACTCTATAATATCAGCAAATTCGGTGTGCTTCTTGACATCTCCCAAATAAGCACAACAGTTGTGTGCGTTCTCGAAATCTAGCTGCTTCGGTGGTACAGTCTTAGCAGGTTGTGAGGACGATCCTGCTTGTTCGGTAGTCTTCTCTTGCTCAGACATGTTTAAAATCTGCAAAACAAAACAAAACACATGTTAAAAATTGTTAAAATATCAAAATTGAAAAATTTTGTAACACATATTCTCATTCGCCCAATCGGGAGTGCGAATGAGAAAATAGCAAGGTACGAATGTAAAATCTAGTGGTTCGAATGTAGAAATTTTGATAAAATGTTTCATTCGACCAGTATAAATCTCCTTCGACCAATATTTATTTCCTTCGCCGATTCGATTGGGGGCGAAGGTAACTGATCAAAATTCAAAATTTCAATAATGAAATTAACATGATCTGAACATGTTTATTTGATTGCAACAGATCCTACACATGCCGATTAAGCTTTTAAACCAAACAAAATCATTCAAAGTTCATTATATGTGTGTTTTTTATTTGAAAACTAGGGTACGAACTGGGTATTGATCATAGACATCAATCTGATGTTTGTGAAGCCTAGATTTTCAGTTCTTCTCCCCCTAAAACACACATATTATGAATCTAAATCAACAATTGAAACAATAAACATGTTTAAAGCAGATTTTAGAAATTTAGGGCTCGAATCGTAAAACAACGATTAATCCTTGTAAAATGGATGTTAACCTGAAACAAATATAGCAAAATGATCAGTAGATGAAGGCGAACACAATGGTATATTGCAAAACAATCAGGCAACAAAGTGACTTTATGAGAAAAATCTGAGAGAAAGTAAGTGAGGGTCGAATGAGCTGGAAAGCCTTATATAGACAGTCTCCTTCGCCCGTTTTGTTCATGCGAAGGAGAAGCTTTTGGCTCCTTCGACCCTACTGAAAGGGTTCGAATGAGGCAAAAGGGTTCGAATGAACATCAGTTCAAGAACTCTCTCCTTCGCCCGTCCAATTCATTCGAAAGAGCTGGAAAAATTCCTCATTCGACCAAACGAATGGGCGAATGTAAAATGGAATTTGTTGAAAATTATCCAAATCTCAAAAACGAATCCCGGTTCAATTATTTCTCAACTTTTAAGCATCCAATCATCATATTTTCACATTTTAAAGATCACAAAACTCAATTGGTGTACCAGGTTTTAGAAAATCGACATCAACCACCATCAGTTATCAAAAATAAGAAGAAAATGAAAAATCTTTTTGGATTTTCTAAAATTTATGTTAAAACACACCTAAAATCTTTTTGAGTTTTGTAATTTTTGACAGTAAAGTAAAATGCAAAAATGTAAATGAAAACTGGAAATATTTTTGAAATTTCCGGTAAAGGGATCATATCAGTTTATGAGAAATCTGATCACACCGTTGATCTTTTTAAAATTATTATCATTAAAGACAATGTGTGATCTGGCAACTGCTGATATTGTGATCCACATAAACTCACATGCAGACTTTTGTGCAGTGCTTTATACTGATACTGATATTTATAATATAAACGCAATTGTCTGTGGTTCCCACGCACACGACATACTCCCGTATCAAGAAGTAAATGCACAAAGACTCATTGTAAAGCGTGATTATGCTTTCGTTGTCTGTAATTGTACAAGATATAATGCATAGAGGTATACAGGTCAGCAAATTAATGCAGCAGAGTAACATATGCACTATACCAGGTTGAGGACTGATATTAATCATGATTTGCATCAATGATCAATACGATGTAATAGATAATCTTTGATTATCATATAACATGGAAAGTTCCTCAATTCGGTAACTTTAGGATTTGGCATATAGCTCTTTTATAAAGACACCCTGTCTGATCTAGGTCCGTAATGACTTACAGCAGAAGATCAGAGAGGCTATCCCCAGACAACTAATAACATAACGACCCTAAACCTCCGAGTTTTGTACAAATACCCTATCAAACGAAATTACGGTACTAAGACCATATGCCCATGAGGAGTTCATCCACACAACAAATCGTTTGATATGTATGTATCAGGCACGCAGTAATAGGTCTACGAAGCCTATCAGCACATCGCACAGACTCAGACACACGCCTTATATAACTTTACATCATTTAGAATGTGTCAGATCCCCACTGATGTACTATCATTTCCCTTTATACTCCAGGAAATCATTTTAGAATTTTCTGATTTTTATAGATTTTCGAATTTACTGTTCCCAAGGATAAGCTGGAGCATTTCAAATATGTGACTGCCCAGATATCGTTTGTTCACAGAAATCTGACGGCATTAATTTAAGGGAAGAAGATATAGCAGTCAGCAAAGAAATTTTCTAATTTTTATGGATTTTGAAATTTTTCAATGTTTTTGGATTTTCGAAATTTTTCAGAAAAACAGTAAAAAGTTAAACTAAAAAGTGATAGACTGAGGTGGTGATCAGTCCTGTTTTTCCTTAATACCGTTTGCTTTCAAAAGATAATCAAATCTGGATTTATCAAAAGCTTTGGTAAAAAGATCTGCGCGTTGATAATCAGTGTGGATTTTGACCATATCGATCAACTCTTTAGCATAACAATCACGGATAAAATGATATTTAATCCGGATATGTTTAGCCTTTGAGTGATTTACTAAGTCTTTTGTTAATGCGATTGCGGCCTCATTATCACAGTAAATAGGGGTTTTAAGAAATTGCAAACCGTAATCCACCATCTGCTGTTGGATCCAAAGAACCTGTGAGCAGCAGCTCGATGCTGAAACGTATTCTGCTTCACATGTGGATAGTGCAACTACGGTTTGTTTCTTGCATTGCCAGGTCACGAGCCTGCTCCCCATAAACTGACATCCAGCCGTTGTGGATTTGCTGTCTTTGTCAAAGCCGCCCCAATCTGCATCACTAAAAGCGATTAGGTCAAAATTATCATCATGAGGGTACCATAGTCCTTTCGATGGACAACCCTTCAGATATCTAAGGATACGCTTCACGGCTGCTAAATGACTTTGTTTCGGCTTCGATTGATAACGAGCACAAAGACATGTCGCGAACATTATATCAGGCCTAGACGTTGTTAGGTACATCAGAGATCTGATGATTGCTCTGAATGTAAATGGATCTGTCAGCTCCCCCTTAAGATCAACTCCAATCCCGTGATTAGGTTGTATCGGGGTATCCATCGGCTTGGAATCGTCCATCTGGAACCGGCTCAAGACTTCAGATACATATTTGGTTTGGTGAATAAAGATCCCCGTTGGTCTTTGCTCCACCTGCAAGCCGAGGAAAAACTGCATTTCCCCCATAGCGCTCATCTCGAACTTCTCCTGCATAACTTGTTCAAATTCCCTGCACAGAAGTTCGTTAGTAGACCCGAAAATAATGTCATCAACATAAATTTGTACTAGAAGCAAGTCATCTCCTGATCTTTTCGTAAACAGGGTGCAGTCAACCAATCCGCATTTGAATCCTTTCGAGAGAAGATACGTGCTCAGCTCCTCATACCATTGCCTCGGAGCTTGGTGCAAACCATCTGATACACCTTAAACTTCTTCCATGATGCAAACGCTAGAAACATGCGAATAGCTGTGAGCGTTGGATTTTAGCTAAAACAGGATTATACAATCATACAAGTCACAAATCTAGGTGCGGAAACCCTAGATCTGAACAAATTGATAAAACACAAATCACAACACAATCAAGATCATTTTCAATAACATTTCATAGATTAACTTTCATTCAAAAAGCATTTACAATGAGTTTATGTTAATCTAGATCACACAGATAATCTCTCAAAAACACCTATTAACCTGATCTGAACCTGGACACAAATGACAACTCTCTTACATTATCAAAAACTCAAAATCTATATATAGGCACTGCACATTCGCCCCTTACAACTGGTCGAATGTGAGTATTTTCCACATTCGCCCACTACAAGTGGTCGAATGTGTCTTCTTGTTCAGGTCCATTCTTCCTTCGCCCAGTCCAAATCTACCTTCGCCCATTTCAGTCTTCCTTCGCCCATATCTATCTACATTCGCCCATACTTGTTCACCTTCGGCCATCACTAACATATGTTAATCAAGTATATCCAATCCTTAGTTGCAAAACGCATCAACAAACTCCCCCTCGACTATTGATTGGATAGTTTTCTCTGATAGTCCATCGTCTTGTTCATCAGTTTGATTCTGAGCTGCTTCTTCTGCTCAGATGTCATTGGCGGCTCGAATGTTTTCTTCACAGGCTTTGACACATTGGCCATCTTCACAGTCTTGCCAAGTTTACCCTCCAAGTTGCTTCCAGCATTTATATCATACGCAAAACAAACTCCCACAACTTGAGTATACTTTCTTGCTTGAGCAAAATCATTGGGTTCATAGTAAATCGGATTGTAGAATAACATGATGATGTCTTCGAGTGTGCAATTAATCAGCCACATAGGATCAAATACATGAACATGCTTGTATTTATCCTTTCCATCCCTCAACACGATCACCGCTTCTGCCTTCCTCCAATCGTAATACCAAAAGATGAAATCAGCACTAAAATGCTGTGGCATTGGCATCAACGGTATCTTCCTCATCACATTAGGTGCTTTATAAATCAAAGTAACACGCTTCATATTGGTTTGTGGATCAATATCCCTATGCACTTTTCTTCGGGGATATTGAGGCTTGAACCTGTTCCATCTCGTACGACTTTCCCAAACCAATTTGTCTGCACACCAACCGACATGCGATCCATTTACCTCGGCACCTGACATTGGGAATCTGCATAAGTCTCTCACCGCCCAGTACGGTAGAGTAAGTAAGTCACAGAATCTGTTGAAGTACAGAATTCCGGTTTCCCATTTTGCAGCAATACACTTCAGTCTGCCTAAGTAAGTCCACCCGAGAGCTCTGCCTTTGAACTTGGCATTATGAAATCGATAAAAGTTACCTTGAGCTTCAGGCTTAGGTCGGTTCTCATCCATTTCCTTCAACTTCTTCATATAATTCTTCAACTCATCAGACTGGTTAGAAGAATCTTTCTTTTCAGTTCCAAACACCTTTTCAACAAACTCTTCACTTCTTTTCTTTGCTTTCTGTTTCGCTGACTTATTTGGTATCTCAGTGAAGTCAGGAAATACTTCATTCTCATCTTCTTGTCTGAAATACTGGGGAAACTCTTCATGAGTAATATCTTCTATCTCAACTTCATTGTTCTCTGGAGTATATACATCATCTGAATGACTACCCATATCCTTTTCAGGAATATCAGGAATCGATTCATCCATCATAAACTCCTCAAACGTCTTTCCTACCCTCTGTGCGAGACCATCTAGTATTTCTTTCGCCACAGATGCAGGTAATTCCCCTTCTTCAAGATCTGGATCTTCATATTCCAACTCATATCTCAAATCATCAGTCTGGAATATTTCAGCGAAGCATCCTGTGAACTCAATGGTCCACTCTCTCTTTTCCAACATATTCTTATATAACTGTTTAGCATCATCAGACAGAGATCTCACCTTCTCGTTCCAGAAAATACTTTCATCCGAATCAACATTCCCACCTTTCTTCTTGGAACTCGATTCTCCAGTATCTTTCTTCTTCTGTGGTGTTCTCTTTTCATAACTAAACCTAGAAGTATCATCTCCTCCATCATGATCACTTCCACTGCTAAACTCATCACCTTGCTTTTTCCCCGTACCTTCAGCATCATCATCATCATCATTATTGTCATCATCATCATCATTGTCATCATCACTTTTATCCGATCCATCATCATCCTCATCATCATCTTCTTCTTTCTCAGAATCAGAATACTCATAATCAACTTTCTGTTCATCTTCTTCTTCATCTTCTTCATCCTCTTTCAACTGGGGTGCTCTGCTATACAGCTCTTCAATCAAACCACAAAGGCGTTTGTTTTCCTTCTTTAGTTCTTTATTATCAGCCTTAATCAGTTTGATTTTGCTCTTGTTTCTTTCACATTTTCTTTCAAGCTTCTCAATCTTTGCTTCAATCAACTTAATCTTATCATTTATATCATCCTGATTAGATTTCGAAGCAACTACAATCTGGAGCATCTTCTCCTCATTCTGCTTGAACTTAGTAATCTCAGCTTGTTGAGCAACCAACATCTTCATCATGTCCTCCATCTTCTTATTAACTTGTTTCATGACATCGTCATCCACAGTCACTTTCTTCGACTTAGATCTGGATGGCTCAACTTCAACAACTTTCTCTTTCTGAGGCTTTCTAAACATATCGAGCACTTTATCCATATCGATATTAAACTGATCGATTGGTAAAGTCTCTGCCTCTTTCGCTTTCTTCTGCTTCTTGGCAACTGGTGAAGATAGCTTAGATGGTGTTCCAGCATCAGGTAATCTCTTTCCCTTCAACAACTGAGCCAACTCTTTTTCTCTCAGTTCTTTTACGCTTGATTTCTTTGCCATAGTCTTTTGTTTCTTTGTCTTCTTGGGCAAATTCACAACTACAGTTTCTCCAACACTCAGTTCAGCTAGGTCAACACCTAAACCTTCATCTTCAACCGATTTCTTTCTTCTCTCAGCTTCTTCTATCGACTGGTTCAAGGATTCAGACTCACCAACCATAGTGGCCTTACGTTTGGTGGTCCTTACGTTCTCGTCATCAGAATCCCACTGTTCATCAACTTCAGTCTCTTCTGAATCTACAGACTCTTCATCCACCAAACCCGATCCTTTCTTTGCCGTCGATTTCTTTCTAGCTACTTGTTGCTTAGTGCTTCCCTGATCTATAGCCTTTCCCTTGCCCTTCCCTTTGGCTCCAGGATTGACCACTTGACGTTTCCGCTTAGTGCTTGAATCAACATACACTAAGGGATCATCGTTGTCTGAGTCACTATCATCATGCCTTGCTTTGTTCTTGCCAGGATCAGTGTAATCCGGACGAACCAAAGCACCAAATAATCTCCTGTTAGGTGGCTTCTCACTATCAGGCACACCTTTGTAACCTTTCATCCTCATCAAGGTTCTAATATTCATGTGATCTTGACCTAGGATCATAGTCGGATCCTTTTTCAACATTGGATACTTGTAGTCAAAGATCATCATCAAAAACCTCGGATACAACATGAACTTCTTATTCTTCATTCCCTTTAGCATCTCCAGCATATGGTCAAGAATCATCCCAGAAACATTAAATGGTTTGTTGAGTGTCAACGCAACCATTAATGAACTCAAACTCCTTCTCATCACGTCATAACCACCACTCACACATCCAAAGACATGAATCAGAACATGTGCAAAATACTTGTACTGCACTCCCAGCTTCCCCTTATACATAGATCCGTCAGTGATTGGACCTTTGTATTTCATTCTTAAGAAGCATGCCTTCTGTTCTGTCCACGATAACTCCCTGGGATCCTCACTATCTTCGAACTTAATCTGTAACGCCTCCCGAATATCAGCTTCAGTCAAGAACATCTCCATCTCCTGAATCTTGCTCTTGATGATCGTCTGATTCTCCCAGTAGTCATACTTAGCATTCTGGTAAAAGTCTTCAATTATGTCTTTATATATGATGGTTGGTGTGGCTAGAGCATGAACAATCCTGCTCCTCTTCAGAAATTCTATAATCCCTGTAAACTCTGTGTTCTTCTCAACATCTCCTAGATAAGCGCAACAGTTGTGCGATCGTTCAAAAGGCCAACTGCTAGGAACAGATGTTTCTGCTACTGGTACTGGATCTTGAACTGTGATTTCAGCTGGAGTTTCAACATTCACTGCTGGTGATTCAATATTCTCGGGTTGTTCGGCCATCTACACATGAAAATCAATAAAAACACATCAAAATACAAAAACGACAAATTAAAAAATTTTGGTCAAAACTGATCTGCACATTCGCCCCTTTTGAAATGGCCGAATGTAAGATCATATGGTCGAATGTGAAAATATATGGACGAAAGTGAAAAAGTTTTGATCAAAAAATCACATTCGTCCGTTTTTATGTTCATTCGCCCAACCATTTTCACCTTCGACCGTTTATCACACCCGAATGTGAAATGGTTTACCCCCAAAATTTAAATTTTTGCCATTGTTTGTTTTAACTTGTAATTTTGATCCTAAAACATACTAACATGTCCGATTAACACTCGTTTATTACCAATTTTATCAAATAATCAGTTTACATAGGTTTTAAAGTGGAATTAGGGTTCAACTGTGTCCAATCGATCAAAACTAACATCTAGACATGTTATTATCCTAATTCCTTCCACATTCTCCCCCTAAAACCTATGAGAACTGATCGGAAATCAAAAATAAGCATCAACAATCATCAAAAATCCCTAGAATTGAAACCCTAGGTCGTGTTCTTAAAACAATCAATTCTGATCTGATTTGAAGTCCATTACCTGCAATATGAGTCTTAAAATGATGAGTAATGATCAGGGAACAAATCAATGAATCGTAGAAAACACGAGCAACAAGGTCTTGGTATGACAGAAATTTTGAAAAATTTTGAATGAAGAGGATCGAACGTGAAAGACATATATATAGAGGTCTACATTCGCCCGTTTGAAGTGGACGAATGTGGGTTTAAACCACATTCGCCCCAATTTAATGGCACGAATGTGAAACTGCTCCACCTTCGCCCCTAATTAAAGACCCGAAGGTGAAAATGTTACCCGGAAGTGGAATGTTCACCCGAAAGTGAAAAATCCACATTCGCCCAGAAATAAAACGGTCGAGTGTGATGATTTTTCCACATTCGACCCATTTAAGGGGCGAATGTGAAATGGAAAAATCTGAAAATTTCGCCAAATCACGAATTCGAATCCCGTTCAACATTTTTCAATCCGTTAAACTTCCAAAACTCAATTTTTCACATTTTTGAATGTTACAAAGTCCAGATGGTGTTATCAAATTTCAGAAATTGACCATCAAGCATCCCCGGATATCAAAAATAAAGCAGAAATGCAAATCTTTTGGATTTTCTGAAATTTTTATCAAAACACACCTAAAATCTTTTTGGATTTTGTATCTTTTTGACAATAAAAGTAAAATGCGACAAAGTAAAATGCATCAAAGTAAATGAAAGCAGTAAACATTTTGTGATTTCCGGTAAGAGGATCATATCAGTTTTCTGAGAAATCTGAACACAGCGTTGATCTGTTTCATTATTATCATTAGAAACAATATGTGACACGGTAATTGCTGATATTGTTGTCCACATAAGCTCTCATGCAGACAATTACGCAATGCTTTAAAATGATACTAATTAGATGTATTAGACTAACACATTGTGGTTCCCACACACACGACATACTCCCGTATCAAGAAGTAATTTGCACAAAGACTCATTGTAAAGCGTGATTATGCTTTCGTTGTCTGTAATTGTACAAGATATAATGCATAGAGGTATACAGGTCAGCAAATTAATGCAGCAAAGTAACATATGCACCATACCAGGTTGAGGACTGATATTAATCATGATTTGCATCAATGATCAATACGATATTATAGATAATCTTTGATCATCATATAACATGGAAAGTTCCTCAATTCGGTAACTTTAGGATTTGGCATAAAGCTCTTTTATAAAGACATCCTGTCTGATCTAGGTCCGTAATGACTTACAGCAGAAGATCAGATAGGCTATCCCCAGACAACTAATAACATAACGACCCTAAACCTCCGAGTTTTGTACAAACACCCTATCAAACGAAATTACAGTACTAAGACCATATGCCCATGAGGTGTTCATCCACAAACGCGTAGTTTGTTATGTTTGTATCACTAATGCACGCAATAAATAGTCTACGAAGCCTATCAGCATATCACACGTAATCAACATACGTCTCATTAAACTATATAATTCTTTAGCCTGTGTCAGATCCCCACTGATGTACTATCATTTCCTCTTTTATCCAGGAAATCATTTTGGGTTTTTCTAATTTTTAGGTATTTTGAAAATTTTTCAATGTTTTTGGTTTTTCCGATAAAATGACTCCCCCTAAAATAAAGAACATATTTTTTGGTTTTTAATTTTTCTGAAAAACAAAACAAAAAAATTTGAAAGAAACAATCCACTTGAAAGCATCAACTTCTTTGAGGATTAAACAACCCCCTCGAAAGCATCAACTTCTTTGAGGATTATGATAGTAAAGAGAAATTCCCAATTAGCAAAGAGAAATTCCCAATTAGCAAAAATTTAAAACTAAAACTAAAAACGAAAAATGATAAACCGAGGAGCCGATTAGTCCTGTTTTTCCTTTATATTGTTTACTTTCAAAAGATATTCAAAGCGGGATCTGTCAAAAGCTTTTGTAAACAAATCTGCACGTTGGTAGTCAGTATGAATTTTGACCATGTCAATCAATTCCTTAGCGTAACAATCACGGATAAAATGATATTTAATCCGGATATGTTTAGCTTTAGAATGATTTTCAGTATTTTTAGTTAATGCAATTGCGGCTTCGTTGTCACAGTGTATAGGGGTTTTAAGAAACTGCAAACCGTAATCGACCATCTGTTGTTGGATCCAGAGCACTTGTGAACAGCAACTCGAGGCTGAAATGTACTCGGCTTCACATGTAGACAGTGCAACGGAAGTCTGTTTCTTGCATTGCCAGGTAATTAACCTGCTCCCTAAAAACTGGCAACCGGCTGTTGTTGATTTGCTGTCTTTGTCACAGCCGCCCCAATCTGCATCACTAAAAGCAATAAAATCAAAATCATCATCATTAGGGTACCAAAGTCCTTTTGATGGACAACCCTTCAGATATCGAAGGATACGCTTGACCGCCGTCAGATGACTTTGTTTCGGCTTCGATTGGTAGCGAGCACAGAGACACGTTGCATACATAATATCTGGTCGAGACGCTGTTAAATACATCAGAGATCCGATGATTGCTCTGTATGTAAATGGATCTGTCAGCTCCCCCTTAGCGTCCACTCCAATCCCGTGATTGGGTTGAATCGGGGTATCCATCGGCTTAGAGTCCTCCATCTGGAATCGGCTCAAGATGTCGGCTACATATTTCGTCTGGTGAATGAAGATCCCGTCGGGTCTTTGATCCACCTGTAAGCTAAGGAAAAACTGCATTTCCCCCATAGCGCTCATTTCGAACTTCTCCTGCATAACAGTTTCAAATTCCCTGCACAAGAGTTCGTTAGTTGAACCAAATATAATATCATCAACGTAAATCTGTACTAGAAGCAAGTCATCTCCCGTCTTCTTTGTAAAGAGGGTGCAATCGACGAGGCCGCGCTTGAATCCTTTGGAGATGAGGTATGTACTTAGCTCCTCGTACCACTGTCTTGGAGCCTGGTGCAAACCATATAAAGCTTTGTTCAACACGTAGACCTTGTCCCGGTGGATTGGGTCCTCAAAGCCTGGTGGCTGCCCGACATAAACCTCCTCCTTGACTTTACCGTACAAAAATGCGCTCTTGACGTCCATTTGATAGACTTTGAATTTCTTATACGAAGCAAACGCAAGGAACATCCGAATAGCTTCGATTCGTGCTACTGGTGCATAGATTTCATTGTAATCAATTCCTTCGATTTGATGGAAACCCTGCACAACCAATCTGGCTTTGTTCCTTACAATAACTCCACGATCATCCTTTTTGCACTTAAACACCCACTTAGTGCCTATTTTCTTTCTTCCCGGCGGCAAATCTGTGAGCGTCCAGACTCCCAATTTCTGGAATTGCAATAACTCCTCCTGCATTGCCTCAACCCAGGCATCTTCATTCAAAGCGTCTTTGTATGTCCTTGGCTCTACCTGCGACACATAACATGCAAACGACCAATCATTTTGGCTACCAGATTTCTGAATTTTGGCATACAATGCTAAAGCACCAAAACTCTCTGGCGAATTAACGCTTTTAAGCTGCCCTCTGGTCATCACTCCACTACCAGGATCACCGATAACTTGCTCCAACGGATGAATACGATGAATCCGAGATTCCGGATTAACAGGTACAATCACTCCCGTCTGAGCAGTCAAGTTCTCTACAGCATCCTGATCATGACCCGTGTTGGATGATGAAGCAACATCTGGATTCGGAGTTGGGTTCACAGATTGCTCTACTAAGTCTTCTGCATGTTCAAGAACAGCTTCTTCAAATTGTTCATCTTCAGATTCTGAAGTGTCTAATGAAGTTGAAGCTTCTTGAAACAACTCCTCTTCTTGTGTAGGAGCACTGGTATCATTAGAAGCTGATGGGGGGTTTACGGTGATTGGACGCATCAACGGTGAAGTTGCCGCGTTTTCACACTCGTAAAGTAATCTGATAACAGCTTCTTCAACCAAGCTATCTAGGTTGAATGATTCAAAGAAATCTTTGTAATCAAACATCGTATCAGGGCCCGTGCCTTGCAAATTTTGTGTGTATCGTTGAACTTCCACGTTAGCCCAATCCTCCACTTGACGAGTTCTCTTGTTGAATACCCGTTTGAGCGGGGTTGCATATCCAACAAAATATCCCTCCTCAGCTTTAGGACTAAACTTCTCGCTTGGATTCAACATCGTGCATGGCGCCCCAAATGGTTCTAGATACTCTAAATTGGGCTTTCGTCGGTGTAACAGCTCATAAGATGTTTTTCCAAACTTCTTCACTGTCAAAACCCGATTTAAAGTGTAGTTTGCTGCATAAATCGCCTCAATCCAGAACATTACTGGAAGATTTGAGTCAGCGAGCATTGTTCTAGCAGCCTCAATCAGAGTCCTATTCTTTCTTTCAGCAACACCGTTCTGTTGCGGGGTATACGGAGCCGAATATTCATGATGAATTCCTTTGCTTTCACAAAGTTCATCCATCTTTGCATTTTTGAACTCCGTCCCGTTGTCACTCCTGATCCTTTTTATCTTCAAATTGTAGATATTCTCCAGTCGAGTGAACAGAACTTGTAAGTTGGTAAAGGTGTCGCTTTTGTTCTTCAAACACATCACCCATGAGAATCGTGAATAGTCATCAGTGACGACTAAACAATAAAGCTCTCCAAGATGACTTTTGCGTTTGACCGGTCCAAAAAGGTCCATGTGCAATCGCTCAAGCGGCATCTCAACAGAGTTAACTTTCTTCACTTTATGGGACTGTTTGTGTTGTTTTCCTTTCATGCAGCTCACACACTTGTCGTTTAGATGGAAATGTTTCACGTTTACTCCATCAACAAGTCCATTTCTCACTAACTGATTCATTTTCCTCAGATGAATGTGCCCCATTCTTCGGTGCCACATTATCGATTCTTTTTCGGTCGCCTTGGAAAGAAAGCATGTTATCTGTCCCTGTGATGTCATTGCCTTGGACATATCAAGAATATAAAGATTGTTGACTCGAGGTGCCATCAACATAACCCACTCCTTTGGAATCTTGAAGCCCGGTTTGAGAATATAGCAGGATTTGTCATCAAAATGCACAGAAAATTGTTTATCGCATATTTGACTGACGCTCAACAGATTATAGTCTATCTGCTTGACATAAGAAATTCGCTCGAAAGTCACAATCCCATTACTCACGCTTCCTTCCATCGTAATATAACCTCCTTTATTACCCGCGAACGCGACATATCCTCCATTAATATTCTTCACATCAAACAGCAACGCCAAATCCCCCGTCATGTGGCCTGAAGCTCCACTATCAACAATCCAGAGACTGCTAATAGGGCCAACTGAAGCTCCCTGCACACAAAAAGTAAACATTTAGTTCTTTCGGGGGACCCAAGCCTGAGTCTTGGGCCTTTGAACATTTGATTTCAAAGAAACATCCTCAATGACTTTTTCAACAACTTTTTGTTTTGAATCAACTGTTTTCTGATTTTTCAAAACAGTGTCATTTTTCTCACTCACCTTTGAAGTAGAAGCTCCTGGAGTACCATTTGGTGTCCAAGATTGTTCAGACCTTTTGAGAATACGAATTTGAGATTTTGGTTTCTCAATCGGTTTCTGAACATTGTTACTAAAAGTAACTTTCTTAGCAACCTTATCTGAATTAACAGACTTAGGTCCAACATTTGATTTGACAATTGGTTTTTGTGGAACCTTTTGTCTATCAGCTATTGTGTTCACCACAGGTTTTCTCCAAGATTGTTCCATTGCAATCCGATTCCTTCGATCATATTGAAATGGACGGTTGTTCCTCATTTGAAAATTGTTTTGATTATAAAATTGTTGTTGTTGAGGAACAGCCCGTCTATGTGGTGGGACATAATGATTAATCGGCTTTCTCATGGAATTCTTAACCTCAACTTCATGTCTTTTATGCCTTACATATGGACACTGAGCAAGTAAATGCCCGCGTTCTCCACATTTAAAGCATTTTCTATATTCCTCAAACACATAATGAGCATTTGGTGAAGCAAATGATCTAACAGGAAATTGATCATTATACTGTTGATTTCTCAAACTCTCAGGAAGTGGTCCTTTCGAGTAAGAGGGCTCATGAAAACCATTTGCTTTATCATTTGGACGAATGAACTCCGTGACATGGATTTTTGGTTCTTGAGGAACTTCTGAAAACAATTTCTTTAAGATTTCTGGTGGAATTTCATTGGTTCTTTCATGTTTTGGAAACCATATTGTGCTTTCTTGCCAGATTTTATCAAGTTTAGAATAGTTAACATTTTTAATCGGAAATTCCTCATCAGAAATGATTTTATCGGATCCTTCCATCCGATAAAACACTTTAACCGGTTTGTCACTTGGTTCATTCAGCTCATTCTTTTTGACCTCATTCTTAACAACATTATCTTTCTTAACATCAACCTTTTTAGACTTTTTATCACGATTAGCATTTGCCATCGGATGAACATGATCAGATGGTGACACTGGTTCAGTAGTAACGATGTGATTTTCTTTTGGAATCTCACATTCATTAACAGATTGATCACTACCAGTATCATCATTTTCTGAGTCTGAACTATCACTCTCAGCATAAACACCCTCATTGTTCAAGCCCAAAATCGGTCTCACATCGGAATATGGATCACCAATACTCGAGGTATTAGATTCCTTTTCCGATGACGAGTCTGATTTTACCGAACTCTCCGGTATAACTTGGTGATAGTTATGATTTTCAAAAAGAACCGGAGATGGTACAGACTTGTAATTGGTGGTGTTATCATCAATGATATGATCTACCACATAAGCAACATTCTTATAACTTTCCAGCTTTTTGTTCACCTTTTCAGCAAAGCATTTTATGGCTGCCATTTCCAACTTGGTGTTTTCATTTTCATTGATATAGTTATTTATGGCCAATTGTTTCAATGACAAAGTGTTTTTCAAGTCGGAAATGTCCTTTTTATAGCCATCTAATACTTTGTTGAAAGCATTCAACTCTTTGCGAGTAGATTGACAGTTCAAGATAGCACTATCTCGTGAAATTCGGAGTTGTTTATTCTCCTCTGTCAATCTATCACATGTTCCACAATATTTATCACTCATAACATCAGTGCTAGATTCAGAACTTACAGGTTTTGGCGGTTCAGTCATGGCCATCAACGCAAAATGAGCTTCTTTTCCAGTGAAAAACTTGGAATAGTCGATCTTGGTGAAAGCATCATCAGCTATGCACGACTTCCTCGTCATCAAAAAGTCAGCTTCTGCCAGCAACTGGTCAATATCATCATCTAAAGAATCAACACTTGCCTCTGTGTCTGATTCACTCTCAGAATCTGAATAAACTGATCTACACTCCTCGGGAACATCAGAAACTGAATCAATCACCATTCCAGAACTCTTTTCCTCAGCCTTAACCTCAACAGGTTCACTCTCCACTTCCATCTCAGTCTCAGAATCATCACTTTCACTCTCCTCAGTTTCTTTCTTCTCATCAACTGCCACCGACTCTTCCATATCAACCTGATAAGCAACACAAGCCACATTCCCACCAGTAGTCACTTCCTCAACTCCTATTTGCATACCCGACCAGTCAAACCTCTCATCCTGTTGAGTCACCAAAGCTTGGTTCTGACTCGCATTCTGTTGAGTCTCATTAGGTGTAGTGATAGGTACAACTGTTCGGTTTGTGTGATTAGGAGATTGGTTTTGAATCTGGTGTTGAGTGTTTGGTTGTCTGTTTTGGTTGTTAAAGTTTCGGTTTTGGTAGTTGTTGTTATTTTGGTAAGAAACTTGGTTTTGTTGACGGTTCTGGTAATTTGCATTGAAAGGGTTTCGATTACCTTGTTTAGGTGGCTGGGTGCATTCCCTTTTGAAGTGTCCTTTTTCTCCACAATTAAAACACGTAACCTTCTCCTTGTTGAAACCATAGGTTGTGTTGGGAGAAGTTGCCAAATCAGTTCTTCCAGTTTTCTCGATGAACTCTGTTGCTCTCCTCATTATACTCGCAAAAGCCCATTGAATGTCAATGAGTTCCATCTCTTCCTTGTCTATCTGTGCGTAGTCTTCGTTGGTTAAGTTGTTGTTCCCAATCTGACTAGCAACCAACCCATTGTAGGATGAAACCATTGCTGAGACTAATGCAATGTGTTGCTGAGCAACCTCCACAGTCACATTTCCCAAGTTAGATGTATCTAAAACCACCGGTTGTTGTTTATGTTGAGTAACTTGGTTTACTGGTTGTTGTGACTGGTTAGCGGTGTAAAAACTTGCTTGTTGCATTGGAGAGATTGGTGAAATGTAGGAACTATATTGAGGTGGTGTGTATGATGGTTGTGAGTAGGAATTGTATTGTGGTGGTGTGTAGTTGGTGATTGGTTTTGATGAATCCATGACATTGGAAATACATGCAACATGTGGTGCAACGCTTCCAGAGCTCGAGTTTCCAGCTGAAACTGAAGTACCTCCAAAATACAAACTGGGATTCTGAGGAATCTGTGACCTTCTAGCTTTCCTCCTGTCCTCCAACTCTTTGTTCTCCAGCTTTTCGATAAACTCTGAAATGGTCCAGAATTGATAAGCATCCTTCTCTCTGAGTACCTCCACATGCTGATCCCATTGTGGTGGTAAAGCATCTGCAAACTTATCCACCTGCTTAGTCATTGGAATCTGTACACCATAACTAGACAATTCAGACAACAAATGCATATATCTCGGAGTTAGTTCTTTCAAAGTTTCATTATTAATGAAAGAAAAATTCTCAAACTCTTTGACTAATTCCTCCATTCTCAGACTCCTGGTCTTCTCGTTACCATCATGCTTCCTCTTCAGCTTATCCCAAAGCTGCTTTGACGTAGTACATGTCCCAAACTGATGCAACAGGTCACTTGTGATTGCCTGTGTCAGTTGAGAGAACGCCTTATTCTCTACCACATATTTCTTCTTTTCGTCCTCAGTCAAGCTTTCCAGAGGAATCATCTCACCTGTGTTCTCCAGAATCGGTGCTGTGTATCCTTTGACAATCATGCTCCATGCCTCTGCTCCTTCAACTCCCATGCCTTCCAGATGGATCTTGAACATGGTGTGCCACTGGTTATACTCTTGCATATCCATGAGCTTCGGTGGCCGAGTTCCACTACATGTAGACAAATCCTTAATCAATGTAGAAATAGCATTAGTGGTTTGAGTATTTACCGCCGCAGCAGCTACTCCCCAGTAATCTGATTGTAGTGCCGGATGTGCTACATTTTGAGGCATCGTGCTCGTCGTTGTCATGTAGTTAAGTGGTTGTGAGGATTGCGTGTTCGTCTTTTGCGCTGCCACTGTCCATGGATCCATTGTCTGCTGTTGTGGTTGTGTTGTTACTGATCCCGGAGTAGTTTGAAAACGCCACATGATCACAATCTGAAAATCTCAACACTTAGAAAAATTTTCAACAAAAACTCTAGGTTCGCCCGAAATTTAGTAGATTCGTCCAAATAATCCTAGGTTCGTCCAAAATGTCACACTCTCGTCCCTTCTGGTTCTACTTTCGTCCCAACAGTAATACCCGAATGTGAATTTGACCAGAATGTAAATCAAACTAATACACTTTCCACTTTCGCCCGAAATGAAAACGGTCGAAGGTGGAAATTTCTACCCGAAAGTGAAAGATTTCAACAAGAATTTTCAGGTTCGCCCAAAAACTCCTCAGGTTCGCCCACTTTTAGTCACTTTCGACCACAACACTCAGTCCAGGTTCCAGGTTCGCCCAAAACTAGCAGATCTCATTTTTGAAAAACGGTTATTGTTTGAAAAACGGTTATTCTGATCTCAGATTTTCAAAAGTTCATGGATTTGAATGATCTCAATCAGGTTATGTTTCGGAATTGATTTGGAACAACTTTAAGTCTTGGAAAACTTGAATTCGACCACAAATTCACCTTTAAATCGATCAAAAACTCTTAAAAACAAGGTTTATGTAAAAACAGATGATATTTTGTCAAAAACATGTCCAAATCAGCTCTGATCTTATCAAATTTGTTGTTGTATGATCCTCTAGGCTCTGATACCACTTTGTGAGCGTTGGATTTTAGCTAAAACAGGATTATACGATCATACAAGTCACAAATCTAGGTGCGGAAACCCTAGATCTGAACAAATTGATAAAACACAAATCACAACACAATCAAGATCATTTTCAATAACATTTCATAGATTAACTTTCATTCAAAAAGCATTTACAATGAGTTTATGTTAATCTAGATCACACAGATAATCTCTCAAAAACACCTATTAACCTGATCTGAACCTGGACACAAATGACAACTCTCTTACATTATCAAAAACTCAAAATCTATATATAGGCACTGCACATTCGCCCCTTACAACTGGTCGAATGTGAGTATTTTCCACATTCGCCCACTACAAGTGGTCGAATGTGTCTTCTTGTTCAGGTCCATTCTTCCTTCGCCCAGTCCAAATCTACCTTCGCCCATTTCAGTCTTCCTTCGCCCATATCTATCTACATTCGCCCATACTTGTTCACCTTCGGCCATCACTAACATATGTTAATCAAGTATATCCAATCCTTAGTCGCAAAACGCATCAACAATAGCCTCTAAACGTGCAACCGGTGCATAGATTTCATTATAGTCTATTCCTTCAACCTGATGGAAACCTTGAACCACCAAACGAGCTTTGTTTCGCACAATGACTCCTCTATCATCTTTCTTGCACTTAAACACCCATTTGGTGCCTATCTTCTTTCTTCCAGGAGGTAAATCAGTCAGGGTCCATACACCAAGTTTCTGGAATTGTAATAACTCCTCGTGCATTGCTTCCACCCAGGCATCATCCAAAAGAGCATCCTTGTATGTCCGCGGCTCGACCTGCGAAACATAACAAGCAAATGACCAGTCACTCTGAAAACCAGATTTCTGAATTTTGGCATATAAAGCAAGATTGCCAATGTTTTCTGGTGCTTGAGCATTCTTCAGCTGTCCTCTTGTCATCACACTGCTACCAGGATCACCAATAACTTGTTCAAGCGGGTGTATCCGATGTATCCGAGATTCCGGATAATCAGGTACTTGTACTCCAGTCTGAGTTGTCAAATTCTCTGTAGAATCCAGAACATTACCCACATTCGATGTTGAAGCATCAGTAGTAGATGGGTTCACTGGTGGTGTCACTGTAGCATTGTCCAGAATAGCTTCACTTGTTGCATCATCGTCTTCGTATTCGGATTCGGATGAATTAAGCGATGTAGAAGCCTCTTGGAACACCTCTTCTTCCAATACAGGAGCAGTGGCATCATTAGAAGCTGCTTGGGGGTTTACCGTGATCGGACGCACTAACGGTGAAGTTACGGCATTTTCGACCTCGTAGTATAATCGAAGTACAGCTTCTTCAACCATGCTATCTAGATTGAATGATTCAAAGAAATCTTTGTAATCAAACATCCAATCTGGTCCTCCACCCTGTAAATTTTGTGTATATCTTTGAACTTCGACATTAGTCCACTCCTCGACTTTTCTAGTTCTTTTATTGAATACCCGTTTTAATGGGGTTGCATATCCAACAAAATAACCTTCTTCAGCCTTTGGTGCAAACTTTTCCGAAGGATTCAGCATTGTACATGGTGCACCAAATGGTTCTAGATACTCAAGATTCGGCTTGCGTCGGTTCAACAGCTCATAAGAAGTCTTGCCAAACTTCTTCACTGTCAAAACACGGTTAAGAGTATAGCATGCCGCGTAAATAGCTTCGTTCCAGAACATGACTGGAAGATTCGAGTCCGCAAGCATAGTTCTCGCCGTCTCTATAAGAGTCCTGTTCTTTCTCTCTGCGACACCGTTCTGCTGGGGTGTGTACGGAGCACTATATTCATGATGAATTCATTTGTTTGCACAAAGATCCTCCATCTGAGCATTTTTAAACTCCGTCCCATTGTCACTCCGGATTCTTTTGATCTTCAGACCATATAAATTCTCCAGACGTGTAAACAGAACCTTCAAGTTGTCAAAAGTGTCGCTTTTCTGATGCAAACACATTACCCATGAAAATCTAGAATAATCATCAGTCACCACAAGACAGTATAACTCTCCGGCATGACTTTTACGTCTGACTGGACCGAATAAATCCATATGCAAACGTTCAAGAGGCAGCTCAACAGAATTAACTTTCTTTGGTCTATGGGATTGTTTGTGCTGCTTGCCCTTCTTGCAACTGATACACTTGTCATTCAGATGGAAGTGTTTGACATTAACTCCCGTGACAAGTTCATTCTTCACAAGCTGATTCATCTTTCTCAAATGGATGTGTCCCATTCTCCTATGCCACATAATGGATTCTTTCTCTGTAGCCTTGGAGAGGAAACATGTGACTTGGCCATGGGTGGTCATTGCTTTAGACATGTCGAGAATATACAAGTTGTTAACTCTCGGTGCCTTCAGCATCACCCACTCTTTTGGTAACTCAAACCCAGGTTTCAAGATATAACAGGATTTGTCATCAAAATACACTGAAAATTGTTTATCACAAATCTGACTAACACTGAGCAAATTATAGTCTATCTGTTTCACATAAGAAATCCGCTCAAATGTTACGACCCCATTGCTTACACTACCCTCCATAGTAATGTAGCCTCCCTTATTTCCAGCAAATGCCACATAACCTCCGTTAATATTTTTGATGTCAAAGAGTAGCGCGAGGTCCCCTGTCATGTGACCAGAAGCTCCACTGTCAACAATCCATAGACTGCTAACAGGGCCAGCTGGAGCTCCCTGCACATTTAAAGTAGATCAATTAGGTCTTTCGGGGGACCCAGGCCTGTTTGGTCTTGGGTCTTTGAACAGGTTGTTTCAAAGAATCTTTTGGCTCACAAACATCTTGGGTTACTTCAACCCCTTTCTTCTCACTAACAACTTTCTCTTTCTCATTCTTCTTGCTCTGTGAAGTAGAGGCTCCTTCAGATTCCTTAGATGACCAAGATTGCTCAGAACGTTTCAAGATCCGAATCTGAGATTTTGAAGTCTCAGTTGGTTTCTTTACTTCGTCTTTAAAAGCAACCTTCTTGGTTACCTTCTCTGATTTAACAGAGACAGGTCCAACTGATTGTTTACCATTTGGTTTAGGAACAACCTTTTTGGTATCAACAGTTGAGTTCATCTGAGATTTCTTTCCAGATTTATCAGTGGTCATCCGGTTGCGCTTATCATACGTCATCGGACGATTTTCCCCCTTGTTGTAAAAATTGTTTTGATTATGATAAAATTCTTTTTGGGGAAAATGTTGTCTCTGTTGATAGCCATAGTTGTCAACCGGATACTCATGATATTGCCTCCTCTCCACCTCGTGCCTTTTGTGTCGTACGTACGGGCAGGCGGCAAGTAAATGTCCCCGTTCCCCGCACTTATAACACGCACGGTATTCCTCGTAGTTTTCCTTAATTGGCGACTTGGAAAAACTAGCAATGGGATATCGATCGACCATGCATTGTTTCCTTAAACTCTCAGGAGCTGGGTCCTTCGAGTAAGTCGGTTCAATAAAACTATTTTCTTTATGCACAGGCAAAACAAACTGTGTGACATTGACCTTTGCTTCTTTTTCCGAATAAATTTTGTCTAAGATCTCTTGAGGAATGTCGTTGGTCCTTTCAAATTTCGGAAACCAAATCGTACTTTCCTCCCATATCTTTTCGATTTTTGTGGAATTGACAAACTTAATCGGAAACTCATCATCAGATAAAATCTTATCGGAGCCTTGCATCCGATAGAAGATTTTGACAGGTTTATCACACACTTCATTGCTCACATCATTGTTTTTCTCAGATTTTAATTCATTTTTCTTCTCAACCGGTTTTACCACATTTTTCTCAGTTTTAATTTCAACTTTCTTTTCAACCGGTTTTCTCACGTTTTTCTTAACCTTTTTAACCTCTTTCTTTTCAAAACTTTTACCAACAAACTTATCATTTTTCTTAACCTCATGTTTGCGATGAGCATTTGCCATTGGATGAATTATCTGAGACGGTGAGACTGGCTCAGTAGTGATTATATGATTTTCATCAGGGATATCACTATCACTTTCAACCATCTCAGATGACTCATCTTCTTCATCTGAATCATCAGTAGCGACCACACCCTCACTATTTCCCAATACTGGTCTCACATCAGAATATGGATCCCCTACACTGGAAGTGTTAGGCTCATTTTCTGGTGTGGAATCAGGATGAATTAAAGTCTCCGGTGGTATTGCATGTAAAGTGTGATTCTTAAACAATACCGGAGATGGAACTGACTTATAGTTTGCACTATTCGTCTGGGAGGGTTCTTCAATGATATGATCAACTACGTATGCAATGTGCTTGTAACTTTCTAGTTTCTTGTTAACTTTTTCCGCAAAGCACTTGATGGTTGCCATTTCTAATTTAGTGTTTTCCATTTCATTGATGTAATTATTAATGGCAAGTTGTTTAATAGATAATGTCTTTTTCAATTCTGACACATCCTTTTTATAACCATCAAGAACTTTGTTGAAATCTTTTAAGTCCTTTTGATAAATCTGACAGTTGAGTTTTGCACTCTCAAGTTGAACCTTGAGAAGCTTGTTTTCATCAGTCAGTTTTTCAAAATCAGCACATTTGTCACATTTAACACAAGATTGAGTTTCAGAACTTACCGGTTTAGGAGGTTCTGTCATGGCCATTAGAGCAAAGTGAGCTTCCTTTCCTGCAAAGAATTTGGAGTAGTCAATCTTGGTGCATGCATCATCCACCATACATGACTTGCGAGTCATCAGGAAGTCAGCTTCAGCTAGCAATTGGTCAATATCATCATCTAGTGAATTCACACTAGTCTCTGAATCAGATTCGCTCTCCATATCCGAGTAAGCTGAGTCATATTGTTCTCCAACATCGGTGACAGAATCAAGAATCATTCCCGATCTCTTGTCTTCACCTTCAGCAATCACATCATCATTCACTTCTTCAATCTTCAACTCCGACACCTTTTCAATCACAACCTCTTCTTCAACTTCCTCATTCTCATCCAACTTCATCTGCTGTGCCACACACGCAACATTCCCAGCAGTGATTTCTTCTACCCCCAATTGCATACCAAACCAGTCAAAACCTTCATCCTTTTGGATGACAAGTGCTTGGTTTTGAGTATCAGTTTGGTTTTGGTTTTGTGTGTTAGGTGTAGAGATAGGAACAATAGTTCGGTTTGGGTTTTGTTGAGGTTGGTTTTGGGTTGTGGATTGTCTGGTGTTGTTGTTTTGTTGACGATTCTGATAAGTGTTTTGGTTTTGTGGTTGAAAGCTTGAGATGTTGGAATTATTGTAAGACACTTGATTCTGGTTTTGGTTTTGACGGTTTTGGTATGTAGAATTGAAAGGATTTCGGTTACCTTGTTGTGCTGGTTGTGTGCACTCCCTTTTAAAATGCCCCTTTTCACCACAGTTAAAGCAAGTAACCTTTGCTTTGTTGAATCCGTATGTGGTATTGGGAGAGGTTGAGAGATCAGTCCTGCCTGTCTTCTGAATGAAATCAATGGCTCTCCTCATAATGCTTGCAAAAGCCCACTGAATGTCCATCAACTCCATTTCCTCTTTATCGATTTGAGCATAGTCCTCATTGGTAAGATTATTGTTACCAATTTGACTTGCTACCAAACCATTGTAAGAAGCGACCATGGCAGATACTAGAGCAACATGCTGTTGAGCAATTTCAACAGTCACATTGTTAAGGTTTGATGTCTCTAACACAATCGGGTTTTGACTTGATTGTGCTTGAGTAATCTGCATCTGGTTCACTTGAGGATATTGTTGTTGTTGTTGCTGTTGACTTGAAGTATAGCATGCAGCTTGTTGTAATGGTGAAAATGGTGGAATAAAGTTTTGTGTTTGATATGGTTGTTGTGTGTATGATGGTGTGTAAGATGAAGTTTGAGCAAGGTAGTTAATGGGTGCTTTTGTTGGTTCAACAATGTTAGACACACATGCTATGTGAGGTGCAACAGTAGATGTGGTGCTTGAAACAGAAAGAGAGTTAGATGTTCCACTCACATATAAATCAGGATTCTGTGGAATCTGAGCTCTCTTAGCTTTTCTCTTTTCCTCCATCTCTTTGTTTTCCAGCTTTTGGATGAACTCATTAATGGTCCAATACTGGTAAGCATCCTTCTCCTTTAACACTTCGATGTGTTGATTCCAATAGGGTGGTAATGCATCAGCAAATTTATCAACTAATTCCGTCATTGGAATGCTGATTTCATAGCTCGACAATTCAGTGAGCAAATGGCAGTACCTTGGAACCAACTCTTTTAGGGTCTCATTACCCATATAACTGAAGTTTTCAAACTCCTTTCGAAGCTCCTCCATCCTAAGCTTCCTGGTCTTCTCATTTCCATCATGACGATTTCTCAGCACATCCCAAAGTTGTTTGGATGTAGTGCACGATCCAAACTGATGTAATAGATCAGTGTTGATCGCCTGAGATAGCTGAGAAAATGCTTTCTTCTCTATAGCAAACCTTTTCTTCTCGTTATCCGCCAAATTCTCCAAAGGGATTGGTTCTCCAGTATTTTCTAGAATAGGAGCAACGTAACCCTTCACAATCATTTGCCATGCTTCTGCTCCTTCAAGTCCTTGTCCCTCAACGTGAATCTTAAACTTCGTCTTCCAAGTGTTATACTCCTTCATATCCATTAACTTCGGTGGACGATTGCCGCTTCCAGAAGATAGATCATGAATAAGAGTAGAAATAGCGTTGGTCGTCTGGGAATGGACTGCTGCTGCTGCGACTCCCCAATAGTTGTCAATCGGTTGTGGTAATGATTAAACAACTTGTTGTGGTGCCGAACTAGTCATAGCCATATAATTGATCGGCTGTGATGGTTGACTAGTCTTTTGTGCCGCTACTGTCCACGGATCTTGAGTCTGTTGTTGTTGTGGTGCTTGAGTTGGTCTAGGGGTTGTTGGAAAGTTCCACATTGTATCCTGCAAACAATCAAACAAACAAACACGAAACGATTAAATTTTTTTTTTCAAAAACAGAATACTCCTTCGTATGAACGGAGGTGCGAATGAGAAAAATCTTCTCTTTCAACCGAATAATCTGATACGAATGTGAAAAACAAATATCAAATCTCCTTCGACCGCTTAAGTCTTCCTTCGACCGTTCTACTTTTCTCCTTCGACCGAACGATTATGCGAATGAGACACAGTAGTACGAATGAAAAGTATAAGCAATCAAAGTTCACTTTCGACCACTAAAATCACTCTTTCGACCACAAAAACTCCCACTTTCGACCGAATTCTCTCGTTCGACCCCTGTGATTTCAAAAACGGTTATTCTTTGAAAATCAGTTAGATTTGATCATGTTTATCAAAAGTTGATGGATTTTGATGATCTTTATCAGGTTTTGAATCGGATAAGATTTGGAACAACTTTAATAAAGTGAATTATCCAATTCAAACTCGAAATCAAGGTGAAATCAATCAAAAACACATCATTTCAGTTTGTTCACTTAAAACAGAAAATTTTTGATCAAATATGGGTCAAAATCAACTGAGAAACTATCAATTTGTGGTTGTTTGATTCAGAATGGCTCTGATACCACTTTGTATGCGCGTGAAAGGATCGATAAGCTACAAAGACAATCAAACAATTTAGTTTTGGGTGCGGAATCCCCAAAACCAGCACAAAATAATAACTAATCAGATAAACACACACAAATCATCATTTTCAAACGTTTTCATTAATAATCAAACTTGAATACACGTAGAAAAACAATTACAATCAAGGACTCGACGTGAAACAAGTTTATAAAAAGTTACAGAGAGAATTCAGAAAGTGGCGGGAAATAAATGACTCAAAGTTAGCTGCAAAAACTGAGTTTGCCTATTTATAGACTGCACATTCGCCCACTTTGTTCGTGCGAATGTGCAGGTTCGCCCGTTTTGAGTGGTCGAACCAAACTCCATAATAAACATTCTTCATTCGCCCAAAAAGCTTCCTTCGCACCCTTGAAAACTCTCCTTCGCACCTACAAAATCTTTCCTTCGCACCAACGACAGGAATCCAATCCAAAGCATTAGTCGCACATATGCACCTACAATCTTTGTATGTGTTGATGTAACAATGTGTCTGATACTTCAACAATGACTGACTGAAGATGCTAGGTGTGTTTGGGATTCGCCAGCAACGTCCAAGGGGGAGATTGTTGATGCTTTTTCTGTGGACGTCACTGTCGAATAGACTAGGGTTGAGTCGTGTATTGTATTACATGAGATTGTGGTGATCCATAAGGGCATTATATGGATCTGATGCATTTGTAAATATAGACCAAAATCTAAGCTAGATTCGACCGTTTAATAAGGTGCGAATGTGGAAAAGTTCCACATTCGACCTCATTAAACGGGCGAAGGTGGCTTATGGTTTTGGACTATAAATAGCAATCTCATGTGTTGTTTTCATTTGCAGATTTGAGTTTATGCTTTGAATGCTCTCAAGGGGGAGGTCATGCCCGACCTCCCCCGGCCCCGAGATAGATGTTTATCCTACTGATGACAGTGTCTGTAACCGTTTTTGAATTAATATGAATCTGTGATGACTTTGTTATCGTATGTTTCTGTCTCGTCTCGAATCTCCCGTCTGAAACCGAGTTGTTTTCGCGTAATCGATCCAAGGATTCGGTTTTTAACCGGACTCTCACGTTTTGATCCTTGTTGATTCCCGACCAAAACCCCCTTATTACAGATCCATAATTGTATTTGAATGGGGTTATTGAATCTTAGGGTAGGGTTAGGGTTCTTGAGGTTGAATTGGGGAAGAAGATGAATTGGAAACTAAGATATTTATATTTATTTTTCTGTTTAAAATTCCAAAACTTATAGCGCTGTAGTGGCTTGGGAGATGTTATTGCATTCAGATCACCTGGGTTCAAACACAGGCATGATCAGAGTTGTTTTTTTGTAACAAATTTCATCCTCTTTTAATTTGTTTGTTTTTTTATAATTATTATAATACATGCAAATCTTTAAATATTTATAATAAATTCATTTTTGATCCAAAAATTATGAAAATTTAGGAGTAGTTTCTTGACACCATAAAGAATATTTCCACACTTTTATTTTCTGGAAAATGTTTTATTTTTATATTTTTATTGATTTAATTTGGTTTAATCATATTTAATTCATTAAAAATTCATTTTTTATGATTTTAATCTCAAACTTTTTGAGAAATTATTTTTCACCACATGAACTGAAATAAGAATTATTGGTTCAGAAAACATTTATTTTTATTAATTTTCTATTTTTAATCATTTAAACATGATTTAATCTCATTAAATCAGTTTTAAATATAAATAAGTTTATAAAAATTAAGGGAACAGTATTTTCATTAAATTACATCATAAAGCATCCATTTTCTATAAAAATAGCATTTTTGGATCATGTCTTGAATTATTAGTATTATTTATGTTTAATTAGACATAATTAATCATTTATTTATTTATACTATTTAATATCTATTTTATAAATACTTTTCTTATAAAATAGAAATATTCCTATGTTTGAAAATCTTAATTACCATTTGTTGGATCATGGTGTAACTCATAATTATTTATTTCAATATTTATGATTATTGTATTTATTTACAATAATTAGTTAAAGTAATTAACTAAATTATTTGGTATTAATTATTTAAACATATGTTGACCTAAATATTTAATTGGTAATAATTATATTACCTAAATCCTAATTACAAACTTTAGTATATTATTTTTAATATACAACTTTTATAGTAATTTGACTTATCATAAAAACTCTAATTCCCCAAATCGACTTAGCAAACCCTAATGCCTTAGACCATAGATACCTTAGACTTTGTAGACTTTTTCCTTACTAGTATTCATATACGTTATAGGTTGAATTCCTCGGAATTCCCATTACTTAGCTCACGACCGCTTAAGTGGATTTTGATCGCTTTCGCAAACTGCGAGTATATCTTTCCCCTTTTTCATGTTTTACTCTTTTGGGGCTGTTCATGTACACTATGACTAAATGTTATTCTTTCACTAAATGCAATTCTCATGTGTGTTTGCGTTATGTTAATTTGTGTGTTTATGACTTGTCAAAATCATTAACCTTTGAGGGCCTGGCATTTCAATAAATATTACTATGATATATACCCTTGTGACTCTGTTGAGAGTCCTCGTCATTGCTATGTATTGCATTACTACTAGTGCATACTATATATATCTGCTTTTCTTTACATAGGGTTGATTTTGAACGGATATTACTTATTACATAATTGCAAATGGTACCGCACATGAATTGCTAAACACTTTTCCTACTATGTTTATTCAAACAGGGTATGCTCACCATACATTTTGTATTGACCAAATCATTTTCGTACATGTTTCAGATTCTTAGGAGATTATTTCCAAGCTTTTGGAACTTAGACTTAGATTTGAGATTTATTGTATTTTCAGTCGTTGTATTTTGTATCTCATTTCAATGTAATAAAATATTTAATCAATGTATTCAAAGTTACACTTTAGTACCATGAGCTATTGAACAATCGTCACTACGTGACACCTCGATGTTTCCGCCACCGGTTGGGGTGTTACACCAGGTTCAACCCTGGGATTCCACCTTCAACCCCACGACTGGTCGAAGGTGCCCAGGTTCGACCCTGGCAGATTGTTCTTCCCCAAAATGCTTCAAAAACATCCAAAAACATCCTGAAACATCATCAATCACATCAGTTAGATATGACTAACATATCCCCACAAAACCCCACCAATTTTGCCCCAAAACCTGCTCATTTTAGCCCTTTCCCAAAATGGCAAAAATTATGAAAGTGTCAGCTCATGCATGAAATCTTTACCCAATTTGGAAACTTTTTGAAATCAATCCATAATCATCTTAAAAGTGCTCAGTTTGTCGTGTGTTTGAAAACCTCAAAAAGTTCTATTGATCATACTAGCATGCATCGAGCCCTAGCTTTATTAAAACCCCCAATTTAGACATGATATTATTAATCATCTAATTGTAACCATAAACAATCCTAAATAATCATCCATATCAGCCCTAAATCATGTTTCTAGCATTAGTACAGCAGCAAATCATTAAACAACACATAATATCACATAACACATAATTAACATATGTTTATTGATATGAAAACCTATGTTTAATGATAGGGTTTAAGCTTAGAAAGATGTTTAAAAGGTTTTTGTTGATAAAAACATCCTTAGAACAGATCTGGACATTTAGGGTTAGATGAAAACGAATTAAAATGCTTTGAAGAGATTTAGGATTAAGAACACACCTTTGATTCTTGATTAGATGTTGTTTGTAGGTTTGTTATGAAAAACAAGAGCAAAAACTCCTTCCTTAGTGATTAAAATCGTTTGAGAGTGTTTAGAGATGGTTAGGGTTTGTGAAATGGTGAAAAATGACAAAGTTTGGTATTTATACTAGTCCACATTCACCCCCTTCACCTGGTCGAATGTACACACATTCGCCCCTTTCTCAGGGTCGAATGTACCTTATCTGGTCGAATGAAATTCTATAGTTTTCACATCCCAGGTTCGCCCCTTCACTAAGGGTCGAACCAAGATCATTTCCCAGGTTCGCCCCCACGCTATGGTCGAACCTGGACCTATGTTTTCTAGTCTTTCCAGTTTGTCGTGTTTAACGCATTTTAACGCATCCTAACACATAAGCATGCAATCTTAATCTATGTTTAACATAAATAAGCATGGATGATCATCTACTCATCGTTTAAACACGTGTTTGCATATAATCCACCATATAAGAATAAAGCTACATATAATACTTAATTTAGTTTATGTAATTTCACCAACAACGGGACCCGGTACTAGTGTATTCCCAAAACGACTCCCAATGATCCTCCAGATCATTGAACCCTAGACAATCCTATCCTGACCTGACTCAACTAACCTAGTTAAGTTCGTTTATAAATGTTTCTCGCTAAGGTAGACTTAGGTGTTACTAAAATGTTTAAGCCAAACATGCCGGGTGTCACACAACATATCCCCTTTGAGTTGTTTGACACCTCCCATGAGAAGTCCAAACGTTCTACCACCCTCCCATACATATAGCCAATTCTATCAAATAACTTACCATCCCGTAGATGTATTGGAACACCTTGTATTTTTTAAACAGAGCAACCTGTCATACATTAAGTCCTAACCTTTCCACAAGTATGTCGAAGAGATGATACTGTTCCATTCATTTGTTTCTTTCTCAATGAATCCCAATGCTAGTCTCTTCTCCTTGAAACAATCATGCATTTTAGACCACCTAAATATGAGATTGGGATTTCCACAAAAACCCCCGAGTCCAGCATCGTCCTTGCTTCAACAAGTGCAAGAACATTCTTCACTTCCACAACTACAACTCTCATGATACAATGGTCTGGATAACCCACAATCCTCTCATCCGCCTCCACCACCTTTGTGTCTGTCACTTTCTGCCCAGAACTCCCCCTGTCCCTTCTTTAAACGACACCCCTCTTGGTACACCTACCAGTATAGAAACAATAGCATGTTGCATGTGCATATTCTGACCCGTCTGATTCACCTCCGGCCTTTGATGAGCAAAGTTCTTATGATTCTTGTCAAACTTTGCAACTGAGACCACCACCTTTGCTTCATTAATTTTAACTTAAATCATTTGTTTCAGCGTATTATTGACGTTTACCACCCCTTCATACCTTATAAAACAAAAGAAGTTTCCCCTCGCATCACGTTTCCTTGCGACATATGCATCCTTAATGACACCATATGGTTGGAAAGCTTTCCACAGTAGAGAGTCCGAGACACCGCCCGACAGATTTGAGACAAAAAAACGTGATAACAGCCGCACCATCACTGTATCCACCATGATTTTCTTGCCGGAACTCCGGTTTTGACCTTTCGCTTCCTCTCCAATTAGGGTTCACCATGTTAGGTAATTTATATTAGTTATTAAATTACAAATAAATATAACTGTACAAGCCCTTAGAGATTAATTATGTAGGTGTGTCATTAGACTTTCTTTACCGCGCCCAAGAGTTTCCTCCCGAAGATGATCTGAATTTGTCTAAGATTGTAGGCGCAATAAATGTCATCCCAATTTAATGATAAATCCTTCTGCAAGGGCCAAAAATTTGGATTATTATGCCCATTAAATTATGTATTTAATCATTTAAATACTTAAATACATTATTGGTTGGAAGATATGTAAAGATGAGTGATGATATGGAAAATGTAAGGATATGTAAAGATGTTTTTATGGTTGGAGGTAAAAGTGAGGTTTTTAAGGATTTTTAAGGGTATGATGTGGCAGCTGACTAAGAGCATTCATAGTAGTGCCCCCATTTTTTGGTGAGACAAAACCCTATAATTTTTTATGGGATTGGAAGTGGTTATGAGTGAAGAAAAAGGGGAATCTACTGTTTATCGGTATATTTGGGGTTATTTGGGAATCTTTTGGGAAAAACTGGAAACTATAATTATTTTTAATATTTGTTGAAAGTGATTGTGAGTGAAGGAGAGAGAAACTGTAATGATTTATAATGTAATATGTGGTTCTGATTGGTTGTTAGTAAATGGGGAATAGGGAAGCTACTGTGAATCATAGTTGTCAAAAGCGCGCCTAGGCGTGGGCCTAGGCTCGAGGCACACCAAGTGCGCTTCGCCCTGTGAGGCGTGCGCCTAGGCACTGAGGCGCACTATCAGGGCTGTTTTCAGACTGATTTTTGGCCACATTCAGGCTAAAAGTTGCATAAACCTCTAAAACATCCTAAATGAGTCATGAACAAGTCATAAACAACCCTAAAACATCCTAAAGTGGCCCTAAACAAGCTTAAAACATCTCTAAAATCCCTAAAAGATGTATTTTATACTATGCGCCTATTTATAAAAAGCCTTCGTTTTTTATGTGCCTTGCGCCTAAGCTCTGGGCTCGGCCTGTGCGCCTTAAATACGCCTAGGCGTTTATGCCGTGAATGCTCTAAGGGCCTAAACCGGACCATTTTGGTGAGTTTGGCGAGTCCCACCAAGCAGCCGGTTTGACTTACTTTCTCCCAAAATCGTAGTTGCACATATGTAAAGCCACAAGGGTTGTTTTCATCACCGATCTTGTCGCCACCATGTTCATCCTCCGTCAACATCTTCGGCTAATCTACCACAGATCTCACCTACTGTACTCATCATCAACTGTATCCAAATCATCATCATCATCATCATCAATCGACCAATACCCATCTGCTTTACGAACCCAGTTCATCGATTACCTCACCAACAACCTCAACTTCTCCAAAGACTCCGCCATCACATCTCTCTCTAAACTACGCCGTCTTTCCACCACCCAAAACTGCGACTCCGTTATTAGGATGCTCAAATCCAACCGTTTCAACGACACCCACATCAAAGATATAATCACCTCTGCACCCAGGATCCTCTTCTACCGACCCAACCAAACCCTTGACCCTAAACTCAAGGTTTTTTTAAACCTTGGACTCTCTCATTCAGACCTTGTACGTTTAATCAAACGTAACCCCAGTTTGTTTGAGCTGGGTTTAACTTCAAGAATCGTTCCCACAATTGATTACCTTCGGATGGTTGTAGGAACCGATGAGAAGGTTGTTGAGGTTATTAATAGGTCTAGGTGGCTGTTTTCGACGTCCGTTGCCTTGAAGTTTTATATCGGGAATGTTATGTTGTTGCGAAGTTATGGGTTTAGTAATGAGCAGATTGGGAAGTTTGTTGTTAGGAATGCTATGCATTTCGCGCAGCCGTCGCAGTGGTTAACCAGTAAGTTTGCTTGGGTGGAGGGTAAGATGGGGGTTTCGCGCGATTCCAACGAGTTTTTTAGGTGTTTTAACGCGATTGCATCGAACGGTGTTGAGAATATGGAGAGGAAGATGGAGGTTTATAAGGAGTTTGGGTTTAGTGACACGGAGTTGGCTATGCTGTTTAAGAATCAGCCGCATTGTTTTGCGTTGGCGGAGGATACGATTCGTGACAAGTTGAGGTTTTTTATGGGGGAGATTGGGTATACGTCGGGGTATTTGGTTAGTTGTCCGAGTTTGTTCTCGTTGAGTTTGGAGAAACGGGTGAAGCCTAGGAATGAAGTGTTGAAGGTGTTGAAAGAGAGGATGTTGTTAGGGAGCAAGTCGCTTATTACGCTTGTGAATTATCCGGAATTGAGGTTTAGGGATTATTTGCGCAGGTTTGAGGATGAGATACCTAGCTTGTATGACACATATGTCAGTAGCGTGAGGTAAAATCGAACAACCTGTAAACTGTTTTGATTTTAGGACTCTTTAAGGCATTTGATTATTTCAAACTTTGTACATGAAACATGCAGCTATCTTGCTTTTAAAGAATATATTTGTTTTTTGGTATAGGTGGCCTTTTTGTTAGTTTTGAATGTTATATATGTTGTGTTAATATTGATTGATTGATACTAACAAATTGTTTGGAAATAGCCAATAGTGTTAAGGTATTGCTACAAGTTGGTGAGTTGGATATGTTTATTGTTGTAGTTTCATTTGCGCGCTGTTTCTTTGAGAAAGGATGATTGCTTATGATATATCAACGAATATTAATTTATATAATTGACCTATATTAGTAATATGAAGAATATGTTGTTCTGTTGTGGTTGATGGATGTGTGAAGGTCTGAAGCCATTTGTACACTGTCAAAGGTTATGATGTGATTGCTTATAAGATTTGTTCTGTGGTGTGGTGGTGTAGTGTTGATTTTGGGTACACTTTGAGCCGTGTATCATTTGGTGTGTGATATGATATATATTGGCGGGGGGTTGTGCCTTTTGTTTTTAAAGATATCTGGTAGGGTGTTCATTATTCGAATCAAACTCAAAAAATAACTGAAATTTAGTTTCTAATTTTCAATTGGGGTTAGCATCCGTACCATCCATCCTTATCACATATTGTTAGTCCACCCACATTTATGGTAGTTAAGACTAAACGGTATGGTATCGGGAGAAGCTCGGGGGGGGGGGGGGGGGTCTTCCCTGAGCAATTTGATTGGCCCAATATTTTGAACGTTGAGCTTGAGTTTTTGTTTTAAAAAAAATTCAAACTTTATAATATATATATATATATATATACACACACATACATACACACACTCTTACAGTAGGAAGAAGAAGATACAGGGCGATTTGATAGAAGATGGAGGTGGCTGTGTGGCTATGGAGGTGGAGGTGTGTGTGGATGGTTGCTCTTAATGAAGATGAAGTGGTTGTGTGTGTGTGTGTGTGTGTATATATATATATATATATATATATATTAGTTTTAATCTATTTTTTTAAAATATAAATATTAAATAGATAAAAAAAAAATAATAAATAAAAGGAAGGGGAAATGGGGGAAGTGAGGGAAACCATTTCCAAACTTTGGGGGAGAAAATGGGGGAAATGAGGTGGCGCTGATGTGACATTTAGGGGAGTTTGCTCCCACACCATATAGTCTAAGGTAAGGTGCTGTTTGTTTTTTCTGCAAGAAAAAGTCTGCAGTCTGCGGACCACATCTGCAGATATCTGCATGAGAAGAGGTGGACTAAAGGTCTGCAGTCTGCAAGAAGAAGACTGTTTTTTAATGTCTGCAGCCTGTTGGAATAAACTAAAATTTAAATAAACTGATTTATAAAGTAGTCTGGTGGTAGACGGTGGTGGTGGTGGACCATGGTGGTGGTGGTGGACGGTGGACGGTGGTGGACTGTGGTTGGTGGTGGTGGACGATGGGTGGTGGTGGTAGTGGGTGGTGGTGGTGGATGGTGGTGATGGTGGACCATGGTGGTGGTGGGTGGCGGTGGTTGGTGGTGGACCATGGTGGTGGTGGGTAGTGGTGGACCGTGGTGGTGGGTGGCGGTGGTGGTGGTGGGTGGTGGTGGTAGGTGGTGGACCATGGTGGTGGTGGGTGGTGGGTGGTGGTGGACGGTGGTGGGTGGTGGTGGTGGGTGGCGGTGGTTGGTGGCGGTGGTGGACGGTGGTGGTGGTGGGTAGTGGTGGACCGTGGTGGTGGTGGTGGTGGGTGGCGGTGGTGGTGGTGGTGGTGGGTGGTGGTGGACCGTGGTGGTGGTAGGTGGTGGTGGACAGTGGTGGTGGACGGTGGTGGTGGTGGACCGTGGTTGGTGGTGGTGGACCGTGGTGGGTGGTGGTGGTGGACCGTGGTGGGTGGTGGTGGTGGGTGAGGAGAAGAGAAGTGGAGAAGACCTTTGAAGACCTTAGAAGACTTTGGAACAAGTCTGCATCAAGAAGAGGTCGGGAAGACCTTTTTTAGTGAAAGTTCTTCCAAAAAACAAACAATCTATAGACCCCAAACGTCTGCGCGCGTCTGCGTGGTGCAGACAAAAAAGGTCAGAAGTGTTTCCGAGCAAAAAACAAACAGCACCTAAGTCGCAACCATGCATGCATCATTTTATGAGCCAAGATTGATCCAGTAAGCAACCTGTTATTTAGCAGCCATAAATTGAGTTAATCTTCAAACACAACTTTTTTAACTTATTTTGACCCGCCCATTTTCCCACCTCTAGTGTAAACTATTGACAGGAAAACACTCACAAACAATCAGGGCCGTCTCCGAAAAATATCAAAACGTTTTGGGCCCGGGGCCACTAAAAATAAATCAGGTCCATATAAATTAAACCCAATCATCATATATAAAAAAAATGCAAAATACGACAATGTTGTTATACAATCATCAAAACAAAAATATGGTACCAAAATGATCTAAATTTACCTACTTAAGCGAATTTTGCCTATCGAGCGTCTTTGAAAGCAAAGCTTTCGATCAAGTCTTCATAATCTATAGTATCTCATATGTCGTTTTCAATAGTCCGAATTAGTATTTAGGAGAGGAAAACTTTTTATATGTTTCCCATGTTTATCTCAAAATTTCTCCTTTCCGTTCAAACCAAATTTTAAAACAAGCGTGTCATACAGGCATATAAAAGCTAGTAATATTTAGACCAACCTTTCAAGTAATTTTTTATTTTTGAAATGGCCATTAAAGAGTCGAGACATCTAGAATATATTATAGGTACATATTTAAACATAAGATGAAGTATGTACAAGGATTTTGAGATAGGGTAAAAAGAAAATACCATTATGGGGCTATGGGCCCTTGTTAATATTATTAATTCACCCGCTGGAAAAAAATTGGAACTAAAAATAACAAAACAGAGTGGGAATTGAACCCTAGACGTTCGGTTTGTAGGGAAGCACACTACCATCCAGGCTACAATTATTTTTGTTGTATTTTGTTTATACTTATTATATATGTATATATAATACAGTTTAAAAAAAACCTTCGGGCCCTCGGGAAGATCGGGCCTGGGGCCGTCGCCCCATGCCATAGCCTGCCCTGCAAACAATACCTTGGGAGGCCGTATAAAATGAGAATAGCAGTGACCTTAGCGTGACGGGTCAGCTGATACGGCTCATAATAACATTCAACAAAGCGAATAACATTATTCCTAAAATTTAAAACCGATTGAGCAATCCTTGCTGTGCTGACAATTTGTTCCTCAGAAAGACAGAGTCCTCTGGTCTCGGGCATGTGGTAATGACCTTGACGAAAAAGAAAATGGAAACTAAAATGTGAGAAATGAAAAATACAACGGAACTTATATATAGTCATTGAGCAAAGGATATTAATGTTACATTTATTTCTCCATCCATGGCCTCGTTAAGTGCTTGCCTCTCAACCAAAAGTAAAGGGATATTTTGTTCCAGTTTCATGTTCAAACTTGCAAAAAACCGTTGTACACTTGTACGTTCCTTGTTGTTCTTTTCCACGGTCCCTATACATACATATATGTAGTCATGTAGATACCTCTTCATGATAGTATCAGAGCAGGTCACTCCTCAGGTGATGGCCCCAATGGATCGATTAACACTCACGATTGTAAGAAATAAACATATACGAAGAACGAACGATATCTTCAATGAAATGGGATATCAAAATTATACCATGAGCCTAGCTACAGCTAAATAGTAGGGAATTCAAAAATGTTTTTGTTCAATGTTTGGCCATAGTGACATTAAGTCAACGGTTAATAATTGAAAACATTATTACTAATCTAATTAGACCCACCGTAGTGGGGCGTGATATTGGTAAAAAAAAAAAAAATAGCGCCCCCAAACACTGAAACGGGGAGGCTCCATTTTTCAAAATCAAGCTTGGGCTCTATCAATATAGCGCCGGTGTGTTTGTCCCCCCTCCAATCAGAATTTGTCATCTCATACTCTCTCTTTATTTTTTTATTTTTTTAATTTAAAAGTTAAAATAAAATATTAATTGGGACTTTATAAATAAAGCCCCTACCACTACACCCTTTTTTCACTTTATCTCTCCATGTTGACTCAGCTTTCAAATGGACCAATCAGAAATGGGGGCTTTATAAATAAAGCCCCCCACTACACATGGTCTTAGCGCAACAATCTTTATCTTCGGAGAAGCTCATCATTGGTTGCAGTATGGGGCTGGCAATCCCCCGTACGTGTTGGTCATTTCTTACTTCTTTTATCGCATCACATCGTTTTACTTTTAGAAAGTTCCATGTTGTTTTTTGTTAGCTAAAAATCTTAAGTCTGTTATTAATCAAATCATATTAATTGATGTAATTTTCTCACACATTGGTTTGTTTGTGCAAACCTTAGCTGGACAGGTTCTCCGTCACATGCTTCCTAGACCTCATCAATTACGAGCGCTATTTGCACTAGTTCTCTTGCATTGTGGCATTCTCGTTTTTATAGTATAAGGGGCTGTTTGGTTGATTAAGTGTTGAATCATTAAGATGGTCTGAATGGTTAAGAGACTCTGAATAGTTAAGAGCTAAATCATTCAACATCTCTTATTAGCTTAATGGTTCAGCACTTAATCATTCCATTTCAGATTGCTGAAACAAACAGTCTGAATGCTGAATGATTCAGACCTGAATGATTAAGAAGCTGATTAAGAGGCTACCAAACAGCCCCTAAGTTTAGTTTATAAATCTAATAGTTATGTATTTTTACATGCTAGTTATATCTCTTTATGCACCAATCAGGAATCTCATTCTTCCTTGGCTCGAGATCAATCACCAATTGTTTAATGAAGCGTAATTCTGATACGTGGTTGAAAGTCCGGTGATTTTAGTATTTAAATGTTAAATCTTATGTGTTTGGATGTGTTGATATGTGAGAAAGTGGATAACTATGCGAAAATGATGTTTTGTAGGTTAAACACGAAGATTGGATGAGTTTTGTAAGAAATACATAGATTTAAAATGAAGATATTATTTTATGATGTGAAAGTTCTTTAAAATACGAAGATATGGCTGCGAAAACGAAAAAGTTATGAAGAAAACAAGTTTTCCAGCCGTCTGGGCCCCCGTCTGCCGCCACTTAAGGCCTCTGGGTTTAACTGGCCGCCACTTAACAATATAGTACGAAACACAGACACTTCTAATGGTGCATTGTTGGGTTTGGTTCAGTTCGGTTATTAGCCTCAACCGAAACAAAAATTAACGTTATCGGTTTATCGATCTTATTAACCAACTGGTTAATTGGTTCAGTCTATTTGGTTAGGTTGTCGTTTTTATTTCGGTTTACTTAATTTTTGTTAATAATCAAAACCAAACTTTGGTTAATATTTTTGTTTAGAAGTACATGAAATTGAGGTATAAATACATGAAATAGATGTATAAAGATATAAATATATGAATGGTTCAGTTTCGTTTTAATAAATTTTGGTTAACTTAGGTACAAAAAATTTGATATTAGGTTAACTGGGTTTTTACTTAATTTTCAGTTCAGTTTTGTATTTTTTTTCGACTTTGGTTGAGAGTTCAATTGTTGTTCGCCCCTAGATATTGCTAATCACGTATTATATAGTAAATTATACTCATAGTTTGGTTTGAAGCTGATCAGAGGCTTTTCAAATTGTAGTGGCAGAAGAAATAGGGGTTTTGAAATTTTAAAATTTGAAATTTGAATCATTTATTTTCGTCACTTATTCCGCCCTTTCTCTTTATTTCTTCAAACTCTATGTCTCGTTATAGAGTTCATAGATACTATTGAATAGCAATCTTACATAGTTGATTTCTTACGTAAGTCTTTTCAGTTATTTTTTGTTCTGATAAAATTTTTATACTGTTGATTCTCCTATATATGTTTAATATTATAGTGGAAATGCCCGCGCGTTGCCGCGGGTGTTTATGTTTTTCATCGCACGTTTCGCGCTACTGGTTTCACGCAGCTGTATAGGGACTAAAGCGAGTCAACAATTTCGCAACTCCGTTTTCATTTATGTTACTACTACATCATGTTATTTTCTTTCAACCTCATGCCATGAAAATTTATCCAACTCAAGTTACCAAGAAACTGTTGGTGCATAAATATTTAAAAAAACAAAAAAAAAAGGTTAAATAATGATACGAAGCTAATTCAAGAGGTAACACATTTATACTTTCGCTCTATTTAGAGCTACAGGGCATAACTTTCACACCTCAAGCAATTGGACAAAGAGCAAAGGGATCAGAAAAGGGCCTAACCTACGTCGAGAATAAGAAAAAGGGCCCCAACTTACATTGGACATAACTTTTGCTATGGAACACAAGTAACGAAAGGAATTTTTTAACGAGTAGGATCATATGACAAACAGCCATATGCAATTTGCCCTCACCGCCAGGCCTGGCCCCCTATTTCGGCATTGACATCTTGTTTGAAACTGATATCCCAAATTAATACAGAATAGTCGATTAATTGGTTTTAGGAGTTCAACATGAGGTAGAAGAGCATACATGGAAATGTATTTTGATATTGTAAAGGTGGAGGTGGGTGAAATGTCTACGTTACCCTCCTAAGTGTCTTAATTGTCATAATTATGCCTATAATTCCATTAAATTTCTTGCTTAAATATGTTGTACATGTTGGTTGTTAAGTTGTACGAAAATGTAAATTACCATGTTATACATCACTCCTCCTTAATATTATAATATATAGATATATGTTGCTTATATGAACAACAAACAACAAGCGACGATTCAAGGGGATGGGGTTAAATTCTTTGTGTCGAACCTTCCTGAGAAGTGTTCGTCTGCAGATCTGAAGGATGTTTTGCTACATTATGGGGAGGTTACAGGAATATACATCGCGAGGAAATACGATAGGCTCGGGAAGAGGTTTGGCTTCGCTACATTTAACGTTGCTCGTAATAGATCTGAATTGGAAGAGAGCCTTAGGGATGTGTGGATTGGGAGTTAGAAGTTGTTTATTGTGCCGGCAAGATTCGTAGATGGACAGAGAATACCGGATGATAAAGGTAAGCGGATTGACGGCAAGGTTCATGGTGAGAAGGTTTGGAAGCCGGTACCGGGGGTGGATGAACGGAATAACGAGCATGGCCAGGGGGGTGTAGATGTTATGCAGGTGGACAAAGTCAAGGAAGCTGTGGTTGATCAACGATCATTCAGAGATACGGTGATGAATATAGTGCCGGAGAGTTTGATTCCGGAGGTTACGGTAACATCGGAAGGTAAAGGTTTTGGAGAACTTTATGATTTTGCGGTTGTGGCTAAGGTTAGAGACTTTGGTGTTCTGTCTTCCCTTGATCGGCTTGTTAAGGAAGGCTGGAAAGGAAAGTGTAGGTTCAAGTACCTTGGTGGTTTTTTTATGATGTTGATTTTTGATAGCACTGTGGATAGGGATGATTTCTTTGGGAAGAAAGAGGTTTGGCAAGAATGGTTCTCTTGGGTGGAAGTATGGGCTGGGCAATCGCTAGAGGTAGATAGGATTGCTTGGTTGAAAGTTACAGGTCTACCGATACATATCGCTGAGCCCAAGGTATTTGATGATGTTGCTGCGATATTTGGAGAGGTCGTTCTCTCAGCGCAATTTCCAGAAGACGATGTTTTGTCTTATGCGTATGTGGGAGTCATTCCAAAATCTGTGGATAGGGTCAGGGGTAAGTGTAGGGTGAAGTGGCAAGAGACGTCTGTTATGGTCTTAATTGAGGAGGATATGGATGATTGGTTACCGGACTGTATGTTGGGTTCCTTGGATGCGATGGATAGTGATGATAATGGGTTTTGTGTAGTGGAGAATGAGAGTATGGATCCTAAGGTGGTGACCGAAACTAATCCGAATACAATGGTTGAAGACACAGTTGTAGAGCCGCACCTTAATGGAGTATTTGTCAACAATGTGGTCGAGGAGAGAAGTGTTAAAAGCAGTAAACGGAAAGGGGGGAGATACTCTAAAAAGAAAGGTGCTTTACGTAGATCGTGTTCTCCTTTGGATAATCGCCCGAAGAAACGGAGTAGGGAGGACAATGATGATATGTTCGACATCGACATGTTTATTTTTACTAATAACAATTTGAATGTGGATTTGTGTGATTCGGAACAGGTTGCCGAGGATGAAGAAGTGTTGAATCCCGAATTAATTGGACATGTTGGGGATGGTAGGGACGCTGCTCAGGGAGGTAACGATGATTTACTTGGTCGTGATGCTTCCCGTGATAATCTTAGAAAGGAGGTGGATGACACTATGAAGTTTGCTATTGACCTTGGGGTGATTAACATCGAGAGATACGAGAACAAGTTGATGGAAAAAGTGAACGAAGAAGGTTTACAAGGGGTTACTCAATGAATATACTCTCTATAAATATTAGAGGAATGGGTAGTGTTGCGAAGGGGGATTGGGTTTCAAAGGTTAGATGTAATAATGAAGTGGCATTTGTTATGATACAAGAGACTCAGTTTGCGTCTTTACAAGGCGTGGATTTGGGTAGGTATTGGGGTAGAGGCGTTTTTGAATATGATTGGGTTGATGCTGTTGGGAGGTCAGGGGGTCTTGTGTCTTTATGGGATCAAAAGGTGTTTCAGAAGGTGTCGGTTCAGAAACATAGATATTTTTTGGTGGTTATAGGTATTTTTAAAGAGAGTGGTAAAAAAGTGGGTTTGGTGAATGTATATGCGCCGCAGAAAAACGAAGAAAAAAGGGTTGTTTGGCGGGAGTTACATCTTGTTCTGCAGCAAGAATCGATACAGTGGATTGTGGGAGGTGATTTTAATTGTGTTCGTGATAGAGGGGAGCGGAAAAACTCCAAATTCAACCAGGTTTCGACTAATGATTTCAATGATTTTTTAGATGGTGCCGACTTACACGAGTATGCTTTAAAAGGTAGACAGTTCACCTTTGTGTCTGGTAACAAGTGTAGCAGGATTGATAGGATTTTTATATCCTTAAGTTTTTTGGTGGACTGGCCTGATGCGGAGTATCGGGCGCTAGCGAGGGATAAATCGGACCATAGTCCCTTGGTTCTTAAAGTTGCGTATAAAAATTTTGGTCCTAAACCTTTTAGGTTTTTCAATTCTTGGTTGGATCGGTTGGGTTTTGAAGACGTTATCAAGAGGGCGGTGGATTCGTTCCAATGTGATAGCCCTCCTGATGTGGCTTTAATGAAGAAATTCAAATGTATTCGTAATGCTATTTTGGATTGGAAGAAAAATATGGTGTCTATGGAAGAGGCTGAAAGAGAGGCGGTTGGGAGTGACCTGGAGGTTTTAGATGAATTGGTGGAACAGCGGGATTTAACTGAGGAGGAGCTTTGGGTTTTCGGTGAAGGTAAAATGAGGTTGAAGGAGTTAGATGTTTTTAAGTATAGGGACCTGAGACAAAAGGCGAGGGTTCGATGGGCTAGAGAGGGGGACGAGAACTCTAGTTTCTTCCATGGGGTGATTAACAAGAGGAGAGCTTCTAATTGTATTCCGGGTGTTGTATCTAACGGGGTTTGGTGTACTAAACCCTCTATTGTTAAACGTGAAGTGTTTTCTTTTTTCAGGAACAAGTTTATTGAAGACATGAAGGATCGGCCTCAGTTGATGTGTAGCGATTTGAAGAAATTAGCTGATACTGAAGCTGAATTATTAGTGGCGCAGTTCTCTGAGAAAGAAATTAAAGATGCTGTGTTCGAGTGTGGTAGCGACAAAGCGCCGGGTCCAGACGGGTTTAACTTCAAGTTCATTAAAAAGTTCTGGAGATATTTCGAAGAAGACTTTAAAGCGATTTTTCAGCAGTTTCATGATACGGGTATGATTAACAGGGGGGTTGGGTCGTCTTTCATTACTTTGGTGCCTAAAGTTTCGGACCCAGTGGGGTTAGGAGAGTATCGGCCTATCAATCTCATTGGGGTGATTAGTAAGGTCATATCCAAGGTTCTGGCTAATAGAATGAAGACGGTGATGGAGTCGGTTACTCAGGAGACTCAATCAGCTTTCTTGGCGGGTAGATTTATTCTGGATGGTCCTATGATCCTTAGTGAAGTCATGGCTTGGGCGAAGAAGAGGGGAAAGGAGTTATTTCTGTTTAAGATAGACTTTGAAAAAGCCTACGATAATGTGAATTGGGATTTTTTAATTTCTATCTTGAGACAGATGGGGTTTCCGGCTTTATGGTGTAATTGGATTTATGGTGTTTTATCTTCCGCGGCTTCTTCGGTTATTGTTAATGGATCTCCTACCTTTGAGTTTGTGTGTAGCAAAGGTATTCGTCAAGGGGATCCTATCTCTCCTTTCTTATTTATAATTGTTATGGAAGCCATTTCTAGCATTATTAGGAGGGCGTGCCGTATGGGGCCGTTTGACGGGGTGAGACTTCCGAATGATGGGCCAGTTTTATCTCACCTATTATATGCGGATGATGCTATTGTTATGGGGGATTGGTCATTATTCAATTTTAAGGCGTTGCGTCGTATCCTTCGTATCTTTCATTTGGTCTCCGGTTTGAGGATCAATATTAATAAATCGATTCTGTATGGGATTGGGGTGGAGGCAGAGGATGTTAATAGTCAAGCGCAGTCTTTGGGGTGCAAATCTGGGGATATTCCGTTCAAATACTTGGGAATTCAAGTTGGGGGGAATATGAGCCGTATTAATAGCTGGGATCCGGTGGTCCAAGTGTTTACGAAGCGTTTAAGTGGTTGGAAGGCTAGAACCTTATCTATAGCTGGGAGATTAGTCCTAGCTAAGGCGGTTTTGGAATCTATTCCTTCTTATTATTTCTCGTTGTATAGAGCTCCAGTGGCGGTGATTAACAAACTTGAAAGTCTGATTAAGAGGTTCCTGTGGGGTGGTAATGATGAGATAGGTAAAATCCACTGGGTTGCTTGGGATAATGTTGCAAAACCAAAGAAATATGGAGGATTGGGTTTAACGAAGCTAGATGTGTGTAATCATTCGATGATGCTTAAGTGGCTTTGGAGATTTAGAACAGAAGAGGGGACGCTTTGGAAGAGGGTTATTATTGCTCTTCACACGTCCAATAGGAGATGGGACATGTATCCGTGGAACAGGTTGGCTACGGGTCTGTGGGGTAAGATAGTGAAGCTTGGATATGACACTAAACGGCAGGGGGTGGGGTTTCTTAGCATGATCAGAGGTACCGTAGGTAATGGGTTGGAGGTGAGGTTTTGGGTGGATAGTTGGATAAACGACGTTCCGTTGAAAGATTTATTTCCCAATTTGTTTCGTATTGAAAAGGATAAATGGTGCAAAGTGGCCGCTAGAGTTGGTAATTCGTCTGTTGGAGGGTTAGTTCAATGGGATTGGAAGCGTTATCCGGCGACGGTTGATGAGATACAGGAGCTCATTGAATGTTATAGGATGGTTGCTAATGTCTCTTTAAATGATTCGAAGGATTCTTGGAGGTGGAATTCAGCGGCTAATTGTAATTTTTCTGTTAAAGAGGTTCGCGAATGGTTAACTAAATCAGAGGGGCAGGAGAATTCGCGTGGTTTCAAATGGTGTAGGTGGGTTCCTGGGAAGTGTAACGTCTTTATGTGGAGGGCAAAACTTGACCGCTTACCTACGGCTGCGGCTCTGCTTCGTAGGAATATTACTGTCGGAGATGGCTCCTGTTATATGTGTGGAGACGGGGAGGAAACTTCTGAACATCTCTTCACGGCCTGCCCTATAGCGAATGGTATTTGGAGTAATATTGCGTCTTGGTTAAAAATCCCCCCGGTATTCGTTTTTTCTATAGAAGATATTATTCGTCTTTCGGAGTTTACGAATTGCTCGAACATTAAGAAGAAGATGATATATGGGGTTTGTATTGTTGCTTGTTGGAAGATATGGGCTTGTAGGAATGAGGTGGTGTTTTCTCAAGCGACGGTGAACGTTATTAGAATGGTGGCCGATATTAAATCTATTAGTTTTCTTTGGTATAATTGTAGGTTGCAAAAGGATAGGATTACATGGAAAAGTTGGTGTAATGGTGATGTAACTTGACTTTGTATTGGTGGCTATCTCTTCTTTGGAGATAGTCGGTGTTTGTTGTGTTAATGAAGTTCACCTTTCAAAAAAAAAAAAAAAAAATCATATGTGCTATGGTTCTTCACTTTGTAGATGTAGTGGTCTTTATCTCAAACAACTTACCCGATACACAAGGTCTAATCATACAAGATTACTAAGAATCAGGGTTCACCCATCGCGTGGTTTAAAGATAGGATAACCACTAAAGAAAATTCATGATAATGACTTAGATTAGGCATGTCAAGACTTACATTACAATGTAATGGACCTTTATTAATCATATAGATTATGTTGCGATAAACAAACATGTAACACATACCGCTAAATCGCTAATGGTTTATTACTAAGTATATGGACGCAACTCTACAAGTTACAAACAAATGTAGTTTTGGTATAACAGATATAAACGTCATTCAGTTAGGAAAGCTCCTGGTCGATCGAATGTGATATAAAGTTTTCTGAAGCCTGTATTTTAGCACGGCCCGATTGCCAGCCCGAAAACCATTTCCGTACACGGGTGAGGTGTCAGATTCAATCCGCTGGTTAAAGAAGGTTGCAAGCTTCTTCTCAAATGGAAATATTCTCCGTTGCCTTGATAGGGATGCTATCTCGGATGTTAACCACATATGAGCTACCGTTTGACATATTCCTTCTTCGACATCTGGACGGAGAGCCGGGTACCCTTCAGTAACAAATAAAATCAGTAAATGATGGATAAATCTGAACATTATTTGAACAAATGATTAAACGTTACGTTAAACTGAAAACCAGATAATGACTTGTATGTAATTGATCATATCAGTTTTGTTTGATGGTATAGTTTAATTTAATATGTAAATGACATGAACTATTACAAAAATCTAAGAATTTTTAAGGAAAAAACTGGAACATAATGCAATGAATTCATATGATATGATATGATATAAATTTGTCCGGTTTTGCAATGGCGATGAACAAAGAGTTGTGGCTGAACCTTTAAGTCGCAACCATGCATGCATCATTTTATGAGCCAAGATTGATCCAGTAAGCAACCTGTTATTTAGCAGCCATAAATTGAGTTAATCTTCAAACACAATTTTTTTAACTTATTTTGACCCGCCCATTTCCCACCTCTAGTGTAAACTAGTGACAGGAAAACACTCAAAAACAATACCTTGGGAGGCCATATAAAATGAGAATAGCAGTGACCTTAGCGTGACGGGTCAGCTGATACGGCTCTATTCTTATGCCTGGGACCCGATTTCCTATCCCAATTCTTGGTTGTCTTGAAACCTACCAACATAATAACATTCAACAAAGCGAATAACATTATTCCTAAAATTTAAAACCGATTGAGCAATCCTTGCTGTGCTGACAATTTGTTCCTCAGAAAGATAGAGTCCTCTGGTCTCGGGCATGTGGTAATGACCCTGACGAAAAATAAAATGGAAACTAAAATGTGAAAAATGAAAAATACAACGGAACTTATATATAGTCATTGAGCAAAGGATATTAATGTTACATTTATTTCTCCATCCATGGCCTCGTTAAGTGCTTGCCTCTCAACCAAAAGTAAAGGGATATTTTGTTCCAGTTTCATGTTCAAACTTGCAAAAAACCGTTGTATATAAAGATAGAGTGGTTGACAATCCGCGGTACCCATGATTGCAGAATCAAGACACTCTAAGCATAGTTTTCTACCATCATTAAGAGCAGCATATTGTACTTCCTTTGGCTGAAAATGACAAACATTCACTTGGTATATGGAAACATTATAGGAAAAACAAGTTTGAACCAAATGCAAATATTAACAAAAAGGAAATTGTGAAAAAAGTGACCAACTTCTTCAAGGCAGAAAAAAATTACCAATACATCAACAGTCATGGCATCACTTTTTCCCGGGTAAGATTTAACTACGTGAAAATGGTTACTTTTCAATGATATTAGCCTTAATCAAAACTTACCTCGAAACGATCACAGCTACAACACCTAGGAGTCCCATCACGCTCATGACGCATCTCATTATTAGTACTGTTGTTTTGGCTATGTGAAGGCAAATTAGGATAATGTACTTTACCCAACAATTTTGATAACCAGCAGAACAACTAATTAATTGATGCTTTTGCCAACAAAAGCAAACAACCTGAACAAATAAAAGCAGTATATAAATAGATGGCAAGAAATACATGACTAGATCAGTGATTTGGAGGGCTGCCCGAAGAAGAAAAACAAAGTGTAAATCATAAACATTACCTGGGCCAAAGCTGCATCCTGTTTGTGACCCGTTTTGAACCATTTATTCAAGCGAAAGCCAAGGTTGAATGTTTGTGCTAATTTTCAGTTCCCAGCTCCAACATGCAAGACTTTCAAGACTCCAACTTCCATGTTGTTTACTTTTCAATTCCACCTAGCACTGTAGACTCTACGAATGATTACCCCCATTGATCTGAATATCACCATTTGTCCCCTTGCGCATCTTTATTCTTCAATCCAATATCACACTTTACTAGGAGTTATAATGTAAATAGACTTTAATTCAAATATGTTATCATACTCACGTATACATCACAGCCGGTTTGAATTATTAACCCATGTCAGTTCATTTACAACATGTAAACTCGTTTGACATGGTTCGTCTCCGGGTTCTCCAATTCAACTCGCCAAACCGACACGAATGTTACCCGTATTCGTACCTGTTGATGCTCCACTAGGAACAACCGTTTGGAGTGACGTAGCATTTGATAGATTAATATCCACCTACAACATAGAAAATTAGCTTCTAAATTATAGAAGGGCCTTATCAGACTTTAATTCAACACTAAATATAATGTCTAGTGCTTACATTAATATTCAAAATGTGCTATGAATTATTAAATATGTGATACATTGCTTACCTAAAACATCAACAGGTGGAAATTTAAAATAAATCGGGTCTAAATACGTTGAAAATAAATAAGACAGCTCAAAAAACATCTACCAAATATTAAATTTTTAAAAGTGTTAATGTTTTTTAGTGTGTATGCATACTTACTTTCTACACACATATAACTATATGGAGTGATTTTAATTCTTACAGACTTAAAATGAAACAAATTTAATAGTGTAAATTGAGCTACACATATTCTTCAATTATCATATCTAAGAACCCAAAGCAAGTTTCACCAACTGAAAGTCTTTGCTCACCTCCAAAAGCTTTCATGATTGTATGAAGTATGAACTGCTCATACCTGATAAGAAGAATAACAACACAATATTAGATCCTTAAAGTTCTAGAATTTTAACTTTTTAACTTTATGACAATAGCATCATGATAACACTATCATTGTTAAAACTTGCTAGACAGCTTCCAAATACCACTAAATGTCTATGACCCATCACCACTACTGTTAACCGTTGCTTTCCGGTGACTAGTTTGTCTTCACTGCTGGCAACCACCACCGACACCGGGAACAACCACCTTAGCCCCTAATAATCTCGAAAAACCAAAACATCGAAATTGAGTCATGTAAACCAGAAAAGAAGTGTTAAAAGTGCTGGTCTTACCTACTACAAAGTCGGTAAAATAAATGGAAGAAGCCTTGGACTTGTATGCAAAAAGGACAAAACCTTGGACACGTTGCATGTATCATCATGAAAAGAAACGTGTCAATATGACATTCAATCAACATAACGACTATAAAGACAATAATAAAAGTATAGTGGCTGCAATTAAGAAACCACATAACCAAAAGGAATAATTACAAATCAATCAAAATTGGTTCTATAATTTCTTATCTTGCTTAGATGATCAAAAACCCTGTATACAATCTATGTTGCACGGGAACTGGTACGGGAACGAGAAACGGGTACGGGTACGGGAACGGGAAACGGCAAAACTCAAAAAATCAAGAAACGGGTACGGCACCGGTACGGAAATAAATACATATATATATATATATATATATATATATATATATATATTATAATATTTAATACTAAATCAAACAAATGAAAAAAAATTGAAACTTATTTGAAATGATCTATACGATTTTCAAGTTCACACAAAAAATGAATATCGATTTCTTTATTTATTTACCATAGTTTTATTTATTTAGGCCAAAGTTGGGCTCAAACAAACCTTTTAATAAATATTAGATAAAACTTCTACATGACCTAGTAGTGCTGTACTGGTAATAGGCTGGCCCAAAACAAGTACGGATTAGAAAAAGCCCAAAGTTTATCCACCAAAGAAAATAAATAAAACCCTAACTCATCATATAAGAAACCTAAACATATTCAGCCGCTGCACCTAACCGCCGCACCGCCGCACATCTGCAACCGCCGCACCGCCGCACCTCTGGTAACTTTAGGTCCTGTTCAGGATCTCTCTCGCCGGAACGTGCTGGTAACTTTAAAAAAAACGTCCCCAAATCTAGAAACCACATCAGAAACGCCCTTTGACTTTTCGAAGCGGTCAAGAAACGGAGGAGAAACGTTTCTGGGCGTCCCCGTACACGTTTCCGTCCCCGGCGAGTTTCGGGTACGGGGTACGGCACCTCTTAGCCGTTTCTGTGCATCAGAGTATACAATTTCTTTAATGATTCAAACAAATAGCTCTTTACTTCAAGAGCTTTCAAATCCTTGTTACACAGTTATATACTAATTGTTCAAGAATAGGTTAAAAATGGAGAATCGTTCATACCTTGTGAGAGGAAACAGATTTGCTAAAACCACAACGGGTCTTGCTTTATAATACGTAGCAGCAGAAGAAAAGAAACGATTCAATTACCAAGGATTCATTTTATTCAATGGATTCAATTGCTTCGTGTAATTGGCATTAATAAGGGACTTGTCAGTTTTGAGGTTGATAAAAAAAACGTAACCATGGTAACCTTGGCCAAGCCTTGTGGAGTAACGCTGCGTTTGGAAGGATGTTAAGAAATAATCTTGTTCTAGAGTTTTTTTAAGGAGAGAAATGGAAGGAATGGGAAGGAAAATTTTGCTTTATTTCCTTCATTTCTCATCCTTCCAAATTGGAGAGATTTGGAAGGAAATGGTTTTTTAAACATAAAACACCTACTTTTCTTTTCAATTCTTTCCAACTCAGGAACACACTAATTAATTATATCTTTCATTTCCACTCCCTCTCTTTTCTCTTCTAAATTCCCTTTCTCTCCTTTTCCTTCGTTTATTAAACTCGGGAACAGAGTGTAAAGTAGGGAAATTAAGGGTAGGATTGTAAAATTGATTTGATATTGTAAAGGATGAGATGTGTGAAATGTCTATATTGCCACTTTAAGTGTCTTAATTGCCACAACTATACCCATACTACTCTTAAATTTCTTTTTTAAATATGTTGTACATATTGCTTCTTAAGTTTTACGAAAATGAAAATGATTATCTTAGCCATCACTCTTCCTTAATAAGATAATACAGATAACTAGTTGAGAGATTTGTGATTTCCCATTATATGAGTCTTTATAAACTTGTGAGATTAGACTTATAAAAGTAGCATTTTGACGGTTTCAAATGTTTTTATTTATCTTGATCGTTAGTTTTTTTTTTGTTCTAATCTCTTTGTTCAAATTTGAAGGCTTCTAAAAAGATCCAATTTGATTGGATTAACATGTTGATGATATTCATATAGGCTCAAAGCATAATTCAAGCTGGTCATTAGGTGTATTGAAGCAATTGTTGAGACAACATCATCTTGGTATAATTATCTATACTAACATTTTAGGTGTAAAGCAATTGTTGAGACAACATCATCTTGGTATAATTATCTATACTACTATATAATTACTATATAATACATTCTAGATGGGCAACAAGGTAATTTATTCTATTTTTTAAGATGGCATATGAAGAGTTTTATGCTTTACACCTAAAATGTCATGAAAAACTTTCTAACACTACCCCTATTTGCAAAACTTACTTGTACATTACATAGTCTCCTCCATTAATGCTATAAAATTCACAAAAGAATAAAATCAAAAATAAAAACAATGGGTAGTTAACACAAAAATTTAACCAATGAACTTAAACACTAAATAAATGAAACTTAATGAGAAGATGCCTTTCTTTTCTTCTCATATTCGTAAGCCATAAACCATAACTTCCTTGATAATTATTTTTTTATGTCCATCATTTAAGAAAGGAAACTGATCGGTCTTTATCATTGTTATTATTTTCTCATACCATTAAAACCTCTTATTATATGTATTCCTTTTGACATCATCATTGTTGCCTTCCAAATCTCTCATTCAAGCAAACCCTCCCTTAAATTCAAATGGGCTGTCTCTATTTGGATGGGCGGGTCGTTTCCGTAAATACCACCGCATCGCCAACACCACACCTTCATTTTGAATAATAAGCTTTCGTTCAGGAGTTATATTATTGATCTTATCGCGGAAAGTCACCTTGAGGAACCAATCCATGAAGAAGCAATGTCTTTATTGATAAAGCTGGTTAGGGAGGCCCCCTCTCCGTATAAGTAGAGCTTTTCCTCCATCTAATATAAATATAGGCCCTCAAAGAATTCATTCCAAGCCCTCTCGCCCTTCCAAAAGTGAGAATGGCAGAATCATGAATTAGAGAATTTCGATAAAGCCTAATTTGTTCTAGGTAACAATCCAAACTCTGTAACTTTGTTTTATAGTAAACTTGAAAAGAAATTTTTGTAGCAACAACTACCAAGTCATTCCTTTACTTTTATTATTAAATTATTTGTGAAGTAGTTAAATAATATATATATCGTTTTGCCTTAAAGTAGGATAATATTTTCCACATACTTTGTGTTGTATTTTACATTGTTTGATGCTGTTCACAGTTCACATGACAACATGTTCTACACACCTAGAATGATGGTTCTTCTTTACTTAAAAACTAGAGTTAATGATTCAATTAAATGGAAGGAAACCATATGTTTAGATAAATTTGGACATGGTTTTAATACATGAGAGGAAAGTTAGGAAACATTATATTTTTAATAATGCTCAACGAATGATGTGTAAATGTAATGCTTTCTAAACTTTATATTGTTATTTTTTTACTTAAACTACATGTTTACTATTTAACATGTTAGAGGAAAACCTAACAACAATTTAATTGTCCCTAAAGAATTATAAATTGAAATGTATGATGCGTACAGAATGTCGGATGGTCATAAAAAAACCACGTAAAATGCAAAAATAATGTTTTTATGTGTCTTAAAACTAAATGAAAAATATTATCTTACCCATCTAGAACCCATTATATAGTAGTATAGATATAGATATAAATATATAGCCAAACATCATGCAGCCCCGCCGCAACGCGCAGGTTCTTGCTAGTACTAATAAAATATACACATTAATTGAACGGGTATTAGGAATCATTGGTTCAAATGCACTTATGTTATTTATATATTTATTATTGTTTTTTAAGAAAAATGGTCAATTCCTCAACAACTCAAATATGAAGTAAGCGAAATTTTATGCAAGAAAAACATAAATAAAAAGTGGTGGTGATTTCCCTTTCTTTCACGTCTGGATAAAATTAAAAAGTTGTGGCGATTTTCCCTTTCTTTTAAGGCCGGATAAAATTAAAAAGTTGTGGCGATTTTCCCTTTCTTTCACGGCCGGATAAAATTAAAAAGTTGTGGCAATTTTCCCTTTCTTTCACGGCCGGATAAAATTAAAAAGTTGTGGCAATTTTCCCTTTCTTTAATCCAAACAAAGTTAGGCAACAGATATTGTTAATCACATAACATATCAACTTTTGGTCAATTTCGGTTAAAGGTTCAGTTATTTTTTGCCCCTAGATATTTTTAATCACATAACATGTCAATATTTTTAATTAAAAGAATTATTATACTATACCCAAATTATGAACAATAAAATTCCCGTTTTTTATGATATAGTTTATTTTAAAGTATTAACGTATGAAAAAATTATAGTCGTTTACAATTCGTAGGATTAGTTGCCAGTTGGCTTAAAATATGGGGAAAGGGTGAAACTGTTATTTAAATAAATAAAAGTTAACTCATAACTTTTGAGTATCTTAAAATGGTCATATAAAATATATTACATATAGTATAGATATCTAGGGGTGAGCAAAAATTGAACATTTAACTGAAATCGAACAAAAAAACAGAAGAACTGAACCGAAAGCAATCGAAAACTGAATTACCCAAAAACCGAATTAACTTAAAATCGATTTTTTTGTACACTTAGTTCAATAAAATAAACCAAACCGAAATAGAACCATTCATATATTTTTAGCTTATATACCTCTATTTCATGTATTTATACTTTCATTTCATGTATTTTTAGGCAAAAAAATTAAGCCAAAGTTTGGTTTTTGTTATTAACCAAAATTAACTATACCAGACTCAAAACCGATAATCTAACCATATAAACCGAAGTAAGTAACCAATTGTTTAATAAGATAAATTAATTGATTACTTTGGTTTTAGTTTCGGTCGAAGCACATAATCAAACTGAACCGAACCATACACACCCTTAGAGGTGTTTGTATTCCCGCTGTATCGCGCAGACACTTTACTAGTTTTAAACAATAGTTGCATTCGTTACACTGAAAAAAACCACTTAAGAATGTGTGTTTTGAACATGTAATAGCTTGTTTCGTATTTAAAAGATCATAAATCTTTTCTTTAACGACAAATTTTATTATATCTTAATTCTACTTACAAAAATTTGAACTCAAAACCTCACATTTGTAACGGGACAGTATACCACTAAACATAAAACTTAATCAACGTTAAATCGTCTAAAGCTTTCATTTCTGATTTTTGGACAAAACCACTTGCAGAAAAACTGAACTCTAAAAAATAAGGGTGGATGGGGCGCTACCAGAATTTGGCACGGGTACCCCACTACCAGCACGGTAACACCGTCGCCCCCCGTGCTGGTAGGGGTCCCGTGAACCGTTTTCTGGTTCTTGTTACCGTGCTGGTAACCATTAATAATAATTGCAACGGTCGATTTTTAGTATTTATTTTTTGACCGTTTGAATGAATTTAATATTAAACGGTAACAATTTTTTGATTGTTAATTTAGTATAAAACCAAATCCATTTTTTTTATCAATTTTTCATCTTCAAGTTGATCACAAATGGCAAACCAAAACCCAAATACAAATCCAATCCCGCCGCCGCTAAACCGTGTGCGACAACCAATCTGGAACTTGTAGGACGAACTCGCCTTGGTGAATAGCTATATTGCTATTCAAGAGCAAGGACCCGAGCGAACGCAAAGTTTTTGGAAAGCGGTTGTCACAAGATTCAATGAACAATTTGGTGAAAACAATCGTTCAACGGACGTGATATATGGAAAGTTTGTATCTTTTAAAGTCGAAGTGCGCAATATTTCAACAATTATTCGTTAATGCGATGGATGCCAATCCGGGGTTAAACGAAGATGAATTGATTGAAGAAGCCCGTAACCAATACCGAAACATACACAATAATAACTACTCGAGGGTCGAGGTTTAGAGAGCTATGAGAGGACGTTTTATAATATAGCCGTGTTTCTACTATTTATTTACGTTTTTAAATAATGGTTTGATGTCATGTATTGATGTTATTTTATGGAATATTTTATTTTATTTAGGTTAATAATATGTTTAATTAATGTTTTGACAAAATTACACTTTGTGTCCTTAATGTATTAATGAAATTATGAAACATGCCTTTTTTTTTTTTTTTGCATTTTATGTCCAAAATTTGTTTTTTTATTGCATTTTATGTCATTTCTGACTAACTGGGTTAGATTTCTTAGTTAACCTCAAAACCATCAGGGGTATTATTGTCCATTTACCACATTAAGGACACAAAGTGTAATTTTGTTTTTTTTATTATAGTTTAGTTTTTTTGTGGGACCCACTCACCACCACTTCATCTTCAACCTCCACCCACTACCACTTCATCTTCAACCTCTACCACCACCTCTTTTTATATTCTTCACCTGTATGTTATAATTATATGATTTGTGTTTTTCAAAATCCATAATCTTGAGATATAAACAGAAGCTGCGGACATTAAATTCCTCATCCCCTTTTATAACCTCATCATGATCATCATCATCCCAAACCCTAACTTCACGATTAAAGTCAATTACATCATCCAAAACCCTAATTTCATTATCATCATCATCCCCTCATCTTCAACCTCCACCCACCACCATCATCCCCTCATCTATAAAACCCTAACAGAGAGGGAACCTTTTCATCTCACATATACAACTCTAGATCAATTATTCAATCTCAACTAGGCTGCTTAATTACTTTACATCAATTTCCAAGTCAATTAACAAACAATAAATAATATGTTGAAATAAAACAAAATCAAACCTTGTCCCAAGAAGCTTCAGGATCAAGCAATTTGGCAAACGTGAACGGAGATACATGTCCATTCTGAAGCTTTTTACTCTGAGCAACGATGTAATGGTGCTGGAAGCGTGAAGAAGCAATGATGGTGATGATGATACCATTAATGACGACATATAAATAAGGTGGTGTGAGCCAGGAGAGTATAACCGACCAGATAACACGAGAGTATAAAACATAATTTAATAGCCGTTGCAACTGATATAACGCCGGTGGAGATTAATATTATCTTGGTAGAAAGCGATGATGTTGAAGAACCCATTTTTGTAACCTTTACGCCTAAGTTGAAAAGCTCTGTGTGTGTTTTGATTGTTGAATGTTGATGCTTTTGATTGGGGAGGACAACAACAACAACAACAACGACAACGACGACGACAACGACAACAACAACAACAACAATCGTGTGGTTTTCTATAATGTTGATGGTGGTGGTTGAAGATGAAGTGGTGGAGGTTGAAGATGAAGTGGTGGTGGGTGGGGATTTTGAAAGGACCATTTTACCTTTGAGGGGATTGAGGATAACTGAGTTATTTCTAAAAGACATAAACTGTTAAAAAAACTGAGATTTTGGACATAAAATGCAAAAAAAAAAAAAATTTTAAGGGCATGTTTCATAATTTAATTGATACATTAAGGACACAAAGTGTAATTTTGTATTAATGTTTCTTAAAAAACTAATAAAAAATAAAGATTTCAGTAAAGTGAATCAGCTAAGTGCTGCCTACAAAAGAGTGTTTCAGTAAAGTAAATCAGTGAAGTGATGTGACAGTGCAGGATTAGGTAAAATCGTGAAAACATGAATCTAGTTACGTCCCTTTAAGCCTAAGTGAAGAAAAGATGGTAAAAAAAAAAGTGAACTTTAGGGTATATAATAAAATGATTAATAATATCCCAATTTCTTCTTCTAGTCTACTAGTCTCCGGCGGCTGTGGCCATCATCACCATGTTCCGCATCTCCGCCTTGTTCCGGTCACATCTACACCGCTTCTCCACCGTCTCCGTCACCTCCGGCCACCACCAACCTCCCATCATCACCTACCTGACCGACTCCCTCCTCTTCTCCAAAGAAGACGCCCTCACCCTCTCCTCCAAAGCCAACCTCAAGTCCACCCTTAATCCCCACCCCTTTATCCTCCAAACCCTCCTTAATTACGGTCTTACCCTCCCCCAGATCCAGCAACTCATCTTCTCCGTCCCCAAAATCCTCACTTGCAAACCAGACAAAACCCTCCAACCCAAGCTTCAAGTCTTTCAAGACCTTGGCCTTTCCGGGTCGGATCTTGTTAACCTTATCCGACGTAACCCGGATGTCTTCGGGTTCGGTTTGCATACCCGGATCATCCCTGGGATTAATCTGTTAAAAGGGTATTTAGGTAATAATGAAAACGTGGTTGAGTTTATTAACAAATCAAGATGGTTGTATTGCACTAATTATGCTATGAAAAGATTGTCCACAAATGTGTCTTTGTTAAAGAGTGTTGGGCTATCAAATCAGAGGGTTGTTAGGTTTTTGTTGAGTAAGCCGGAAAACGCTATGGTGAACCCGAAACTACTTGCGAATCGCATTATTTTTGTCGAGGAACGGTTGGGGGTTTCGCGGGTGGTAGGGGGTTTTATACATGCTTTGAGTGTGGCTCTGTATGTGACCGATGCTGAACTTGAGGAGAAGATGAAGGTGTTTAGGAGTTTTGGGTGGGAGGATTCGGATATCGCGTTGTTGTTTAGGCATCAGCCGTATTGTTTGAATAAGTCTGAAGAGAACATATGCAAAAAGTTGGAGTTTTTTATGAAGGGGCTTGGGTATGTGCCCGCGTATTTGATTAGGTGTAATACTTTCTTTACGTTTAGTTTGAGTAAGAGGGTTGTACCGAGGAACAAGATGTTGATGATCTTGAGGGAAAAGAAGTTGGTTAAGGGGGATAAGCCGACACTTATAACCGTTGCGTCTCAGTCTGAGTTGAAGTTTCTTGATTACTTGCGCGGTTTTGAACGTGATGCACCTGGGTTATGTGAAATGTACATGGATTGTGTGAGAAGAGCTTGTTAGGTTAGGAAAGGTTTTTTGGTTGGTGTATACCATAAAGATAATCTTAATTCTTCAAGGGTAATGTGGTGGCCTTTTTTTGGCCAAAAGGATGGTGCGAGTTTGTTTGTATTGTATACGCCTTTTTAACGTTTGAGTAGTTGAGATGTTAGACTCTTGTTGAGGGGTTACTATCTTTGAAGTTTGTATTGACACTCGATTGACCTCATTTTTTTTGTAGGATTTGAAAATAAATGTGAGAATTGGTATAGAACATGGTGAGTTACAGCAGCAGTAGTCATATGATCTTTTTCAATAAAGTTTCTTATGTTCAGCTACTTGTGTTTTGATACTTTTAAGTTTGGGTGTATGAGAATTGCCGATTTGTCCAGGGTTGTACACGAGCCGAGCCAAGACCAGCTCTAGCTCAGATTCAGTTTTAAACTGAGCCAACTTGTTTGGCTCTGTTTTTTTTTTTTTTTAAATGGCCCAGTTAGGCTCGGTTGAATTGTTACTGGCACTTGCAACATACAAGTGCAGAAGGTCTTGATGTGAAGTGGACCACATAATATAGGGTTGTTTTTTTCTTAAAAGATTAAATTTCTTTTATTTGAGCTTATTAAAAGTTGGGGCTGATTTAAACAAATTAAACTAGTAGTAGTGAGCCAACTAGGTGAACATAATAAACTATGCGGAGTTGCTTATTCTAATAGGTTTATTTTAGAAAACACAACAATTTTAGTACTTAAAAGCATGCTTATTTTCTTATTTGAAAGGTAGATGTTTGGTGAAATTATGACATTGTTGGTAGTTTATATTCTATACAAGCAGTCGTGGTTTTGTTATGCTGGCATTATCAAGTATAAACGGTACCAACATGCACTGCTGGTGTGTTAAAACATTGTTCGAGATAATGAAGTTTGACCTCAAAAGTCAAAACTTAAGAATCCCTAATTCCATATGCACAAACTTAATCATCAATAATTTAAGATTATAATTGTAGTACACAAGACAGACAGACAGACAAACAAAAGTCAATTACAACCTCCCTCATACAAACGAGCACCAAGCTCTTACTCTGAATTGACGGAATTGCATCAGTGTTCTACACTGATTGCCGGTACCGTATTATCTTCTAATCGGGATCATTGGGTTTGGGTTGGGGCAACAGACGGACCATTTTCTGTATCTTCTTGCAGAAACATTCTTCAAAGACATGCTACTCCTTTCTATCCATTTTCAGTGGATAAAAGGCGTTCCGAAGAAGGTGTCCGTTTTCATTTGGAGAGCTGAACAAGACCGACTGCCTACGAAGAAAGGGCTGCTGAAAAGACGTATAATTCATGGACCTGCTGATTGCAAATTGTGTGGGGAGCTAGAGGAAGACGCCGATCATTTATTGACAGCATGTTATGTGGCATCTTGCCTTTGGCACAAGGTTAGCATTTGGTGCAAAATTCCTCCTCTATACGCATTCAACGTTCGTGACCTGCTGCAGATTCACAATACTCCCGACATTTCAAAGAGCAAACAAAAATGGGTTTATATGATCATTCTCGCGACGTCATGGACTATTTGGAAAGGCCGCAATGCCGCAATCTTTCAAGGAAAAAGGGCAAATTTGGATGGATTATTTGGAGAAATACAAGCAACTTCGTTTAGCTGGGTCAATCACAAATCCAAACCGGCTGGCTGGACTTGGGAGAAATGGAAAGCTTTCGAAATTCCGATCACTTGATCTATGTCATTGGGTATTGGGCGTTTTCCTGTAACAAGGTGCTTTTTGTATTTTTTTGGCGTTCTTATGTGCGACTAGTGTCTTATTAGTTGGCAACCATGTACATATTTTTGGTGATCTAATAAGAGTTGAAATTTGCCGATAAAAAAAAAATAAAAAAATTTCTTTTCGGTTTTCATCATCTGGGCCCGGATAATTCAACCGCATGCAAATTAATCCAATCCGAGTTAGGTCCAGCTCGTGGCGCAGCACCTCTACTTTCTGCCATTCATCCCATCGTTCCGCGAGACATCCTAACAACATCCGACATCTTTGGGCGGTCCATTGGTGAGCCTTGTGTGCATAACAATGCCACCTGGATTAACTGCTCAACCTCAATTGGTTTCTAGATTGGGGTCCACAAGCATCTCGAGTTTCTTCTCGCCCTGAAAACAATTTGGTTTTAGTATGGGCCCAACTCGATAGGTTTTAATACATGTCAAAGTGAATAGGGTGGGTTGACCCTTAAAACATTTCTCCCGTTTTCTTATTTTTTTTTTATAAACAGTTAATATCTATACTACATTATAAAGGAGAAGACATGAGTAAATATGTCCAAATTATTTAAACTTAAGATAACATACCAAGGGTTTCTTTACAATTTTCTAAATCTTACCACTTTTCTTCCCTAAATGCCCTAGAAGATAATTAACTTTTACATGAAAATGAAACTCACCTAAACTAAATAAACACACGGAATATCAATATTTTTGAACAAATTTCATACAATGGCGATGAAATATAATAATTTAAGTTATCACAATGAATAATCTTGTCTCAGCTAAACTTGTATGAATTTTAAAACTTTGCCATAATAATCCTTATATTATAAACCCTTTTTATATATATGCGTCTACCCAGCGGCAAAGTGGACGGGATGGTTCGATTCACTGGCTACATTGGGCAATTTTTTAACTGCTGGCTCAAGTTGGGCAAGTCTATTACAAACTTACAAATCACAACTTTTAATTTCTAAATGGACAATGACCTTCATATGATAGTTTATACAATATCATATTATTACTACATGCTTTTGTCATGTAAATGAACTTCATCATTTAGCAAGGTGTCTTCAATGGCACGGTTATGTGGATATGTGAAGAAACACGAATCCTGGATCACCGAACAAGCACTAATCCAAGGAGTGATTCTACGGTATTTTGTAAAGAGAGTGTGTTTATAAAATACGCGAGGGTCAAGGATAAGACCAAGGAGTTTAGAAGACTACCGATTAGAAGAGCCGAGCCTCTAAAAGTTAGTGAAATAAACAAGGGGTTGAAGGAGTTCGTATTCTTCTTAAGTGAAAGTATATGTGATATTGGATGCCAACAAAAGGAGAAGGAGCTTCTCCTTTTATAGTACCTAGACACCACACTTTCTCAGCCCATCCTCTACCTTTGACGGGGCCCGGCCTAGGTAGAGGCGTCTCCAAGAATCCGGCCCAAGTCCTTAAGCCCATTTGGTGCAAGTGGGTTTTGATAAAAAGGAGAAAGTAAAATACTAAGGGGGATGTTACCGTCCTGACAACTGTACACGTGGCGCCCGCCTATTGGTAGACCGAGGGCGGTGGATAATCGTACTTTTTCTTGGACCCCGAGACAGGTTGGGAAAGTCTGCTGTCCGGAAGATATCTAGGCTGGGAGGCTGCCACGTCGTCGTCCTTTCTGCATGTCAGACTGAGAGTAGTCTTTGATTGGAGAGGGACTCTGACGGGCAGCATGTTGCGTCAGAGATATTTTGTTTGGGGCAGGGGCGAGTCCCAAGGCTGCCCCAAAAGGTATCTTCCAGTTGTGTTTGGCGAGGCTTCCTTTGGCTTGCTGGGGAAGCTTCAAAGCATGTTGGGTCCGCCGACGTAAAACAGGCGGGTAATGCTACTTCTGGCGTTAGTTGGGCGCCAGATGTATCGCCGACGTAGAACGGGCGGGTGGACGCCAGACGTTCCGCTGACGTAAAACGAGCGGATGGACGCTAGACGATCCGCTGACGTAAAGCGGGCGGATGGACGCCAGGCGATGCCGGTTCTAGTTGGGCGATGGTATGGTATTTGTAATGCTTTGGTACCATATCCCTTCAAATCCCCCCAATCCAGTGCTTTCATGCACCTTTGGTAGGGGAGTGCTGGACTTGATTTCACAAGTGTACTTTGAGTTACATCCAGTCGTCACTGGGTTTTCATGCAACAAAGTGGACGTGTGTTTTTTGTATGACCTTCGTCAACTGGTGCGCGCACAATGATCAAGCTGCGGGTGTATGACGGAATATTGCGGGACCTATGATTAGGTCCGGGCAGTAGTAAGAGAATGAAGGAACTTCATTCGTTGTGTGTAGGGCTTGAAGCAGGATGAAGAAAGTTATTTCTTCGCCCGTTAAGCTTGAAGCAGAGAGTTACCAAGAGGGAGATTCTGTGTTGCTTCCTTTCTGCGCTGTGTTGTGGAGCCTAGAGAGCCGTTAGGCCTGTTTGCGCGATCAGGGGGCTTGAAAATAAAAATTTTCAAAATTTTTGGTCTGGCGCGCAGGCGTGGAGCCTAAAGAGGCGTCGGGCCTGTTTGCGCGATCAAAGGGTGTGAAAATAAAAATTTTCAAAATTTTTAATCTGGCGCGCAGGCGTGGAACCTAGAGAGGCGTCGGGCCTGTTTGCGCGGTCAGAAGTTGTGAAAAGTGGTTTTTTGTCGCTGTCTGCGCCTGCATTTACTCCGCATTGAATTTGTCTTTTTTGAAATTTGTGTGAATTCAAGGCGGGAATGTTTGAAGGTGAAAAGACGTGGCTGACGGTTGGTACACATGCCTTGGAGATCGTGTCTGACAGTTACTGTGATTGTTGAGTTGGTAGGTCGCCATGTGTCGTGCATATGATGCATGGGGACAGCTGTTGATGATGGATTAAAACGTGGACGTACACGTGTCGAGCATCGGCATCGTTTGCCAGCTGGGGTAGGACAACCGTCAGGCGAGTGGGCCATACGCGGCGCGTGTGCCGTTTGGTCACATAGGCTGTCTGACGTGTCTGGCTGCCATTGGACCCCTGCGCGAAAAGCCTGTTCGTGATGATTTCTCTTTCTGTCGTTGCATTAAATGCGATGGGTATAAATATGTGCCCTTTATCCTTCTCTTCGTTTCATTATCTCCTTTCAAAGAAATTTTCCAAGTTTTTCTCCGGCGAGAAAGTATTTTTTCCGTTCATCTGTTGAAGAAGTTTTCGAAGTTTCTTACTTGTTTTTCCTTTGTTGAAGATGTCGTCTGAGGACAAGAAGGCCGAGTTGGCGATGAAGGATGCCCAAATTTCTTGGTCCAAGGACAAGTTTAGGTCCTTGGTCAAGAAATACAATATTCTACGTGAATGGGAGCCGGAGTTGCCAGAGAAGGGGCAGACTCCGGTTGACTGCCCGGAGGGGAAGATATGCCTGTACGAGGCATATTTTCAGAAGGGGTTGTTCCGGTTGCCGGTCTCCAAGTTTCTTATCTCCGTCTTGCAGAAGTACGGGGTGCATATCTCTCAGATGAGCCCCTTTGGGGTGATGAGGGTTATGCATTTTGAAGCCACCTGCCGGTCGCTAAGAAGGGAGCCGGAGTTTGAGCATTTCAATGTGTTCTATAAGCTTGAAGTGAAGGAGTTCGGCTGGGTGTCCGTCGTTGAGAGGTCGAAGAGTGTTAGTTTGATTGTGCCGAAGAGTTCTCACAAGACTCTTCGTGAGTGGAAGAAGTGTTTTTTCTTTGTGAAGAAGGAGGTCATTCCTGTGGATATGGAGAAGCTGGAGCTACGTGCCGGGCATAAGGCTCTTTCCTTTGAAGTTATGAAGGATTTCCAGGAGGAGGCGTGGTTTCAAGAGCTCTGTGCGCATCCTAGTCGCCTGGATGATTTGGATAAGTTGGATGAGGGTATCCTTTGTTTGCTAGGGTTGAGCAGTCTGGGCGTTAGGGAAGGTTATGACGTGGCTCCTGTGGGTTATGCTGGGCCACTATCCATTGAAGGTGAGTACTTTGGTTTTGTTATTGCTATGTATTTATTTGTATCTCCTTCGTGTTTGACGCCTATATCTGTTTTGCAGGCAAGTTGTTGTTTGAGGTTTTTGCCACTCGCGCTATCAAGACTACCTATTTGGCGGTACCCGAGGGGGGAGGGGTGTCCGAGTTGGAGCTGAAGGTGGAGAATTTTCTGTTCCCCGCGCCGATGGAAGGTGTGCCTTCTAACCTTGAAGTCGGTTTTCTGATCAATCCCGAGTCGTTATCCATGCGTACGGCGGCTGAGATTGATTATGTATTTTTATCTGACGATGAGTCGAGTGGCTCGTCGTCTGGTTTAATTCACCGTTCGCGTCGCTCTGCAGGTGGCGGTGGATCTAGTGCGTCTGCAGCCGCGGCGCAAGGTGGTGGAGAGACCGGTGAGGCTGAAGGGGTGACCACTAAGAGTAAGTGTTCTGACCTTTGTTTTCTTTTCATTTTCTTGTGCGGCGTAGGCTGAGCTTTGTTTTCTTTGTTTATAGGTCACAAGCATAAGCAGCCGGAGGTGGCTGGGGAAGACGTACCTAAAGGTACGTCTCCTAAGCGGGCGGCTACAGGTGGCGGTGATGTCGATCCTCCACAAGGTTTGGAGCTTGATCCCCCGCCCGAGTGTGAGCCCTTCTATAAAAAGGCTCTGAGAAAAATGAGCAGTAAGTGTTTTTTGTAATCTTTCTGGTCGATTTCATTAAGTCCTTAATGCATCCTTCTTGTTTGGCTGTAGGTTTCGTTCCTCCGTCTGTGAAGCAATTTCAGGAGGAGCGAAAGAAGAAGCTGGAAGAGCAGCGCAGGCTGGCCTTGTTGAAGCAGCATGAGGATTTGGTGAAGATAAAGAAGGAACAGGCCCAATATAAATAATATGAATAAAATCGTTGTAAATGGAAATGCTCATAATTCCTCTAGAGGTCAAAAACCATTAATTGACCTTCCTCTTCCATTGAACTCCAGCCATAATTTTGAACATTAATAAACGCGTTTCGACCATCAAGGTCAAACCACCAAGACTTTTCAACTTGTTCGAATTTTTACAATTTTTGGCATTTACATGTTATCTCATATGCTTGATTCTAACCTTTGAGTCAAACCCCACGATTCATGCTGCTACTACTTGTGTCTCTTTGAAAACCTATAAAATAAACCCTTTATCAACTATCTTAACATTCACCATCCTTTACAATCTTAATATTACTTCAGGCTTTCATCATCATCTCAAGAACTAGATTCATATCCTTCACCTTCTCAAACATGAAATTGATCCCCATGATAACCAAACTATTGAGAACTTGATTATTTGTTGTATAAACTTGATTCTTAGTTATGCATGAGGGTTTGATTATCTACCATATTTGAACATTTGATACTTGAAAACATGGATAGCTAAATATGAACTATTGCTATAATCACACCTAGGCCCATTAAACTTGTCTAGGGAAATACAATTACAACTCACATGCTATACTTGATACTTGATACTTGTTGCACTTACCAACTTTCTTACATATATGTGTTATCAATTTGCAACGAATGTGTTGAGCTCTGAAACAATTGTTACCTATAATTAACAACTGGTAGAGGATGAAGTACGTACTCAACAGTTGGTAGAGTTTCTAATAACCTGCTCAACGATTGGTAGATGTCATCATGCCTGCTCAACAGTCGGTAGAGGTTTTAATTACCTGCTCAACGACTGGTAGAGGCCATCGTACCTGCTCAACAGTTGGACTCATTTTTGGATACATTGAACATGCAATTTGACACAAAGCATTAGACTCATTGATACAAAGATTCAAATCACAAGTTTATTGTGCATTGTGTGTTTTACATATGTGTTTAGAGTCATAGAAGGACACAAAACCCTAATGTAAGGTAAATTGGTGATTGCGGTCCGGAACGTAATCATGAATTTACAGGTACGTTAAGGTAGTGTGATGTTCTATTAGGGTTTTGGTAGATGCCCGGTATGTTTTTGAAGTATTAGAAGTGTGGTGGGTTAGCTGCGGTACACCTATATAAAAACACTAATGATACATCGAAAGTGGTACTGGGGGTCAAACCAAAAACAATACCTAGTTATTTGGTAGTTCATTTAGCATTTCCATAGTCAATCATCTCATGCATTCCTTTTTACTTTCCTGAAAATTAGGTTTGGTGTTCTATTAGACGCTTATTTCTCCTAGTTATTTCAGATCAACGTTAATCCAACCCTCAAAACTCAAATATAACATTTTTCATATCCAATATCATTCGAAATACTTTACCCTAATATTTCCCCAACTACTCCTAGCCCTACTTAAATATCTCTTTTAAATAAATTTCGGGACGAAATTCCTAAAAGTAGGGGAGACTGTAACCCTACGTAATTTTGTTTCCAATTATTATTTAAAGTTCCATATTATTTTTTTTTCACTCTCATTACATTTATACATATGTCTACATTTTATAATAAGTTTTAACATTTGAATGTTATACGAGATTCTGACAAAGTTCAAATGAAATACACATTTTAAAAGTTTTTATAAACTATATATATATATATATATATATATATATATATTTTGAAAAGAAATGCTTCATTCAAACAAGGCGGGACCAAAAAGAGAAGGACTGCCCAACAACCATTTACAAAATATACAACGGGTACTTAGCCCACTCATTCAATTCTACATTATAACGACTCGATCTATGACAAAACCAAAGGAAGGGGAGCGATTTAACCATCGCTACAACTTCAATCACCTTAGGGGACCCATTCTTGAAAATCTTCTTGTTTCGCTACTTCCACACGGCCCAACACGTGACCATAACAATACCACGAACAATTCTCTTCCCCCACGTAGACATTTGTAGTGACCCTAACCATTCGAGCAGCTCATATATCGAGTTGAGGTTAATCAGATGCAATTTACACCATGCCCAAATGCTACTCTAAACGCCTTACGAAAACCCACATGTGACAAATAAGTGTGAAGTAGATTCCGCGTCCACATTACACATAGGGCAGATCGTATCTGGAATTTGAATATTCCTTTTAACCAAAGCCAAACGGGTCGCCACCCTGTCCATTTTAATTCGCCACAGCAGGATATTGGCCTTTCAGGGGACCCAACTGATCCATTTCATCCGTTGGTTAACTTGTGCATACACAACCTTACGCATACTGTCCTTAACAGCAGCAACTGAAAAGGTTTTGTCTCCATTCGGACCCCACAACCACACATCTTTGTTTTCCATTGAGTTTTACTTGAGACAGCATCCAACAAACGTCTTGAACCTCTGAAATAGCCTCTACAGTGGTCGCATTCAGGTTCCATTCTTTGTTCAATACCACCAGACCTTCAGAATGTTTAATTCTGTCCGCAACATTGCAATTTTTTTTGTTGTCTGCTGCAAACAATATAGGCCATCTGTGCATTAACGATCGGTCGCCAAACCATACATCTTTCCAAAAGCAAATACATTTCCCATCCCCAAGCCTGCAAGTCATAAAAGAAAAAATAGTTTGATCATTAATATGCAGCTTTTCCAAGAAACCTGCAATGGATTTCCAGCATCCTTGAACAGATTTTTTAATCGGTAAAAACTCCCATTTATTTCTCCCGCCATGGATGCTTAAAACCACCTTTCTTCACAAACCATTTTGCTCACACTTGAAACGCCATGTCCATTTAACAAGGAGCGCCGCATTAACTTCGGACATCTTTGAGATCCCCAAACCCCCAAGCCTTTTCGGACGAGTAACCTTATCCCAAGCGACCCAATACACTCCTCTACCGTCTTTACCCGCTGTCCATAGGAACTTCCTCATTAATTTTTCTATTTCTTCAGTGACTACCACTGGAGCTTTAAAAAGTGTAAGATAATAGACCGATAAGCTTGCAAGCACCGCCTTTATCAATGTTAGCCGGCCACCGATAGATAACACTTTAGCTTTCCAGGATTGAAGCCGAGACCGAATCGAATCCAAAACAGGCTCCCAATGTACTAACCGGTTCATATTCGTGCCCACTTTTATGCCCAAGTATTGAAAAGGTAAACTTCCAGCTTTACACCCAAGTAAATCAGCCATATTTTCCACCTCCGCTTCTGAAATCCCCAAACCATATAACTGTGACTTGTGTATATTAATTTTCAGCCCTGAGCATAAGTAAAAAATACGAAGTAGCCGATTTGTAACAATAATATTATCCAAGCTCCACACTCCCATTAAAAGCGCATCATCTGCATATAACATATGAGAAACATTCACGTCGTCTTTATCGATCTTAATACCCTTCATATCCCCCAACGAACAAGCCTTTGAGACTAAATACTCCAAAGCCTCCATAACAATCAGAAATAAGAAAGGGGAAAGGGGATCCCCTTGCTTTAGACCCTTATGACACTGAAAAGTAAAAGTTGGCGACCCATTAACAATCACAGCCGACCTCGTCAATTGTAAAATTGCTTTTATTCAAAGACACCACCTCGGAGGAAACCCCATCTGATTCATAATAGATAATAAAAAATCCCAAGACACGTTATCATAAGCTTTCTCGAAGTCTATCTTCATAAAAATGCCTTCTATTTATTTTTCTTAATCCAACCGATAAGTTCGTTTAAGACGAGAGGACCATCTAAAATAAACCTATCCTTAAGAAACACAGATTGTGCATTTGAAATCACATCCCCAATAACATATTTAATTCTATTAGCGACTACCTTAGATATCACTTTACTAACAACACCCACTAAGTTGATCGGTCTGTAGTCTTTCAACCCAACTGGCGTTTTCCTCTTAGCAACCAAAGTAATAAACGACAAGCTACACTCTTTATTGATAACCCCTGTTTCAAAAAAATTCTTTAAACATCTTGTAGAAATCCTCCTCCAAAGTCTGCCAAAAGTGTTTAATGAAATTAAAATTAAAACCATCAGGACCCGGCACTTTTTCTCCACCACAGTCGAACACCGCTTCCTTAATTTCTTCCTTAGAAAATGGGGCAATTAATCTGTCAATCTTCACCGAGGGAACTTTCTTCAGATTCTCACAAATTAACATAGGCCTCTTATCAACGTTTTCACGAAAGTGCTCTCTAAAGAACCCAAAGACTTTTTTTTTTTTTTTTTTTTTTTTTTTTTTACCAATGATGGCCTACACCCCATCAACCAACAAACCTGGAATACTATTAGCTGACTTCCTACCATTAATACATCGGTGAAAGTAAGTCGAGTTATCATCCCCCAACGAATCCCATTTCACCCTAGACTTTTGACGCAACTCCTTATTTTTCATAATCGACAACCTCTCCACCTCTTTCTTACTTTCCTCCCACACCCACACCTTATCTTTCTCAAGCTCTTGTTCCTCCACCAACGTCTCAAGATGGGCTAGAGTCTCTTTTAACATAACCGTGTCTTTTCGTTCTTTAATAGTAACCCCTTTCCACCATTCCTTTAGCGCTATCTTTACAGCCCCCAGTTTTTTGTATAAACGTAAATCCGCAGACCCCTCAGTTAAACAATTTCCCAACGTATCTAGAACCACTTTTTCACATCCATCCCTCTCCAACCACGAGTTAAACCATTTGAATTAATGGTTTAGGCCCATAGTTGGTATCCACCACAGTTAACAAAATCGGGCAGTGATCAGACCGCTCCCTAGGGAGGGCCCTGAAACAAGCACCCGACCACCTGTTAAAAAACTCCTGACATACTAATAAACGATCAATTTTACTCATTTTCACAACTTGATCCACACATACCAAATATGTAAAACGATTACCCCTCATATTGTATTCCTACAAGCAAACCTCATCAATAAACAGATTAAACTCCATAGCAACCCTTTTATTAAATTTCAAATTTTTTCTTTCTTCATCCCATCTCACTGAATTAAAGTCCCCTAACAAAACCCACATACCCGACATCCCCTATATCAACCCCTTTAATCTGTCCCACAACAATCTTTTATTCCTCACTTTCTGAGGTGCATAAACATTAACCACATTTATCACTGAACCATCCTCAATCAAACTCCCAGTAGTAACTATAAAATTGTTATCAACCACCGAACTAATCTTTAAAATTATTTTTGGGTTCCACAAACTAATCAAACCCCCCGATTTACCAACAACATTAATATAATCCACCCCAACAAGTTCATTCCCCTAATCTTTGAGAAGTCAAAACTTGCACTATCAACCAACATAGACTCTTGAATGACTAAAAAATCAACCCCATGTTTAAAACCAACCCCTTAATCCCAGAAACTTTGTTTAAAGACCCAATCCCTCTTATATTTAAAGATAAGAAATTCATATGAGACCTGATTGTAAACCTTCGCCTTCAATAGTTTTTGAAACTAAATGCTCAAAACCATTAAGCTGGGCTCCTAATCTTCCCCTAAACTCAACCGTGTCTGCAACTTCCTTCTCCAAATTCTGAATCGGAGGATGACCACTGTTGCTTAACACTTCATTGTTGGTCGAACCTAATAAAGAGGCCTCAAGTTCTTGTTCTGTCACTTCGTTCACAGTACCCATGTCCTCCTCCATCAGAACCTGAAAATTATTTGTAACTTCAATATGGGCCTGACCTCTAGTTTTCACCACATTATTATCCAAGCCCCATATAAAAGGCTCAAGATTAAATGGGCCACTCTTAGCTTGCTTGGGCTCCTTAGTAGGCCTTTCATTACTACTAGAGTAATTTCCTAATGAGGCCTGGTCCACCATCATTTTTTCTAAAAAACTTTTTCCTTTTGATTTTAATATCAACAACCTGTTGACTATTATTACTCCCCTCAATTACTTCCTGATCCAAGGAAACATCCTTTTTCTCACCAATGCCATCCATAATATTCTCCTCCCTATTTAATTCATACCCCACGTTCCCCGGCGTTTCCAAAACTGAATTATTAATTCCATTTCCAAAACTACTGCATGAACCCGAAACATCCGCATCCCCATTACTCCCCTTCCCCGGAGAATCTTCCGTCCCCTTCTCCGGCGAAGAATTCCAATCCACTCTATTATCCCTAGAAAGAACCGGACTCCCATAATCTTCCACAAACTCAGTTAACCACTCCTTACTTTCTTCCGCAATCCATACTTTGAAAGTTTTTTTCCGTCATTTTAAGAATAACTCATCGTTAATGAAACCACCTTGCCGGACAAGAACGCCTATGAAATGAAACGAAGAATCAACCTCAGCTCTTCCCAGGAAAGCCTGCTTAACTACTGTTCCGAAGAAGCTACCAATACTGTGTAAGACCCGATCATCAAGAATACACAACGGGATCCCTACCACCCTCAGCCAAGCAATCCTCTCTACCGGCACCTCCTGACCTTCCCAAATCGCTGTATACAAGAATTGTTCCGGCCTGCCAAAAATTTCATCCCTTGCCATGACCGCTTGGGCCTTAGTTTTGAATGAAATCAATACGTAAAAACCACCAAGACACCGTATTACACCCTTCGAGAGACCCATTTCCTTCAAAATTATACGAATCTTCCCAAGTACTTCCTGTCACACCCCGCCTAGGCAAAAACATGAGAATGCAACGATCGAAAAGTTTTCAAGCACAAGGTTTAAGCAATACACATTTATTCAAAATAGTACCACCATAAAGATGGAATTTGTAATAATCTTATTGAAAATTAAGCATAGTGTAAGCACATGAACATTGTCTTATGGAAATTGAAAACATGATGTTTTGAAGCTGACAAAAGCCATCAAAGTGATACCATGGTATGCATGCTCGAACCCTCCCCTCAATCCTCTATGGCCCTCCATTAGTTACCCAAAACACATGCATAAAGGATTTTATCAACAATAATGTTGGTGAGTCTATGGGTTTTGAATGTACTGTGAAATGAACGTGTCATCCGTGTTTGACCAATCATGAGCTAGCTAAGCAAATGATCACTGTGAGAACCATGAGTCTTGTAACCAAACCTTGTGACTGTGGTGCCTCGTGCATTGTACACTAAAGACAATGTATGTATAGTAGAATACTAACACTCTTTTGCATGTGGCCGGTTAGCGCGACTAACCAAGAGTGGGGGTGTCAACCCAATAGATCTATTAAAGTGTTCCATGGCTAAATGTCTAGCTAATGGTTACAGTGAACGATGTACGAGGACTAGTGAACTCATGAACCAAAATGTCTCATGTTCCACATGGTAGTCATGCTAGAATGTACACACACTTAAAATGGACACAAGTATTGATGCATGTATTTCCCCCAAAAATGTAAAATAGTAAAATGGGGCCATAGAAAACTCACTTGTTTGAGTCGTGTGTGGTCTAGTGAGCTAGTAGATGATCACTGTAACATTTCGCATTTAACTATTTATACGTTACGGATTAAAACGACAAGCCCTATTATTTTTGGTGATATTTTGAACCCCTATACAATGATAATTATGTATATATATAATAATAATAATAATAATAATAATAATAATAATAATAATAATAATAAAAATAATTATAAGATTTGTTCAATTATGTTAAGCCCACAACACAAATTAACCCACCCTTTTCTTTAAACTCGGCCCAGCCCACACCCTCACCCAGCCCAACAGCCTCAGGCCCAAACCCCCTTACCCTCTTGGCATCCCCCTTATCAAAAAAAAAAAAAAAAAAAAGAAAACGTGCAGCTCCTAAGGCTCGAACCGGAGACCTCCCACACACACACTCACACGCACGTCCACCACCTGAGCCACCACTCATTATTGGTTTAAACCCAATTCATAATATATTTAACATCTTTTTTTTTAAACTTGTCTGTTTGCTCCTTCCTGCACGCGAACAGCGACCAGCAGCAATGTTTATATTTTTTTATTTTTTTATTTATTTTTTTTCTTCTTTTGACCCTTTAATTGGTCTAATTAACTCATGATTAATCATGGTTTGACTTAGGAAACGTGATTTCCGGCCTGTTATGACTATAATACACGATAAACAGCTATCAATTATACCCAATTTAAACAATACGCGTATTACATTAAAACCTAGGTCAACCTTACCAATTGAGCAACCTGAACATCCACACTATAAATTGATGATCTGCGAGCCTTCACAACTCGCCATTAACCCTCTCTCTATCTCCAATTTTCTTTATTATACACTGATTGATCTTCGCGAATCAATTTTGACCTTGTGGTCTTAACCGAGCAATCCAGATCAAAACAACATTGTAAGATTAATATTTTTCGTGGGTTTTGTTTATCGGCACCCACACAACATAAACCCTAAGGTTAATTGGGTTAAAGTTGTGTGGATTGCCTAATTGCTGAATCTAGGGTTCGTAATTTTTGATTTGGGGATAAACTAGTTTCGCATAGTGTATTTATATAATTTAAAACAAAAACAATCACAACCACTGGTCTAGACCAAGTGGTTGTGACTGTTGCTTGGCCCCTAAGCCACCCGGGTTCGATTCCTGCTTGTGGCGTCCCATTCCATTCTTTTTCATTAAACCTTTTTAACAAATCAATTAATAATATATAAATTACATATAATCTTATAAATTCATCTTTAATTATTAAAACTCTTTTATAAATTCTAAAAAAATTATTTTTAACAAATCTGATGTAAAAGTTTCATCTACAATTTTTATTTTTCTGAAATTCATTTATTTAATATTTATAATAATTAAATCAATTTTATACTATTATATTTATAAAAATCCATTAAAATATCAAAACAATTTTATTAATTTCTACAAAAATTACCCTATGTTTGTACAAAGTTGAACTTCACTGAAATGATTTTTAAATCAGAAAAATCATTTATTTTATATTTTTAATCAATATTTGTTAGATTTAATCATAATTAAATCATAATAAATTCAATTTTTATTATTTTTGCACCAAAATTTTATACAATTTATTTTTAAATATTTAGAACAGAAATATGATTTTTAAAATAGTAATTCTTTAATTTTTGTATTTCTAAATATTAAAGTTAAATTTTGGCAATTTGTAATAAATAGATTTAAAAATCTATTTTAAAGGAAATAATTTTTTAAAAATTATTTTTATACTTCAAATACATTATAGTGAACATCCTAAATTCAAATTTTATAAAAAGACTTTCTTTTATTTAATTTCCCTTTTTATTTAATTAACATTTTATTTTAAATTCAACAATTGTATATCCCCAAATCGAAACCCTAGGATATACTTATAAACTAGTTAGACTTAGACTAATTTGTTGCCTCATACATAGGGTAATACTTGGCAAGCTATTAGGCTACACTCATACGAATTCTCAATACCTAATACTATACCAAGGTGAGTTTACATAGCCCCTTTTCTCTATTTTCACTATTTTTGGGGTGAAACATGTTTAAACATTTTATACTATCATTTACTCATATTTACTTGTGATTCAATTACATCATCATTCTATCATTTGACTGTAACAAAAAGACACAGTACAATCATTAACAATGATCAAGCCGCCTGTTTAGATTATAGCGCTATAGGTCTGACAAACCCATCCCCCGCGTAGACTTAGGGATGATCGATAACAGTAATAACATTTAACTAACTTGCGAGTTAGTCAGCAGTCGACACAAGGTTTGGTTGTACAAAGACGCATTGTTACATGTCGGTATCATATTCTATCATCATACAACTTTGAATGTTGTACAAACTATTGTTATCAATTATTTTCAAAAACCTATGTATTCTCACCAACTTTTGTTGACCCAAAATATTTTCAACTTAACATGTTTCAGGTTCTACTTGCTTGAAGATTTGCTTGAAGATATGTGCATAGTTTTATTCAATTTGATGTACGAATTCTTGTAGATCAATTGTATGTAATTTATTCAAATCAATTAATGAAATTTATTATTCACCATGAGCTACTGAACAATCATTCATACGTGACACCTCGATGTTTCCGCCATCGGTTGGGGTGTTACAGATTGGTATCAGAGCCATGGTTATAGGGAATTAGGTTATTAGAGAAATAATCTAGTCTATAACCATAGGACTTAATCAGTACTTGCTTCTTTACTTGCTAATCTCTACCTCCCTCCTACTTCTTATCCCTACTATCATCCTTACAAGAAGATGCTCTACATCACTAGACCTACTCTTAGACTAATAGGACAAAATCCTCAGGTTTAACCTGAAACACCTTGAGATCTCGTCGAAGTTCTAGATTTTAATAACGAACACGTGCAATCTGGAAGGGTGAACGCCTGTATTCTGAGTCTTCTGTCTAGGCTGGCATTGCGCATATATCCCAATCAGACGAGGGACCCGGATGCCTACCTGGGAATTCTCGGGATGAGTGTTCACTTATAGGCTAAAGCATGTCTTCATATGTTATTAGAATTTAGAATCTTTGATAAGTCAACGTTTTCGTTTATTCGTTTTAATTAATGAATAAATGATTACATTCCTTATATAACCTCATTCATTTCATTGTGTCTATTACAGATCATGCCTCCACGTCGCAGCACTCGCAACAGCAATGGTGAAAACCACGAAGAAGGTGGTGACAACCATAACCATGACCAAGTTCCTAACCACAACAACAATGGTATCGATGCTCAACTGGCTGCGATCATTTCTCAACAAATGGCACAGCAAATCGCAACTCTGGTTCCCAATTTACTCGCTCAGGTCATCCAAATGAATGGCAACGGGAACGGGAACGGGAACGGCAATGGTAATGGAAATGGACCCCCAGCCTGCACCCTTAAGCATTTCAACTCTTGTAACCCTCCAAAGTTTAGTGGTGAAGAAGGAGCTACAGGACTTCTCCAATGGTTTGAGGGTATTGAGAATACCTTCATCAACAGTGAGTGCCCCGACAACTTCAAAGTTCGTTACGCCATGAGTGTTCTCCATAAACGAGCACTCACTTGGTGGAATGAAGAAAAGCGTACTCGTGGGGCCGAAGTTGCTCTTGCTATGACATGGGACCAAGTCAAGGAGGTCATGAAGGAAGAGTTTTGTCCTCGCAATGAAGTTAAGAAGCTTGAGGATGAGTTCCACACCTTAGTTCAAGATAGTGGGGAAAACCTTGCCTACAACACCCGCTTTCACGAGCTTAGCTTATTGTTACCCCACAAAGTCACTCCCCTGCCGGTAGCCATCGAGAAGTACATCGGTGGTCTGCCCATGCAAATCCAGGATACAGTGTGGGGAAGGAATCCTGCCACCTTGGAGGAAGCCAAACGTTTAGCAGCTACCTTAACTGATAATCACGTAAAGAACGGGACCTTAGTTCGGAAAGGCAATAAAACAAGTATTGTAGCCGCGGTAACCACTGAGAACCAGAAACGTAAGACCAGGGATCCTGATGCAAACCTCACTCCACAAGCTTCTAACAAGAAACCCTATACAGGAAACCATCCATTGTGTAACATATGCAACCGACATCATCCCACTACTTCAGCGTGTTGCTTGTGCACCAATTGTGGTAGGTATGGCCATCTAGTTAATACATGTCGCGAGACCCCAAATCCTAATGCCAACCAACCCACCAACCCTGCTCAAGCTGCTAACCTTAATCAATACAACTATGGTCAATGCTATGAATGTGGAGACCCAAATCACTTCCGTAACCGATGCCCTAAACTAAACAGAGATCAAGACCCTCCAGCTACCTAACCGCAAGTCTCACCATTTGACTATTGGTTGCTTTTATTCTATGTATTGACGCTATTTGATTCAAGTAATAAAATTCAAGTATTATCATAACATCTGTGTGCATGTTTGTCTGAATGTGAACTAATTGCTATATCTATAATCATACTTGCTTATTTGTACAACAATTAGTTAACTACCAAACAACCAGCTTAACGATTGGTAGAGGTCATCATGTCTTTCCAACAGTCGGGAGAGGCCCTACCACCTGCTCAACGACTGGCGGAGACTATCAGACCTGCTTAACAATCGGTAAAGTCATAAAAGGACGCAAAACCCTAATGTAAGGTAAATTGGTAATTACGGTCCGGAACATAATCATGAATTTACAGGTACGTTAAGGTAGTGTGAAATTTTATCAAGGTTTTCGGTAGTTGGCCAATTGTAACCCTGGTTTTCTCTTAACTTCGGGACGAAGTTCCTAAAAGTAGGGGAGACTGTAACATTTCGCATTTAACTATTTATACGTTACGGATTAAAACGACAAGCCCTATTATTTTTGGTGATATTTTGAACCCCTATACAATGATAATTATGTATATATATATATATAATAATAATAATAATAATAATAATAATAATAATAATAATAATAATAATAATAATAATAAAAATAATTATAAGATTTGTTCAATTATGTTAAGCCCACAACACAAATTAACCCACCCTTTACTTTAAACTCGGCCCAGCCCACACCCTCACCCAGCCCAACAGCCTCAGGCCCAAACCCCCTTACCCTCTTGGCATCCCCCTTATCAAAAAAAAAAAAAAAAAAGAAAACGTGCTGCTCCTGAGGCTCGAACCGGAGACCTCCCACACACACACTCACACGCACGTCCACCACCTGAGCCACCACTCATTATTGGTTTAAACCCAATTCATAATATATTTAGCATCTTTTTTTTTTTTAAACTTGTCTGTTTGCTCCTTCCTGCACGCGAACAGCGACCAGCAGCAATGTTTATATTTTTTTATTTTTTTATTTATTTTTTTTTCTTCTTTTGACCCTTTAATTGGTCTATCTAACTCATGATTAATCATGGTTTGACTTAGGAAACGTGATTTCCGGCCTGTTATGACTATAATACACGATAAACAGCTATCAATTATACCCAATTTAAACAATACGCGTATTACATTAAAACCTAGGTCAACCTTACCAATTGAGCAACCTGAACATCCACACTATAAATTGATGATCTGCGAGCCTTCACAACTCGCCATTAACCCTCTCTCTATCTCCAATTTTCTTTATTATACACTGATTGATCTTCGCGAATTCAATTTTGACCTTGTGGTCTTAACCGAGCAATCCAGATCAAAACAACATTGTAAGATAAATATTTTTCGTGGGTTTTGTTTATCGGCACCCACACAACATAAACCCTAAGGTTAATTGGGTTAAAGTTGTGTGGATTGCCTAATTGCTGAATCTAGGGTTCGTAATTTTTGATTTGGGGATAAACTAGTTTCGCATAGTGTATTTATATAATTTAAAACAAAAACAATCACAACCACTGGTCTAGACCAAGTGGTTGTGACTGTTGCTTGGCCCCTAAGCCACCCGGGTTCGATTCCTGCTTGTGGCGTCCCATTCCATTCTTTTTCATTAAACCTTTTTAACAAATCAATTAATAATATATAAATTACATATAATCTTATAAATTCATCTTTAATTATTAAAACTCTTTTATAAATTCTAAAAAAGTTATTTTTAACAAATCTGATGTAAAAGTTTCATCTACAATTTTTATTTTTCTGAAATTCATTTATTTAATATTTATAATAATTAAATCAATTTTATACTATTATATTTATAAAAATCCATTAAAATATCAAAACAATTTTATTAATTTCTATAAAAATTACCCTATGTTTGTACAAAGTTGAACTTCACTGAAATGATTTTTAAATCAGAAAAATCATTTATTTTATATTTTTAATCAATTTTTGTTAGATTTAATCATAATTAAATCATAATAAATTCAATTTTTATTATTTTTGCACCAAAATTTTATACAATTTATTTTTAAATATTTAGAACAGAAATATGATTTTTAAAATAGTAATTCTTTAATTTTTGTATTTCTAAATATTAATGTTAAATTTTGGCAATTTGTAATAAATAGATTTAAAAATCTATTTTAAAGGAAATAATTTTTTAAAAATTATTTTTATACTTCAAATACATTATAGTGAACATCCTAAATTCAAATTTTATAAAAAGAATTTCTTTTATTTAATTTCCCTTTTTATTTAATTAACATTTTATTTTAAATTCAACAATTGTATATCCCCAAATCGAAACCCTAGGATATACTTATAAACTAGTTAGACTTAGACTAATTTGTTGCCTCATACATAGGGTAATACTTGGCAAGCTATTAGGCTACACTCATACGAATTCTCAATACCTAATACTATACCAAGGTGAGTTTACATAGCCCCTTTTCTCTATTTTCACTATTTTTGGGGTGAAACATGTTTAAACATTTTATACTATCATTTACTCATATTTACTTGTGATTCAATTACATCATCATTCTATCATTTGACTGTAACAAAAAGACACAGTACAATCATTAACAATGATCAAGCCGCCTATTTAGATTATAGCGCTATAGGTCTGACAAACCCATCCCCCGCGTAGACTTAGGGATGATCGATAACAGTAATAACATTTAACTAACTTGCGAGTTAGTCAGCAGTCGACACAAGGTTTGGTTGTACAAAGACGCATTGTTACATGTCGGTATCATATTCTATCATCATACAACTTTGAATGTTGTACAAACTATTGTTATCAATTATTTTCAAAAACCTATGTATTCTCACCAACTTTTGTTGACCCAAAATATTTTCAACTTAACATGTTTCAGGTTCTACTTGCTTGAAGATATGTGCATAGTTTTATTCAATTTGATGTACGAATTCTTGTAGATCAATTGTATGTAATTTATTCAAATCAATTAATGAAATTTATTATTCACCATGAGCTACTGAACAATCATTCATACGTGACACCTCGATGTTTCCGCCATCGGTTGGGGTGTTACAATCACCGTCCTGACAAATGATCCCCTATGTTCATTATCGACACGGTAAGTCATCCGGATGTCGTTTATCATACAAATTGTTTCACCCGACACTTGTGGACCAGTGTATTTAATGTGTTTCTTTGTCATGATACTTGTTAATGTTCTATCAAACATATAGTTCCAAAACTTTGTTGTTTCAGCCTCACATGGGGTATTTGGGCCGTATGTTGGCATCAAATCACCATGTGTGGTTGGTTTCGAGGAAAACACTACTTATCATACGTTTATTTCCTTTCTTAATACCATTTGTACGATAACACATGTTTAGAATCCTTTCAAGTTCATTAGAGAGTTAACACATGTTTTCGGCACAACTAAACTTATGTTAGATGATCATGAATCACGAGTTGTGCTTAATCATAGGCCGATTACTTGTGAGTGACATTACAAGTACTCTAGTGTTACAATGGTCGATGACTACTTACTAGATGTGTTATCACTATAGTATGGTGGTTAGCTTAGTGTTTTATCATCATGTAAGAAATGTGTGTGACTTGTGTGTGAGTATAGAATCGATTGCTTGCTATTAAGAGATAGAGGGGTCGAGTGATCATACTAGGATGATTATAGATTTGTTAAAACAAGATCATATGTTCAAATGCTATCATAGGAACAATGTGCCTAAGATTAATGTATCTATGGGCATTGTTTTGTATTCTACTTGTTAGCAAAGAGATGTGTGCCTAGTAATGGTGTTCTAGGGCCGAGTATCGGGTGTAACAAGAGAGTATATCGAATGAAAGTGGATTATAGTGTAATGTTTCTTACCTAGAAGACTTAGAGAGCCGTGGGGTTGCATCCTTGTTCCTTGATGGCTTTGGCTTGGTGCTCCTAGTCTTGGCCGATGGTTTCTAAGTGAGTAGGAGTGTTTGTGTGTTGAGTGATGGTGCAAGAAATGAAGGTGAGGGTGGGAGGTCTTATATAGGCGATATGTGTGGACAAAAGAGGCTAATTGTGGCAAATGAGTTAGCTTAAGATTGATGCAATGTCTAAAGCTTGATCCTATAAGGTGTAACTCTTATGTAGGCTATGAATCAAACAAAAATGTCATGCTTTTGCTTCTTGTGTGTGCCGATGGATATGACTAAACAATCAAGGGGTAGCTTGACTTAATCTAGTGGGATTTCTTATCTTGTTTGGGTGCTCATTTTGGTGATTGTTGACAACCAAGCACAAGCTTGTGTCCTTGTTTTCTTTCGGCCGCTAGGTAGGTGTCCAAAAAGGGAATTCTTCCTTTCTTGGGAGGAAGTGTATCATCTTGTTTTAGGTGATAGTTGGTGTAATAAATGTGTAAGACACTAGCAAGCATGGGCCGACTTTTGAGCATCAACATATAGGGAGGGTTGACTTCACTTTATCATTGTGACATACTTGGTTTAAGTTGCTATTTTGGTGAAATGGTTGACCTCATAGGCTTCTAGATGTCCCTCATCACTTGTCCTCTAGCCTTGGTGGTGTGCTCTCATTGGATCGGCCAAAAAGGCCTCCTAGAAGTTAGGATGGATGGTGACAATACATGTGTTCCTAGCTTGTCCTATGTTGTTTCTTGTGATGTCTTTTCGGCCGCAATTCCTTGAGAGGTGGAAGAATGTTTGTTCTATACTAAGAGTGGAAAGGTTTAGGACCTTGGGTGGTGTCATGAACTTGTGTTTAACTAGTTGGATATAAGCTTGATAGTGATCTCTTATGGATCGGCTAAGGTGGTTTAGACACCTTAAGTTTAGGATCCAAATGGAATAGTGTTGGATTGATAAGATGTTTCCTTGGCTTGTAGGTGATGAATCGGCCGAAATCATGGGATCAAGGAAAGGAATTGTCATTCATGAGTTGTGTAGATATAGTGTTGAGTAGATGTCCATGTGTTTGATCATATATGTGTACATATTTGTAGGTAACTAGACAAGGTAGATATGTGGCTATTTCATGAACAAATAGTTGTCATGTGTGTGTTTGTATGTCGTGTGTGTATGTATATACATGTGTTTGTATGGCTCTATGACAATAAGCTTGGTTATGATCCAATACTTAATATGTTATATTAGATGAATCGTCCTATTTATGTTTAATAGTGTTGTGATTGTTCGTTGTATAGCCTCTAGTACACCTTTGATATAGGAATATCATCCGGTCTCATAAGAGTAAGAGTTTGTTAAGTTCCACGCCTCTTGATTATGACATTAACATGTATTTTGCTTCACATGTGTCATGGGTTTGTTGAATGATTTCCCATGATAATCTTTGTGTTCACAATCGTGTGTTAGAGGTGCATTAGCATGTGTTAGAGGGCATAACCTCTTGTAATGCTTGTTTTTGATGGTGTGTCCGGGTGTTGTATGACTAAACAGGTGCATTATGTTGAGTTTTCTGTTTAACTCATGCTCTACTATCATGGGGGGGGGGGGGGTATAGTGTATGCAAATTGTCTAAAAATGCACATATAATGACTCAATAAATGAAACATGTATGGTCATTGACCTGTTACGTTGACTGTTGTCACCTTCTCCCCTTGTTTTGGGAATTTCGTCCGCGAAATCGAGTTTCCCTACTAGTGTTAGTAGTTTCAGGGAAAAGAGGTGGGTACTTGTGTCTCATTTGGTCTTCGCGTTCCCATGTAAATTCGGGTCCACGCTTTGCATCCCATCTGACTTTCACAAGTTTAGTGCGGCTCCTTCTCAATTTTTGGACTCTCCAATCAGTCACCTCGATTGGCTTCTCGACGAAGTGGAGCTGATTATCTACGTGAATCTCTTCAAGAGGAATGATCAAAGATTCGTCGGCTAGACATTTCTTTAGGTTGGATACGTGGAAAGTGTCATGAACACTATTCAGCTCCTCGGGTAGCTTGAGTTTGTATGCCACAGGACCAACTCTAGAAAGTATCTCGAATGGACCAATGTATCGGGGGTTGAGTTTCCCACGTTTGCCAAATCGTGGTACTCCTTTCCATGGTGAGACTTTTAAGAGTACTTTATCGCCCACTTGAAACTCGAGTGGTTTACGACGGCGATCAACGCAACTCTTTTGACGATCTCGAGCTGCTTTCAAGCGATCACAGATCTGGAAGATCTTATCGGTGGTCTCTTGAATAAGCTCGGGGCCAATCAAGTATTTGTCTCCAACTTCTGCCCAACACAGAGGAGATCTACACTTGCGTCCATACAAGGCTTCGAAGGGGGCAGCCTTGATACTGGTGTGGTAACTGTTATTGTAGGAAAATTCAACTAATGGTAGGTGTGAATCCCAGTTTCCACCGAAATCGATTGCGCATGCCCGGAGCATGTACTCCAATGTCTGGATTGTAAGTTCACTTTGGCCATCTGTTTGCGGATGGTAGGCTGTGCTCATTTCTAATGGAGAGCCTAGTGCGTCCATCAGTGTTTGCCAGAATCGGGAGGTAAATCGACTATCTTGGTCGGAAATGATTGAAACAGGCACACCATGCCTAGTTACAATTTCCTTGATGTACAACTTGGCAAGTTTCTCCAACTTGTCGGTTTCCTTAATCGGCAAGAAATGCGCGGATTTAGTCAACCGGTCAACAATGACCCAAATTGTATCGTGACCACTGGACATCTTAGGTAGCTTGGTGATGAAATCCATGGAAATCTGTTCCCATTTCCACACCGGAATGTTTGGTTGCTGGAGCAGACCATATGGTTTTTTTGATACTCAGCTTTGACCTTTGAACAGGTAAGGCATCTGCTGATGTTTGTGGCGATTTCACCTTTTAGATTGGGCCACCAGTAAAGTTACTTTACGTCTTTGTACATCTTGTCAGCACCAGGATGTACGGAGTATCTAGTCTTGTGAGCTTATTCCAAGATTAGATTACGTAAGTCACCGAAACGTGGCACCCAAATCCGATTGGCGAAATACACCGTGCCGTCAGATTTTGGTTACAATAGATTAACCATCTTAAATAGCGACTTATTCTTAAGATTTTCACTTTTCAGAGCTTCTTGTTGAGCATCGCGAATGCGGGTTGTGAGATTTGTATGGATGGTTAGACCTAGTGCACGCACACGTAGGGTCTTAACTCGTTCCTTCCGGCTTAACGCCTCAACCACAACGTTGGCTTTGCCCGAATGGTATTTAGTCTCACAATCGTAATCGTTCAACAGTTCAACCCATCTGTGTTGCCGCATGTTCAACTCCTTATGGTTGAAGATGTGCTGTAAGCTCTTATGATCGGTGAAGATGGTGCACTTGGTACCATAAAGGTAGTGCCTCCAAATCTTAAGTGCAAAGATTACTGCACCCAACTCTAGGTCATGAGTAGTGTAATTCTTTTCATGAATTTTGAGTTGCCAGGATGCATAGGCAATGACCTTATTCCTTTGCATGAGTACGCATCCAAGACCTTGATGCGAAGCATCGCAGTAAACTACGAAGTCATCTGTGCCTTCGGGAAGGGAAAGAATTGGTGCACTGCACATGCAGTCCTTCAATACTTGGAACGCATTCTCCTGTCGGATTCCCCAATCAAACTTCTTGTCTTTTTGCGTCAAGACAGTCAGTGGTTGGGCAATCTTAGAGAAGTTCTCGATGAATCGTCGGTAATAACCGGCTAATCCTTAAAATTGTCGCACTTCAGTGGGTGTCTTGGGTACAACCCAATCCCTGATTGATTCAATTTTTGCAGGATCAACTTGTATACCCTTCTCGTTCACAACGTGACCGAGGAAATGGACTTCTCGAATCCAGAACTCGCATTTCGAGAATTTGGCATATAGCTTCTCGCTCTTGAGCAACTCCAACACCAGTCGCAGATGTTGCTCGTGCTCCTCTTGAGTTCCTGAATAGATCAAGATGTCGTCGATGAAGACAATGACGAATTTGTCTAGGTAGGGTTTGCAGACACGATTCATGAGGTCCATGAAAACTGCCGGAGCGTTCGTTAATCCGAATGGCATAACTAGGAATTCGTAATGCCCATAACGAGTTCGGAATGCAGTTTTTGGGATATCGTCTTCCTGGATTCATAGCTGATGATATCCTGACCGTAAATCGATCTTTGCGTAGTAGCTGGATCCTTGCAGCTGGTCGAACAGGTCGTCGATCCTTGGGAACGGATATTTGTTCTTGATCGTCAGTTTGTTCAGCTCTCGGTAGTCGATGCACATACGGAAACTCCCGTCTTTCTTCTTCACGAACAAGATAGGTGCTCCCCACGGGGAAGAACTCGGACGAATGAAACCTTTGTCTAGCAACTCCTGAAGTTGATTGGACAGTTCCTGCATCTCGGATGGTGCTAAGCGATATGGAGTGCGGGATACTGGGGCAGCTCCCAGAACAAGATCGATGCGAAACTCGACTTGTCGTGGTGGTGGAAGTCCTGGAAAGTCTTCTTGAAAGACTTCGGGATAATCTCGCACCACTGGGATGTCCACTAGCTTTCGATCTTTAGCTTTTTGTTCAACGACATGTGCCAGGAACGCGACACAACCTTTCCTTAAACATTTTTGGGCTTTAATGCAGGAGATGGTACGAAGAGTGGGTAAACCCTTTTTCCTCGAATCATTAAGGTTTCATCATTTGACAAGGGGATTCGTACAAACTTCTCGTGACAGACGATCTCTGCACGATGTTTGGACAACCAATCCATGCCAATGAAGATATCGAAACTTCCTAACTGGATAGGCAGTAAGTCGATACTGAATTCGTGGTCGTTGAGTACCAGAATACAATCCTTAACGATCTCATCGGACGAGATTAATTTACCATTCGCTATCTCAATGGTAAATGGTGTGTCCAACTTACTAGATTCTAATCCTAGGTATTTCCTAAAGTTGCTGGACACAAAGCTAAAATCTGCGCCAGAATCGAAGAGTACTGAAGCGAAATGATTGTTAAGGAGAAACGTACCTGTAACTACATTAGGATCATCTCATGCTTCGTTGGCTCCTAACACAAATGCTCTGCCACGGGCTTGATCCTTGGCCTTGGGACAGTCCTTTCGGAAATGTCCTGTCGCACCACAGTCGAAACACTCATTTTGGGCAGGAGGAGTGTTGGTGGTTTTGGCCCTGCAGTTAGCGGTGGAATGACCGCGATGGTTACAGTTCTTGCACAGAATGTTATCGCAAGTACCTATGTGATGGTAGTTGCATTTGCTGCAGCGAGGATGAGGTCTGTTGTACTTGCATTTGGGTTCCTCAGTAGCGGTAGCAGCAAAAACATTCACAGCGTCCTGCAGTCGGTGAGAGGAGTGCTTGCTCTTCCAGTTATCGGAACGTTTGCGCTTGTTCCCGGAACTCTCATTGATATCTGTTAACTTTTGAGTCAGCGATCCCATGCGTACCGCGTCGTCGGTCAGACTATGAGCTAGGGTAACCGCAGCCTGGATGGTGGAGGGTGCCGATGCAGTGACCATACTGCGGATCTTTGGGGACAGACCCTAGATATACCTCTCGACTCTCTTGTACTCAGGTGTGACCATATGTGGGACCAGTCAAGAGAGCTCGTGAAAACGAGTGGTATATGTAGTCACATTGGCATCCACCATTGCAAGATTCCAAAACTCGGTTTCCAGCTTTTGTAGTTCGCTTCGAGGACAGTACTTATCCATGAGCATTGTTTTAAGATCAGCCCAAGCAAGACTGTATGCCGTTTCTCTGCCCATGGTTTGTACTTGTAGATTCCACCAAGTGAGGGCTTCATCCTGAACGGTATAGGTGGAGTATTTTACCTTTTGGTCCTCAGAGCAACCACTAATGTCAAGGACCGATTTGGTTTTCTCTATCCACCGGACAATTCCTACAGCGCCTTCATTACCACGAAAGTTCCATGGTTTGCATGCCCGGGTACCACCAGATCCTCTGCTTGAGTCGGCCCGGGCTGCATCGTGTCGAGCAATTGCCTCAGCAATTACCCTGGCCAACTCGGCGGGTGTGGATGGTAGTGGCTCACATTCGGTCGTTCGTGTGGAATGTCGGGTCTGCATAACTAAAAGATGGAACACAACAAACATGAGTATAATATACAAACATACCATAGCCAACATAGTCATATAAATCAAACCATACATCATATCATCACATCATTTCATAATTTCTCAAAAGCAGTTAGGTTTTTAATACAAAACAGGCAGGTGTAGCGCAATTAGTTTTTAGATCATAATATCCATAGTCACAAAATATCATAAATCAAACACATGCATAATCATCATAAACCATAATCTAAGAAGGGGGTGGGAAGGCAGCAGCAAGAGATATAATAGCCTCCCTCATACGCCTCTCTGTCTCCATCGCCCTAGGCTCTAACATCTCTACTCGTCTACCCATCTCTGATCGCTCTACTACGACCGCTACTCTCCCTTGCTCGGCCTCTGCTAAACGATCCTCGAGCTCCTGAACTCGGCCCTCCAAAGCCACCAGCTGGATGTCGTGAGAGATAATAACGCTGCGCTTGGAGCGAAGGGGTCTCCCCGATGAGCCTCACAAGCTCATGGTCTCGAGGTCGTCCTCCTCGTCTTGATGCGCAAGATCGCTGGTGAGACTAGGTAGGTAAGGCCGTTTGTGGGCCTGTGAACGTCTCTTGAGCCTCTTCGATGGCTCACCTACCTCGATGGCTAGGGGTATAGGCTCAGGAATGGCCGGCTGGACGGGCTCAGAAACAGGGATAGTAGGGAAAATCGGGGTCCTCGCAGGATCCTCTTGCGAGGAGTACACTTAGTGACTAAACGTCCCGAAGTGTCTAAGCGAAAATAGGGGTTTAGGCTGGCCGGTGGAGATGAGACAGAATGGGTGACAGAAGGATGCGGGTTAGAGACAGCTAGGGGTGGAGTGTCATCGTCCGTCTCGTCATCGGAAGTACGTCTCTGAACAGGAGGTGAGTTAATGTCCATCTCAGACTCGGATATCCATCCATTATGATGGGAGGCTGGCTGGGTGAGCGGTAAGTCACTTCCCTGGGGATTATCTACTAAATAATCTGATTCTGACTCGGGTGAAGAAAGGAGATATATAGTAATGGCCATGTTTCCTGTCACAACATGCACATATATGTAAATAATCATATGCATAAATAAATAAATTATGGTACCCGTATGTCTTCGTGGAGCGGCTTGAGGTTTGAGGGTGCATGGCGAGACTTCGTGGCATTTTGTGAAAACGTTTCGAAAAATATTTTAAGTTAGAGTTGATTCCAAAGAATCCTAGTTCGCTATAACCTCGTGCTTTGATACCAATCTGTCACACCCCGCCTAGGCAGAAACATGGGAATGCAACGATCGAAAAGTTTTCAAGCACAAGGTTCAAGAAATACACATTTATTCAAAATAGTACCACCATAAAGATGGAATTCGTCATAATCTTATTGAAAATTAAGCATAGTGTAAGCACATGAACATTGTCTTATGGAAATTGAAAACATGATATTTTGAAGCTGACAAAAGCCATCAAAGTGATACCACGGTATGCATGCTCGAACCCTTCCCTCAATCCTCTGTGGCCCTCCATTAGTTACCTGAAACACATGCATAAAGGATTTTGTCAACAATAATGTTGGTGAGTGTATGGGTTTTGAATGTACTGTGAAATGAACGTGTCATCCGTGTTTGACCAATCATGAGCTAGCTAAGCAAATGATCACTGTGAGAACCATGAGTCCTGTAACCAAACCTCGTGAATGTGGTGCCTCGTGCATTGTACACTAAAGACAATGTATGTATAGTAGAATACTAACACTCTTTTGCATGTGGCCGGTTAGCGCGACTAACCAAGAGTGGGAGTGTCAACCCAATAGATCTATTAAAGTGTTCCATGGCTAAATGTCTAGCTAATGGTTACAGTGAACGATGTACGAGGACTAGTGAGCTCATGAACCAAAATGTCTCATGTTCCACATGGTAGTCATGCTAGAATGTACACACACTTGAAATTGACACAAGTATTGATGCATGTATTTCCCCCAAAAATGTAAAATAGTAAAATGGGGCCATAGAAAACTCACCTGTTTGAGTCGTGTGTGGTCTAGTGAGCTAGTAGATGATCACCGTCCTGACAAATGATCCCCTATGTTCATTATCGACACGGTAAGTCATCCGGATGTCGTTTATCATACAAATTGTTTCACCCGACATTTGTGGACCAGTGTATTTAATGTGTTTCTTTGTCATGATACTTGTTAATGTTCTATCAAACATATAGTTCCAAAACTTTGTTGTTTCAGCCTCACATAGGGTATTTGGGCCGTATGTTGGCATCAAATCACCATGTGTGGTTGGTTTCGAGGAAAACACTACTTATCATACGTTTATTTCCTTTCTTAAAACCATTTGTACGATAACACATGTTTAGAATCCTTTCAAGTTCATTAGAGAGTTAACACATGTTTTCGGCACAACTAAACTTATGTTAGATGATCATGAATCACGAGTTGTGCTTAATCATAGGCCGATTACTTGTGAGTGACATTACAAGTACTCTAGTGTTACAATGGTCGATGACTACTTACTAGATGTGTTATCACTATAGTATGGTGGTTAGCTTAGTGTTTTATCATCATGTAAGAAATGTGTGTGACTTGTGTGTGAGTATAGAATCGATTGCTTGCTATTAAGAGATAGAGGGGTCGAGTGATCATACTAGGATGATTATAGAGTTGTTAAAACAAGATCATATGTTCAAATGCTATCATAGGAACAATGTGCCTAAGATTAATGTATCCATGGGCATTGTTTTGTATTCTACTTGTTAGCAAAGAGATGTGTGCCTAGTAATGGTGTTCTAGGGCCGAGTATCGGGTGTAACAAGAGAGTATATCGAATGAAAGTGGATTATAGTGTAATGTTTCTTACCTAGAAGACTTAGAGAGCCGTGGGGTTGCATCCTTGTTCCTTGATGGCTTTGGCTTGGTGCTCCTAGTCTTGGCCGATGGTTTCTAAGTGAGTAGGAGTGTTTGTGTGTTGAGTGATGGTGCAAGAAATGAAGGTGAGGGTGGGAGGTCTTATATAGGCGATATGTGTGGACAAAAGAGGCTAAATGTGGCAAATGAGTTAGCTTAAGATTGATGCAATGTCTAAAGCTTGATCCTATAAGGTGTAACTCTTATGTAGGCTATGAATCAAACAAAAATGTCATGCTTTTGCTTCTTGTGTGTGCCGATGGATATGACTAAACAATCAAGGGGTAGCTTGACTTAATCTAGTGGGATTTCTTATCTTGTTTGGGTGCTCATTTTGGTGATTGTTGACAACCAAGCACAAGCTTGTGTCCTTGTTTTCTTTCGGCCGCTAGGTAGGTGTCCAAAAAGGGAATTCTTCCTTTCTTGGGAGGAAGTGTATCATCTTGTTTTAGGTGATAGTTGGTGTAATAAATGTGTAAGACACTAGCAAGCATGGGCCGACTTTTGAGCATCAACATATAGGGAGGGTTGACTTCACTTTATCATTGTGACATACTTGGTTTAAGTTGCTATTTTGGTGAAATGGTTGACCTCATAGGCTTCTAGATGTCCCTCATCACTTGTCCTCTAGCCTTGGTGGTGTGCTCTCATTGGATCGGCCAAAAAGGCCTCCTAGAAGTTAGGATGGATGGTGACAATACATGTGTTCCTAGCTTGTCCTATGTTGTTTCTTGTGATGTCTTTTCGGCCGCAATTCCTTGAGAGGTGGAAGAATGTTTGTTCTATACTAAGAGTGGAAAGGTTTAGGACCTTGGGTGGTGTCATGAACTTGTGTTTAACTAGTTGGATATAAGCTTGATAGTGATCTCTTATGGATCGGCTAAGGTGGTTTAGACACCTTAAGTTTAGGATCCAAATGGAATAGTGTTGGATTGATAAGATGTTTCCTTGGCTTGTAGGTGATGAATCGGCCGAAATCATGGGATCAAGGAAAGGAATTGTCATTCATGAGTTGTGTAGATATAGTGTTGAGTAGATGTCCATGTGTTTGATCATATATATGTACATATTTGTAGGTAACTAGACAAGGTAGATATGTGGCTATTTCATGAACAAATAGTTGTCATGTGTGTGTTTGTATGTCGTGTGTGTATGTATATACATGTGTTTGTATGGCTCTATGACAATAAGCTTGGTTATGATCCAATACTTAATATGTTATATTAGATGAATCGTCCTATTTATGTTTAATAGTGTTGTGATTGTTCGTTGTATAGCCTCTAGTACACCTTTGATATAGGAATATCATCCGGTCTCATAAGAGTAAGAGTTTGTTAAGTTCCACGCCTCTTGATTATGACATTAACATGTATTTTGCTTCACATGTGTCATGGGTTTGTTGAATGATTTCCCATGATAATCTTTGTGTTCACAATCGTGTGTTAGAGGTGCATTAGCATGTGTTAGAGGGCATAACCTCTTGTAATGCTTGTTTTTGATGGTGTGTCCGGGTGTTGTATGACTAAACAGGTGCATTATGTTGAGTTTTCTGTTTAACTCATGCTCTACTATCATGGGGGGGGGGGGGGGTTGTATAGTGTATGCAAATTGTCTAAAAATGCACATATAATGACTCAATAAATGAAACATGTATGGTCATTGACCTGTTACGTTGACTGTTGTCACCTTCTCCCCTTGTTTTGGGAATTTCGTCCGCGAAATCGAGTTTCCCTACTAGTGTTAGTAGTTTCAGGGAAAAGAGGTGGGTACTTGTGTCTCATTTGGTCTTCGCGTTCCCATGTAAATTCGGGACCACGCTTTGCATCCCATCTGACTTTCACAAGTTAGTGCGGCTCCTTCTCAATTTTTGGACTCTCCAATCAGTCACCTCGATTGGCTTCTCGACGAAGTGGAGCTGATTATCTACGTGAATCTCTTCAAGAGGAATGATCAAAGATTCGTCGGCTAGACATTTCTTTAGGTTGGATACGTGGAAAGTGTCATGAACACTATTCAGCTCCTCGGGTAGCTTGAGTTTGTATGCCACAGGACCAACTCTAGAAAGTATCTCGAATGGACCAATGTATCGGGGGTTGAGTTTCCCACGTTTGCCAAATCGTGGTACTCCTTTCCATGGTGAGACTTTTAAGAGTACTTTATCTCCCACTTGAAACTCGAGTGGTTTACGACGGCGATCAACGCAACTCTTTTGACGATCTCGAGCTGCTTTCAAGCGATCACAGATCTGGAAGATCTTATCGGTGGTCTCTTGAATAAGCTCGGGGCCAATCAAGTATTTGTCTCCAACTTCTGCCCAACACAGAGGAGATCTACACTTGCGTCCATACAAGGCTTCGAAGGGGGCAGCCTTGATACTGGTGTGGTAACTGTTATTGTAGGAAAATTCAACTAATGGTAGGTGTGAATCCCAGTTTCCACCGAAATCGATTGCGCATGCCCGGAGCATGTACTCCAATGTCTGGATTGTAAGTTCACTTTGGCCATCTGTTTGCGGATGGTAGGCTGTGCTCATTTCTAATGGAGAGCCTAGTGCGTCCATCAGTGTTTGCCAGAATCGGGAGGTAAATCGACTATCTTGGTCGGAAATGATTGAAACAGGCACGCCATGCCTAGTTACAATTTCCTTGATGTACAACTTGGCAAGTTTCTCCAACTTGTCGGTTTCCTTAATCGGCAAGAAATGCGCGGATTTAGTCAACCGGTCAACAATGACCCAAATTGTATCGTGACCACTGGATATCTTAGGTAGCTTGGTGATGAAATCCATGGAAATCTGTTCCCATTTCCACACCGGAATGTTTGGTTGCTGGAGCAGACCATATGGTTTTTTTGATACTCAGCTTTGACCTTTGAACAGGTAAGGCATCTGCTGATGTTTGTGGCGATTTCACCTTTTAGATTGGGCCACCAGTAAAGTTACTTTACGTCTTTGTACATCTTGTCAGCACCAGGATGTACGGAGTATCTAGTCTTGTGAGCTTATTCCAGGATTAGATTACGTAAGTCACCGAAACGTGGCACCCAAATCCGATTGGCGAAATACACCGTGCCGTCAGATTTTGGTTACAATAGATTAACCATCTTAAATAGCGACTTATTCTTAAGATTTTCACTTTTCAGAGCTTCTTGTTGAGCATCGCTGTAACACCCCAACCGATGGCGGAAACATCGGGGTGCCACGTATTGATGATTGTTTTCAGTAGCACATGGTATAATATAAATTTTAAATAATTTATTCAAACATAATATCCAAAATGTGAAATAATGTCTAAGAATTCAAATACATAATATCAAATAGCAACTTCAATAACTTCAAATAAACTTCAAGTAAAATCCTCAATGCTAACTCAAGCCTCAGCTTCATTGTTACCTGAAACATGTTAATTTTGAAAGTATTTTGGGTCAACATAAGTTGGTGAGAATTACATAGGTTTTTGATAATAAAATGAATAAAATGTTGTGCAATTCATGTGTCATGTTAATCTAGCCCATATGTGAGAACATATTAGAAATAAATCGAGTGCATAATCAACCCTGTTGACTGTTGTAAAATGATACATACCATACACTTATGGTCCCAATGAATATGTTATGCGATAACAAACACCCACGTAACCTTTGTAGGAGGCACGTATCCGGGTGGGATTGTCAGTCCAATAGATCTATCAATGTATACCGTCGGCTGATCAATGTTAATGATTATGCTAGAATGGTGCTTACTCTAATCATGCTCAAGACATAATGCAACATAGAAAACACATAGACACATTGATGATTGAATTGCAATGATAATGTTATAACATGTTTCACCCCAAAAATGGTGATAAATAAAAGGGGCTATGTAAAACTCACCTTAGCAAATGTTAACTTGTTGAAAAGATGTAATAATTGTGTTGCCCAAAATGATTCCAAATATCACCCTATAATAAGGTAATATATAATAAGTCTAAGTCTAATTAACTAATAAGTGTATCCTAGGGTTTCGATTTGGGGATAATCAATTGTTAAATTTAAACTAAAATGTTAATTAAATAAAGAAAATTTAATAATTAATGAAAGAAAGTCTTTTTATAAAATTTGAATTTTGAATGTACACATTAAAGTGTTTGAAGCATAAAAATAATTTTTATAAAATTATTTCATTTAAAATAGATTTTTAAATCTATTTATTTATAAATAGCCAATATTTAACTTTAATATTCAAAAATACTAAAATTAAAGAATTTTTATTTTAAAAATCATATTTCTGTTCTAAATAATTAAAAATAATTTGTATAAAATTTTGGTGCAAAAATGATGAAAATTGGATTTATTATGATTTAATTATGATTAAATCTAACAAAAATTGTTTAAAAATATAAAATAAATGATTTTACTGATTTAAAAATTATTTCAGTAAAGTTTGACTTTATAAAAAGTCAGGATAAATTTTGGAGAATTTAATAAAATTGTTTTGATATATAAATGGATTTTTATAAATTTAATAGTATAAAAATGATTTAATTATTATAAATATTAAATAAATGAATTTCTGAAAAGTAAAAATTACAAACAAAACTTTTATCTCAGATTAAACAAATATAATTTTTTTGGAATTTATAAAATAGTTTTGATATTTTAAAAAGAATTTAAAAGATTAAAAGGTTTTAATATATATATATATATATTTATAATTGTTGTTACAAAAAAAAAAAAGAAAAGAAAAGAACAAAAATAATGGTCAGAGCCGGGACTCGAACCCGGGTGACCTCTGTGGAGAACCAGGGTCACAACCACTTGGCCTAGGCCGGTGGTTGTGATATCTTCTGTTTTAAAATAAATAAATACAATACATGATATCAGATTTATCCCCAATTCCAATCGACGAACCCTAGAATTTGCAATCAGATGATTTAGACAACATGAGCCCGATTAAAGATGGGGCTTTTGTTGCTTGATTGCCGATGAATAAACCCCACAAAAAAACGAGGACTCACAGTGTTGATTTGATGATGATAGCCGGGTCAAGGCAAAAGTCAAACAACGAACTCGATTATAATAATTAGTGTGTTACAGAGAGAATGGGAGGTTGAGAGAGAGTTGTGAGCGAGTAATCAAGGTTCGCAGACCATCAATTTATACTGAGGATCGATGGTTAATGTTAATTGGAAAGTTGACCTTGATTAATGTCATACGCGTTTAATTGATTCAATTGGTCAACGATTTGGTGTTATTGACGTGTAATCGTGTTGTATTGGGCCGGTAATCACCTAAATTTACCAAAGATAGATCAATTACGAGTTAAATCGTTGGATTGATCATCAAGCTAACCCACAGTTGACTTTCTTGTCAACTGTGAAGGTTTTTAGAGTGTAAATAAATATAAAGTGTGTCCGGGTTTAAACAAGGTGATGGTCCAGCCCAGATGGTTGTGTGTGTGTGTTGCTATGGCTTTGGCGCGGGTTCGAACCCCGGCCAGAGCAGTTTTTATTATTTTTTGATATTTAACAAACCACACACATATATTACATTATATATATAGTATTAGGGTTCCACAAATGCGACGAAAATAATAAATGTGAATATAAAATGAAAACTTGACGTTTTATTAAATGTGAACGTGTAACGTACAAGTATTAAATGCGTAATGTTACAGTCTCCCCTACTTTTAGGAACTTCGTCCCGGAGTTGGAGTTGGAGAGTCTGGTGGGAAAAGATGTGGATACTTCGACTTCATCTGGTCTTTACGTTCCCAAGTGAACTCTGGGCCTCGTTTAGATTCCCAACGAACCTTAACGATCGGAATACGACTGCGCTTGAGTTTCTTGACTCCAGTGTCAACAATCTCGACGGGTTTCTCGATAATGTGCATGCTTTCATCGATTTGCACATCCTCAAGAGGAACATGAAGGTTCTCATCTGCTAAGCATTTCTTGAGATTCGAAACATGGAAGGTCGGATGAACATTGCTTAGCTCAGGTGGAAGATCAAGCTTGTAAGCCACTTTTCCAACTCTGTCAAGAATTTTGAAGGGGCCTACGTAACGAGGAGCTAGTTTTCCCTTTCTACCGAAACGAATAACTCCTTTCCAAGGGGATACCTTAAGTAGCACAAGGTCCCCAACTTGAAATTCCAAGGGTTTACGACGTTTATCAGCATAACTCTTTTGGCGACTTCTAGCCTTGAGAAGATTATCCTGAATAAGCTGGATTTTGTCTGTGGTTTCCTGGATTAGTTCGGGTCCTGTAATACGAGCTTCACCAACCTCAGTCCAACAGACAGGTGAACGACATTTCCGACCATAGAGTGCCTCAAAAGGAGCCATGTTAATGCTGGCGTGATAACTGTTGTTGTATGAAAACTCAACCAAAGGAAGATGAGAATCCCATGCGCCACCAAAATCGATGACACATGCCCTGAGCATGTCCTCAAGTGTCTGGATAGTTCGTTCAGTCTGACCATCCGTTTGAGGGTGATAAGCAGTGCTCAGGTTCAACTTGGTACCCAAAGCATCTTGTAGAGATCCCCAAAAGTGAGAGGTGAAACGACCATCGCGATCAGAAATAATGTCCAAGGGTATACCGTGACGACATACGATTTCACTTACGTACATCTTTGCCAACCTTTCCACAGAATACTTCTCACGAATAGGTAGAAAGTGAGCTGACTTGGTCAAACGATCGACGATTACCCAAATACTGTCAAAACCTTTGGGTGTGCGAGGAAGTTTGGTGATGAAATCCATAGCTATGCTCTCCCATTTCCAGACAGGAATCTCTGGTTGTTCAAGCATACCAGATGGTCGTTGATGTTCAGCCTTAACCTTGGAACAAGTGAGGCATTTTGCAACGAAAAGAGCAATGTCTTTCTTCATACCAGGCCACCAATAAGAATAACGAAGATCTTGGTACATCTTGTCAGCTCCAGGGTGAATAGAGTAACGAGACTTATGAGCCTCGTTCATGAGAAAAGTACGAAGATCATCACGGTCGGGAATCCACAGTCGGTTAAGGAAATAAAGGAGACCATCGGGTTTGGTTTCAAGTTGAGTTTCAGCACCACAAGACATTTCATCGTACATGTTACCTTGGGTGACTGATGTGTGTTGAGCCTGGAGAATGCGATCTTGAAGATCAGTACGAACTCTCGCACATTGGAGTTTGACACGCTCTTTACGACTAAGTGCGTCAGCCACAACATTCGCTTTGCCAGGATGGTAGCGAATTTCGCAATCATAGTCGTTAAGTAATTCAACCCAACGTCGTTGCCTCATGTTAAGATTCTTTTGATCGAAGACATGTTGGAGACTTTTGTGGTCCGTGAACACCACACATTTGGTCCCATAAAGATAATGTCTCCAAATCTTGAGTGCAAAGACAACAGCGCCCAATTCAAGATCATGGGTGGCATAGTTTTTCTCGTGAGTCTTGAGTTGTCGAGACGCATAAGCAATAACCTTTCCTCGTTGCATGAGAACACAACCAAGACCTTGGTTTGATGCATCACAGTAGACCACGAAATCATCATTACCATCAGGTAGAGATAAGACAGGAGCTTCACAGAGTTTCAGCTTAAGAGTTTCAAATGCTTCCTCTTGCTTAGGTCCCCACTCATAGGGTTTACCCTTGTGAGTTAAGGTAGTGAGAGGAACAGCGATCTTGGAGAAATTGGCGATGAATCGACGATAATAACTAGCCAACCCAAGAAAAGAACGGACTTCTGTTGGAGTGGTAGGAACACTCCAATTCTTCACAGCTTCGATCTTTGCAGGATCAACATGAATTCCGTTCATATCAATGACATGTCCCAAAAATTGAACTTCCTTAAGCCAAAATTCACATTTTGAGAACTTGGCGTACAGTTGTTCTTTCTTTAGGAGACTCAAGATAGAGTGAAGATGTTGCTCGTGATCGGATTTTGATTTAGAGTAAATCAAAATATCATCGATGAAAACGATCACGAATTTGTCGAGATAGGGTCTACAAACCCGATTCATCAAATCCATAAATACTGCGGGAGCATTGGTCAACCCAAAAGGCATAACCATGAATTCATAGTGACCGTAGCGAGTGCGAAAAGCTGTCTTGGGAATATCTTCATCGTGGACTCTAAGCTGATGATAACCAGAACGGAGATCAATCTTCGAGAAGTGGGTTGCTCCTTGAAGTTGATCGAAGAGATCGTCAATCCTAGGAAGTGGATAACGATTCTTGATGGTGAGTTTGTTGAGTTCACGGTAGTCAATACACATCCGAAGAGAACCATCCTTCTTTTTAACGAATAAGACAGGGGCTCCCCATGGAGAAGAACTAGGGCGAATGAACCCTTTATCAGAAAGTTCCTGTAATTGACTAGCAAGTTCTTGCATCTCAGAGGGTGCAAGACGATAAGGAGCTTTAGCGATCGGATTAGCACCAGGAACAAGATCAATACGAAACTCCACTTGTCGAGCAGGAGGCAAACCAGGTAAATCCTCTGGAAAGACTTCAGGATAGTCTCGAATAATAGGAATGTCTTGGATACTTTTGCCTTTGTCCTTCTTCTCTATCACGTTAGCTAAGAAGGCTGTATACCCCTTTCGTAAGTACTTTTGGGCAGTAGTACAAGACATAAGCTTAAGCTCACCACAGGGTTTCTCACCATAGATCTTCAAAATCTCACCAGATTCGAGAGGAATGTGTATGACTTTCTCGAAGCACAGAATTTCGGCACGATGAGTTGACAACCAGTCCATGCCTACTATAACATCAAAACTACCAAGATGCATGGGGATGAGATCGATAGGGAAGGTATGATCATCGAGATTCAACAAGCAGTTACGTATAATAGAGTCGATCGAAATAGACTTCCCGTTAGCTACCTCTACCACGAAAGGGTCTTCTAGATTAGTGTGGGGTAAGTTAAGTAAAGGTTCAAACTTCAGTGACACGAATGACTTATCAGCTCCTGAATCAAATAATATGGATGCATAGTGGTTATTAATGAGAAACGTACCATTCACCACTTCGTTGTTGTCACGAGCCTGGTTAGCGTTGAGATTGTAGGCGCGACCTCGAGCACCTTGGTTCTGGTTGCGGTTCTGGTTTTGGTTTTGGTTCTGATTTTGGTTTTGGTTACGGTTACGATTAGGGCAGTTGTTGATGTAGTGATTAGGGTTACCACACTCGTAGCATTGACCACGAGTAGGCCTGTTGTTTTGTTGGTTGGGAGCTGGGTTGTTGTTGTCTTGGGCAGCAGGAGATCGACAGACGTTCACCAGGTGACCATATCTTTGACACTTAGTACAAAATCGACATGGCACCTGTGTGGGATGGTGGTACTTGCAAGTGTTGCACAAAGGGTGAGGTCCGGTGTATGGTTTCTTGGCTGGGTTTTGGGCAGCAGGTGGAGTAGCAGCAACCATATAGTTTCTAGCTTTGCGCTTTTTGTTGCTTGAGGTCTCAGGCTTGACTTCAATTGCAGGCTGTGGAGTGTCTTTGGCAACAGTCTTCTTAGTGCCCTTGCGAACGAGAGTACCGTTCTTCACATGATTATCAGTAAGAGTGGCCGCTAGACGTTTGGCCTCTTCCAGAGTTGCAGGATTTCTACCCCAAACGGTGTCCTGGATTTGCATGGGCAGACCACCGATGTACTTCTCGATGGCTACCGGCAGAGGAGTAACCTTGTGAGGCAACAATAAGCTAAGCTCATGAAAGCGGGTGTTGTAGGCAAGGTTTTCCCCACTATCTTGAGCTAAGGTGTGGAACTCATCCTCAAGTTTCTTGACTTCATTGCGAGGACAGAACTCCTCTTTCATGATATCTTTGACTTGGTCCCATGTCAAAGCAAGAGCAACCTCGGCCCCACGAGTACGCTTTTCTTCATTCCACCATGTGAGTGCTCGTTTATGGAGAACACTCATGGCGTAACGAACTTTGAAGTTGTTGGGGCATTCACTGTTGATGAAGGTATTTTCAATACCCTCAAACCATTGGAGAAGTCCAGTAGCTCCTTCTTCACCGCTGAACATTGGAGGGTTACAAGAGTTGAAATGCTTAAGGGTGCAAGCTTGGGGTCCATTACCATTGCCATTGCCATTCCCGTTCCCGTTGTGACCATTCCCGTTGCCGTTCAATTGGATGACCTGAGCAAGTAAATTGGGAACCAGAGTTGCGATTTGCTGCGCCATTTGTTGAGAAATGATCGCAGCCAGTTGAGCATCGACCCCATTGTTGTTGTGGTTAGGAACTTGGTCATGGTTGTGGTTATGGTTATCACCACCTTCTTCGTGGTTCTCACCATTGTTGTTGCGAGTGCTGCGACGAGGAGGCATGATCTGTAATAGACACATTGAAATGAATGAGAGTTTATATAAGGAATGTAATCATTTATTCATTAATTAAAACGAATAAACGAAAACGTTGACTTATCAAAGATTCTAAATTCTAATAACATATGAAGACATGCTTTAGCCTATAAGTGAACACTCATCCCGAGAATTCCCAGGTAGGCATCCGGGTCCCTCGTCTGATTGGGATATATGCGCAATGCCAGCCTAGACAGAAGACTCAGAATACAGGCGTTCACCCTTCCAGATTGCACGTGTTCGTTATTAAAATCTAGAACTTCGACGAGATCTCAAGGGGGTTCAGGTTAAACCTGAGGATTTTGTCCTATAAATCTAATGGTGGATCAGGATTGCAGCAGACAATTAAGAGTAGTCACATGTAGGTTTAGGGTTATAAGGTATAGGATAAGGATAGGATTAGGATTAGGGAAGCAATTAGGGTTACAAGTAGGAGAAGCAAGTACTGTTTTAGTCCCTAAGGTTATAGTCTAGATTATTTCTAATAACCTAATTCCCTATAACCAAGGCTCTGATACCAATCTGTAACACCCCAACCGATGGCGGAAACATCGGGGTGCCACGTATTGATGATTGTTTTCAGTAGCACATGGTATAATATAAATTTTAAATAATTTATTCAAACATAATATCCAAAATGTGAAATAATGTCTAAGAATTCAAATACATAATATCAAATAGCAACTTCAATAACTTCAAATAAACTTCAAGTAAAATCCTCAATGCTAACTCAAGCCTCAGCTTCATTGTTACCTGAAACATGTTAATTTTGAAAGTATTTTGGGTCAACATAAGTTGGTGAGAATTACATAGGTTTTTGATAATAAAATGAATAAAATGTTGTGCAATTCATGTGTCATGTTAATCTAGCCCATATGTGAGAACATATTAGAAATAAATCGAGTGCATAATCAACCCTGTTGACTGTTATAAAATGATACATACCATACACTTATGGTCCCAATGAATATGTTATGCGATAACAAACACCCACGTAACCTTTGTAGGAGGCACGTATCCGGGTGGGATTGTCAGTCCAATAGATCTATCAATGTATACCGTCGGCTGATCAATGTTAATGATTATGCTAGAATGGTGCTTACTCTAATCATTCTCAAGACATAATGCAACATAGAAAACACATAGACACATTGATGATTGAATTGCAATGATAATGTTATAACATGTTTCACCCCAAAAATGGTGATAAATAAAAGGGGCTATGTAAAACTCACCTTAGCAAATGTTAACTTGTTGAAAAGATGTAATAATTGTGTTGCCCAAAATGATTCCAAATATCACCCTATAATAAGGTAATATATAATAAGTCTAAGTCTAATTAACTAATAAGTGTATCCTAGGGTTTCGATTTGGGGATAATCAATTGTTAAATTTAAACTAAAATGTTAATTAAATAAAGAAAATTTAATAATTAATGAAAGAAAGTCTTTTTATAAAATTTGAATTTTGAATGTACACATTAAAGTGTTTGAAGCATAAAAATAATTTTTATAAAATTATTTCATTTAAAATAGATTTTTAAATCTATTTATTTATAAATAGCCAATATTTAACTTTAATATTCAAAAATACTAAAATTAAAGAATTTTTATTTTAAAAATCATATTTCTGTTCTAAATAATTAAAAATAATTTGTATAAAATTTTGGTGCAAAAATGATGAAAATTGGATTTATTATGATTTAATTATGATTAAATCTAACAAAAATTGTTTAAAAATATAAAATAAATGATTTTACTGATTTAAAAATTATTTCAGTAAAGTTTGACTTTATAAAAAGTCAGGATAAATTTTGGAGAATTTAATAAAATTGTTTTGATATATAAATGGATTTTTATAAATTTAATAGTATAAAAATGATTTAATTATTATAAATATTAAATAAATGAATTTCTGAAAAGTAAAAATTACAAATAAAACTTTTATCTCAGATTAAACAAATATAATTTTTTTGGAATTTATAAAATAGTTTTGATATTTTAAAAAGAATTTAAAAGATTAAAAGGTTTTAATATATATATATATATATTTATAATTGTTGTTACAAAAAAAAAAAAAAAGAAAAGAAAAGAACAAAAATAATGGTCAGAGCCGGGACTCGAACCCGGGTGACCTCTGTGGAGAACCAGGGTCACAACCACTTGGCCTAGGCCGGTGGTTGTGATATCTTCTGTTTTAAAATAAATAAATACAATACATGATATCAGATTTATCCCCAATTCCAATCGACGAACCCTAGAATTTGCAATCAGATGATTTAGACAACATGAGCCCGATTAAAGATGGGGCTTTTGTTGCTTGATTGCCAATGAATAAACCCCACAAAAAAACGAGGACTCACAGTGTTGATTTGATGATGATAGCCGGGTCAAGGCAAAAGTCAAACAACGAACTCGATTATAATAATTAGTGTGTTACAGAGAGAATGGGAGGTTGAGAGAGAGTTGTGAGCGAGTAATCAAGGTTCGCAGACCATCAATTTATACTGAGGATCGATGGTTAATGTTAATTGGAAAGTTGACCTTGATTAATGTCATACGCGTTTAATTGATTCAATTGGTCAACGATTTGGTGTTATTGACGTGTAATCGTGTTGTATTGGGCCGGTAATCACCTAAATTTACCAAAGATAGATCAATTACGAGTTAAATCGTTGGATTGATCATCAAGCTAACCCACAGTTGACTTTCTTGTCAACTGTGAAGGTTTTTAGAGTGTAAATAAATATAAAGTGTGTCCGGGTTTAAACAAGGTGATGGTCCAGCCCAGATGGTTGTGTGTGTGTGTTGCTATGGCTTTGGCGCGGGTTCGAACCCCGGCCAGAGCAGTTTTTATTATTTTTTGATATTTAACAAACCACACACATATATTACATTATATATATAGTATTAGGGTTCCACAAATGCGACAAAAATAATAAATGTGAATATAAAATGAAAACTTGACGTTTTATTAAATGTGAACGTGTAACGTACAAGTATTAAATGCGTAATGTTACAATCGCGAATGCGGGTTGTGAGATTTGTATGGATGGTTAGACCTAGTGCACGCACACGTAGGGTCTTAACTCGTTCCTTCCGGCTTAACGCCTCAACCACAACGTTGGCTTTGCCCGAATGGTATTTAGTCTCACAATCGTAATCGTTCAACAGTTCAACCCATCTGTGTTGCCGCATGTTCAACTCCTTATGGTTGAAGATGTGCTGTAAGCTCTTATGATCGGTGAAGATGGTGCACTTGGTACCATAAAGGTAGTGCCTCCAAATCTTAAGTGCAAAGATTACTGCACCCAACTCTAGGTCATGAGTAGTGTAATTCTTTTCATGAATTTTGAGTTGCCAGGATGCATAGGCAATGACCTTATTCCTTTGCATGAGTACGCATCCAAGACCTTGATGCGAAGCATCGCAGTAAACTACGAAGTCATCTGTGCCTTCGGGAAGGGAAAGAATTGGTGCACTGCACAGGCAGTCCTTCAATACTTGGAACGCATTCTCCTGTCGGATTCCCCAATCAAACTTCTTGTCTTTTTGCGTCAAGACAGTCAGTGGTTGGGCAATCTTAGAGAAGTTCTCGATGAATCGTCGGTAATAACCGGCTAATCCTTAAAATTGTCGCACTTCAGTGGGTGTCTTGGGTACAACCCAATCCCTAATTGATTCAATTTTTGCAGGATCAACTTGTATACCCTTCTCGTTCACAACGTGACCGAGGAAATGGACTTCTCGAATCCAGAACTCGCATTTCGAGAATTTGGCATATAGCTTCTCGCTCTTGAGCAACTCCAACACCAGTCGCAGATGTTGCTCGTGCTCCTCTTGAGTTCGTGAATAGATCAAGATGTCGTTGATGAAGACAATGACGAATTTGTCTAGGTAGGGTTTGCAGACACGATTCATGAGGTCCATGAAAACTGCCGGAGCGTTCGTTAATCCGAATGGCATAACTAGGAATTCGTAATGCCCATAACGAGTTCGGAATGCAGTTTTTGGGATATCGTCTTCCTGGATTCATAGCTGATGATATCCTGACCGTAAATCGATCTTTGCGTAGTAGCTGGATCCTTGCAGCTGGTCGAACAGGTCGTCGATCCTTGGGAACGGATATTTGTTCTTGATCGTCAGTTTGTTCAGCTCTTGGTAGTCGATGCACATACGGAAACTCCCGTCTTTCTTCTTCACGAACAAGATAGGTGCTCCCCACGGGGAAGAACTCGGACGAATGAAACCTTTGTCTAGCAACTCCTGAAGTTGATTGGACAGTTCCTGCATCTCGGATGGTGCTAAGCGATATGGAGTGCGGGATACTGGGGCAGCTCCCAGAACAAGATCGATGCGAAACTCGACTTGTCGTGGTGGTGGAAGTCCTGGAAAGTCTTCTGGAAAGACTTCGGGATAATCTCGCACCACTGGGATGTCCACTAGCTTCCGATCTTTAGCTTTTTGTTCAACGACATGTGCCAGGAACGCGGCACAACCTTTCCTTAAACATTTTTGGGCTTTAATGCAGGAGATGGTACGAAGAGTGGGTAAACCCTGACTTCCTCGAATCATTAAGGTTTCATCATTTGACAAGGGGATTCGTACAAACTTCTCGTGACAGACGATCTCTGCACGATGTTTGGACAACCAATCCATGCCAATGAAGATATCGAAACTTCCTAACTGGATAGGCAGTAAGTCGATACTGAATTCGTGGTCGTTGAGTACCAGAATACAATCCTTAACGATCTCATCGGACGAGATTAATTTACCATTCGCTATCTCTATGGTAAATGGTGTGTCCAACTTACTAGATTCTAATCCTAGGTATTTCCTAAAGTTGCTGGACACAAAGCTAAAATCTGCGCCAGAATCGAAGAGTACTGAAGCGAAATGATTGTTAAGGAGAAACGTACCTGTAACTACATTAGGATCATCTCATGCTTCCTTGGCTCCTAACACAAATGCTCTGCCACGGGCTTGATCCTTGGCCTTGGGACAGTCCTTTCGGAAATGTCCTGTCGCACCACAGTCGAAACACTCATTTTGGGCAGGAGGAGTGTTGGTGGTTTTGGCCCTGCAGTTAGCGGTGGAATGACCGCGATGGTTACAGTTCTTGCACAGAATGTTGTCGCAAGTACCTATGTGATGGTAGTTGCATTTGCTGCAGCGAGGATGAGGTCTGTTGTACTTGCATTTGGGTTCCTCAGTAGCGGTAGCAGCAAAAACTTTCACAACGTCCTGCAGTCGGTGAGAGGAGTGCTTGCTCTTCCAGTTATCGGAACGTTTGCGCTTGTTCCCGGAACTCTCATTGATATCTGTTAACTTTTGAGTCAGCGATCCCATGCGTACCGCGTCGTCGGTCAGACTATGAGCTAGGGTAACCGCAGCCTGGATGGTGGAGGGTGCCGATGCAGTGACCATACTGCGGATCTTTGGGGACAGACCCTAGATATACCTCTCGACTCTCTTGTACTCAGGTGTGACCATATGTGGGACCAGTCAAGAGAGCTCGTGAAAACGAGTGGTATATGTAGTCACATTGGCATCCTCCATTGCAAGATTCCAAAACTCGGTTTCCAGCTTTTGTAGTTCGCTTCGAGGACAGTACTTATCCATGAGCATTGTTTTAAGATCGGCCCAAGCAAGACTGTATGCCGTTTCTCTGCCCATGGTTTGTACTTGTAGATTCCACCAAGTGAGGGCTTCATCCTGAACGGTATAGGTGGAGTATTTTACCTTTTGGTCCTCAGAGCAACCACTAATGTCAAGGACCGATTTGGTTTTCTCTATCCATCGGACAATTCCTACAGCGCCTTCATTACCACGAAAGTTCCATGGTTTGCATGCCCGGTACCACCAGATCCTCCGCTTGAGTCGGCCCGGGCTGCATCGTGTCGAGCAATTGCTTCAGCAATTACCCTGGCCAACTCGGCGGGTGTGGATGGTAGTGGCTCACCTTCGGTCGTTCGTGTGGAATGTCGGGTCTGCATAACTAAAAGATGGAACACAACAAACATGAGTATAATATACAAACATACCATAGCCAACATAGTCATATAAATCAAACCATACATCATATCATCACATCATTTCATAATTTCTCAAAAGCAGTTAGGTTTTTAATACAAAACAGGCGGGTGTAGCGCAATTAGTTTTTAGATCATAATATCCATAGTCACAAAATATCATAAATCAAACACATGCATAATCATCATAAACCATAATCTAAGAAGGGGGTGGGAAGGCAGCAGCAAGAGATATAATAGCCTCCCTCATACGCCTCTCTGTCTCCATCGCCCTAGGCTCTAACATCTCTACTCGTCTACCCATCTCTGATCGCTCTACTACGGCCGCTAGTCTCCCTTGCTCGGCCTCTGCTAAACGATCCTCGAGCTCCTGAACTCGGCCCTCCAAAGCCACCAGCTGGATGTCGTGAGAGATAATAACGCTGCGCTTGGAGCGAAGGGGTCTCCCCGATGAGCCTCCCAAGCTCATGGTCTCGAGGTCGTCCTCCTCGTCTTGATGCGCAAGATCGCTGGTGAGACTAGGTAGGTAAGGCCGTTTGTGGGCCTGTGAACGTCTCTTGAGCCTCTTCGATGGCTCACCTACCTCGATGGCTAGGGGTATAGGCTCAGGAATGGCCGGCTGGACGGGCTCAGAAACAGGGATAGTAGGGAAAATCGGGGTCCTCGCAGGATCCTCTTGCGAGGAGTACACTTAGTGACTAAACGTCCCGAAGTGTCTAAGCGAAAATAGGGGTTTAGGCTGGCTGGTGGAGATGAGACAGAATGGGTGACAGAAGGATGCGGGTTAGAGACAGCTAGGGGTGGAGTGTCATCGTCCGTCTCGTCATCGGAAGTACGTCTCTGAACAGGAGGTGAGTTAATGTCCATCTCAGACTCGGATATCCATCCATTATGATGGGACTCGGAGGCTGGCTGGGTTAGCGGTAAGTCACTTCCCTGGGGATTATCTACTAAATAATCTGATTCTGACTCGGGTGAAGAAATGAGATATATAGTAATGGCCATGTTTCCTGTCACAACATGCACATATATGTAAATAATCATATGCATAAATAAATAAATTATGGTACCCGTATGTCTTCGTGGAGCGGCTTGAGGTTTGAGGGTGCATGGCGAGACTTCGTGGCATTTTGTGAAAACGTTTCGAAAAATATTTTAAGTTAGAGTTGATTCCAAAGAATCCTAGTTCGCTATAACCTCGTGCTTTGATACCAATCTGTCACACCCCGCCTAGGCAGAAACATGGGAATGCAACGATCGAAAAGTTTTCAAGCACAAGGTTCAAGAAATACACATTTATTCAAAATAGTACCACCATAAAGATGGAATTCGTCATAATCTTATTGAAAATTAAGCATAGTGTAAGCACATGAACATTGTCTTATGGAAATTGAAAACATGATATTTTGAAGCTGACAAAAGCCATCAAAGTGATACCACGGTATGCATGCTCGAACCCTTCCCTCAATCCTCTGTGGCCCTCCATTAGTTACCTGAAACACATGCATAAAGGATTTTGTCAACAATAATGTTGGTGAGTGTATGGGTTTTGAATGTACTAAGAAATGAACGTGTCATCCGTGTTTGACCAATCATGAGCTAGCTAAGCAAATGATCACTGTGAGAACCATGAGTCCTGTAACCAAACCTCGTGAATGTGGTGCCTCGTGCATTGTACACTAAAGACAATGTATGTATAGTAGAATACAAACACTCTTTTGCATGTGGCCGGTTAGCGCGACTAACCAAGAGTGGGGGTGTCAACCCAATAGATCTATTAAAGTGTTCCATGGCTAAATGTCTAGCTAATGGTTACAGTGAACGATGTACGAGGACTAGTGAGCTCATGAACCAAAATGTCTCATGTTCCACATGGTAGTCATGCTAGAATGTACACACACTTGAAATTGACACAAGTATTGATGCATGTATTTCCCCCAAAAATGTAAAATAGTAAAATGGGGCCATAGAAAACTCACCTGTTTGAGTTGTGTGTGGTATAGTGAGCTAGTAGATGATCATCATCCTGACAAATGATCCCCTATGTTCATTATCGACACGGTAAGTCATCCGGATGTCGTTTATCATACAAATTGTTTCACCCGACACTTGTGGACCAGTGTGTTTAATGTGTTTCTTTGTTCATGATACTTATTAATGTTCTATCAAACATATAGTTCCAAAACTTTGTTGTTTCGGTATGTAATGTTCATGGGGAACTATGTTGGGCCTCACATGGGGTATTTGGGCCGTATGTTGGCATCAAATCACCATGTGTGGTGGGTTTTCGAGGAAAACACTACTTAACATACGTTTATTTCCTTTCTTAAAACCATTTGTACGATAACACATGTTTAGAATCCTTTCAAGTTCATTAGAAAGTTAACACATGTTTTCGGCACAACTAAACTTATGTTAGATGATCATGAATCACGAGTTGTGCTTAATCATAGGCCGATTACTTGTGAGTGACATTACAAGTACTCTAGTGTTACAAAGGTCGATGACTACTTACTAGATGTGTTATCACTATAGTATGGTGGTTAGCTTAGTGTTTTATCATCATGTAAGAAATGTGTGTGACTTGTGTGTGAGTATAGAATCGATTGCTTGCTACTAAGAGATAGAGGGGTCGAGTGATCATACTAGGCCGATTATAGAGTTGTTAAAACAAGATCATATGTTCAAATGCTATCATAGGAACAATGTGCCTAAGATTAATGTATCCATGGGCATTGTTTTGTATTCTACTTGTTAGCAAAGAGATGTGTGCCTAGTAATGGTGTTCTAGGGCCGAGTATCAGGTGTAACAAGAGAGTATATCGAATGAAAGTGGATTATAGTGTAATGTTTCTTACCTAGAAGACTTAGAGAGCCGTGGGGTTGCTTCCTTGTTCCTTGATGGCTTCGGCTTGGTGCTCCTAGTCTTGGCCGATGGTTTCTAAGTGAGTAGGAGTGTTTGTTTGTTGAGTGATGGTGCAAGAAATGAAGGTGAGGGTGGGAGGTCTTATATAGGCGATATGTGTGGACAAAAGAGGCTAAATGTGGCAAATGAGTTAGCTTAAGATTTATGTAATGTCTAAAGCTTGATCCTATAAGGTGTAAGTCTTATGTAGGCTATGAATCAAACAAAAATGTCATGCTTTTGCTTCTTGTGTGTGCCGATGGATAAGACTAAACAATCAAGGGGTAGGTTGACTTAATCTAGTGGGATTTCTTATCTTGTTTGGGTGCTCATTTTGGTGATTGTTGACAACCAAGCACAAGCTTGTGTCCTTGTTTTCTTTTGGCCGCTAGGTGGGTGTCCAAAAGGGGAATGCTTCCTTTCTTGGGAGGAAGTGTGTCATCTTGTTTTAGGTGATAGTTGGTGTATGAAATGTGTAAGACACTAGCAAGCATGGGCCGACTTTTGGGCATCAACATATAGGGAGGGCTAACTTCACTTTATCATTGTGTCATACTTGGTTTAAGTTGCTATTTTGGTAAAATGGTTGACCTCATAGGCTTCTAGATGTCCCTCATCACTTGTCCTCTAGCCTTGGTGGTGTGCTCTCATTGGATCGGCCAAAAAGGCCTCCTAGAAGTTAGGATGGATGGTGACAATACATGTGCTCCTAGCTTGTCCTATGTTGTTTCTTGTGATGTCTTTTCGGCCGCAATTCCTTGAGAGGTGGAAGAATGTTTGTTCTATACTAAGAGTGGAAAGGTTTAGGACCTTGGGTGGTGTCATGAACTTGTGTTTAACTAGTTGAATATAAGCTTGATAGTGATCCCTTATGGATCGGCTAAGGTGGTTTAGACACCTTAAGTTTAGGATCCACATGGAATAGTGTTGGATTGATAAGATGTTTCCTTGGATTTTAGGTGATGAATCGGCCAAAATCATGGGATCAAGGAAAGGAATTGTCATTCATGAGTTGTGTAGATATAGTTTGAGTAGATGTCCATGTGTTTGATCATATATGTGTACATATTTGTAGGTAACTAGACAAGGTAGATATGTGGCTAGTTCATGAACAAATAGTTGTCATGTGTGTGTTTGTATGTCGTGTGTGTATGTATATACATGTGTTTGTATGGCTCTAAGACAATAAGCTTGTTTTTGATCCAATACTTAATATGTTATATTAGATGAATCGTCCTATTTATGTTTAATAGTGTTGTGATTGTTCGTTGTATAGCCTCTAGTACACCTTTGATATAGGAATATCATCCGGTCTCATAAGAGTAAGAGTTTGTTAAATTCCATGCCTCTTGATGACGACATTAACATGTATTTTGCTTCACATGTGTCATGGGTTTGTTGAATGATTTCCCATGATGATCTTTGTGTTCACAATCGTGTGTTAGAGGTTCATTAGCATGTGTTAGAGGGCATAACCTCTTGTAATGCTTGTTTTTGATGGAGTGTCCTGGTGTTGTATGACTAAACAAGTGCATTATGTTGAGTTTTCTGTTTAACTCATGCTCTACTAGCCTGGGGGGGGGGTATAGTGTATGCAAATTGTCTAAAAATGCACATATAATGACTCAATAAATGAAACATGTACGGTCGTTGACCTGTTACGTTGACTGTTGTCACACTTCCAACGAGGCCACATTCACCAGAATTGCTTTATCATAATACTCTTCGAAAGCACTTATATTATCGTCAATGGACACGGTCTTTCCAACCACAGCACCAGAGAACTTATCCTTGAACGACATCCCATTACCCATACCAACATGCCCTGATGCATTTATCGGATTGGGCCTGAAGCTACTCTTCTGAGGTGGCCGATTTGTGTGTATCTTGTCATACGAAGGCTTACGTGCATTAACCTCTCCATCCTACAACACATACCTAGCGACGTTAAACTTCAACTTATAATCACCCAGCCGGATCGAAGATAAAAGTTTTCCCAACTCTTCACGATCTTTTACGTCTAGGAGAGAGACAAAACCAAATATTTTGCCGGCCTTGTCACGTTTCTGAGCAAGATAAATGTCAAAGATCGTACCATGAACCCTAACTTCCTTCGCTAGATCTGCCCCACTGCACCCATCTAGAAGATTAGAAACGAAGAACTTCGTAATTCTTGCCTAAATATGGACCAGAATTGGTTTCCGGCGGCGGCTGCCCATTTTTTTATAGTTTGTGATTTTTGTGATAACCAACTTAACTAACAAAAAACATGTCTTATAAACTATATATATATATATATATATATATTACAACTTGTATTAATTTTTTTAGTAATAATAATAATATAATCAAGACATAAAATGACAAATAAAAAAAATTCTTTCCCCTTTCACCATTTTGTACGTTTGAAAAAAAAAAATAAATGGCCTTCATGGCATTCTTGTTGACTTTTCTTCAAAAAAAAAAAAAAAACATATATAAATAATATGAATAAAATCGTTGTAAATGGAAATGCCCATAATTCCTCTAGAGGTCAATACCCATTAATTGACCTTCCTCCTCCATTGAACTCCAGCCATAATTTTGAACTTAATAAATGCGTTTTGACCATCAAGGTCAAACCACCAAGACTTTCCATTTTGGGCACGACAATATAAATTGAGCATAGGTGCACGATCTGAATGTGCTGAATAATTCACAAACACACTCTAAATCTCCCACTCTCTTGTTCTGGTACACAAATTGTTTTCGGTTTGACCACTCAAAATCGGAAGGTCACAAACAGTACGTATAAATTTAAACCCATTCTTGTCTAGTTCTTTCGTATATGATCATTAACCCTTTATCTTCCTGTTGCTTGGAATCGGGTTTAACTGAATTGGAATACTAGGGTTCTTAGGGTTGTTAAATGGGGAAGATGACAAACTGGTAAAAATTTTATTCTCGGAAATGTTGAAAATTTGTATTTTTTTACTTATTTAAAGTGTTTGTTTATTAAAAACAATAAATAGTTTCATTACTTTTTACCAAGAAAATAATTATATTTTTTTTACTTCCACTATCCTTCCTAACAAAACTCATACAATCATCCATATTATTGTATTACTTTAACAATTATAAAATGTTTTTGACATCGATTAACAATTTCTTTTCCAAATAATTAAGTATAGAAAATTCATTTTATTTTTCAACAAACATCTATTCCCCAACTAGAACCCTAGAATACCATAGGAAACTTAGATACGTTTGAGTCCAAAAACTTATTGATATTTAATAATTTAAACTAGGATAAGTTCTAGTACTTTCGGGTGAAACACGTTTAAACATTTTGGTGGATTAGCTGTCATTCAAGGTGAGTTTACAGAGCCCATTTTTTTTGCTTTACATTTTTCGGGTGAAACATGTTTAAACATTTTTATACAATAACAATTACTCATTCTCATTATGTTGAAACTTGTGGATTCATTTTAACTGTAACAAATAGACACAGTACAATCATTAACATTGATCAAGCCGCCTGTTTAGATCATAGCGCTATAGGTCTGATATACCTATCCCCCCGCATAAATTCAGGGATGATAAAAAACAGTTACACTTTTACTAACTTGCTAGTTAGGTCTCAGTCGACACAAGGTATGATTGTACAAAAGACGCATTGTTACATGTCGGACTCATATTCTTACATTACTCTTTGCTTTATCTCAACTGTGATTGCTATACAAAATATTTTATTTTATAACTTGCAAAACCTATGTATTCTCACCAACTATTTATAGTTGACCCCCCATCTTTCCAATTCAACATGTTTCAGGTTTTACTTGCTATTGGAAGTTGTACGAGTCTTGGAACACATAGGAGCTTTGGACCTAGTTTATATGAATCAAGTTTATGCAATTATTAATTGTATGATAATTCTAAATCGTTTAATAATATTCAACTTCCATTTAGTACCATGAGCTATTGAACAATCATCACTACGTGACACATTGACGTTTCCACCATCGGTTGGGGTGTTACAGATTGGTATCAGAGCCATGGTTATAGGGAATTAGGTTATTAAAAGAACAATCTAGTCTATTACCCTTGGACTTTAACCATCCTTTACAATCTTAATATTACTTCGGGCTTTCATCATCATTATCTCAAGAACTAGATTCATATCCTTCACCTTCTCAAACATGAAATTGATCCCCATGATAACCAAACTATTGAGAACTTGATTATTTGTTGCATAAAACTTGATTCTTAGTTATACATGAGGGTTTGATTATCTACCATATTTGAACATTTGATACTTGAAAACATGGATAGCTAAATATGAACTTTTGCTATAATCACACCTAGGCCCATTAAGCTTGTCTAGGGAAATACAATTACATCTCACATGCTATACTTGATACTTGATACTTGTTGCACTTCCCAACTTTCTTACATATATGTGTTATCAATTTGCAACGAAGGTGTTGAGCTCTGAAACGATTGTTACATATAATCAACAACTGGTAGAGGATGAAGTACCTACTCAACAGTTGGTAGAGTTTCTAATAACCTGCTCAACGATTGGTAGAGGTCATCATGCCTGCTCAACAGTCGGTAGAGGTTTTAATTACTTGCTCAATGACTGGTAGAGGCCATCGTACCTGCTCAACAGTTAGACTCATTTTTGGATACATTGAACATGCAATTTGACAAAAAGCATTAGACTCATTGATACAAAGATTCAAATCACAAGTTTATTGTGCATTGTGTGTTTTACATATGTGTTTAGAGTCATAGAAGGACACAAAACCCTAATGAAGGTAAATTGGTGATTGCGGTCCGGAATGTAATCATGAATTTACAGGTACGTTAAGGTATTGTGAAGTTCTATTAGGTTTTTGGGAGATGCCCAGTATGTTTTTGAAGTATCAGAAGTGTGGTGGGTTGGCTGCGGTACACCCTATATAAAAACATAATGATACATCAAAAGTGGTATTGGGGGTCAAACCAATAACAATACCTAGTTATTTGGTAGTTCATTTAGCCTTTCCATAGTCAATCATCTCATGCATTCCTTTTTACGTTCCTGAAACTTAGGTTTGGTGTTCTATTAGACGCTTATTTTCCTAGTTATTTTAGATCAACGTTAATCCAACCCTCAAAAATCAAATATATCATTTTTCATATCCAATATCATTCGAAATACTTTACCCTAATATTTCCCCAACTACTCCTAGCCCTACTTAAATAAATCTTTTAAATAAATTTCGGGACGAATTTCCTAAAAGTAGGGGAGACTGTAACCCTACATAATTTTGTTTCCGATTATTATTTAAAGTTCCATATTATATTTTTTTCACTCTCATTACATTTATACATATGTCCACATTTTATAACATGTTTTAACATTTGAATGTTATACGAGATTCTGACAAACTTCAAACGAAATACACATTTTAAAAGTTTTTATAAACTATATATATATATATATATATATTACAACTTGTATTAATTTTTTTAGTAATAATAATAATAACAATAATAATAATATAATCAAGACATAAAATGACAATTAAAAAGAATTCTTTCCCCTTTCACCATTTTGTACGTTTGAAAAAAAATGAATGGCGTTCGTGGCATTCTTGTTGACTTTTCTTCAAAAAAAAAAAAAAAACATATATAAATAATATGAATAAAATCGTTGTAAATGGAAATGCCCATAATTCCTCTAGAGGTCAAAACCCATTAATTGACCTTCCTCCTCCATTGAACTCCAGCCATAATTTCGAACTTAATAAACGCGTTTTGACCATCAAGGTCAAACCACCAAGACCTTCCATTTTGGGCACGACAATATAATTTGAGCATGGGTGCACGATCAGAATGAGCTGAATAATTCACATACACACTCTAAATCTCTCACTCTCCTGTCTTGGTACACAAATTGTTTTTGGTTTGACTTGCTATTTGACCACTCAGAATCGGAAGCTCACAAACAGTACTTATAAATTTAAACCCATTCTTGTCTAGTTCTTTCGTTTATGATCATTAACCCTTTATCTTCTTGTTTCTTGGAATCACGTTTAACTGAATTGGAATACTAGGGTTCTTAGGGTTGTTAAATGGGGAAGATGAGAAAGTGGTAATAAATTTTATTCTCAGAGAAGTTGAAAATTTGTAATTTTTACTTATTTAAATTGCTTGTTTATTCAAAGTAATAAATAGTTTTATTACTTTTTACCAAGAAAATAATTGTAATTTTTTTTTTACTTCCAACATCCTTCCTAACAAAACTCATACACTCATCCATATTATTGTATTACTTTAACATTTATAAAATGTTTTTGACATCGATTAGCAATTTCTTTTCCGAATAATTAAGTATAGAACATTCATTTTATTTTTCAACAAACATCTATTCCCCAACTAGAACCCTAGAATACCCTAGGAAACTTAGATACATTTGAGTCAAAAAACTTATTGATATTTAATAATTTAAACTAGGATAAGTCCTCGAGATTTCCATGCCATCATAAGTGTCATTTTGGTGGATTAGCTATCATTCAAGGTGAGTTTACATAGCCCCTTTTTACTGCTTTACATTTTTCGGGTGAAACATGTTTAAACATTTTTGATACAATAAGAATTACTGATTCTCATTATGTTGAAACTTGTGGATTCATTTTAACTGTAACAAAAAGACACAGTACAATCATTAACATTGATCAAGCCGCCTGTTTAGATTATAGCGCTATAGGTCTGATAAACCCATCCCCCCTGCATAAATTCAGGGATGGTCGAAAACAGTTACACTTTTACTAACTTGCAAGTTAGGTCTTAGTCGACACAAGGTTTGATTGTACAAAAGATGCATTGTTACATGTCGGACTCATACTCTTACATTACTCTTTGCTTTATCTCAATTGTGATTGCTATACAAAATATTTTATTTTATAACTTTTAAAACCTATGTATTCTCACCAACTATTTATAGTTGATCCCCTATCTTTCTAACTCAACATGTTTCAGGTTTTACTTGCTATTGGAAGTTGTGCCAGTCTTGGAACACATAGGAGCTTTGGACCTAGTTTATATGAATCAAGTTTATGTAATTATTAACTGTATGACCATTGTAAATCGTTTAATAATATTCAACTTCCATTTTGTACCATGAGCTATTGAACAATTATCACTACGTGACACCTCGACGTTTTCGCCATCGGTTGGGGTGTTACAGTTGCCGGGGAACACAATTATTTCCAAAGAAAGACCCAATTCACTTAACTAATCGGTTTATCTTTCTTTATCATTTTCATTTTCACTTTATTTTTCTTTTTATTTTTGGTCTTCTTTATTTCCCCTTTTTATTTTATTTCTGCTTTATTTTCGATGATTGCGGTTGTCATTCGAGATTCGCGACCTTGGAGAATTCCCGAGGAGGAAACCGGAACCAACAACCTCATCAACTTTCTTTTTGGAGGGTTTTTATTTCTGCTTTATTTTCGTTTAGAAGAGGTTTGTCATACCGTGAAGATCGACATGTTAGTTTAGTTAAATGCGGAAAATGAGATGGGTGAGATTTTTCAAAATTTTTAAACTTAAAATGTTTTCTAGTTGGGTTTTAAAATTTAAAAAAGATTTTTCACGAATTTTAAAAACCATATTTTGGAAAACCGTTTAAAATTTTTTTAAATCTGATCCCTACCCGCCATTTTCCGTCATTTTTCTATTTTGACTTCTCGTCTTTACTTTTAGGTATGTATATAACTTTTCTAAACAAATTTCTTTTTCTTTTCTTTTTGGTTACTTTTCATGCATGTGAGTGCATGTTTGGAACGTGTTTAATCTATGATTGGACATGTTCCACCCCGCTAGTGTTTCGACACTAGTATTCTATCCCTAGTTTTAGTATTTTATCTATCTGGTTTGCTATTATTTTAGTTTTTAGGACAGGTTGAGGAAAGCTTGCTAGGTAGGATGAGGCAAAATTTTTGGGCAAATTTGCAAGGTGCTGTGGGTATCGACCACACGTTGATGGATTCGCCACTATCAGGGGAGTATCAGTTTCTCTTGCCTCCTTTTCCATTTTTGTACTTAAAAATTTTGCAAAATTTTAAGTGTGGGGTGGAACGTTACTGCTGCTTATTTTATTACGTCTAGCAAGTCATTTTATTATCGTTTATGGGCTGTCTGTCACCCTCTTAGCCGCTTGTTACCCGTAGCGCCACTCAAAGTCATTTAGGGCAATAGTAAAGTCTATTAGACTTATTCAAGTGGACGCTATTAGGCCTCTCGCCGAACGGTTCACACCAAAGGATATTCGAAATATGAAAAATTTTTAAAAGTCCAAAAAGCCCACTTAATATATATATATATATATATATATATATATATATATATATATATATATATATATATATAAAGGAAAAATAAGTTTCATAGCAAGTAGAAAATACCCCTAAAAATTATCCTTAAAATTTGCACCTTATCCTACCTACTTTTCCGTGAGAGTTTTTTGAGCCTTAGCGAGCACCACACTTGCAAATACATATCATATATTGCTCGTTTCGTTTCTTGAGACATTTCCAACCTTAGTCCGACTCGATTAGAACTTGTGTGACTTATACATTTTGAGACCGCTAGCAAGGTGAGAGAGTGTGAAAGTGATCAAGGCACCTAGGATACACCTGTTCCTTTTTTCATTTGCCTTTCATAAAAATACCCCTCACCTAGTTAACCCTTTTAAGCCTTAGCCTTTTTCATTTCTTCCATCACATCGAGCCCGTGTCATGTTTTGGCGAAGAAAGCTGGTTGAAGGTAATCGGGACACTTTTGGGCAGTCTTGAAAAGAAGAGAACAGATCAGACGTCACGGTTCCCACCAAGGAAGTTAGACAAAAAGAAGAAAAGATAGCCATGAAAAGACATCATACCAAAGAATAAGCTTCAATGTAAGAAACATGCAAATGCAAATGTAAAAAAAAAAAAAGGTTTAAGACATAAGTACCCTTATTCTTATTAGTTTTTAGGTTTAAGTCTGACGAGAATAATATTCTACAACTAGCAATTCATTGATTTTCAAGCCTACAGTCGAGAAAAGCTCATCAATAAAAAGGGCTTAGAGAAAACAATTTTATTTGATGATTGATTCCTAGGACATTCCTAGCCGGGTATTTGATGGAAAACCGAACAGTTCGCAAATAGGGGCGTCAAAGCAATTAGTCTTCAAGGCCAGAGTTTCACTAGCTCAGTATCCAGAGCTTGACATTTCCCATCATGCCTCAGCCACTACCCGAACCAAACATGACAGTTGTCACACCCCGCTTAGGCGGAAACGCGAGGTGCGACTTTGACAGATTTCCAAGAACAAAGGTCACACAAGCATTAATTAGTATAAAGTGGGAACTTTCATTAAACAACCAGATTTGTTCTACATAGAGTTAATTGTTTAATATTCAAAACCATTGTATGTAAATGTCTAGTATTAGGACAACAACACAACGCTCCAAAAGAAGGTATCCCACAAATGCTTGCACGCGACCCCCGCAAGTTCCACTATCCATGCTAATTTCCTGAAAAACAGGCATTAAAGGAAATATGGGTCACCATAAAGTTGGTGAGTTCACGGTTTTTCTATATGATGGAGATGTAATCCAAAACCGACTAAATCATTGCCTAGCTAGGGAAATAATCAATATGTGATAAGACATGAGCCCATAACCAAACCTTGACATGTTGTGCCTCGCCCATTGTACAATAACGACAATGAAATAATGTGAAATACAAGCACTCTTTTGATATCTGTCATCCGGCCAGAGTGACTGACCAAGAGTGGGGGTGTCAACCAAATAGATCTATCCCGGTGTTTCATGACTAAGTCCATAGCTAATGGTTATGGTATGATGTATGACACGAGGGTTTACTGGATCCTGAACCGTAATGTCTCATGTTCACATAATAGTCATGTATTGTAACTGAAAACTGTAAGCATGTTTTCCCCCGGAAAAATGTAAAAACTTTAAAAAGGGGCCATGAATACTCACTTGGTGTCTGGATACTAGCACTGAACTAATCCTGATGCTCTGTGTCTGGTCTGAGATGCCCTAGGTTCATATAAAGACACCTTAAGTCTATGTTTGGTTCTAACTACCATGCAACTGTTCACCCGACTGTAACACCCGTGGAATAGGGGTTTTTGTACCACTATCCATGTGTGTCACACACTGTATGTGTCAAAAAAATGTTCGTGTTGTCGTTTAAATGACTCTGTTGAGTCTGGTTTTGGGTAAAACAAGCACTATGTCTTACTAAATGTTACAAAGTGTTATGTTTGTCACATTTATGTAAGCCTAGGGTGGCATATGTACACATTTTTGGATATTCTTGTATGAAAAACGATTTGTATAGGTGTTTGCTTTTATATACATACTCGCATACCATACCATATGTTTTCAAGAAAACTCTTGTGTTAAGCTTGTTAACACATGTTTTTATTACTCTTAACACATGCTTATAAATCTAACCATGTTGTATGGCGTGAAATTAAGTGAAATATGTTATTCTTGGGCCGGAAGCAATGGTTTCATTGGTACACAAATGTGGAAGGTCAAGTGCATGCTTTCATGGAGTGCATTCAACTAGGAGCCTTGTCAGTGTAAAGAGTTGACTTGGAGGCTTTGGTTTGATATGTAGGGGTGGCGTAGCGGCCACAATATCATGGGGAAGGAGCATTTCCTTTGTGGCAAGGTTGACAAGGTGTGGTGGCTCATGCATTTCATGTTCCTACTATGTTAGTACAAGAAGATGACTAGTGTTCTTGTTTGGTTGTGTGCACACTCTTGGGGCCGTAAATCATGGGGAAATGGACATGATTGTTTAGGCAAGTTGACCAAGGTTGGATGATCATGGAATTTATGTTGTTACTAGGTTAGTATAAGTTTAGGAACTTGGGATATGGAGTTGTGTGTGGATGTGTATATGCGTGAATATGTATGCGTGTGGGTATGTATGTATAGTGTATGTATAGTGTAGGCTAATACTATATCCAAAGTCATCCTCTCTTGATTTTCTTGGGAATGTATGGGCCGCAAATTTGTCCTAGGCAATGATCATGGGAGACTTTTGGAAGTTGAGCATCATAGATGTTAGTGATCATAAAGTGGTTTGTCAATTAAGGAAATATTCTTGGTGTTTGTGAGCATATTCATGAATGTATGTGTGTATGCGATCGTGTAGGTATGTATAGGAGAGTTATTTGTCACTTTCCAAGCATATGTTGATGTTTGTGTGTGTATATGGTCGTATGTATGTATGTGTGAGTGATAATATATTTTTTTGATTCTAATACTCACACAAGTCTTTGTAGATCAAATTACAAAGTTACATGTGGACAGATCGCTCGTGTTTTTACTAGTTTCCATAGATTACGCGACGGTAACCTCATTGTTAATAAATATTGTTTGTTTTTGTTCTTGTCGGGGCAACAATTTGGGATCGTATGTTCAATTGCATGGATTTCGACAACTAGGGGTTTGCATGAATTTCCTATAGTCTAGCATGAAATATTTGACTAACTGAGGCCTTGGACTAACTAGTGTGTCTACTCTTAGACTGCACGTCTCGGGATTGACTTGTTGGAACCCTGTATCACCCACTTATGATAAGCTAGATGACATGTAATGCTAAGAACACTATATACATGTAACTAAGTGTACGAATATGACCTGTGATTTCGACGGGAGTCACATTCTCCCCCTGTTAGAGGAATTTCATCTGTGAAATTTCGGTGTTGGTCATCTGAACTGGTGGTCTCTTTGAAGGGATGTGGTATTTGTGTTTCATCTGATCCTCATAGCCCCATGTGAATATGGGTCCACGCTTGGAATCCCAATGTACCTTGACTAGCTAGACTTGACTGCGACGAAGCTTCTGAAACTTCCAATCTGTTATCTCGAGTGGCTTCTATATGAAATGAAGTTGTTTGTTGATGTGGATTTCCTCTGGAGGGATAACCAATGATTCATCAGCAAGACACTTCTTGAGGTTCGAGACGTGGAACGTGTCGTGGACAGCACTGAGTTCTTGGGCTAACTTGAGTTTGTATGCAACTGGTCCAATTAGTGCAAGGATCTCGAATGGACCTATGTATCTGGGATTGAGCTTCCCACTTTTGCCAAACCTGGGAACCCCTTTCCATGGAGATACTTTGAGCAAAACTCTGTCACCTACCTGAAACTCTAAAGGCTTGCGCCTTTTGTCCGCATAACTCTTCTGTCTGTCTCTGGTGGCTTTCAATCTGTCCCTGATCTGGAAGATCTTGTCGGTTGTATCCTAGATGAGTTTGGGACCTATCAAATGCTTATCCCCTACTTCGGCCCAGCATACGGGCGACCGACACTTGCGTCCGTACAATGCTTCGAAAGGGGCAGCTTTGATGCTGGTGTGGTAACTATTATTGTAGGAAAATTCGATTAATGGCAAATGCGTGTTCTAATTTTCCCCAAAGTCTATTACACATGCGCGGAGCATGTTCTCCAGCGTCTGGATGGTCCTTTCACTCTGCCCATTTGTCTGAGGATGGTAAGCTGTGCTCATGTCTAATCGGGAACCAAGAACTTCTTGCAAAGATTGCCAAAATCTCAAAGTGTAACAACTGTCTTGATCAGAGATTATTGAAGTAGGCACACCATGCCTTGATACAATCTCATTGATGTATAATCGGGATAATTTCTCTGTTTTGTCTGTTTCCTGGATTGGCAAGAAATGTGCAGACTTTGTTAAACGGTCAAAAATCACCCAAATCGCATCATGACCACGAGATGTTCTTGGAAACTTGGTGATGAAATCCATAGAGATTTGTTCCCATTTCCAAACAGGATTCTCTGGTTGGTGAAGCATACCTGACGGCTTCTGGTACTCTGCCTTGACCTTTGAACACGTTAGGCAACGTTTGACATAGGTCACAATACAACCCTTGATGTTAGGCCACCAATAGTACGGCTTGAGGTCCTTATACATCTTATCTGCGCCGGGGTGTATCGAGTACTTGGATTTGTGGGCTTCATCAAGAACCAAATCATGCAAACCTCCATACAAAGAAACCCATATTCTATTCAAGAAATACTTTGTCCCGTCAGGCCTCGTCTCCGGCTGACTTAACTGACTGTATAGAGCTTCATGTCCGATATTACTATCCTTAAGAGCTTCCTGTTGAGCTTGACAAATACGAGCAGTGAGATTGGTTTGAATGGTCATGCCTAACGCATGAACGCGTAGCGTTTTGGCACGTTCCTTTCGGCTTAATGCGTCTGCCATGACATTTGCCTTCCCTGGGTGGTATTTAATCTCACAGTCATAGTCATTGAGTAGCTCAACCCAACGCCTCTGATGCATGTTCTAATCCTTTTGGTCAAAGATATGTTATAGGCTCTTATGGTCAGTAAAGATAGTACACTTAGTCCCATAGAGGTAGTGTCTCCATATCTTGAGTGTGAACACTACTGCACCCAACTCCAGATCATGGGTGGTGTAGTTTCATTCATGCACTTTGAGTTGACGAGAGGCATAGGCGATAACCTTGTTTCTTTGCATCAAGACACAACCGAGACCTTGGTGAGATGCATCGCAATAGACCACAATGTCTTCTGTTCCCTCTAGCAGTGAGAGAATGGGTGCGCTGCATAACTTGAGCTTCAAGAGCTGAAAAGCGGATTCCTGTGGATCTCCCCATTCGAATTTCTTGTCATTCTGAGTCAAGACTATCAGGGACTGGGCAATCTTTGAAAATTCTCGATAAATCGCCGATAGCAGCCAGATAACCCTAGAAATTGCCAAACTTCTGTTGGGGTACTGGGTCAAGGACAGTCTTTGATTGACTCTACTTTGGCTGGATCGGCATGTATACCTTTCTCGTTCACTATGTGACCGAGTAAATGAACTTCACGAATCCAAAATTCGCATTTGGACAACTTGGCATACAACTTTTCCTACTTGAGTAGATTTAGAATCATTCTCAGATGTTGCTCATGCTCTTCTCAAGTTTGTGAGTAAATCAGAATGTCGTCAATGAATACTATCATGAACTTGTCGAGGTAAGGTTTACACACCCTGTTCATCAGGTCTATGAACACTGCTGGTGCGTTTATTAAACCAAATGGCATAACCAGAAACTCAAAATGGCCATACCGCGTCCTGAAAGCAGTCTTGAGTATGTCCTCTTCGTGAACACGTAACTGGTGATAGCCTGACCTCAGATCAATCTTCGAGTAGAAACTGGAGCCTTGCAATTGATCAAACAGATCATCAACGCGGGAAAGAGGGTAGCGGTTCTTCACCGTAAGCTTGTTCAACTCTTTGTAGTCGATGCACATACGAAATGATCCATCCTTCTTCTTGACGTACAGAACTGGAGCTCCCCCAGGTGACGAGCTTGGTCGGATGAATCCCTTGTCAAGCAACAACTGCAACTGCGCGGACAGCTCTTGCATCTCAGATGGAGCCAAGGGGTAAGGTGAACGGGCTACGGGAGCAGCTCCGGGAATGAGATCAACACGAAACTCGACTTGCCTCGTAGGTGGCAAACTTGGAAGCTCTTCGGGAAAGACCCCCGGAAAATCTCTCACGACAGGGATGTCTTCGATCCGGTTCTTCTCTGGCTTCTTCTTTTGCACAAGTGCTAAGAAAGCAAAATGACCTTTTCGTTAGCACTTCTGCGCCTTCATGCAAGACACGAGACGCAACGGGGTCCTCCTACGCTCTCCCTGTATGGTCAGAACCTCTCCGTTGGGCAATGGAACTCAAACCACCTTCTTGAAACAGATAACCTCTGCGTGGTTCTTCGACAACCATTCCATACCAACCACAATGTCCAAACTACCCAAATCGATCGGCAGAAGATCGATACTAAACTCATGATCTCCTAACCTTAACACCCAATTCTTAACTACTTCCCCGGACCTAATTGTCTTACCATTGGCCAATTCTATGGAGAATTGTTCATGCAACTTATCTGACTCTAATCCTAGGGCTTGTTTGAAGTCAGTTGACACAAAGCTTAGATCAACACCGGTATCAAATAGTACAGAAGCTGTATGATTATTTATGAGGAACGTACCCAAGACAATGTTAGGATCCTCGCATGCGTCATTGGCTAGCATGACGAAAGCCTTGCCATGAGCCTGACCTCTCAGCTTGGGGCAGTCTTTCTTGAAATGGTCGGTGTTGGTGGTGAAAATCCTCAGGATGATTTTACCTCGCATTCCTGGAGTAGCATCCTCAGGATGCTGAAGGGTTCAACTGACTTCAGGATGTAACAATATTTCAACAGGTACACATCCTGAGAATGAACTAACGAATTACCTTTTTTATATGTTATTGCAGGTACAACTAAGTTATAATATGGATACATAAGTACTCCCCAACGTCTATATTATAACACTCAGTCAAAGGAGTCAAAGATTGAAGAGTAACTCATATAAATCAAAGTCTAATATCGAAGATGGAGTCAAAGTTGTAACCGATACTCATTAAATATCAGAAAGGAATAAGGAAACAGCTGGTACAACGACAATATTCAGTTGAAACTTACCCAACGTTCATCTGAAAGAGTCCCTACCAACATTGAAGGAACTTAACTAAGCAAGATGATTATACGGGACTTGTTGTTTACATTCATGTACTATAAATAGGGGAACGGTGGATGAGTATAGGACACATTTTTATCACCTGAAACACACAAACACTCTGCTACTCATAGAAAATCTCACACACACTTAGCACAATTCATTGTAATCTTAGCTAACTCATCCATCATTCATCCAAAGTTGTAAACATTTTAACACATTTTAATATTAACAAACAAGGCAGGGGCCTAGTCTCCTCCCGAGGTTTAATACCGGCGATCTACAATTGATCAAGGGCTTTCCTCGTAGATCGAGTGTTGTTCTTTGTGTTTTAGTGCATTACATACTTATTTCTTGAATCTGCCAACAGTTACATCCCCAGGATATAACTGTCCATCCTGAATTATACCTTTGCCATCTCGAGCATAGTTGTCAGATATTTATTTCTTTTGCATCCTAATTAACCATTTATAGGATATAACTAGATTACAAACTTGATTTACACTTATTGCACTCTACCTCACAATTTCTAATTTGAAATACAAAATTATTTCTACTTAGTAATTTTTGACCAAAACAATTTGGCGCCCACCGCGGGGCAAGTGGTGCTATTTTAACAAAAAACTTTGTTAAAACTTTTTTCCAAAATAACTCACTTTACAGAACTTTGACAACTATGTCTTCCTCACAAAAATATGTTTCCTCATCCATGCCATCCACAATCTCTGCCAAAAATATGACACTGCCACATCCACCTGCATTTCCAAGAAGTTCTACTTCTCAAATCCCACCTAGACCATCAATGGGTGCATTTGGATCTACTCCACCGGTTTTTGTGTCAAATGATGACCTCCTCTCTATGTTTGCATTAATGAAGGATCAGATACAACAACAACAAGACACAAACTGTATGCTGATAAGAGAGATACAATCTCTCAAGTCATCCTCAAGAAGGCCAACTGAAGACATGTGACACCATTGCAGCCTAGGGCGTTGGATTTTAATTTTTGCATTTCTGGGGGCATGCATCAAGGAGATTTTATCCCCATGAGCACTGGATTCTCTGCTCCTGAAACAACCACTACACCTAGGATGACAACTATTAGGGATCCAGGATATACACCTGTGCCATCCCAATGATACAACAATAACGGTAACAGTTTAAGTTCCAGTACTTATACTGCTAATGATGTTGCTTCTTTGCAGGATACAGGTATAAGTCCACAGCTAGCAAGGGAACTACAAAAAATTAAGGATATGGTGTCAAGTGTACCAGGAATAGTACAACATATCCCCAAAGTATCCTCAGCATGTCATAGGGTGTCTCGATTTGCACCTCCTATATGTGATGCGGAGATCCCGAAATGGTTTCAAACTCCTAGCATGAAGCTATATGATGGATCTACAGATCCTGAGGAGCATGTAGCTCAATTTAGAGAAAGGATGGAGATAAATCTAATTCCTGCTAACCTCAAGGAAGCATGTCTATGCAAGGGATTTGGCTCAACTCTCACTAGTCCAGCCTTAAAATGGCTCCTAAGTTTTCCTCCATACTCAATTACTTCTTTTGCACACTTGATTAATATGTTTAATAATCAGTTTTCTTGCAGTCGAACATTTGAACGTTTGACAAGTGACCTATACAGGATAACTCAACCACAGGGGGAATCACTAAGAGAATACATTACAATTTTTGGAAAAGAAGCACTCGACATCCCGAACTTGGATGTCACGACGGCAGTACAAGCATTCAAGATAGGGCTGCAAAGAGATTCACCATTCTACCAAGAATTGGTGATGAATCCTTGCAGAAACTTGGATGAAGTCAGAAACAGGGCTCTAAGGTTCATCCGACTCGAGGATGACAAGAAAATTCAAGAGAGGATAGAATCATCCTCAAAATATAACCATCCTAATCGAAAATCCACTCCCACATACGAACATAATCATGCCTCTTTGTCAAGTTAAATAAATCAAGTGAGGATGACTAGTCATGGATTATGTTGGAACATAATCTTCTAAAATTTGAAAACACATAAGATCATTTTAGGACCTCAATTTAACATGTGATTAAATAAGGTTTGACTTGATAAAAAAAGATTAGTATAGGTATGGGGGTGGCGGCCGAAAAAAAAAAGAAAAAGAGAAAGAAAAGATTTGGAATGTGATATGGTGGTAGTTATATGGGGTTAGAATACTTTATAAATCCTTGTTTTGGTTAGTGGTTTAGCCATTTTTAGTTAGTCACAAAGGTAGGATAGAATAGTTCATTAAATATGGGACAAAATGCATGTAATTCATATATTAAATTTGTCTTTCAATTTCATGCACACACATATATATGTATGTGTGGCTGTGTATATAAATAAATATATATTTAGTTGTGTGAGTAAAATCAATACTTCTTTTTGTACATGGATTCTATGAACATTTACACATGTAATAGAAAAATAGTTTATGGTTGTTTACACTCGTGTCACTAATGTTCGTCGATATGGGTGAAACTATACTCGTTTGGACCTTGCTAGACTTTCTCGGGGGACTTATGCATATAGAATGATATGAATTATGCATAGAAAATTAAAGGTGGACTAGAAAGCATACGGTTTTTGACCTGGTAAAGTGGCGGGTGTCATGTGATGTATGAGAATAAAAACGGTGACATGATTGTTCCAACACATTCTTGGACTAAGATAAACTCATGCATGCACACATAGGAATTACATATATATATATATACACACACACACACCATGCGTATATGTGTTTATATATACATAGATATATATATTTTTTGAAAGTAATTATAGTTCCTTAAAAAGAAGGATCATATATCTATTTGTATAGGAATCACACATGTTTGTTTGTAGTTTATGTATAGAAAATCATAATTGTTTAAACTCACGTCACCAATGCTCGTTGATTTGGATGAAGTTGTACCTGTTCAGGCCTTGCTAGACCTTTTTAGGCGACTTCTGCATATAAAATGATATTAGTTATGTGTAGAAAGTTAAATGTTGACTAGAAAGTTTATGGATTTTGACCTGATAAAGTGGTGGGTGTCACATTCTCCCCCTATTGAGGAATTCGTCCGTGAAATTAAACGTGGCTTATCCGATACCGAGAAATTCTTAAAGAGAGAGGGGTACTTGCGCCTCATTTGATCCTCACGTTCCCAAGTGAACTAGGGTCCGCGTCGAGAATTCCACCAAACTTTAACGAGCTTAACTCGGCTACGCCTCAATTTATGGACTTTCCAATCCATGACCTCGGCTGGTTCCTTAATAAAATGAAGTTAATCATAAATCTGGATCTCCTCTGGCGGAACTCCACTTAATTCTTGGGGCACTTCTTGAGATTTGACACATGGAACGTGTCATGAACTCCACTTAATTCTTGGGGCAACTGAAGCTTTTACGCGACAGGGCCAACTCTTGCCAAGATTTCGAAGCGACTAATATATCTTGGATTCAACTTGCCTCATTTTCAAAATCGGGGCACTCCTTTACAAGGAGAAACTTTCAGTAGGACCTTGTCGCCTACTTGAAATTCCAGAGATTTCCATCTCACATCTACGTAACTTTTTTGCCTATCCCGGGCAGCTTTCAAACGATCCTTGATTTGAAATATTTTGTCGGTAGTCTCCTGAATAATCTCTGGGCATGTCAGTTGCTTATCCCCAACTTCTGCCCAACACATCGGTGATCGGCACTTGCGTTCCAAAAGAGCTTCAAACATTGCAGCTTTAATGCTAGTGTGATAACTGTTGTTATATGAGAACTCAACTAGAGGTAGGTGAGCATCCCAATTACATCCAAAGTCAATCACACATGCACAAAGCATATCCTCAAGAGTCTGGATCGTCCTTTCGCTCTAGCCGTCTGCTGGGGATGGTAGGCCGTACTCATGTCCAATCGAGTATCGAGTGCTTCGTTCAGAGTCTGCCAAAACCTGGAAGTAAACCGACTATCTCGATCCGAGATGATAGAAACTGGAATATCTTGCCTAGATACGATATCCTTTATGTATATCTTTGCCAATTTATCCAATTTATCTGTTTCCTTAATTGGCAAAAAGTGAGCAGACTTCGTCAATCGATCCACAATTACCCAAATTGCATGATGATCGTTTGACGTCTTTGGTACCTTAGTGACAAAATTGATCAAAATTTGCTCCCACTTCCACACGGGTATCTCAGGTTGCTATTACATACCAGAGGGTTTCTGATACTCAGCTTTGACTTTAGAGCACGTGAGGCACTTTCCCACGTACGTAGCAATACTTCCCTTGATGTTAGGCCACCAATATAATTCCTTAAAATCCTTATACATCTTATCGGCTCCTGGATGAACCGAATACCTTGACTTATGGGCTTCTTAAAAAACCAATTCCCTCAATCCACTAAACAATGGAACCCAAATACTATTAGCGAAATACAACATTTCGTCGGTCCTTGGTTCCAACAATCTAACCATATCATGCAAAGCTTCTTCCTTGATAATAGCTTCCCTGAGAGCTTCGCGAATGCGATCTGTGAGACTTAAATGAATCGTCAAACCTAGTGTGCGAACACGTAGGCTTTTTACGCGTTCCTTTTGACTTAAGGCATCTGCCACGACGTTTGCCTTTCTCGGGTGATACTTAATCTCACAGTCGTAATCGTTCAGCAATTCAACCCATCTTCTTTGCTTCATGTTCAAATCCTTCTGATCGAAGATGTGTTGCAAACTTTGTGGTCCTTGAAGACAGTACAGTCGGTTCCATAGAAGTAATATCTCCAAATCTTTAGTTCAAAGACTACGGCTCCTGACTCCAAGTCGTGCGTAGTGTAATTCTTCTCGTGAACCTTGAGTTAACGAGAGGCATACACAATTACTTTATCCCTTTGCATCAAAACACACCCAAGACCTTGGTGTGAAGCATCGCAGCAGACCACAAAATCATCCATACCTTCTGGCAGAGACATAATCGGAGCGCTGCACAACCTTTCCTTCAATAATTGAAAAGCGGATTCTTGCTTATCACCCCTATTCAAATTTCTTATCCTTATGAGTCAAAATGGTTAAGGATTGAGCTATCTTGAAGAAGTTCTCAATAAATCTTCGATAATAACCAGTTAGTCCTAAAAATTGTTGCACTTCCGTTGGCGACTTGGGCGCTTCCCAATTCTTGATTGCCTCAGTCTTTGCTAGATCGACATGAATACCCTTCTCATTCACCACATGACCAAGAAAGTGCACTTCGCGAATCCAAAATTCACACTTGGAGAACTTAGCATACAACTTCTCGACTTTAAGTAGCTCTAGAATCAACTTCAAATGTTGCTCATGATCCTCTTAAGTCTGTGAATATATAAATATATCATCAATAAATACAATAACAAACTTGTCCAAATACGGCTTCCACACTCTATTCATCGAATCCATAAATACCGTTGGTGCGTTGGTCAATTCCAATGGCATGACTAAGAACTCATAATGACCATAACGTGTCTTGAAAGCCGTTTTAGGTATGCTTTCGTCTTCCACACGTAGCTGATGATATTCTGATCTCAGATCAATCTTAGAATAGAAACTAGAGCCTTGCAACTGATCAAACATATCATCAATCCTAGGGAGAGGGTACCGATTCTTGATAGTGAGCTTTTTCAACTCTCGGTAGTCTATGAACATACGAAAAGATCTATCTTTCTTCTTCACGAACAACACAGGTGCGCCCCATGGAGAAAACTTAGCCGAATAAAACCCTTATCCAACAATTCTTGTAATTGAATCGAAAGCTCTTGCATCACTGATGGCACTAAGCGATAAGGAAAATGGGCGATAGGTGTAGCACCAAGAACTAAATCAACACGGAACTCCACTTGCCTCGGAGGCGACAACCTAAGCAATTCTTCAGGAAAGACTTCAGGAAAATCCCTCACGACAGGGATGTCTTCGATCTTCAACTCCTTAGACTTCTTCTCGGTCACGTGTGCTAGAAATGCACAATAGCCCTTGCGAAGGAACTTCTGGGCTTTCATGCAAGATACATTCCGTAACGTGGCTCGGCTATTCTCTCCTTTGACCAAGAGTAATCTGGTGTAGATCTGAGAACTATAGAGTAGGTTTCCCATTTTTCTGGTAGTGACCTTAAAAATCTATGAACATAGATACATTTTTGTAGATCTGACCATTTAATTTCAACTCAGAGATTAATGAGGAGAATCTTTCAAATTGTTGTGTCAAAGTTTCCCCATTAATGTGAGTAAATGTTTCATATTGCTGAGCAAGGATTTCTCTGGTGTTGGCAATCACCTCCCCAGTTCCTCCAAACTGTTCTTTTAGGAAGTCCCAAAGCTCTTTGGCACTTTCACAATGTAACAGTCCAGAGTACATTTCATTTGGGAGAGTCATTGCCAACATAGAGAAAGCCTTTGCAACAAGTTCAAGTTTAAGGAAATCTTCATCTGTGTAGTCTTTTGGGTCTTTTGGTATTTCAACTTTAGTTTCAAGATTTATATTTACTGGTTTATGGGGTCTATACATTATAGATCTCCAACAACCAGTGTTTGTCTGAGACAGAGTATGTGCCAGCCTTTTTTGCCATATGTTATATTCAGAGTGAACAAGCATAGCAGGCTTATTAGCAGATCCAGTATTATGAGGATCCATTTTTGATAGTATTCATTTGTCAAGTTTCTCTCAAAGTGATGGATGTTTTGAAAAAAGTGAAATTTTATCCTTTATTGAATATCAATAAGAGCCTGTGTCTGATTCTCAATTTGTTAGATTAATATTTGATAAGATAAACCAGATGCTCTGATACCAATTGTTGGATCAGTATGCTCTTTAACAGTTATTATTCATGAACACTTATTTGTTGTAAGTTTATCAAAGCAGTTTGCATAGCGGAATAATTGAAGTGTTCAGGTTTAAAGTTTCACTTCCAACAGGAATTATTACTCCCCTGGATATAATGAACTAAAGACAATTAATAAGAATCTAAACAATTGAATACATATAACAATAAGTATGTAAAGAGATTCTCATATGTGAAATGGTATCTCAATTAAAGCTTTTGAAGGATTTCAGTTTTAATAAAATCGATGTCTAAAATAGTGGGACCAACCCATCTATTTATAGACCAGCAAATACATGCAACTTGATACAAAAGCAATCCTACAACAGGCTGTAGTCTTGGAACCTGTACAAAGACTTTAACAAAATCATAAAGTAATGTTATTATACTAAACTACTGAAACATAAGGGCGGTGGAAAAGATTCCATTACAACTGTTGATGAGTGACAAACTACTGATGAGTAGTTTGTCTTCAGTAGTTCTTCAGTTGACTTGTCTGGTTTGACTTCAGAATTTCTGATGTTTTACTGTTCAGCACTTGATGAATTCTTCTTCAGTACTTTCAGTCTTCTTCTTCAGTAGTTCCATGCTTTGCATATTTTGGTAGAAATGGGAATTAGACTAAGGTTAGCAAAAGAGGTTCTTCAATCCTTTTTGTCCTTACAATGACAACACCTTGGATGGTGGTGGGTTCATCGGTAGTTACCATACTGCGAATCTTAGGGGAGAGTCCCCAGATGTACCTTTCAACCCTTTTGTACTCCGGTGTGACCATGTAGGGTACCAAACGAGACATGTAACACCCTGCCTCTAGTATCATCCAATATTGTCCGCTTTGCCCACTATAAGCTCACTGATTTGTTTTTGATTGCCCGACTGAAAACTTCCCAAGAGGTCACCCATCCTACTACTACTCCCACCTGAGCACACTTAACTGTGAAGTTTTCATGTGCTCCACATCCAACTAAGCCCAAAACGTGTTGGTGATTTAAGAAGCAGGACATTACTTATGAACCGAGATCTCTCCCGTCCACGGATGATGTGGGATATGCCTTGGGTGTTACAATCACCCCCCCCCTCAGGGACTCATCGTCGTCGATGAGGTTTGCCCCACCACCCCGGATGGCACAAGAGTGGCTCTGATACCATTCTGTAACACCCCGCCCCTAATATTGTCCGCTTTGCCCACTATAAGCTTACGGATTTATTTTTGGTTGCTCGGGTGAAAACTTCCCAGTAGGTCACCCATCCTAGTACTACTCCCACTTGAGCACGCTTAACTATGGAGTTTTCATGTGCTCCATGGCTAAATAAGCCCAAAACGCGTTGGTGATTTAAGAGGCAGGACATTACTTATGAACCAAGATATCTCCTGTCCACGGACGATGTTGGATTTGCCTAGGGTATTACAATACAACTCATGAAAACGAGTAGTGTAGGTAGTGATCTCAGCTCCGGTCATAGACAAATTCCAAAACTCCAACTCGAGCTTCTGAAGCTCACTTCGGGGACAATACTTCTCCATCAACATGGACTTCAAATCATTCCACGACTTCAAATCATTCCACAAGAGACCATAAGCAGCATCTCTACCCAGAGTCTGAACTTGCAGATTCCATGAAGTCAACGCCTTATCCTGAAAGGTGCATGTAGCATACTTGACTTTCTGATCCTCAGCACATCCATTGATATCCAAGACTGATTCCATCTTCTCAATCCAACGACAAATACCAATTGCTCCTTCAAACCCAGGAACATTCCACGGTTTGCAAGCTATGAAACTCTTGTAGGAACAGCCATGTATCGTGTTTTCAATTTCCGTGTCATAGATAATGAGACATCATCAATAACAGTAAGTGATTACAAGGCCATAGGAAGTACAGCAATTCGATATTTTACCATTGTCATTATCACTCATCCTTCACCGGCCATTTCCACCAGATCCACCACTTGAGTCTGTGCGGTTAGCATCGTGTTGTGCAATGGTTTGCGCAATCACGTTGGCTAGCTCCTCGAACATTGTTGGGAATGTGTTGTCCTCGGTATTGCGGGTGCTCCTTCGGGGCGTCATGACTTCTTTCTAATACATCAGATATAAAAAGAATGAGAGGCACCGTCAATCACGTGTGCTTAAATAAACAACCATGATATCCACAAAAACCATGACATACACAACCATACAAACATACAACAAGTATAACCAATAAACTGGAACATATACGGGTAACAAAGTACAACCGATAAACCATAACATCGTCATTTCATTAACTTGTTTCAGTACATAGTTTTGTAAGTGGGAAATACAAAATAAGTGGGGTACAATGACCCAATACAAGTCATACAAATAAAATGACCCAAAAGATACTACCACAGACTAGAATAAACAGCAAGAACCACAAACTACTGCATCAGCCGCTAATCTATTAAGGAGGTGGGGGGAAATGTAGCAGCTAGAGCGGTGACAACAACTCTCATCCTCTGATCCAGATCATCCAATCTATGCTCGACGATGTCCACATGCCTCCATGCCTCTACTCGCCTACACCCAGCCTCTGTGCGTCCACGCTCGGCCTCTGTACGTCCATGCTCAGCCTCCTCCAATCGAGCTCCTAGACTGGTAAGGTGCTCAATGATGGCGGCCCTCGTATAACCCTCATCATGCGCATCGGCCTCTGACTCGTCCGCTCGATCACGAAGATCGCAGATCAATCCATCGTTCGTATCGACCATGCCACACACCGAGTGAAGAGTGCGGCGCATATGCAGGGTACTAAGAGGACCCGGGGCAGGAGGGTCAGCATGGGCCTGGAAGGTCTCGCCACTATCAACAGCAATAAAGATGTCGTCGTCAGAGTCCTTGTCGCTAATGTGTAAACGAAATAAGACTTGTGAGATGAGAGGAGGATCATACCTCTTGAGTCTTTCAATGAGGCTTGGGGACTTGGAAGATGTTGAGAGTGTATGTGTGTGTTTGTAAGTGGAGTTGGGAGGTGATATAAACAAATGAGATGATAAACCTTGGACCACTATTTATAGAGGGGAAAGTGTTGATGCACTATTATGTGGACGTCACTGTCGAATAGACTAGGGTTGAGTCGTGTATTGTGTTACATGAGATTGTGGTGATCCATAAGGGCATTTTATGGATATGATGCAATATAGACCATAATTATAAGCTATATTCGACCTTTCAAAAGGGTCGAATGTGGAAAAGTTCCACATTCGACCTCCTTAAATGGGCGAAGGTGGCTTATGATTTTGGACTATAAATAGCAATCTCATGTGTTGGTTTTTATTTGTAGATTTGAGTTTATGCTTTGAATGCTCTCAAGGGGAAGGTCATGCCCGACCTCCCCCGGCCTCGAGATAGGTGTTTATCCTACTGATGACAGTGTCTGTAACCGTTTCTGAATTAATATGAATCTGTGATGACTTTGGTATCGTATATTTCTGTCTCGTCTCGAATCTCCCGTCTGAAACCGAGTTGTTTTCGCTTAATCGATCCGTGAATTCGGTTTTTTACCGGATTCTCAACCGTGAATTAGTGGTAGTACCTACATGTTACGTTGAATATCTGATCGGTCAGTATGGAATCCTTCTAGCAGGGATCTTATCAGGCTAGTTGGATTGCGCATGATGTACTTGGTCAAGATGACATTCCTGGATACTGATGCTACGAGACTGCAGTGCATTACATTGTCATCTTCACATTGGCGTAACTAGGTGATCTGGTTGTAATTCAGCGGCTTGTTGAGTTCGCAAATGATATACGTGGTCTAGCTGACTTCCTGCGTAATGATGCTGAGGGTCCGTAGTGCATTACTTGGTCGGTTCACGAAGGATATTATATTTCTACTCAATGCAATAGTGCATGTATTGAGGGGGAGACCTGTGATTTTGACTGTTGATGTGCAAGAGATTTGTGGATTCGCCAGCAACGTCCAAGGGGGAGATTGTTGATGCACTATTATGTGGGCGTCACTGTCAAATAGACTAGGGTTGAGTCGTGTATTGTGTTACATGAGATTGTGGTGATCCATAAGGGCATTTTATGTGTAACACCCCAACCGATGGCGGAAACATCGAGGTACCACGTATGAATGATTGTTCAGTAGCTCATGGTAGTACACAAGTTTAAATAATCCTTTAATACATTACAATATTGAATTACATTAAAGTCTACATCAAGTAATCAACAAAGCTTCAAATATCTCCTCATGCTAGCTCTAGACTTCAAGCATCAGTATTTCCTGTTGAGGTTGGAAAAATGTGGGGGGGGGGGGTCAACTAGAAGTTGGTGAGAATACATAAGCCATGTAAAGCAAGTAGTTTAAGTATAAAAGTTTAGCAATTCATATGTCTATCGTAAGTTTAAGTCTACATGAATAAACATGATATGTTGAATCGACATAATCAAACCTCCGAGTAGTTTAGGTCCATCCCGTCATCCACGGTTCAACTTAATAATATGTTGGAACGATAGCAATCACCCACGCTACCTATGTAGGAGGTACACGTATCCGGGTGGGATTGTCAATCCAATAGATCTATTATTGAGTATCGCCGGCTTGGCCATAGCTAATGATTATGTAATGTTGAAACTCGTTGAAACTCGTTGAAACTGTTGTTGTTGTCTAATTCATGAGGCATTAAAGTTTACAACTAGACATGTATGTAGAATTGCTTAAGTATAATGTTGCAAGTATAAAGAATTACATAAACATGGTTACGTAAACTCACCTTAGTATAGTATTGAGTCTTGAGAAATACTAAGAGTGTAGCCCAAAAGATTGCCAAGTATTACCCTATGTATAAGGTAACAAATAAGTCTAAGTCTATCTAGTCTACAAGTATATTCTAGGGTTTCGATTTGAGGATAAACATTTGTTGGATTAATAATTAAAATATTTGATAATTGAGAGAAATTTGATAAATAAATAAACAAAAGTCTTTTTATAAAATTTGAATTTAAGATGGTCACAAAAATATGTTTAAAGTATAAAAATAATTTTTATAAAATTATTTTCTTAAAAATAGAATATTAAATCTATTTATTTCAAATTATCAAAATTTAACTTTAATATTAAAAAAAATACTAAAATTAAATATTTATTAGTTTAAAAATTATATTTCTGTTCCAAATAATCAGAAATAATTTATATAAAATTTTGGTGCAAAAATATTGAAAAATGAATTTATTATGATTTAATTATGGTTAAAACTAACAAAAATTGATTAAAAATATTAAATAAATGATTTTTTAGAAATAAAAATCATTTCAGAAAAATTTATTGTTATAAATACTCAGAATAATTTTTGTGGAAATTTATAAGATCGTTTTGATATTTTTATAGAATTTTATAAATTAAATAGAATAAACTTGATTTATTTATTACATATATTAAATAAATAAATTTTTGATAATTAAAAATTGTATGTTAAACTTTTTCATTAGATTAACACAAAATAATTTTTGTAGAATTATTAAAAGTGTTTTAGTATTTTAAAATGAATTTTTAAAATACAAGAGATATATATATTTAAAAATTGATTTGTTTTTAATTAAAACAAAACAAAAAGAAAAAGATGTGTGGCTGCCGTGGGTCGAACCCGCGTGGCCGGTTCAAAAGGCACCAGGCACAACCACTTGGTCCAGACCAGTGGTTGTGTTTAGTTTTAGTTTGTTTAAAATATAACACTTATACAAAATTCGTGTATACGAGCCCTAGTTTTTCCAATTGGGCAATTCACACAACATTAACCCAATTAACCTTAGGGTTAATGTTATGTGTATGCCGAACAACAAAACCCATCAAAGAAATCATACTTACAAACACGTTTTTGTATACGATTGCTCAGTCAAGCTTGAAGTCAAAACGCGATCAAAAAGACTAAAGAACAGTGAATAATTAAGAAATTGGAGGTTGAGAAAGATTGATTGGCGAGTTGTGATTGTCCAGAGGTGTTCAATTTATAGTGTTAGGGCTTGAATGCTCGAATTGGTATGTTTGACCTTGACATTAATGCGTGACGTGTACACGAGCACAAATGGAATGATTTAAACGGCAATTGATCGTGTATTGACTTGTAGATGACCGGTAATGACGAAATCATTCCTATTCTGTATCAATTACGCGTTCATGATGCATAATTATAGAAGCTTGCTGTCACAGTTGACTTCTCTAGTCAACTGTGAAGAAGCCAATGCCGTGATAAATAAAATACAAGCAGGAATTGAAACAAGATGATTGTGTAGATTAGATGGTTAGAACATGTGTATATTTGGGCCGACTTGGGCGCGGGTTCGAGTCCCGGCCCAAGCAAAGTATTTTTTGACATTAATTTTATATATATAAGTATATTATATATAATTAATATAGTATTAGGGTTCCAAAAACGCCACAATAATTATTAAATGCGAACAATAATACTAAAACTTCACGTTTTTATTCTTGATAAAGGTAACGTACAAGTATAAATGTGAAATGTTACAGTCTCCCCTACTTTTAGGAACTTCATCCCGAAGTTAAAAGAAAAACACAAGGTTGAGGGTGATTGGGTAGAATTTGGGGCAACTGTGATTTTGAAATCCTTTTATTGGTAATACGATAGTGGTTTCGGGTCGGGTAGGTGTGAGCTTTAAGAGTTGAATTAGGTTCGTCTGACATCGTAAGGAGAGTAAAAAAAAAATCTAGCAAAGTATTTTAGGAGTCCTAAAAGAAATGAGTTGATGGACTATAGAGGGACTAAATGAACTACCAAGTTAACAATTGGTCAACTACCGAAAACCTTGATAAAATTTCACACTACCTTAACGTACCTGTAAATTCATGATTACGTTCCGGACCGTAATTACCAATTTACCTTACATTAGGGTTTTGCGTCCTTTTATGACTCTACCGATTGTTGAGCAGGTTCGATAGTCTCCTCCAGTCGTTGAGCAGGTTGTAGGGCCTCTCCCGACTGTTGGAAAGACATGATGACCTCTACCAATCGTTGAGTAGATTGTTTGCTAGTCCACTAATTGTTGTACAAGTGAGCATGTATAACAAGTATGATTTAGATATAGATATAGCAATTAGTTCACGTTCAAACAAGCATGCATACAGGTGTTATGTTAATACTAAAATTTATTACTTGAATTAAAAACGTCAATACATAGAATTAAAAAGTAGACATCATTCAAATGGTGGGGCTTGTTGTTAAGTAGTTGGAGGGTCCCTAGCGGGATTATTTGGAGCAGCAAGGGCGTTTGTAGCAGGAATTCGACAAGCATCCGCAAGATGCCCATACCTTTGACAATTGGTACACTGACGGCAGGGCACTTGGGTTGGGTGGTGATACTGGCAGGTGTCACACTTAGGTTGGTTCCCGTTGTATTGTTTCTTGTTGGGTGGGACAGTGGCGTCTATTGCAAAATTCCTGACCTTGCGCCTTCCATTGGTTGAGGCCTCAGTTTTGATTTCAACGGCAGGTTGGGGAGTATCCTTCGCAACAGTTTTCTTTTCCCCTATCCTAGTCAGGGTTCCTGCCTTCACATGGTTATCTGTTAGGGTGGCCGCCAAACGCTTTGCTTCCTCCAAAGTAGCAGGGTTCCTTCCCCACACCGTGTCTTGAATCTGCATAGGTAAGCCACCAATGTATTTTTCAATCGCAATAGGCAAAGGGGTGACCTTGTGTGGTAGCAGTAGACTAAGTTCGTGAAAACGAGTGTTGTAGGCAAGGTTTTCTCCACTATCTTGAGCAAGATCATGAAACTCATCTTCCAGCTTCTTGATTTCATTACGAGGGCAGAACTCTGCCTTCATAATGTCTTTAGCTTGATCCCAAGTTAAGGCCAGTGCAGCTTCAGCTCTACGGGTGCGCTTTTCCTCATTCCACCAAGTGAGTGCTCGTTTGTGAAGAACACTCATGGCATAACGGACCTTATAGTTGTTGGGGCACTCACTGTTAATGAAGGTATTCTCTATACCCTCAAACCATTGTAGGATTCCTGTAGCTCCTTCTTCTCCACTGAACTTTGGGGGATTACATGAATTAAAGTGCTTGAGAGTGCAGGCTGGAAGACCATTCCCATTCCCGTTGTGGTTTCCATTTCCGTTCCCGTTGTCGTTACCGTTCCCGTTGCCGTTCATCTGGATGACTTGAGCCAGTAAGTTAGGAACCAGAGTCGCGATTTGCTGCGCCATTTGTTGAGAAATGATCGCTGCCAGTTGGGCATCGACACCATTGTTGTTGTTGTTATTGTTGTTATTGTGGTTAGCGTCGTGGTTGTTGCTATTCACTTCGTCTTGATTGTCACCATTGTTAAAGCGAGTGCTGCGACGTGGAGGCATGATCTGTTAGAGACACAATGAAATGAATGAGGTTATATAAGGAATGTAATCATTTATTCATTAATTAAAACGAGTAAACGAAAACGTTGACTTGTCAAAGATTCTAGATTCTAATAACATATGAAGACATGTTTTAGCCTATAAGTGAACACTCATCCCGAGAATTCCCATGTAGGCATCCGGGTCCCTCGTCTGATTGGGATATATGCGCAATGCCAGCCTAGACAGAAGACTCAGAATACAGGCGTTCACCCTTCCAGATTGCACGTGTTCGTTATTAAAATCTAGAACTTCGACGAGATCTCAAGGTGGTTCAGGTTAAACCTGAGGATTTTGTCCTATTAGTCTAAGAGTAGATTCCAGTGATGGAGAGCAATCTTCTTGTAAGGATTAAAGTAGGGATAAGAAGTAGATAGAGAATAGCAAGTAAAAGGAGCAAATATTGGTTATAATCCTATGGTTATAGACTAGATTATTTTTCTAATAACCTAATTCCCTATAACCATGGCTCTGATACCAATCTGTAACACCCCAACCGATGGCGGAAATATCGAGGTGCCACGTATGAATGATTGTTCAGTAGCTCATGGTAGCACACAAGTTTAAATAATCCTTTAATACATTACAATATTGAATTACATTAAAGTCTACATCAAGTAATCAACAAAGCTTCAAATATCTCCTCATGCTAGCTCTAGACTTCAAGCATCAGTATTTCCTGTTGAGGTTGGAAAAATGGGGGGGGGGGGGGTCAACTAGAAGTTGGTGAGAATACATAAGCCATGTAAAGCAAGTAGTTTAAGTATAAAAGTTTAGCAATTCATATGTCTATCGTAAGTTTAAGTCTACATGAATAAACATGATATGTTGAATCGACATAATCAAACCTCCGACTAGTTTAGGTCCATCCCGTCATCCACGGTTCACCTTAATAATATGTTGGAATGATAACAATCACCCATGCTACCTATGTAGAAGGTACACGTATCCGGGTGGGATTGTCAATCCAATAGATCTATTATTGAGTATCGCCGGCTTGGCCATAGCTAATGATTATGTAATGTTGAAACTCGTTGAAACTCGTTGAAACTGTTGTTGTTGTCTAATTCATGAGGCATTAAAGTTTACAACTAGACATGTATGTAGAATTGCTTAAGTATAATGTTGCAAGTATAAAGAATTGCATAAACATGGTTACGTAAACTCACCTTAGTATAGTATTGAGTCTTGAGAAATAGTATGAGTGTAGCCCAAAAGATTGCCAAGTATTACCCTATGTATAAGGTAACAAATAAGTCTAAGTCTATCTAGTCTACAAGTATATTCTAGGGTTTCGATTTGGGGATAAACATTTGTTGGATTAATAATTAAAATGTTTGATAATTGAGAGAAATTTGATAAATAAATAAACAAAAGTTTTTTTATAAAATTTGAATTTAAGATGGTCACAAAAATGTGTTTAAAGTATAAAAATAATTTTTATAAAATTATTTCCATAAAAATAGAATATTAAATCTATTTATTTCAAATTGTCAAAATTTAACTTTAATATTAAAAAAAAATACTAAAATTAAATATTTATTAGTTTAAAAATTATATTTCTGTTCCAAATAATCAGAAATAATTTATATAAAATTTTGGTGCAAAAATATTGAAAAATGAATTTATTATGATTTAATTATGGTTAAAACTAACAAAAATTAATTAAAAATATTAAATAAATTATTTTTCAGAAATAAAAATCATTTCAGAAAAATTTATTGTTATAAAAACTCAGAATAATTTTTGTGTAAATTTATAAGATCGTTTTGATATTTTTATAGAATTTTATAAATTAAATAGAATAAACTTGATTTATTTATTACAAATATTAAATAAATAAATTTTTGATAATTAAAAATTGTATGTTAAACTTTTTCATTAGATTACCACAAAATAATTTTTGTAGAATTATTAAAAGTGTTTTAGTATTTTAAAATGAATTTTTAAAATACAAGAGATATATATATTTAAAACTTGATTTGTTTTTAATTAAAACAAAACAAAAAGAAAAAGATGTGTGGCTGCCGTGGGTCGAACCCGCGTGGCCGGTTCAAAAGGCACCAGGCACAACCACTTGGTCCAGACCAGTGGTTGTGTTTAGTTTTAGTTTGTTTAAAATATAACACTTATACAAAATTCGTGTATATGAGCCCTAGTTTTTCCAATTGGGCAATTCACACAACATTAACGCAATTAACCTTAGGGTTAATGTTATGTGTATGACGAACAACAAAACCCATCAAAGAAATCATACTTACAAACACGTTTTTGTATACGATTGCTCAGTCAAGCTTGAAGTCAAAACGCGATCAAAAAGACTAAAGAACAGTGAATAATTAAGAAATTGGAGGTTGAGAAAGATTGATTGGCGAGTTGTGATTGTCCAGAGGTGTTCAATTTATAGTGTTGGGGCTTGAATGCTCGAATTGGTATGTTTGACCTTGACATTAATGCGTGACGTGTACACGAGCACAAATGGAATGATTTAAACGGCAATTGATCGTGTATTGACTTGTAGATGACCGGTAATGACGAAATCATTCCTATCCTGTATCAATTACGCGTTCATGATGCATAATTATAGAAGCTTGCTGTCACAGTTGACTTCTCTAGTCAACTGTGAAGAAGCCAATGCCGTGATAAATAAAATACAAGCAGGAATTGAAACAAGATGATTGTGTAGATCAGATGGTTAGAACATGTGTATATTTGGGCCGAATTGGGCGCGGGTTCGAGTCCCGGCCCAAGCAAAGTATTTTTTGACATTAATTTTATATATATAAGTATATTATATATAATTAATATAGTATTAGGGTTCCTAAAACGCCACAATAATTATTAAATGCGAACAATAATACTAAAACTTGACGGTTTTATTCATGATAAAGGTAACGTACAAGTATAAATGTGAAATGTTACATTATGGATCTGATGCATTTGTAAATATAGACCATAATTATAAGCTATATTCGACCTTTCAAAAGGGTCGAATGTGGAAAAGTTCCACATTCGACCTCCTTAAATGGGCGAAGGTGGCTTATGATTTTGGACTATAAATAGCAATCTCATGTGTTGGTTTTTATTTGTAGATTTGGGTTTATGCTTTGAATGCTCTCAAGGGGAAGGTCATGCCCGACCTCCCCCGGCCTCGAGATAGATGTTTATCCTACTGATGACAGTATCTGTAACCGTTTCTGAATTAATATGAATCTGTGATGACTTTGTTATCGTATATTTCTGTCTCGTCTCGAATCTCCCGTCTGAAACCAAGTTGTTTTCGCTTAATCGATCCGTGAATTCATTTTTTTACCGGATTCTCAGAAAGTGATTGAGAGACCGACATAGATAGAGGGTTGAGAGAGAGAGAGAGAGAGAGAGAGAGATAGGGGGGGGGGAGGAAGGGAAAGGGGTGGTTACTATTATGGGTAAGTCAACTTTCATGTGTAAGTGTGTTTAGGGAATATTACCACTTTGGTGTTAAGTCAATCAAGTTTATACTCTTCAAATCATGGGTTATGTCAAGCTAAACAAATCAATTGAAGGTGACAAATCATGGATTATGTTGGAGCTCAATCTTCCACGATGTGACTATTGATAAGATTAGGATTCATCATCTTCCATAATGTGACATCCGTCGAAATCTCTACATTTGATTTTCCATGGGGTTAGGATATAATTGTGAAACCTCTACTTTTGATTTTAAACTATGTTTGTTTAAGTATGTATGAAACATGAAACTCGTTTCGAAGTTTAAATAAATGATCTTTTTTCTTAATTACTTATGGTTTGTGTAAATCTTGACTTGATGTTCTTCGAACATCGCGCCACAAGTTTCCGCCATTAGCGTGGTGTGACACGAATGCTCAAAAACGTTTAAGTCATTGCATGAAACCGAAACACCAAAATGGGTCGACCAAACCCAAAGGTCGACTAAAGCCACCACTTGAAGAATAACCTATGGTCCTTTTTGGTCACCAAGTGTGTGTTGATCTCGCCAACCGGTTAGGCAATTACACCACCTCCAATGATGACAATCTGAGCTACCAAGCATTCCTGGTAAACCATGTTCATTTGTATGCACCTCATAAATTTTTTGTTGATCATACCAAGTGGGCCTTCTAAGATAACAATGTCGTACAAATGTACTATTCCTTAAAAAACAAATATATATATATATGTGTGTGTGTGTGTGTGTTATTAAATAAATATAAAAAAGGTAAATGAATTTATGTGACACCCGCCACTTTATCAGGTAAAAATCTGTACACTTTCTAGTCAAGCATTAACTTTCTACACATAATTAATATCATGTTATATGCACAAGTCCCCTAAAAAGGTCTAGCAAGGCCCAACAAGTACAGCTTCACCCAAATCAATGAGAATTGGTGACGCGAGTTTAAACGATTACAATTTTCTTTACATAAACTACAAACAAACATGTGTGATTCCTATACAAATAGATATATGATCCTACTATATAAGGAACTATAATTACTTTCAAAAAAATATATATATATATATATATATCTATGTACACATACACACATATACGCATGGTGTATATATATACATATATGTAATTCCTATGTGTGCATGCATGAGTTTATCTTAGTCCAAGAATGGGTTGGAACAATCATGTCACCATTTTTATTCTCATACTTCATGTCCCTAGAATTGAATAACAATCAAATCTTCATACACCAAAAATGGAGTTAACACATAATCAATACAATCTTTGAGGATTTATCCTTTCCCAAAATAACCCACCATCACCTCACCACCCAAGCCGCCACCTTTCCTTTCCTTGTTATTTCTCGGCCCAAACACCATCTACGTTACCTTGTCTCATGATCACACAACACTAGGAATATCACCATCCCAAGTCACATCTAAGACCCCATGTTTATTTAAATTATATGACAATTTCCATAAAATGACTAATCAAAGAAAGTGTGGTCAACACCTTCATAATGCAAGATTAAAGATAAGATCAAACCAAATAAGGTAAGACGCTTCTAAACACGTGGATCCATAGAAGATTATGTCCCAATTTAGCATGATACTCCTCTTTCCTTTCCTTTCCTTTCTTTGAACCGTCCCCTCACCTCCTCCTTTCTCTCTTTTCTTTTCTGCTGACAACCACCAAGACACACCAACAACCTTTTGATCACAATACCAAGGTAATCTAGATGATTTATCAAATCAAATCAAAACCCTTCACACGTGAATGATCTATCACATCCTTCACATTCTTTCTTTCTCTTTTGTCCCCTATTACGGCCACCACCACTACCACCATCAACATAAACGTTATTCTTCTCCTAGATAAGCTTGATTAATCACATCATGAAACCTATGTAATGTCACATTATGTGTCACACCCCGCCAAGGCGGAAACGCGAGGTGTGACTTCAAAAGATTTCCAAGAACAAAGGTCATATGAGCATTGATTAAATAAAGCGGAACTTTCATTAAACAACCAGATTTGCTCAACATACAGTTAATTGTTTGAAAATCAAAACCATTGTATGTAAATGTCTAGTATTAAAACAACAACACAACGGTCCAATAGAATGTATCCCACAAATGCTCACACGCGACCCCGCAAGTTCCATTATCCATGCCAATTTCCTGAAAAACATGCATTAAAGGAAATATGGGTCAACATAAAGTTGGTGAGTTCACGGGTATTCTATATGGTTGACAATTAATCCAAAACCGACTAAATCATTGCCTAGCTAGGGCAATAATCAATATGTGATCTGACATGAGCCCATAACCAAACCTTGACATGTTGTGCCTCGCCCATTGTACACTAAAGACAATGAAATAATGTGAAATACAACCACTCTTTTGATATCTGTCATCTGGTCAGGGCGACTGACCAAGAGTGGGGGTGTCAACCCAATAGATCTATCCCGGTGTTTCATGGCTAAGTCCATAGCTAATGGTTATGGTATGATATGACACGAGGGCTTAATGGATCCTAAACTGTAATGTCTCTTGTTCACATAATAGTCATGAATTGTAACTGAAAACTGTACGCATGTTTTTCCCCCGGAAAAATATAAAAACTGTAAAAAGGGGCCGTGAATTCTCACTTGGTGTCTGGATGCTAGACTGAACTGAATCTGGCATTGTGGGTCTGGTCTGGGATGCCCTAAGTTCATTTAAAGGCAACCTTAAGTCTATGTTTTGTTCTAACTACATTGCAACTGTTCACCCGACTGGGACACCCATGGACTAGAGGCTTTTGTACCACTATCCACGGGTGTCACACACTGTATGTGTCAAAAATGTTCGTTTTGTTGTTAAGGTGAAAATGTTTAGTTTATTTTTGGGTAAGATAAGTGCCTTGACTTGCTAAATATTACCGAGTGTCACTTATGTCTCAGTTATGTAAGTTTAGGGTGGGATATGGACATATCGTTCGATAGTTTTGTATAAAAAAACACAATTTTGGATATTGTTTCCTTGAATATACGCATATGTTAGTGTTTATCATAGATTCTTGAGAAAACTCTTGTGTTAAGCTTGCTAACACATGTTTTTAGTGTCTCTAACACATGTTTTACAAAGTAAGCTTTAGTATAAGTTACAAAACTAAACATGTTTGGCTTAGCTTGGGCCGGCCTCGACCCCATACTCTCACACATACTTTTACATGTATGTGTGGGGGTACGTAAATGTCCATATACGAGTTTCAATGTGTATATAATCGTATATATGTGGGTGAGTATGTATAAGCTATAGTATTGAACCTTTAACATAAAACTTAAGTAGTTAAGTTAGTTAATCTTGAAAAACTCATTGTTTATGTAGTGTGTGAGTGTGTGTATGTCTCGGGTGAGCACTACATGTAGTCGAATGATGTATAAATAGGGATAAAGGTTCAGATGTTATACCTTAAGTGTGTAGCCGAGAATATAAGAAAATAATAAGCTATTTACTCACAAGAAAGCTCCTAGATGCTAGATAAAGATTTGGAACTCCCTAGTGGTGGTGTGAATCGATCAAAACAAGCTTCTTGGGTGCCTTGTTCTTCCGCCGAGTGGTTACAAGAAGGAAATGAAAGGTTTTCAAGTGTTAGTGCAAAATATGGTGTTGTGGTGTGATTAAATTGACTTCTATGGACCCCTTTATATAGCCAAAGGTGGGAGGTTATCAAGATTTCACTAGTGAACAAATATAGAAGGTCAAAGGGCTACTTTCATGGAGTTCAAAGATAAGATGGCTTGTTTGAGTAAGGAGTTGACCTTGGAGTCTTGTTTAGTTGTGTAGGGGTGGCTTGCGGCCGCTAGTTGTATGGGGAAGGGGCATTTTATTTGTCGTAAGTTTGACAAGGAAATCATGTTCAAGTATTTTATGTTGTGCCCTTCTAGTGCAAGAGGTTGACCTTGTAACGTGTGTAGTTTGTCTTGGGAAGGTTCTAGCCGAAAACTTTGGATGAATGTGGGAAATTATGGAAGGTCAAATGTTATGGGAATTGTTGATGGAAAAAGCTTGTTTCATGTTGGTGTTAAGCATAGGTTTATGTGTCTCTAGATAAGCATGGTGACTAGGAAATGAGAAGGTATGTGGGTGTATGTATGCGATCGTGTGTGTGTGTGTGAGTGGTATTTGTCACTTCCTCACCCTATGGTTATGTATGCATGTGGCCGTATATATATATAAGGGAAAGTTAATTTGAGAACACCTATATTTCGTGCGAACCGTGAGAACGGCATCTAAAACCATTCAAATTCAAAATTTCTTTTTACACTTGTCTTTATTATTAAATTACAATCCCAAAAACACAATTTACACGTAAAAATTCAAACGTATACGCAAATAATTTGTTTTTTACACATGTGTAAATTTACTGTTTATACATGTGTAAACTGTTTCATTTACACATGTGTAAAAAGTTAATTTGAAAGTGTTTTTGCAAGAAAAGATGAATTATTTGGAAAGAAAATTCATTTATTAATGTTGTATTTTGATTATAATTAGGTTTGTATTAAAAAATTTTGATTTTGATTAATTTTTTTACTTGTTCTCACGGTTCTCACAATATTTAGCGTTCTCAAGATAACCCTCCCCTATATAGGGGAAAGTTACACCGTTGCGACAGGAGGGGGAATCAGACTCTATAGCACCACTTCTTTTTCTTTTCACTTATTTTCTATCACTTATATGGTTTAGAAAATTTCCAAAACATTACACACTTCCATTGCCTTGGGAATGTGTGATCCTGTTGGTGCAAGTTTGCGACAGATACTCAAACGGATAAACAAACGCTCGGGATTATTGACAGAAGACTTTATATTGTTCGTGTCATTAGAAGAACTTGTCTAAGTTAGTTCTAGAATATGTAATTAAGCTAGTCTTGTAAAAGCCCAACACAAGTCCAGTTAAAAGCCCATGAGGATGCATGTATATAAGCAAATGATGCATGGGGTTTTAGGGGTTGGTTGGTTGGTTGGTCAATTGTTTTGTCATAGAGAGTTTGAGAGAGAGCTAGCTAGGATTACAAGTTCGGTGTAGTTCTTATTAATTGTTATATGTGATTCGATTAATAAGAAAAGCATTAAAAAGTAATCTTGTGTTCTTTGTGTGATATCCACGGATCAAATATATTCCGCGTCTAGGATTCGTGTTTGGTTTGATTGCAGAGAAGATCTTAAGGGAAAGAGACCTACAAGTGGTATCAGAGCTTTCGGGCTAGATATCACCTAAGGAACTAGTTCGTGGTGCTTGAAATCAATCGGTTTGCGTTGTTTTTATTATTTTAATTATTGTTTTTTTTTTGTTTCGTAATTAAAAAAAAATCTGTTTTGATTAAAAAAAAATTACGGTTCCTTTATATTACCAAGTTTTGAATGATTAGTTAATTTTTTTTAGTTTTGATCTTTTTTTTGAGTTACGGTAGTTTGTTATTATCCTATTTGATAATAAAAAGCTTCATATACAAAAAGATGATTTGAATATAAGCAAACGATGTTGATGAATTGTTAGATAATTGATTATAGGTGTGTAGTGTTTGGTTGGAATTTTTATTTTTTATTTTTATAAGTGTCGTAGTTTTGTTTTTTGTTTTCTAAACATTCTGCTTTGTTTCGTCTTCATTGGAGTGTTTTTGGATATTAATATTTTTTTACTCATATTTCTAGTTTACGGTTCATAGTATTTTGTTTATCAATATTTGGCTAGTTTATATCTCACGATTTGTTTCATGCTCTTCCAGGTTTCATAATTTTCCGGGTTTAAAGGTTTATCCAAGAACATCAAGAACACTTTAGTTTTTATTAAAATTACTCTGTTTGATCTTGTTTTGTGGTTTTGAATTTTGTTTAGAGGAGATAAGGAAAGGATTTGAAAAAGGAAATAAGGAAATAAATTTGGAAGATTCAAAAATTCAAATCAAGACTCAATCCTTTCCATAATTTTTGGGATCTCTATCTTGTTGGCCAAGGAGTTCACAGTTCTCGGACTATTTATTCTCGGATAACGTTCTAGGATTGGTTCTCAGCTACATAGTGGTTCTCGGACAAAGTTTGGATCTTGGAAATTGTTCTCAAACTCAAGCAAGTTCTCGGACACAACACATTGTTCTTGAATTTTTGATCTTGTTTTTGGTTCTCGGATTTGGACAAGTGTTATAGTTCTTGGATACTGATTATAGTTCTCGGAAACTTGAACTCGAACTCTAAGGTTCTCGGACACAAGTTATAGTTCTCGAAAACCAACATAAGTTCTCGGAAACCAACACAAGTTCTCGGAAACACACATTAGTTCTCGAACACCATTGTTTTGTTTGGACTTTGGACTTAATTAATTAAACAAATTGTTAATTAAATCTAAAATCTATTAAAACAAATGGCGTTGTTAAATAAAATGGTAGAAATGGACCATGAGGTGGGCAAAGCAAATTCCCCGCCTAAAATAATCAGTGTTGATAACTACTTTTGGTGGAGAGGACGGTTCGAAGAATGGGCTCGTTTATACCAATTGAGAATGTGGATTTGCATCTCAGATGGGTACATCCATTTATTTAAACAAGGAGAAGGGATGAGCGGGCAAAGACTGTTGAGTTTTAGTGAGATGAACGAAGAACAGAAACTGATGCACGAAGCTGAAAATAAAGCTAGAGCTGCCATAACCATGTGTTTGCCACAAGAAATCCTCCACACATTTAGCAGAAACAGATTAGCTAAAGACTTATGGGAGGCGTTGGAGAAATGGTACATGGGCAGTGCTGAAGTGCAAAAGAATAAGAAAGAGCTGCCGAAGAAGCAATTTGCAGTCTTCAAGCATTTTAAAGATGAGAGCTTAGAGGACATCATCACAAGATTCTATCATCTGCTCACTGAGTTGGGAAATCATGAGATGCAGTACACTGACAATGAGCTTAACGACAAGCTGCTGGATGCACTTCCTAGAAAATGGGATGTGTATTCACTGATGATCAAAAACGGAATTGACTCGTACTATGACTTTGGATACCGTGGTAGGGAAACTTAGAGCTTACAGTTTCAACATGATGAGTCGGGAAGCAAGATCTGAACAGGTACAGAATCCAGTGATTTATCACGGAAAGCCTGCAGCTAAAACCTCGTCAAGCAGCAGCAGCGGTGTCTCGACATTCTTCTCAGGTGACACGTCTGGTAATATTATTCTTGATTCTGACGGTGAGTGTTGTTTTGTGTCAACATCAGGTGAATCTACTAAAGTCAAGGATATCCCTTCTGGCTGGAATGGAAAGAGTACAGGTGGATCATCAACTAGAACAAGCAAGTCCATGCCGATGAGTGTTAAATCGGCCGAACAACAACTTACAGTGTTATCTTCCTTCATTGCTTCGTACGAGACTTACATTCATGGGAAGATCAACGATCTAGCACTCTTTGATGATGATTATGACCAAATTGATCCTGATTATCTGGAGGAGATGGATTTACAATGGAACTTGGCCATGCTCTCACGCAAGGCAAAGAAATACATGGAACAGACTGGAAGGAAACTCGTTGGTGGAAGAGCTAGCTTTGATAAGAGTAAGGTGAAGTGTTTCAATTGCCATTCCTTTGGCCACTTCGCTAGAGAATGTTCAAGACAAGGGTCAAGCAACAATTCCAACACCACGCGATAGAGTTCTTCTGTAGCCCCACCTTCAAGTTCAAATAATTCAAGTTCCAGGGCCCTCCTGGTTGCCAAACTTGACGTAGATATGACTGGAGTTCAATGTTAGATGGTGATCAGGCTCTTATGCCAGAGATTAAAGATGAAAGTGTGAAGTCAGAAGCCTCTGATTCTGACAACGAGACCGTGTCTGAAACGGTCAAGACTGAAGAACATGTGACTGAAGCTGAGTTAGTCAAAGCTAAAGAGGCTATGGTTGATGAAAGTGCAGTGAAGTCTGAGGTAGCTGCTACTGAAAAATCTAAAGAAGTGGAAGAGATCATCAGAGACAACAAGCCGACTAAAGAGATTTTGGATCTGACTACTGTTACAAAAGGGATGTCAACAACGGAGTTCATTGCATTCATGACTGAACTGGACTCTGACGCCAAAAAGGTACACATTTCTTTATCTACTGTAGTTAATGCTTGCAAAAAGTGTTTTGATTTTGTTAAGAAACTAGATTTCATAAATAAAGAACATGATAAGCAAGTAGACCTAAACAAACAACTCATAGTGCTCTTAGATGAGCAAAATGAATTAAATTTCGGCAACAAAAATAGAGAGTCTGGCCTTAAGAAAAGGTTAGAAAGCACCCAGAAAGATCTTACGGAAGTTAATAGGCTGCTTTGTATTAAAACTGGTGATTGTGAATTCCAATACTAGAGTCTAGTAGAAAAAGATGAAACAATCGTGAAAATGCAGCTAGAAATCTTAGAGAAACAAAAGACCATTACCGAGCTGCGAAAGAAACTAGATCAATGTAGGAGCACTAAACACATGTTTAATCAGATCATGACTTCTAGAACTGAAACAGTTGAAAAAAATGAGAATTCAGGTCTAGGTTATAATGATGTTCTTCCTCCTTTCAATGGTAATTACTCATTTTTACCAGATGAAGAGGAGGTGTCTGAAGCTGTCTATGGCCCTCAACCAGTAGACACAAAAGAAACTGAGAAAGCATCTGAAGATGCTAGTAAGAAAGATCAGCAGGATGTAGTTTCTGAACCAAAAGACCTCAAGCCTACTGTAGAGGTCGAAGTTGTGACTCAAACAACTGATGGGTTGGGAGTATAATCAAGAAGGTAAACGATAAAATCAAGAAGTTTTACAGAGTTAAGGGATCTGACAAGATTTATTCTAACTAGGGATGGCAATGGGTCGGGTTTGGGACGGGCTTAGGTAATCCCAACCCCATACCCGATTAGGTATGCTTGTCCCAAACCCGTCCCAAAACCCATCGGGTTTGTATCGGGTAATTACCCGTCAGGTATCGGGTATACCCGCGGGTTTCGGGTAAACCCATTAATTTTAAAAACATATCCATTGGGTATATCTGACCAAAAACCTGTCGGGTATCTATTGCGTGACTACTAATCAATACATTTGGCATTATCAAATATGTATGTAAATGATTACAATGTATAAATATAAAATAGTTAAATCATATAAAAACACTAAAAAACATAGATAATAGATATTATACACAAATAATTGGTGTTTTTTAAAGAAGATGACAATCTATATGGACAATTGGATATATTATGAATACATATTTTAAAAGATATATAGGAAATTACATTGGGTATCTAATTGGGTAAATGAGTATACTTTATCGGGTAATCGGGTCGGGTAAATGGGTATATAATCAAATCCCAAACCCGTCCCAAACCCGCGAAAAAAATAAAAACAATTCCCATACCCAGACCCATACCCGATTAGCCGACCCCAAACCTGTCCCAAATGTGTCGGGTTTCAGGTTTGCCCAGTGGGTTCGGGTTTGATTGTCATCTCTAATTCTAACTCAGATTTCCCGATTTCTAAAGTCAACCCTAATTCCATTGAATCTGTTTTTGCGGAGATTGAATCTCCTAAAGTTTCAAATGTCTAATCTGATGATAAAACGGATGCTGGTTCTGAGTCAGCTTTAACCAAATCTGAGACTAGTCAAGGATCTAACTCAAAGGGGCCATACAAAAAGCCCTTAGAGAAACAATCGTGCTTCAAATGTCACAACAAAGGCCACGTGGCTAGTTGTTGTCCCCTCAAAAAAATAGGAGCATCTATAGACTCAGATAGGGGAAAGCAAAAGTCGCCTGTTAAGTCAGACGATAAGAATAAGATGAGCAATTCTCAAAAGAAAAATTTGCAAAATAAATTATAAAATGCTCAGAGTAGTGGTAGTAGGGATGGACCAAGCAACACTGCTGCTCGTTTTCAAAGAAACCAACCTAAGTTTGTACCTAGGCAGGTTAATACTGGGAATGCTGGCACATCTGGTGCTCCAGTTGCCAAACAGGCTAACCCTAGTCCTGGTAAGTACCAGCCGCCACACATGCAAAATTGTCACCAATCTCCAAACGGTGATAGAAATTTTTCAAGACCCAATAATCAATGTTTTCATAATAACAACGACCACAAGGATATAAGTTATTCGAATGGTCAATAGTTTTCAAGAAACAATAACAATAACGGATACTCCAACGGAGGGAGATATCCTCAAAGGTTTTCTCAATCTCCAAATGGGAGACAGTATAACCAACCTAACCATTTTGAACAACAACAACAACGTGCTAGTCCTCAAAGATCCAACTCATCTAAACAGTGGGACGGTTATTTGAAGGAATTTACATTTGTAGAAAATGGTGTACCCAAGACCGTGATGGCTTGGGTTCCCCTAAACTAATTCCCTTTATTTGTGAGTGCAGGAGCTGCTAAGGAGGATTATCTACTGGTGGTATGTTGATAGTGGCTGCTCTAGGCACATGACTGGGGAGTTGAAGTTGTTGATTGATTTTATTAAAATTAATAGCGGTTATGTTAACTTTGTGGGAGTCAAGGGTGGTCGAATTACTGGAAAAGGAAAGGTCACCAATGGCAAAATTACTTTGGACAATGTGAATTATGTGGAGCAGTTGAAGCACAATTTAATGAGTGTTTCTCAAATCTATGAGAAAGGACATTCTGTCCATTTTACAAAGTCCAAAGCATTAGTGTTGAAACCGGGAGTAAAGATTCTTGAAGAATGGATAATCATGAGGGCTCCAAGAATAAATGATACATACATCATGGACATGAGTGTTCAAGATGAAGCAAAAGAAGAGCCGACATGTTTATTATCAAAAGCATCAGAGTCTAATTCGATGCTGTGGCACAAGAGAATGGCACACTTGCATTTCAGGAAGATGAACTACATCACAAAGCATGGCCTGGTGCAAGGAGTTCCTTTGAAAAGATTTAGCGTAGAGGATAAGTGTCTGCCATGCAAGAAGGGCAAGCAACACAAGAAGCCTCAAAAACCAAAGACTAAGAATTCCTTTAACTTTCCTTTTGATTTATTACATATGGATTTATTCAGTCCAATAAATGTTAGGAGTTTAGGTGGAAAGTATTATTGTCTTGTGATCACAGATGATTATTCACGTTTTTCATGGGTGTTTTTCCTAGGTTCGAAGGATGAAACAGGGGAGACCTTGATGGACTTCTTCAACAAAGCGGAGATCATCTTTAGAACCACAATAAAGTGAATCAGAAGTGACAATGGCTCGGAGTTCAAGAATAGTTGTTTTTCCATTTTCTGCATAAGAAAAGGGATTGAGCATCAATTCAGTGCGCCCTATGAGCCACAACAAAACGGGGTTGCTGAAAGGAAGAACAGGACACTGATTGAAGCAGCAAGGACAATGTTCGCTGATTCCAAGCTACCTGTCATATTTTGGGCAGAAGCTGTGAATACAGCGTGTTATGTTTTAAATAGGGTGTTGACCGTCAAGAAGCACAATAAAACGTGCTATGAACTCTTGAAGGGCAATAAGCCTAATCTTCATGGTTTTAAACCATTCGGGATGCCGTGCACTATCTTAAAAAATAGAAACCAACAACAAGAAGGGATTGATTTTAATGAAGTGCTTGCACCGGTGGCAAGGCTCGAAGCAATTCGACTATTTCTAGCCTTCGCTTCCTACAAGGGCTTTCAAGTTTACCAGCTAAACGTCAAAAGCGCCTTTCTGTATAGGAAAGTCCAGGAGCTGGTGTATGTCTCACAACCTCCAGGGTTTACTGATCCAGATTATCCAGATCGTGTCTACAAACTTGATAAGGCACTGTATGGAGGTAAAATAGACAGGTGTACGTTGATGAGACACTGTATGGATTACATCAGACACCAAGGGCATGGTAAGAGACACTGTCAACTTATCTCTTAGAAAATGGCTTTGAGAGAGGTAAAATAGACAGTACACTTTTCATAAAGAGAAATGGAGAAGATTTCTTGCTGGTTCAGGTGTACGTTGATGACATCATCTTTAGGTCGCCTAACAAAGACATGTGTATTGACTGTGAGAAGGTTATGAAGAAGAAGTTCGAAATGAGCGCCATGGGGGAGCTGAAATTCTTTCTTGGTTTACAAGTAGATCAGAAGGAAGATGGGATGTTGTATGTACATGACCTTTTGACTCGTTTCAAGATGAATCAGTGTTCTACTTATGCTACTCCTCTTCCCGTGAATCATGGACTTCATCCAGATGCAGATAGCGACAAAAACGTCGATCCACCTGAGTATCGCGCCATAATAGGTTCGCTTATGTATCTAACTGCTTCTCGACCTGACATTATGTTTGCAGTTTGTCTGTGTTCCAGGTTTCAGGCTAATCCAAAGGAGTCACATATGATCGCTGTGAAACGGATTCTTAGATACCTAAAGGGGAAACCCAAATTGGGGATCTGGTATCCAGCTGATGGCGAATTGGATCTTGTAGCATATACAGATTCAGACTGTGACACCCGGCAAAATCAGGTTAGTAACATCGACTAAACCTGTAAGTCTACCTTAGCGAGTCGTGCATATTACATATTTAACTGGGTCAGTTGAGTCATTACGATGGTTCGGGGAATCATCGGGAGTCGAATGATCCGTGGGATCATTGGGAGTCAGTCCATAACCATGTGTACAAGGATTGGTGATTCGTGGAATCACCGGGTTTAACACACACACGCAAGTCTCGAGTCCCGGGAATTGGTGAATGAATGTAAACGTGTTAGTTATCATGCATTATATGTTTGTAATCATTATGTGACTTATCGGTATGTGAATACGTGCTTATATATGTTAAAATAGTGTTTAACGCGCCAAAAACCCACTTCCTGATGCTATAGGCGATTAGGCACTGGTGAGTGGCCTAATCGCCAGTTAATCTAGCGATTGAGGGAGATTAGGGGTGATTGGGGCCCTAATCGCCTGATCTGCACCCAAATCGCCTGATATGTCTTGGACGAGTAGAAACACCTATAAATACAACCCTTGAATCACTAAACACCATTTGTGCAACCCTAACTGATCCTAAGCCTCCCACACACCTCAAAACACCTCTGGAACTTGTTTAGCTTCAAAACTCACCATTTCCAAGCTTACACACCTTTCTTTGATAAAATCCAAGGTGTGTTCTTCATCCCAAACCTTTGTAATGTTATTGTTTTGGTTCCCAAAAGTCCAGACCTTGTTTTACTAAGTGTGTGTCTTTAAAAACGTTTGAAATGAGTTTCAAAAACAAGTCTAAACCATTATACTTGCTATATGTGAAGTATTCATGCATATGATGATTTTTGGTGGTTAGAACATGAATGTTTCCATGAAATTGATGTACTTTTGATGTGTAGGAGTTATTAGGATGATTATCTAAGGATTTAAGCTATTGTTATAGTGTTTTGATGAAAGTATGCATTTTGACCCATTTGGATGATTCTTGAAGAATTAGGATGTTATGATGTGATTCAATGATTGTTTGTTGTTAGGATTCACATTAGAATGATATTATAACAAAGGGATAATGATTTGCAAGGTTGTAGGTTGTGTAATCTGATTATTGACATTTAAGGAAAGATTTCATAGTTAATGAAACCTAGTACTTTGCCATTTTTGGAAATAATCGCACCAAGTGTGTTAAAGCAGAGATAAATTGGGGGGGGGGGGGGGGGTTTGCTTGAAATGGGTTGGTTAATAGTTTAGGTTTGATGTTGGGTGTTTTTACATGTTTCGGATATGATTTGGAGGGCTTAACGCGTAAAAATTTGGGACAGAACTGTAGGGGGCGATTAGAGCTCTAATCGCCACCTAAGTTATGCGATTACCCCCAATCGCCAATAACAACAGGCGATTAGGCCTCCAATCGCCTGTTGACCACCCCTAATCACCAGTTGACTTTTCCTAATTGCATGTTAGTTTCCGAATCGCGTGTACTGCTATAATAAGTGTATTTTGACATCCCGAAACATGATTTGACACCTAGGAACTTGATAGGAACCCCGTGACATGTCCAATGACTTAGTAACACATGTTTGGACTCGTTTATGCGTTAATTGGGCGTTATGCTAGACTAGGTGAACTCTTGCGCGTATTAAGTGTTTAACTACATATGTTGCATGATATATTGTATTTGGCTAACACATGGGATGTCGGGTCACCAACGGGATGTTGGGTCTTGTCTTGTCTGGTATGGTCGGTTTAACAGTTAAAGGTGTTTTCAAACGTACATGATCATGGTCTGGACATTCGGGGACTTGTTAACCTGCGGGTTATTAGTCCGGGTACTTATATACATCTTATGATAGGTCACCACTATTTGGGGCTATCATAACTTATTGAATTAACTGTTTTCAAGTAACACAATCTAAGGTGAGTGTCACAACCCCACTTTTACTGTTTTACTTTCGGGGGAGAAACATGCTATATACTTGCTTACTAAAGGTCATGTTATGCAATGGTTACTTTACATGAATGTGCGTGTTGCACAGCGAGGGAAATGTGGATAGATCTATTGGCCTCACAAACCCCACTTGACGGCGGGGCCGGGCGGGTTAATATTGTCTCTAGTCCGGGTTTACCGATGTAACAGTGCAAAATTTTCCCCAAAATTTTAATACATAAAAAGCCCTTATATATATATATATATATTATTACACCTTTATCATTAATATTATACAAATGTGCCTAAGTCTTTATTTATCCTAACTCACAACTTATATACATACATAAATGTATATAAATAATAATAATAATAATATGATTCTAAATTCTTTTTTTTTCACATACAAGATTTTTTTTTTATTTAAATAAAGCCTTGAGTCAAATAGTCAAAGTCCTAGTCAAAGTCTTAGTCAAACAGTCAAAGTCTTAGTCAAATAGTCAATTCATCATAAAACCTTACTTTATGGTGTTGACCAATTTTAATGGCTAATTGAATCCAAAACTAGTATAAAAACCCACCTATGACCCATTATACTTTGCACCTCTAAATCGATTGTTTCAATCCGATTAAACTTTCCCTCATACCTTTCTTCTATAGTCTATTACTTCTACAATTGAAGCTTTGGTTATAAGCTCTTGTAATTGGAAACTTTGGGGCTACACATATTCTATTTCTCGAGACTTAATACTTTGCTAAGGTGAGTTTACGTAACCATGTTTATGCGATTCTTTATACTTGCAACAATTATTTAAGCAATTCAACATGCATGTCTAGTAGTAAACTTTATTGCCTCATGAATTAGTCAACAGTTTCAACGAGTTTCAACGAGTTTCAACATTTACATAATCATTAGCTATGGCCAAGCCGGCGATACTCAATAATAGATCTATTGGATTGACAACCCCACCCGGATACGTGTACCTCCTACATAGGTAATATGGGTGATTGTTATCGTTCAACATATTACTAAGGTGAACCGTAGATGACGGGATGGACCTAAACTAGTCGGAGGTTTGATTATGTCAACATATTATACTATTCATGTAGACTTAAATTTACGATAGACATACGAATTGCTAAACTTTTATACTTAAACTATATGCTTAACATGGATTATGTATTCTCACCAACTTCTAGTTGACCCCCCCATTTTTTCCAAACTCAACAGGAAATACTGATGCATGAAGTCTAGAGCTAGCATGAGGAGATATTTGAAGTTTTAAGCTTTGTTTGATTATTTGATGTAGACTTTAATGTAATTCAATATTGTAATGTAATAAAGGATTATTTAAACATATGTATTATCATGAGCTACTGAACAATCATCAATACGCGACATCCCGATGTTTCCGCCATCGGTTGGGGTGTTACAGATTGGTATCAGAGCCATGGTTATAGGGAATTAGGTTATTAGAAAAAAAAAATAATAATCTAGTCTATAACCATAGGATTTTAATCAGTACTTGTTCCTTTTACTTGCAACTTTTACTTGCTATTCTCTATCTCACTCCTACTTCTTATCCCTACTTCAACCCCTACAAGAAGATTGCTCTCCATCACAAGATCTACTCTTAGACTAATAGGACAATCCTCAGGTTTAGCCTGAACCACCTTGAGATCTCGTCGAAGTTCTAGATTTTAATAACGAACACGTGCAATCTGGAAGGGTGAACGCCTGTATTCTGAGTTTTCTGTCTAGGACTGGCATTGCGCATATATCTCAATCAGACGAGGGACCCGGATGCCTACCTGGGAATTCTCGGGATGAGTGTTCACTTATAGGTTAAAGCATGTCTTCACTATGTTATTAGAATCTAGAAGTTTTGATAAGTCAACGTTTTCGTTTATTCGTTTTAATTAATGAATAAATGATTACACTCACCTTCCTTAAACTAAGCTCAAAAATCTCAAAATTTTACAGCTTAAATCAATCTCATTTCATAACCATCCATGGATTTCACAATCACACTTCACCTTACCATCTTAGCCACTTTTTAAATATTCAACACCCTACTCAAATCATATAATCTCCATGCTATAAAATAAACTCTTTATCAACTATCTTCACATTCACTATCTCTCACGACTTTGATTCTGCTTCAAGAATTTTTCATCATCCTCTCAAGAACTAAATTCATATCCTTCACCTTCTCACACATGAGCTAGTTACCCATGATAACCAAAGTATTGAAACTTGATTGTGTGTTGCATCAAACATAATCCTTAGTTATACATGAGGATTCGACTATTTGCCTTATTTGAACATTTGAAACTAGAATTCATGGAATATAAGCTATTTACTATAGACACACCTAGAGTCATTAACCTTATCTAGGGCAACTCTATTACAACTCGTATGCTATACTTGATACTTGATTGCTTACATGTACATATTATCAATTTGCAATTCATGTGTGTAATAATTGGTACACTTAATCAAACAACTGATAGAGGATGAAGTACTTGCTCAACAGTTAGTAGAGTACAAAATAACCTACTCAACGATTGGTAGAGGTCATCATGCCTGCTCAACAGTCGGTAGAGGCCCTACAACCTGCTCAACGACTGGTAGAGGCTATCATACCTGCTCAACAATCGGTAGAGGTTCCTACTCACTGACTGGTAGAAGTCTTTTTCCTGCTCAACAGTTGGACTCATTTTTGGATACATGGTTAATCATATTATTTTACATGTGTGTCTAGAGTTATAGAATGACACAAAACCCTAATGTAAGGTAAATTGGTGATTGCGGTCCGGAACGTAATCATGAATTTACAGGTACGTTAAGGTAGTGTGAAATTCTATCAAGGTTTTCGGTAGTTGACCAATTATAAACCTTAGTTATCTGGTAGTTCATTTAGTCTTTCAATAGTCCATCAACTCATTCCTTTTAGGACTCCTAAAACCTAAGATTCTTATTCTCCTTGCTATTTCAGATGAACCTAATCCAACCCTTAAAACTCACACATATCAAAACTCTTACCCAAATTATTCGAAACAGTTTATTCTATTACCTATAAATTTATGTCATGCCTTAACTCGAAACTTCCCAAACCACCCTTGTCCTAATTTCTACCGAATCACCTTCAACCCTGTGTTTTCAATAAACTTCGGGACGAAGTTTCCAAAAGTAGGGGAGACTGTAACAGTGCAAAATTTTCCCCAAAATTTTAATACATAAAAAGCCCTTATATATATATATATATATATATATATATTATTACACCTTTATCATTAATATTATACAAATGTGCCTAAGTCTTTATTTATCCTAACTCACAACTTATATACATACATAAATGTATATAAATAATAATAATAATAATATGATTCTAAATTCTTTTTTTTTCACATACAAGATTTTTTTTTTATTTAAATAAAGCCTTGAGTCAAATAGTCAAAGTCCTAGTCAAAGTCTTAGTCAAACAGTCAAAGTCTTAGTCAAATAGTCAATTCATCATAAAACCTTACTTTATGGTGTTGACCAATTTTAATGGCTAATTGAATCCAAAACTAGTATAAAAACCCACCTATGACCCATTATACTTTGCACCTCTAAATCGATTGTTTCAATCCGATTAAACTTTCCCTCATACCTTTCTTCTATAGTCTATTACTTCTACAATTGAAGCTTTGGTTATAAGCTCTTGTAATTGGAAACTTTGGGGCTACACATATTCTATTTCTCGAGACTTAATACTTTGCTAAGGTGAGTTTACGTAACCATGTTTATGCGATTCTTTATACTTGCAACAATTATTTAAGCAATTCAACATGCATGTCTAGTAGTAAACTTTATTGCCTCATGAATTAGTCAACAGTTTCAACGAGTTTCAACGAGTTTCAACATTTACATAATCATTAGCTATGGCCAAGCCGGCGATACTCAATAATAGATCTATTGGATTGACAACCCCACCCGGATACGTGTACCTCCTACATAGGTAATATGGGTGATTGTTATCGTTCAACATATTACTAAGGTGAACCGTAGATGACGGGATGGACCTAAACTAGTCGGAGGTTTGATTATGTCAACATATTATACTATTCATGTAGACTTAAATTTACGATAGACATACGAATTGCTAAACTTTTATACTTAAACTATATGCTTAACATGGATTATGTATTCTCACCAACTTCTAGTTGACCCCCCCATTTTTCCAAACTCAACAGGAAATACTGATGCATGAAGTCTAGAGCTAGCATGAGGAGATATTTGAAGTTTTAAGCTTTGTTTGATTATTTGATGTAGACTTTAATGTAATTCAATATTGTAATGTAATAAAGGATTATTTAAACATATGTATTATCATGAGCTACTGAACAATCATCAATACGCGACATCCCGATGTTTCCGCCATCGGTTGGGGTGTTACAACCGAGGCATCGGTAACCTAAACATCTGGGCATGCTTCGACTATAGGTACATGTTTAGTAATGGGTTCCCAACTGTAGTAGTAAAAACACTTAACGTCTAGCTAACGTTCTCGTAACCTAGTAGTAACGGATATGATCTTTTCAAACTTATAACAACTCTATTATAAAAGAAAACCTGTGAACTCACTAGCATTATATGTTGACATTATTGGCATGTTTTCTCTGGTCGCTAAGGTAGCAGTTAACGTAGTAGGCGCACGGAGTCTTGCACAGCGTCTAGAGTTTTTTTGCATATTAAACAATGTTTTGTAAACTATAATATGCCTTTTGGTTGTAAACAAGAAATGCTTCCGCTGCTGGTTTATGGCTCAAAGCATAATGTTTTGGTTTCAATATATATATATATATATATATATATATATATATATATATATATATATATATATATATATATATGTTTAGTGTTTGTTTATTGTGATCGTTGATTGGGATCCTGGTGTGTCACACGACTCACGGTAAAACCCCGCATGTGGAATTTGAGGGTGTGACAAATTGGTATCAGAGCCAAGGGTTATAGTAAACTAGGACTGCATGTAGAGTCTGCTCTATAGCCGAGTCACACACACTAGACGGTGAGTCTTAACATGTGGGTAACATTATAACTTGTCGGGGTATCGGTGTCATCATCTTCTACGCTACATCATCTGCTTACTCTTTATCATTCTTCTCCTTAACTTATCCTTATTATGATTCGACGGCGAACAACATATTATTGAACCTTCTTGGCGACGGTGTACATTGGGGTAGCTGATATGCTATGTATGGTCTAAAAATAACTACCTAACCTAGACACCTAGTAATATAAAATAGACTCAACTATACTAGACCACACGACAGGCAAGTGTACCTATCAATGCAAAATAGATTAAGTAAGTCCGCGTATCGAACCCACGGGACACTAATAGTAAACAAAACTAGACTCGACTAAGACTTAACAGAATTGGTTTTAAAAGTTAATTTTTGATTTTTGTAAATAATTAATTAAAATAAAATAAATAAAGTAAATAAGATAAATAGACAGCATGGATAAATGAGGAAAATATCAGGATAGGAAGGCAACTACCTAGGTCAAGAATCCCACATGTAAACTCACAACTCTCGGTAATGGAAAACTGAATGGATACCAGATTCTAAAGATAACTTAAGAAACCCTAAGACGTGCTAGATCTCCTCCCGGTCTCACCAACACACCCCAAAGATTCCTAAGGAATAAAACACTAGCTATCTAGGTCGGATCACCTCCCGGTCTCACCTCACTAAGAATGTAAAGGTACCCTAATGACTCGATCACCTCCAGTTCTCTCTAATCACAATACACCCGAATATGTAAAGGAGTAATTTAATTGTGTTAACAATGATTTGGAATTGCAAGAAACTAAAGAAACTAGGATAGGATCACCCCCCGGTCTCACCCAAAACCTAATACCTAAAGCTCTAGACAACCCAACATTCCATCACCTCCCGGTCTCAAGAATGGAAGAATATTTAAGTCCTCTAAATTTTCTAATCAAGTTCCTATGGCTTTCGGATCCAAAACCTTAAACTAAGCTACAAGCACCAAGCAGGTAACCCTAATAAACATCCTAACATGAAAGACATTCACTAAGACATTTATGGAACTCTCAAAAATAATAAATCAAACTTAAGTACGCACACACATCATAATAAACACCAACTAAATCATTTCCAAAACATTAACCATTAAAAAATAAATCCAAAACCGAGAGTATAAAATTAACATGTATTCATCATACAACCTAGGTAGCTTAAAAGGTTTAGCCAATAATATTCATGACAAACGATAAAAACATGGTCTTTGTACCAAAGTAACACATAGTCATAAAGTTTAGAACACAAAGTAGTAAACGTAAATAACCAATACTGTGTAACCTCGATCCCAAGCCTTCCTGCCCTTCACTTCTCCTCTCAACTTTGATTTGGAGCTGCTGTTGAAATTCTTTCGCTGTTGTCGTCCGCTTCTTAGCAGCTGTGTTGATGTCCTCGAAAATAATATCCCCTCCTCCAATTATAATACTCTTCCTTTATAATAATTTGCGCCTCCCTCCCTGTCATTCCGTAGGTTATTTTTTATTTTATCACAATTGGGCTTTTCTTTTTTCTTCCTTTGACTTTTGTTTTGATTTCCTTTTTGCTTTTTATGGGCTAACACACGAGACATGAGACTCATGTTCTTATTTCTTTTTTCCTTTGAATTATTATTATTATTATTATTATTATTATTATTATTATTATTATTATTATTATTATTATTATTATTATTTTAGCTTTCAACTCGGGTGTTCTTTACTCGACCAAAGTTTATCGTCTACGCTCCAACGTCCATGAACACCGGCTCTCAAGCGTTGGTGTCTCAATTAAAATCATTCGTTTTGAGCTCATTTTCCACGAACACCTATAAAATAATAAAATAATTAAATAAATAATAAAACTGACACGAAACGAATACAAACTTGACCAAATAATATACAAAATACATAGAAAAAGAGATGCGTTTTGCAACACATTAAATATCCCCACACTTAAACCTTTTTCGGCCCTGAAAAAGACTGCAATGGAATCATAATTAGAATTCTTGGTTTCAAAACCTTTTAGGTTCATTAATTAAGATCTAATTACGCATCAACCAAAACTGCCGGTATTGTTGTCCACCTAAATCCAACCACTAGCTAATCAGGCCCCAATCATGTACAGCAATTATTACAATCAATCTATGGGTCTCACACTCAAGATATCTAGCTTCACCTAATCCCACCTCAAGGTTTCGAAGAAAAGGTTAAACCATAAAGATTTACCAACCACTGCAAACTAAACTCCCTACTGTATTAGAAATTAAATTTATGATCGATGATGGATGAAGTTTATGAGCTTAGACACATTTGTTTTTTTTTTTTCATACCTAACCCAGAGGTTGTCTCAATCAGAGTCACCATCCCCAAGAGCGACAACATGAGCTTCGGTATTTTTTTTTTCAACTTGACCTTGAGGGAGTTTCGATTAGAGGCTTCGGTTTTTTCTCTCTCTTTTTTTTTTTTGGTCTAGCTCAATTGATGGACATGTGGATTTTTTTTTTGGGCGCCACTTTTCACCGGATTTATTCTCATAAAAAGGATCAAGTATGCCATTTAATTAATAATACATATGGGCTTTCAACCTACAGGGGTACCTCTAATTACTATAAGCGGTTTCAATTCTACCGTTTCTCCTAAGATGAGAACCCACAAGATATCATGATTATTAAGGTATATTATGAACAATCATAGGACCTTTCAACGCTAGTTGGGCCTACCGACACATCTTAAGCAAACACGCTTTCAATCTATTTATATTCTCATTTATATAATATTTTGAAAACCAAAAATCCCAATTTTACTATCATTTTCCATATAAAATGCACAAAAGATCAGGGACATTTTTCAATTTTTTTGGATTTTTATAATTTATGACCCAAGCTACCTAAAAATAAAAACGAAATTCCCATCCCCACACTTGAATGACACATTGTCCCCAATGTGAGAGTGGAATAAAATAAAGTAGAAATAAAAAAATACAACAAAAACAAATAGACACCCCTGGATATAAGCGATGTAGCTGCAAGCGATCTGAAGTTGTCCTTTTAAACCAAGCCGTATAGCATTTCATTCGTGGCCTTTGACTCAAACCTGACAAATAAAAACCAAGAAGAAAATATAAAAACAAATGGTTGCCTTAACTGATTGTCGGGTCGTCCCCACCCGAATGGAGATTGAGTACGGGTGGCTAGATCCAAACCTGCAATAAAGTATATTAGACAAACCAATGACTCAAAACTGACTCTCTCCATCATCCCCACACTTGAAGGGAAGATACCTCAAAGTGAGTTAAGAGAAAACTGACTCAAAATAAAAATAAAAGACTCTTAAAAAAAACAAAGACTCAACCGACTCAATATACAAAAAATGCAGGAAACGTACTTGGAAGGCAAGATGGTGTAATGTGGTGGGTGATGGTAAAATATGTGGTGAAATGGCGGTGAATGGTGGTAGAAGAAAACAGGGTGGAAAATATATTTTTTTTCTAATCAACTCGCGCAACGTTAATGACACTGGTGATCTCAACGCGCGTCGCGAGTGAATAAAGTATAACTTTCCGGGGTAATTACTGTTCGCATGAGACGAACAGATCAACCCAGGCTCTTCGCATTAGACGAAGAACCTTTTTTCACAGAAAGTTAATCAAATTTAATGTTTAGAAAAAGAAAAAAATATTCTTTTATTACCCAAACCTTCACAAAAAATCCCAATCATATAAATATATAAATAGATTTGGGATCTGCTCATGGTGTCAGTTGTCCTTGCCAAACAAGCACAAAACCCTGCAAAACAAAACAAAACACAACCAAAAACAAAGAAAAAAAAACATCTAATCCTAGAACTCTACAAACTCTACAACTTGGACGCATCCAAGTGTGCCTATGCATCAATCACTCTAGCATCGGGTGGCTTCTCCTTGCAATACGAACCACCCCAGAAATCATACACCTTCAACACCTCTTCCTTTCTCTCGGGTTCTTTCCTATTCCTATACCTACCCGGTAAATTCATCCACCAGTTAACCACACTCACAGTCTCTTTCTCCTTCCCTTTTCTCCTCCTACTCTCAGTCTCCTTAGGGATTAATTTCTCCAACTCATGATCCAGATGATCATCTATAGCATGTAACTCATCTAACAAGTCTCCTCTCATCCTAGGCTTAATCCCAAACTTAATCTGTTCTTCCCCTACACTTATGCAAAACTTACCCTCACCCATGTCTACCACAGCTCTAGAAGTAGCCAAGAAAGGACGACCTAAAATCAATGGCACGGCATCATCCTCAGGCATATCTAACACTACGAAATCCACAGGAAACACGAAGTTATCCACCTTAACTACAAGATTCTCAATAATACCACGAGGGAATTTGGTGGACTTGTCCGCCAGCTGGATGTACATGCGGGTGGGCTTAAGTTCTCCTAGGTCTAGTTGCTTAAAAATAGAGTATGGCATTAAATTAACACTAGCACCTAGGTCAGCAAGAGCATTCTTAATGGACAGGTCACCTATGGAACATGGAATGATAAAACTACCAGGATCATCCATCTTAACTGGCAGCTTATTCTGCAAGACTGTAGAACACTCCTCACTCAAAGTAACATGTGAAAGTTCCTCAAGCTTTTTCTTATTATCCATGATGTTCTTGAGGAACTTAATATATTTAGGCATGCTCTGAAGGACTTCTATGAAGGGTAGGTTCACCTTAAGTTGCTTAATAAGTTCAATAAATTTATCATATTGGTGATCTATCTTATTCTGCAACAACCTACCTGGATAAGGAGCAGTGGGCTTATATACTCTAGAGGGCTCTACCTGCCTCTCACTCTCTCTATCCACAACTACTCTCTCAGAAGGACCCTCACTGCTACACACAGGACTGGATGTAGCTACTAAAGAAGGTGTCCTAGCAGGTGTCTCTAACTCTATCTCCTCATCTACCGGTCCCTCTTCATCCTCAACCGGTATCTCTACTCTCTCAGTCGCACCCCTACCACTACGAGTGCTCACAGCCATCGCTGTACCCATAGGGTTCTCCTTAGTGTTACCAGGGAAAGTACCTGGTGACCTAACAGAGAGTTTCTGTGAAATATCTCATAATTTTCTCTCTATGTCTAACAAAGTGTTCTGTTGGTTCCTAAGCATTAGGTCATGCTCCTCAAGTTTCTGAGTGGTTTGCTGGTCTTTTGCAACCAGCTGAGTGAGCATCTGACTCTGACTAGCTATCATCTCCTCTATCCTATTCAAACTAGACCCTGAACTATCACCCATTTCTCCCCTATCAGACCTCCACCCAGAATTAGATTGGCTCGTCTGGATCCATTCGGAACGAGTGGATCTGGTCCCTAATGCGAGCGGCCTTAGAAGGAGGATAATATTTTTTCTGAAACTTGGTCTTCAAGTCTTCCCAGGTAGTGATGGAATCCTGGGGAAGAGTATTAAACCAAGTGGCAGCACGTCCAGACAGAGAAAATGAAAAAACTCTAAGATAGATCGTGTCTGAGGTGACACCTGTGAGACCAAAGGTGTCACAAATGCGCACAAAACGGGACAGATGGCCTGGAGCATCCTCATCATCTAGGCCATTGAACTGGGTGGTATGGGCGATGGTGTTGATGACATGTGAGGGGATCTGCCAAGTGTGATTATTGGGCATGGTAGTCCGAGTAATGGGAGTTCTCACTCCCGTGGCTCCCTCGCAAGCCATCTGGTGGACAGTACGTCTAGGTGGTTGAGCGTCGCCCATGATAGTAGCAGGGAGAGAAAAACGTACCTTTTTGGCTTAGTTGATTGCACGACGAATTTCCCTCCGAATTTCAGCAACGTCTCACTCGGGCTTTGGTATGATCGGCTCAGAAGGTCCCTGCGAACGAGTACGTAGCATAAAACTGCAAGACATATAGAAAAAAAACCCATAAAGAAGAACAAAAATAAATGAAATATAAACAAAAAATATAAAAAAAACATAAAAAGAAAATAAAAACCTAAGACTCTCTAGACATGCTAAAAACCAAAAAGACTCAAATAAGACCAATTAATCAGTGAAGTACGAATCAAAGCTAATTCCTCAATCACCAAGTGTCCCCGGCAACGGCGCCAAAAACTTGATGTGCTATGTATGGTCTAAAAATAACTACCTAACATAGACACCTAGTAATATAAAACAGACTCAACTATACTAGACCACATGACAGGCAAGTGTACCTATCAATGCAGTACAGATTAAGTAAGTCCGAGTATCGAACCCACAGGACACTAATAGTAAACAAAACTAGACTCTACTAAGACTTAACAGAATTGGTTTTAAAAGTTGATTTTTGATTTTTGTAAATATATTTTTTTTAATTAATTAAAAAAAGGAAATAAGATAAATAGACAGCACGGATAAATGAGGAAATTATCAGGATAGGAAGGCAACTACCAAGGTCAAGAATCCTATATGCAAAGTCACAACTCTCGGTAATGGAAAACTGAATGGATACCAGATTCTAAAGATAACTTAAGAAACCCGAAGACGTGCTAGATCTCCTCCCGGTCTCACCAACACACCCCAAAGAATCCTAAATAATAAAACACTGGCTATCTTGCTCGGATCACCTCTCGGTCTCACCTCACTAAGAATGTAAAGGTACTCTAATGACTCAATCACCTCCCGGTCTCTCTGTATGCGCTTAGGATCGTCAAATCTACAAAGAGATTGATCAAACAAGTTTGATTCAGGTGCGGAATCCCTGAATCAATCACAATTATGATAATAAAACAATCAAAACACAGATATCATCATTTCAAAGGTTTTTCTCATTAATAATCAACTCAAATTACACGTTTAGATAAAGATTACAATCAGATATGACGTGAAAATAAGTTGACAAAACACTAGGGAGAGACACAAAACAGGTGGGAAATAAAATGAACAACAACTAACTTTCATAAATGGCTTAACCTATTTATAGGCCTGCACATTCGCCCATATTGAATGGTCGAATGTGCAGGTTCGCGCAATCATATCGTGCGAACCAAGCACTACATAACAATTAATTCTTCATTCGCCCCTTTGTCTCTCCTTCGTATCTATCTTCTCCTTCGCACCTCTTAATTTCTTCCTTCGCCCATATTCAAACTCCTTCGCCCATTCGACAAACATCATTAACATATGTTTATTGTAAATCCAAAGCATTAGTCGCACAATAATGCATCTACAAACTCCCCCTCGACTATTGCTCGGATTGTTTAAGTCTTCTGACTTCATCCATTCTCTTGTTCATCAGCTTTATCCTCAAAAGTTTCTTTTCTTCCAACGTCATCACCTTCTCAAATACTTGCTTCGGCTTTTTCTTCTTCGCTTCAGGAACCTCTTGAGCTTTAACAAACTTGCCGATCTTCTTATCATAGTCGCATCCGGCGTTGATATCATGAGCAAAGCACGGAAATACCACTCGCTGGTATTTACTAGCTTGTTCAGCATCCTTCAGATTGCTGAAAATAGGATTGTAATACAACATAATGATGTCCTCATGTGAGCAATTCACCAACCACATGGGATCAAATATGTGTATCTTTTTGAAACTCTTTTCACCATCCTTCAAAACTATCACAGCTTCTGCAATCTTCCAATCGTAGTACCACCGGATAAAGTCTTTAGCAAAATGTTGAGGAATCTGCAGCAGTGGAATATGCCTCAACACTTTTGGTGGTTTGTACTTTAATGTCACCTTGGGCAAAACCGGTACTATCATCAACGGTTTTCTTGTGAACAATCCTTTTTGGATACTGAGGTTCAAAGAGATTCCACTTTGTCCTGCTTTCTCTAGCCATCTTATCAGCAAAGTAAGCAATCTGATCATTTGTCGTTCCAGTCAACTTGTGACGACAAATATCACCAATGGCCCAATATGGGAGAGTCTTCAAATCATGAAATCTATCAAAGTAAAGTATCCCCTTCTCCCACTTCACTGCAATACACTTCAATTGCTTTATAAGTTTCCAACCCAACGCTTTTCCTTTAAACATATCGTTGTGGAATTTATAAAAGCTATCCTGAATCTCAGCTTTAGGACAATTAGCCTCTTTCTCTCTTAATTCCCTCAGTAACTCTTTCAAGCCATCGGATTGTCTGATATGCGGTTTATCATGCCCTCTGAACACTTCATCAACAAACATATCGCTCTTCTCTTTTGCAAGTCTCTCGGCTTCCTTTAACAGTTCATCAGTGAAAGCAGTAAATCCAGAATCCTTGTCTCTCTTGAAATATTCTGGATACTCTTCACTAGTCACATCTTCAACTTCTATATCCTCGAAACCAGGTATGTCACGATCATCAGAATGATCTCCAGCTTCCTTTTCAGGTAGATCAGGAATCTGGTTATCAGCTAACAGTTCTTCTACCGTTTTTCCAACCTGTTTCGCTAAACCTACAAAAATTTCTTTAGTCATTGCCGCCGAGACTTCACCATCTTCCAAATCTGGATCATCATACTCTAATTCAAACACCCTGTCACAAGATTCAAAAATCTCAGAAAATCTGCTGGTCATGTCAATCGTCCAGACTCGATCAGTAAGCATCTGGCGATACATCTGTTTATCATCTTCAGACATAGACTTCAGCTTTTCATTCCAGAAGATCGTATCATCATCCACTGATCCTCCAGGGGTTTTTGAACTAGATTCTCCTCCTTTTCCAGATTCTCTCTTCTCATACTTATATTTGTCTGTATCGTCATCATCATTATCAAATGCAGAGCTGCTATCATCACCAGAACCATCATTCGAACCATCATCATCATCATCATCATCATTATCATCATCATCCTTCTTCCTTTTAGGAGCTTTACCAGCATCTTCATCAAGATCTTCATCATCCTCCTCATCATCATCAGATAGTTCAAAATCAACCTGCTCCTCTTCTAGCTCTTTATCTTCTTCACCTTCTTTCAGCTGAGGAGCTCGAGAGTATAAATCTTTAATCAGATTATCCATGTTTTTATTACTCTCTTTCAGCTTCTTATTTTCACCCTTCAAAGATATAATCCGTCTGGTATTCCTTTGCTCATGTTTCAACAGCTTCTTATTATCCTTCTGCAACTTTTTGATCTTCTTTTTCAATTCCTCATTATTCTCATGTGATGTAACTACTACATCCAACATCTTTGAGTCGTTTTGTCTCAATTGGGCAATCTCAGTCTGCTGCTTGTTTATTAAGTTCATCATTTCAGCAAGTTTCCGGTTAACAGTGTTCATCACATCACTATCTACTGTAACCTTTTTAGTGGAAACTTCAGCAATCTCTGGCAGTTTACCTTTCATCATCTTCTTCGGTACGTTATCTAATGCTTCATTAAAGGCATCAACAGGTATATCAGCTCCCTGTTCGTTACTTGACGTAGCTGAGGTTTTCTGCTTCTTTGAGGCTAGAGCAGCAACTGGTGATTTTGAACTAGAAGCAGGTGGCAACTTCTTTCCTGCTATCAACGTTTCAATCTCTCTAGCTCTCTTCTTTGCGGGCTTTACAACCTTTTCTTTCTTCTTGAATTGGGGCTTCTTTGGTTTCTCCTCCTGAACTGGCGAACCAGGAAAGTCTCCTGCTCCCAAACCTTAACCCTCATCCTCTTCATCTAATCGAATAGGGCTATTCATTCTCTATTCCTCTACAGATCTATTCAAACTGGCAGACTCACCAGTCACAGTGGCCTTGGGCATGGTAGTCTTTACCGTCTCAGTTTCAGAATCCCAGTGTTCATCTTCCTGCGTCTCTTAAGAATCAACCGACGCTTCATCAACAATGTGTAATCCTTTCTTAGCCATAGTCTTATTCCTTCTCGACACTTTCTTCTTAGCAGGCTCAGGAACAACATCTATCCTTATCTCTTTCTCTTTCCCTTTCCCAATTTTATCTCCCACATTAACAACCTGTCGCTTTCGCTTTGCATCTGGATCAACAGGATGTAATGGATTGTCTTCGTCTGAATCACTATTAGCATGCCTTACTAAACCTTCACCCGAATCCTCATAGTCAATCCTCGTCAAATGTCCAAATAAACGTCTAACAGGTGGACGTTCATTCAATGACAAGCCTTTATAAGCTTTCATTCTTGCCAGTGTCTTGATGGACATATGTTCTTGAACTACGATATGTTTCGGATCCCTCTTCAACTCTTTATATTTGTGATCAAATACCATCTGAAGGAATCGAGGATACAACAAAAACTTCAGATTCCTTGTGCCTCTGACAGGTTTCAACAGATGTTCCATCAGCATCCCTGATACATTGAACGGTTTGTTCAATATCAGTGCTACCATCATTGAGCTAATACTCTTTCTCATCAAATCATAACCTCCAGCTGCTGAGCCAAAGACATGAATCATCACATGCGCCAAGTACTTGAATTGTGGACACAACTTTCCCTTGTGTAATGAGCCATCAGTAATTGGCCCGTTATATTTCATCCTTAGAAAGCACTTTCTCTGTTCCATAAAGCTAAGCTCTCTGGAATCAGACTTTTCATTTTGAAGATTCAAAGCTTCTCTGATATCCTTCTCTGAAACTATAACTAGTTTTCCTTGTATCTTGCTCACCAGAGACGTTTCACACTCCCAGAAATCCATTTTAGCTTCATTCCAAAACTCTTGTATCATGTCTCGGTAGATAATAGCAGGTGTAGCAATTGCGTCTATCACCCGACTTCTCTTCAGAAACTCTATAATCTCTGTGAACTCTGTATGCTTCTTAACGTCCCCAAGATATGAACAACAGTTATGCGCATTCTCGAACGGTAAAAGCTATTCGCTTCCTTTCTTGGCAGACTGTGAAGATGATCCAACTTGTTCAGTAGGTTTCTCCTATTCATACATGGTTTAAAACTGCAAAATAAAACAAGTAAACAGGTTAAAAATCGACAAAATATTCAAAGTTTGAAAATTTGGTAATAAAACTCTTCATTCGCCCAAACGGAGGTGCGAATGAGAAATTAAAGGTACGAATGTGAAATTATATAGGTACGAATGTAAAAAGATTTTGAAAAAATGTTTCATTCGCCCAAAAATGTACATTCGCCCAGATAAAATCTACTCCTTCGCCCGTTTTTGTACGTTCGACCGTTCGAAACGTGTGAAGGGACAGATCTTCATTTCAAATTTTCAATTCTGAACATCAGTTGATTTTAACTTGTTATTTTGATTCATTCATCATCTAAAACTTCCGAATAACATTTCCAAACAATCAATTTACCCAGTTAAACATTGATTAAGTGTTTTCAATCAAAAACTAGGGTTCTATGTTTTTAAACAATCGATTACCCTAACTGTTGATGTTTAAACCTAATTTTTTGGATAATCTCCCCCTAAAACACTTAAACAATGAACCCCTAACACATTTAAGTTCAATTATCAAGTATAAAACCCTGTTCAATAAAAATTAGGGCTCGAACTGAAATTTAAGGATTAAACAGTCAAATCTTGATATTAACCTGTAAAAGTTATTGCAAAATGATCAGAAGAATCAGGCAAACACAATGGTAAGACCTAAATAACACGAGCAACAAGTGGACTTTAATTCAGAATTTTTGAAATTTTTTTATAAAGGTTCGAATGAGCAGATAAGAATATTTATAGGCTTCTCATTCGCCCGTTTACCTCGGTCGAATGTGAAGCTTATGTCTCCTTCGCCCCTAATGAAACATACGAATGAGACACAAGGGTTCGAAAGAGAAAAACAACTAAAGAACTCTCACCTTCACCCAAAATAAAACGTACGAATGAAAAGAAAATTCCTCCTTCGACCCAATCGAATGGGCGAAAGTGAATCAGGAATTTTTAAAATTTTACTAAATCTCAAAATCGAGTCCCGTTCAAAATATTTTCCAACTTTTAAGCATCCGACAATCGTATTTTCTCAATTAAAGATGACAAAGCTCAAATGGTTTATCAAGGTTTAGAAAATCAGCATCAGCCACCATCAGCTATCAAAAATAAGATAGAAATGTAAAATCTTTTTGGATTTTCTAAAGTTTATGTTAAAATACACCTAAAATCTTTTTGAGTTTTGTAATTTTTGACGAGAAAATAAAAGGCAGAAATGTAAAGAGAAAACATTAAATGTTTTGGGATTTCCGGTAAAGGGATCATATCAGTTATTGAGAAATCTGATCACACCGTTGAGCTTTTGATTATTATCATTAAAGACAATGTGTGATCTGGCAATTGCTTATATTGTGATCCACATAAACTCACATGCAGACTTTTGTACAGTGCTTTAGACTGATACTATTATGTATAGTATACACATAATTGTCTGTGGTTCCCACACACACGACATACTCCCGTATCAAGAAGTAAATGCACAAAGACTCATTGTAAAGCGTGATTATGCTTTCGTCGTCTGTAATTTACAAGGTATAATGCACAGAGGTATACAGGTCAGCAAATTAATGCAGCAATGTAACATGTGCACTTTACCAGGTTGAGGACTGATATTAATCATGATTTGCATCAGTAATTAATACGATGTAATAGATAATATTTGATCATCATAAAACATGGAAAGTTCCTCAATTCGGTAACTTTAGGATTTGGCAAAAAGCTCTTTTATAAAGACACCCTATCTGATCTAGGTCCGTAATGACTTACAACAAAAGATCAGAGAGGCTATCCCCAGACAACTAATAACATAACGACCCCAAACCTCCGAGTTTTGTACAAATACCCTATCAAACGAAATTTCGGTACTAAGACCATATGCCAATGAGGAGTTCATCCACACATCAATTCGTTTGACATGTATGTATCAGGCACACAGTAATAGGTCTACGAAGCCTATCAACATATTGCATAGACTCAGACACACGCCCTATATAGCATTACATTTCATAGAATGTATCAGATCCCCACTGATGTACTATCATTTCCCCTTTTTCTCCAGGAAATCATTTTTGGTTTTTCTGATTTTTATAAATTTTTGAATTTACTGTTCCCAAGGATAAGCTGGAGCATTTCAAATATGTGACTGTCCAGATATCATTTATTCACAGAAATCTGACGGCATTAATCTAAGGGAAGAAAATATAGCAGTTAGCAAAGAAATTTTCTAATTTTTATGGATTTTGAAATTTTTCAATGTTTTTGGATTTTCGAAATTTTTCTGAAAAACAGTAAAAATTAAGCTAAAAAGCGATAAACTGAGGTGGTGATCAGTCTTGTTTTTCTTTAATACCATTAGCTTTCAAAAGATATTCAAATCTCGATTTATCAAAAGCTTTGGTAAAAAGGTCTGCGTGTTGGTAATCAGTGTGGATTTTGACCATATCGATCAACACTTTAGCATAACAATCGCGGATAAAATGATATTTAATCCGGATATGTTTAGCATTTGAGTGATTTACTAAGTCTTTTGTTAATGCAATTGCGGCTTCATTATCACAGTAAATAGGGGTTTTAAGAAATTGCAAACCGTAGTCCACCATCTGTTGTTGGATCCAAAGAACCTGTGAGCAGCAGCTCGATGCTGAATCGTATTCTGCTTCACATGTTGATAGTGCAACTGTGGTCTGTTTCTTGCATTGCCAGGTCAGGAGCCTGCTCCCCATAAACTGGCATCCAGCCGTTGTGGATTTGCTGTCTTTGTCACAACCGCCCCAATCTGCATCACTAAAAGCGATTAGGTCAAAATTATCATCATTAGGGTACCATAGTCCTCTCAACGGACAACCCTTCAGATATCTAAGGATACGTTTGACAGCTGCAAGATGACTCTGTTTCGGCTTCGATTGATAACGTGCACAGAGACATGTGGCAAACATTATATCAGGTCTGGAGGCAGTGAGATACATCAGAGATCCGACGATTGCTCTGTATGTAAATGGATCAGTTAGCTCCCCCTTAGCATCAACACCAATCCCGTGATTAGGTTGTATTGGGGTATCCATCGGCTTAGAATCATCCATCTGGAATCGGCTCAAGACTTCAGAAACATATTTCGTCTGCTGAATAAAGATCCCCGTTGGTCTTTGTTTCACCTGCAAGCCTAGGAAAAATTGCATCTCTCCCATTGCGCTCATCTCGAACTTTTCCTGCATAACACGTTCAAATTCTCTGCACAGAAGTTCGTTAGTAGACGCAAATATAATATCATCAACATAAATCTGAACTAGAAGCAAATCATCGCCTGTTCGTTTAGTGAACAGTGTGCAGTCTACTAAACCTCGCTTGAATCCCTTTGAGAGAAGATATGTGCTCAGCTCCTCATACCATTGCCTTGGAGCTTGGTGCAAGCCATAGAGAGCTTTGTTCAGTACGTAAACCTTATCCCGGTGAATAGGGTCTTCAAAGCCTGGTGGTTGACCTACATATACTTCCTCTTTGACCACACCGTAAAGAAATGCTCTCTTGACATCCATCTGATACACCTTAAATTTCTTGTATGATGCAAACGCCAGAAACATTCGGATTGCCTCTAAGAGTGCAACTGGTGCATAGATTTCGTTGTAATCGATTCCCTCAACCTGATGAAATCCTTGTACAACCAAACGAGCTTTGTTCCTTACGATCACTCCTCTATCATCCTTTTTGCACTTAAACACCCACTTCGTTCCAATCTTCTTTCTTCCCGGGGGCAGATCTGTTAGTGTCCAGACGCCAAGTCTCTGAAACTACAACAACTCCTCTTGCATTGCTTCCACCCAAGCATCATCCAAAAGAGCATCCTTGTAAGTTCGCGGCTCCACCTACGAAACATAACAAGCAAAAGACCAGTCATTTTGAAAACCAGATTTTTGTATTTTGGCATATAAAGCAAGATTGCCAATGTTTTCTGGTGCATTTGCATTTCTCAATTGTCCTCTAGTCATCACACTGCTACCAGGATCACCAATAACTTGCTCAATCGGGTGATTTCGATGTATCCGAGATTCCGGATAATCGGGTACTTGGACTCCCGTCTGAGTAGTTAAGTTCTCTGCAGAAACCAGATCATTACCCACATTCGATGTTGAAGCACCATTTGTAGTTGGGTTCACTGGTGGTGTCACTGTAGCATGATCTAAGATAGCTTCGCTTGTAACATCATCATCGTCATCTTCATATTCTGATGAATTCAACGTTGTAGAAGTTTCTTGAAATACCTCTTCTTCGACGACAAGAACATTGGCATCATTAGAAGCTGTTTGAGGATTCACGGTAATCGGACGCACTAACGGTGAAGTCACTGCATTTTCGACCTTGTAATATAAACGTAGTACAGCCTCTTCAACCAAGCTATCTAGATTGAATGATTCAAAGAAATCTTTGTAATCAAACATCCATTCTAGACCGCTTCCTTGTAAATTCTGAGTGTACCGTTGTACTTCAACGTTAGCCCACTCCTCGACCAGACGAGTTCTTTTGTTGAATACCCATTTGAGCGGGGTTGCATATCCAACAAAGTATCCTTCCTCGGCCTTTGGTGCGAACTTCTCAGATGGATTAAGTATGGTACAAGGAGCTCCAAACGGTTCTAGATACTCTAAATTCGGCTTGCGACGATTCAACAACTCATAAGAAGTTTTGCCAAACTTCTTCACCGTTAAAATGCGATTGAGAGTATAACAAGCTGCGTAAATTGCTTCATTCCAGAACATTACTGGAAGATTTGAGTCCACAAGCATTGTCCTTGCCGTTTCAATTAGAGTCCTGTTTTTACGTTCCGCGACACCGTTCTGTTGTGGGGTATACGGAGCACTATATTCATGATGAATTCCTTTGTTTTCACAAAGATCGTCCATCTGTGCATTTTTAAACTCTGTCCCATTGTCACTCCTGATCTTTTTGATCTTGAGACCATAGATATTTTCCAGACGAGTGCACAGAACTTTCAAGTTGTCAAATGTGTCGCTCTTCCTGTGTAAGCACATCACCCATGAAAATCTTGAATAATCATCAGTCACCACAAGACAGTATAACTCCCCAGCATGACTCTTACGCTTGACCGGTCCAAACAGATCTATGTGCAAACGTTCAAGTGGCAGTTCAACGGAATTAACTTTCTTTGGTCTATGGGATTGTTTGTGCTGCTTCCCCTTTTTGCAACTCACACACTTGTCATTTAGGTGAAAATGTTTGACGTTTATTCCTATGACAAGTTCGTTTTTCACCAATTGATTCATCTTTCTGAGGTGAATGTGTCCCATCCTCCTGTGCCACATAATGGATTCTTTTTCTGTAGCCTTGGAGAGGAAACACGTGACTTGGCCTTGGGTGGTCATTGCCTTAGACATATCGAGAATGTACAGGTTGTTCACTCTCGGCGCCTTTAGCATCACCCACTCTTTTGGTAATTCAAACCCCGGCTTGAGTGTGTAGCAACATTTGTCGTCAAAGTATACAGAAAATTGCTTGTCGCATATCTGACTGACACTCAACAGGTCGTAGTCTATCTGCTTCACATAAGAAATTCTTTCGAAGCTCACAATCCCATTACTCACACTACCCTCCATGGTTATATAGCCTCCTTTGTTCCCGGCAAACGCTACATAGCCTCCATTGATATTTCGAATATCGAACAGTAGCGATAGATCCCCAGTCATATGCCCAGAAGCTCCACTGTCAACAATCCAAAGACTGCTAACAGGGCCAGCTGAAACTCCCTACACATATCAAGTAGAAAAGTTAGATTTTTCGGAGGACCCAAGCTTGTTTGGTCTTGGGTCTTTGAACTGATTGTTTCAAAGATTCATTTGCTTCACAAACATCTTGGGTTTTATCAACCGCTTTCTTTTCACACAAATCTTTTGCTTTCTCAGATTTCACATTTTGTGAAGTTGAAGCACCCTTAGAACCCTTTGATGACCAAGACTGTTCAGTCCGTTTCAAGATCCTGATCTGAGATTTTGAGGTCTCAGCCGGTTTCTTTGCTTTTTCCTTGAATGTTACCTTCTTGGTTACCTTTTCTGATTTAACAGAGACAGGTCCAACTGCTGGTTTGACATTAGGTTTAGCAGGAACCTTTTTGTTTTCAGCAGTTGTGTTCACCAATGGTTTCTTCAATGGTTTCTCAGTTCGGTTGCGTTTATCATAAGTCATCGGACGATTTTCCCTCCTTTTGAAATAGTTGTTTTGGTTATAAGAAGGTGCTTGTTGAGGGAAAAACCGTCTTTGTGGATAACTGAAATTATCAACCGGATAGTCATATCTTTGCTTAATCTCCACCTCATGCCTCTTGTGTCGTACATACGGGCATGTGGCAAGTAAATGTCCCCTTTCCCCGCACTTAAAACACGCACGGTACTCTTCATTGTTTTCCTTGATGTTCGACTTAGAATAACTAGCAATGGGATATTGATCAACCATACACTGTCTTCTTAAACTCTCAGGAGCTGGGTCCTTTGAGTAAGCTGGCTCAATAAAACTATTTGACTTGTCTGTTGGTTTAACGAATTGTGTGACATTGACCTTTGGGTCTTTAGAATTATCCGAATGAATTTTCTTTAAAATGGCTGGAGGAATATCATTGGTTCGTTCATGTTTTGGAAACCAAATTGTACTTTCCTGCCAGATCTTTTTAATTTTAGAATAGTTTGCAAATTGAATCGGATATTCTTCATCAGACATAATCTTATCGGAGTCTTGCATCCGATAGAAAATTTTCACAGGTTTATCACACGATTCGTTGTTCACTTCATTTGATTTTTCGGTTTTATTTTCAATTTTCTTTTCAACATTCTTATCAACAGACTTCTCAACTTTCTTAGCAACATTCTTTGCTGATTGATTCTTTCTGTGTGCATTAGCCATGGGATGGACAATCTGAGATGGTGAGACCGGTTCAGTAGTGATGATGTGATTTACATCAGGAATATCACTCACTTTTTCAACAACCGTCTCAGACTGTTCATCATCTTCATCAGAATCATCAACAGCAACCACACCTTCATTGTTTCCCAGAACATGTCTAACATCAGAATACGGGTCTCCGACACTGGATGTGTTGGACTCGTTATCTGATGTAGCGTCAGATTTGACTAAGCTCTCCGGTGCTATCGCATGCAAATTATGGTTTTCGAACAACACCGGAGATGGGACAGCTTTGTAGTTTGCACTACTCGACTGTGAAGGTTCTTCTATGATGTGGTCAACTACATAAGCAATGTGCTTATAGCTTTCAAGCTTTTTGTTCACTTTCTCAGCAAAGCACTTGATGGTGGCCATTTCCAATTTTGTGTTTTCTAAATCATTTATATAATTGTTTATGGCTATTTGCTTTAAAGACAAAGTCTTTTTCAATTCAGAAATATCTTTCTTATACCCATCAAATACTCTGTTGAATTCTTTTGATTACTTTTGATATAATTGACAGTTAATTTTTGCACTCTCAAGTTGAACCTTGAGTTGCTTGTTTTCATCTGTCAATTTACCACAGGATTTGCAATTTTTAACACAAGTAGAATTAACAGTAGATTCGGTACTTACCTGTTTAGGAGGTTCTGTCATGGCCATTAGAGCGAAATGAGCTTCCTTCCCAGCGAAAAACTTGGAGTAGTCAATTCTGGTGCAAGCATTATCCACCATGCATGACTTCGGAGTCATCAAGAAATCAGCTTCTGCTAACAGCTGGTCAATGTCGTCATCCAGTGAGTTAACACTAGATTCCGAGTCAGAATCACTTTCTTCATCAGAATAAGTGGAATCAAACTGTTCTGGAATATCAGCAACAGTATCCATAACCATTACAGTCTTCTTCTCAGCACAATCAACATCAACGTTCATCTCATCACTTACCTCTTCAATCTTTAACTCACTCATCTTCTCAGACACAACCTCTTCTTCAACTTCCACCGGTTCATCCAAGTTCATCTTCTGTGCCACACAAGCCACATTCCCTGCTGTAATTTCTTCCACTCCCAACTGCATACCGGTCCAATCAAAATCCTCATACTTCTGTATCACTAAAGCTTGGTTTGGGTTTTTAGTTTGGGTTTGTGTGTTTGGTGTAGATATGGGAATGATTGTTCGGTTTGAGTTCTAATGTGTTTGGTTTTGGTTTTGTGATGTGGATTGTCAAGCATTGTTATTTTGTTGGTTATTTTGGCGGTTTTGATAGTTGTTGTGAGGTTGAAAGCTTGAGATATTGTTGGAACTTTGGTATGATACTTGGTTTTGGTTTTGAGTTTGACGGTTTTGGTATGAAGAGTTGAATGGATTTCGATTACCTTGTTGTGCTGGCTGTGTGTGCTCTCTTTTAAAATGACCTTTTTCACCACAGTTGAAACACGTTACTTTGGCTTTGTTGAAGCCATAAGTGGTGTTAGGAGAAGTTGAAAGATCCGTTCTCCCGGTCTTCTGAATAAAATCAGTGGCTATTCTCATGATGCTTGCAAAAGCCCACTGTATATCCATCAATTCCATCTCTTCCTTGTCGATCTGTGCATAGTCCTCATTGGTCAAATTGTTGTTTCCAATTAGACTAGCAACCAGACCGTTGTATGATGCTACCATCGCTGAAACTAATGCTACATGTTGTTGAGCAATCTCAACAGTAACATTATTCAGATTAGAAGTCTCCAACACAATCGCGTTTTGGTTTGGTTGGTTTTGGTTAAGTTGAATTTGGTTCATTTGAGGGTTGTAAGGTTGTTGTTGTTGAGATTGGCTGGCAGAATAACATGCGGCTTGTTGCAAGGGTGAGAATGGTGGAATATAGGAAGTTGTTGTAGGATATGATGGTGAGGTGTATGAAGATGTTTGAGCAAGGTAGTTGATTGGTTGTTTGGATGGTTCAACGATGTTACAGACACATGCGATGTGTGGAGCAATGTTGGTAGTAGAACTGGAAGTAGTATGAGAAGAAGATGTACCACCAAGATAAAGTTCTGGATTCTGAGGAATCTGAGCCCTCTTTGCTTTCCTCTTCTCCTCCATCTCTTTGTTCTCCAATTTCTGTATAAACTCGTTGATCGTCCAATACTGGTATGCATCCTTCTCTTTCAACACTTCAATATGTTGGTTCCAATACGGTGGCAACGCATCAGCAAACTTGTCCACCAGTTCGGACCTAGGTATGCTAATCTCATAGCTTGACAGCTCTGTGAGTAAGTGGCAATACCTTGGAACCAACTCTTTCAAAGTTTCGTTACCCATGTAACTAAAATTCTCAAACTCTTTGCGAAGCTCCTTCATCCTTAGCTTCCTAGTCTTCTCATTCCCATCATGTCTGTTTCTCAGCATGTCCCATAGCTGCTCAGAAGTTGTGCACGAACCAAACAGATGCAGCAATTCTGTGTTGATAGCTTGGGATAATTGAGAAAACGCCTTTTTCTCAATAGCAAACTTTTTCTTCTCATCGTCTGCTAGATTTTCCAAAGGAATAGGCTCTTCAGTGTTCTCCAAGATCGGAGCAACATAGCCTTTCGCAATCATTTGCCATGCCTCAGTACCCTCTAAACCCATACCCTCCAAATGGATCTTGAATTTAGTCTTCCACGTATTGTAGTCGACCATCTCCATCAGCTTAGGTGGTCGGTTTCCACTTCCAGATGACAAGTCTTGAATAAGCGTAGATATAGCATTGGTCGTCTATGTGTGAACCGCTGCTGCTGCTATTCCCCAATAGTCGCCAATCGGTTGCGGTTGTGGTTGCGCAACATGTTGAGGAATAGAACTAGTCATAGCCATATAGTTGATACGTTGTGATGGTTGACTAGTCTTTTGAGCAGCAACCGACCAAGGATCCGTGGTTGTCTGCTGTTGTGGTGTCGTGTTGGGTCGTGGTGTAGTCGGAAAGTTCCACATCTTTACCCGAAAATGTTTAAACACGAAAAGATTAGAAAAGTTTAAAATAGTTTACTCCTTCGTATGAGTCGAATGGTCGAATGAGAGAAAATCTTCTCCTTCGACCGTTTTCAAAGGTACAAATATAAACTATAACAAACACAAATCTCCTTCGACCGTATGAAAATCTCCTTCGACCGTCCAAATGGTCGAATGAAACAAGTATGGTCGAATGAACACCAAAACACTAACAAACTCTTGGTTCGACCACTTAAAAGAACACCTTCGACCAAAAATCCTTTGGTTCGACCGTTTAACACACACGTTCGCCCATATCTCCCTAGGTTCGACCCTGAACTTTTCAAAAACGGTTATTCTTTGAAAATCAGTTGATTTTGATCAAATTTTTCAAAAGTTGAAAGAATTTGATGATATTAATCAGGTTTTGATTCGGATTTGATTTGGAACAAGTTTATCAAAGAGAATTATGCATTTTAACCATAAAAACAAGCTCTAATCAATCAATTTATCACCAATTCAATGTTATCAATGAAAACATAAAGTTTTTGATCAAAATAGGGTCCAAATCTGCTGTAAAATTATCAAATTGTGGTTGTTTGATCCATAATGGCTCTGATACCACTTTGTATACGCTTAGGATCGTCAAATCTACAAAGGGATTGATCAAACAAGTTTGATTCTGGTGCGGAATACCTGAATCAATCACAATTATGATAATAAAACAATCAAAACACAAATATCATCATTTCAAAGGTTTTTCTCATTAATAATCAACTCAAATTACACGTTTAGATAAAGATTACAATCAGATATGACGTGAAAATAAGTTGACAAAACACTAGGGAGAGACACAAAACAGGTGGGAAATAAAATGAACAACAACTAACTTTCAAAAATGGCTTAACCTATTTATAGGCCTGCACATTCGCCCATATTGAATGGTCGAATGTGCAGGTTCGCCTAATCATATCGTGCGAACCAAGCACTACATAACAATTAATTCTTCATTCGCCCCTTTGTCTCTCCTTCGTATCTATCTTCTCCTTCGCACCTCTTAATTTCATCCTTCGCCCACATTCAAACTCCTTCGCCCATTCGACAAACATCATTAACATATGTTTATTGTAAATCCAAAGCATTAGTCGCACAATAATGCATCTACACCCTCTAATCAGAATACACCCGAAGATGTAAAGGAGTAAGTTAATTGGGTTAACTATGATTTGGAATTGCAAGAAACTAAAGAAACTAGGCTAGGATCACCTCCTGGTCTCACCCAAAACCTAACACCTAAATCTCTAGACAACTCAACATTCCATCACCTCCCGGTCTCAAGAATGGAAGAATACTTAAGTCCTCTAAATTTTCTAATCAAGTTCCTATGTCTTTCGGATCCAAAACCATAAACTAAGCTACAAGCACCAAGCAGGTAACCCTAATAAACATCCAAACATGAAAGACATTCACTAAGACGTTTATGAAACTCTCAAAAATAATAAATGAAACTTAAGTGCGCACACACATCATAATAAACACCAACTAAATCGTTACCAAAACATTAACCATTAAAAAATAAATCCAAAACCGAGAGTATAAAATTAACATGTATTCATCATACAACCTAGGTAGCTTAAAAGGTTTAGCCAATAATATTCATGACAAACGATAAAAACATGGTCTTGGTACCAAAGTAACACATAGTCTTAAAGTTGAGAACACAAAGTAGTAAACGAAAATAACCAATACTGTGTAACCTCGATCCCTAGCCTTCCTGCGCTTCACTTCTCCTCTCAACTTTGATTTGGAGCTGCTGTTGAAATTCTTTCGCTGCTGTCGTCCGCTTCTTAGCGGCTGTGTTGATGTCCTCGAAAATAATATCCCCTCCTCCAGTTATAATACTCTTCCTTTATAATAATTTGCGCCTCCCTCCCTGTCATTCCTGTCTATATTTTCAAAGAGAGAGGTAGAAATCAGAAAGAAACGTAGGGTTTTTTTATTTTATTACAATTGGGCTTTTCTTTTTTTCTTTCCTTTGACTTTTGTTTTGGTTTCCTTTTTGCTTTTTGTGGGCTAACACACGAGACATGTGTCTCGTATTCTTATTTCTTTTTTCCTTTGAATTATTATTATTATTATTATAGCTTTCAACTCGGGTGTTTTTCACTCAACCAAAGTTTCTCGTCTACGCTCCAACATCCATGAACACCGGCTCTCAAGCGTTGGTGTCTCGATTAAAATCATTCGTTTTGAGCTCATTTTCCACGAACACCTATAAAATAATAAAATAAATAAATAAATAATAAAACTGACAGGAAACGAATACAAACTTGACCAAATAATATACAAAATACATAGGAAAAGAGATGTGTTTTGCAACACATCAGTAGCTTCGGCATACTCTTGAGATCTGTCCTGGGATTCGGATATCTTCCTTCTATGCCCCAATAGACATGCTCGTCCTTACACATACTATCTTACACTTATATTTATAATAATACCATGATTGGGTGCTAGTGACCCGTGACTTGAACTGCAAGCCTAAACTACACCTGGAGGACCATGTAGAACAGTTTATCATGTCGGGTGCACACGAGATTATAAAATGGAATGCATGGGAACCCTAGTGGACTTTGGGTTTGAACGGATGGACCCGAATTGGACCCGGTTTAGTTTCTTGAAATTCCTAGTGGGTTATATCACGGGCAAGCCTAAGTCTTTTGTTCCATGTTTTGGCAGAATATGTCAGGAGCTCGTGGAGGTCGTAGGGGCGGCCGTGTTGGCGGTCGTGCTGGCGGCCATGCTGGCGGCCGTGGTGGCGGCGGTGGCCACGGTAACATTAATATGACCCAGGAGGAGCTGAACAATCTGCTGCAGCAGCAGGTGAATGTAGCCTTGGCTGCGTTCCAAGCTGCTCATAATGTTATGGGTGGTAAGTTGAATTCCACCTATTCTACCTTGTTTCAGGGTGCTGTACCTTCTTCCTTGTTATTTATCTGTGTGTATTGTCCCAGGCGGTGCTGTCAATCCACCTCCACCTCAATGCTCCAACAAAAAGTTCATGAATTGCAAGCCCCACAACTTTAGTGGGACTGAAGGGGCAGTGGGACTGCTCCGATGGCTGGAGAAAGTTGAATTTGTGTTCTCCATGTGCGGTTTCCCGATGGGCAACCGTGTGAAGTATGCTTCAGCGACCCTTGAAGGTCAAGCTTTGACTTAGTGGAACTCCACCACCCAGACCATGGGTATTGGGGAAGCCCATGCTATGTCTTGGGCAGAATTCATGCAGCTTTTGAAAAACGAGTACTGCCCGAGGGATGAGATCCAGGAGCTCGAGCATGTGGTCTGGAATCAGAAGATGGTGGGGTCTGAGATTGAAGCATATACAGCTAGACATAACGAACTGGCGGTGTTGTGCCCAGATTTGCACTCGCCGGAGTACAGGAGGATTGAGCACTATATTTCTAGATTAGTGCCGGAGGTTGCGGGGTTGGTGGCTGCAGGTAATCTTACCGTTTATTCTGAGGTTGTTCGGTCGGCTCACAAGCTGACCAATATGAAAGTGACTGAAGGAGTCTTGCCTCCCCGAGGCGCTACTGTGAAGGCTCCCGAGAACAACAAGCGAAAATGGGAAGGCGTGGGTAAAGGCTCGAGTTTGGCTCAGCCACAGCAGGGAAAGAAGTCTGATGTTGGGGGATCGTCGTCTGAGCAGAAGTCGGGGGTTTATTTGGGGTGACTACCCAAGTGTGAACGGTGTTGGTTTCATCATGCTGGTCCTTATGACAAGAACCGTTGCCATCGTTGCCATAAGAATGGGCACCAAGCTAAGGATTGCAGGGTTAACCTTCAGGGTAACCAGAACCCACCTGCTACACCTACCCCAGCTCCTCAAGTTGCTGCCCCTAAGGGAAACCAGGGAAAATAGGGGTGTTATAACTGTGGTGAGCTTGGACACTACAAACGCGATTGCCCCAAGTTTAAGCAGGGCGAGGCTGGGAAGAATGGATCGGGTAATGGGAACAACGGGGGCGGAGGCAGGAATCCTTGCGCCTATGTTATTGGTTCGAGCGAGGCCTGACAGGACCCTGACACTGTTACCGGTACGTTTCTTCTTGATAATCTCTATGCTTCGGTTTTGTTTGATTCTGGTACTGATAAGAGTTTTATATCTCTTGGATTTAGTCAATTGCTTGATAGGGTACCTACACCTTTAAAGGCTAAGTACTTGATAGAATTGGCTGATGGTAAGAAACTTGAAGCGACGCACGTCCTTAGGGAGTGTCGCCTTGAATTGTCGGGTTATTCCATTCCTATTGACCTTATGCCGGTGTCCTTGGGTAGTTTTGATGTTGTTGTGGATATGGATTGGTTATCTTTGTATCACGCTGAGATCGTTTGTTTTGATAAAGTCATTCGACTTCCTCTCCCTGATGGAGAAATTCTGTTGGTGCATGGTGAGAAGAGCGGTGTCCCTTTGAGTATCATCTCGTGTATGAAAGCCTATAAGTATCTTCGAAAGGGGTATTCTGCCATTCTGGCCCTTGTTTCGGTTTCGTCGGAGGAAGAGAAGAAGATTGAAGATATTCCTGTCGTTTGTGATTTTCCCGATGTGTTTCTGGAAGATCTACCTGGCCTTCCGCCTTATCGTCAAGTCGAATTCGGTATTGAACTTGCTCCGGGTGCATCCCCTATTACCCGAGCCCCATATCGTCTTGCACCTCCCGAGATGCAGGAGTTGTCTAACTAGTTACAGGAGTTGTTGGAGAAGGGTTTCATCCGACCTAGCTCATCCCCGTGGGGAGCCCCTATTCTTTTTGTCAAGAAAAAGGACGGACGCCTGTGCATGTGTATCGACTACCGTGAATTGAACAAGGTTACCATCAAGAATCGTTATCCTCTTCCTCGTATCGATGATTTATTTGATCAGCTCAGTAATGTTTATAATGTCTTCCATGTCTCTAACCATAAGAAGTGTCTAGCTGATGAATCTTTGGTTGTCCCTCTCGAAGAGATCGAGGTGGATGATCGTCTGCGTATTGTGGAAGAACTGGTTGAGATTCTAGATTACAAGATCCGTAGCCTTCGCCGGAGTAAAATCTGCATCGTCAAAGTTCGTTGGAATTCAAATCGTGGACCGGAGTTCACGTGGGAACGGGAGGATCAGATAAAAGCTAAGTATCCCCATTTATTTCCTAAGCGTGCGTTCGAATCAAGATATGTCTCTGCTGAAGCTGAATGAATCTCGGGTCGAGATTCCATTCAATAGGGAGATGATGTGCCAACTTGAAAATTTTTCTTCTCTTTCGTCTCTTCCTTTTAGCCTTAGGAAATTTTCGGGATGAAAATTCTTTCAACAGGGGGATGATGTGACACCCGGCAAACTCAGGTTAGTAACATCGACTAAACTAGTAAGTCTACCTTAGCAAGTAATGCATATTACATACTTAACTGGGTCAGTTGAGTCATTACGATGGTTCGGGGAATCATCTGGAGTCGTCACAATGATCCGCGGGATCATTGGGAGTCGGTCCATAACCATGTGTACAAGGATTGGTGATTCGTGGAATCACCGGGTTTAACACACACACACGCAAATCTCGAGTCCCGGGAATTGGAGAACGAATGTAAACGTGTTAGTCATCATGCTTTATATGTTTGTAATCATTACGTGACTTATCGGTATGTGAATACGTGCTTTTATATGTTAAAATAGTGTTTAACGCGCCAAAAACCCACTTCCTGATGCTAAAAGCGATTAGGCACTGATGAATGGCCTAATCGCCAGTTAATCTAGTGATTGGGGAAGATTAGGGGCGATTGGGGCCCTAATCACCTGATAGTCATGCGATTAGGACTCCCTAGTCGCCTGATCTGCACCCCAATCGCCTGATATGTCTTGGACGAGTAGAAACACCTATAAATACAACCCTTGACTCACTAAACACTATTTGTACAACCCTAACTGATCCTAAGCCTCCCTCTCACCTCAAAACACCTCTGGAACTTGTTTAGCTTCAAAACTCACCATTTCCAAGCTTACAGACCTTTCTTTCATAAAATCCAAGGTGTGTTCTTCATCCCATACCTTTGTAATGTTATTGTTTTGGTTCCCAAAAGACCAGACCTTGTTTTAGTAAGTGTGTGTCTTTAAAAACCTTTGTAATGAGTTTCTAAAACAAGTCTAAACCATTATACTTGCTATATGTGAATTATTCATGCATATGATAATTTTTGGTGGTTAGAACATGAATGTTTCCATGAAATTGATGTACTTCTGATGTGTGGGAGTTATTAGGATGATTATCTAAGGATTTGAGCTATTGTTATAGTGTTTTGATGAAAGTATGCATTTTGACCCATTTGGATGATTCTTGAAGAATTGGGATGTTATGATGTGATTCAATGATTGTTTGTTGTTAGGATTCACATTAGAATGATATTATAACAAAGGGATAATGATTTGCAAGGTTGTAGGTTGCGTAATCTGATTATTGCCATTTAAGGAAAGATTTCATAGTTAATGAAACCTAGCACTTTGCCATTTTGGAAATAATCGCACCAAGGGTGTTACAGCAGAGATAAATTGGGGGGTTTTTCCTTGAAATGGGTTGGTTAATAGTTTAGGTTTGATGTTGGTTGTTTTTACATGTTTCGGATCTGATTTGGAGGGTTTAACGCGTGAAAATTCGGGACAGAATTGCAGGGGGCGATAAGAGCTCTAATCGCCACCTTAGTCATGCGATAACCCCCAATCGCCAATAACAACAGGCGATTAGGCCTCCAATCACCTGTTGACCACCCTCAATCACCAGTTGACTTTTCCTAATTGCATGTTAGTTTCCTAATCACGTGTACTGCTGTTGTGAGCGTATTTTAACATCCCAAAACATGATTTGACACCTAGGAACATGATAGGAACCCCGTGACATGTCCAATGACTTAGTAACACGTGTTTGGACCCGTTTATGCGTTAATTGAGCGTTATGCTAGACTAGGTTAACTCTTGCGCGTATTAAGTGTTTAACTACATATGTTGCATGATATCTTGTATTTGGCTAACACGTGGGATGTCGGGTCACCAATGGGATGTCGGGTCTTGTCTGGTACGGTCGGTTTAACAGTCAAAGGTGTATTCAAACGTACATGGTCATGGTCTGGACATTCGGGGACTAGTTAACCTACGGGTTATTAGTCCGGGTACTTATATACATCTTATGATAGGTCACTGCTATTTGGGGCTATCATAGCTTATTGAATTAACTGTTTTCAAGTAACACAATCTAAGGTGATTTAACAGCCCCACTTTTACTATTTTACTTTCGGGGGAGAAACATGCTACATACTTGCTTACTAAAGGTCATGTTATGCTATGGTTACTTTACATTACTATACGGCGTTTTATGGAAAGTCCCAGGGGGAAACCATGAATGTGCGGGTTGCACAGCAAGGGAAATGTGGATAGATCTATTGGGCCTCACAAACCCCACTCGACGGCGGGGCCAGGCGGGTGCATATTGTCTCTAGTCCGGGTTTACCGAGGCATCCGTAACCCAAACATCTGGGCATGCTTCGACTATTGGTACATGTTTAGTAATGGGTTCCCAACTGTAGTAGTAAAAACACTTAACGTCTAGCTAACGTTCTCATAACCTAGTAGTAAAAGATATGATCTTTTCAAACTTATAACATCTCTTTTATAAAAGAAAACCTGTGAACTCACCAGCATTAAATGTTGACATTTTTGGCATGTTTTCTCAGGTCGCTAAGGTAGCAGTTAACGGATTAGGCGCACGGAGTCTTGCGCAGCGTCTAGAGTTTTGTTGCATATTAAACAATGTTTTGTAAACTATGATATGCCTTTTTGTTGTAAACAAGAAAGGCTTCCGCTGCTGGTTTATGGCTCAAAGCATAATGTTTTGGTTTCAATATATATATATATATATATATATATATATATATATATATATATATATGTTTAGTGTTTGTTTATTGTGATCGTTGATTGGGATCCTGGTGTGTCACACGCCTCGCGGTAAAACCCCGCATGTGGAATTTGAGGGTGTGACACAGACTATGGAGGATGTAACCAGAATCGGGAGTCTACTACCGGTGGATGTGAATTTCTAGGGGGAAGACTTGTTTCCTGGCAGTGCAAAAAGCAGACTTCGGTGGCTGTTTCCAAGTGTGAAGCAAAATACGTTGCTGCTGGTAGCTATTGTTCATAGGTTTTGTGGATACAACAACAAATGCGGGATTACGGTTTGAATTTCACTCATACTCCTATACTTATTGATAATAAGGCCACCATTTCATTCACAGAAAATCCCAAAAACTTTCCCAAAACAAAACATATAGACATAAGGCATCATTTCATAAGGGATTGTTTTGAGAAAAAGATGATTTATTTGAAAAAAGGTTGATACTTTGGATAACCCAGCTGATTTATTCACAAAAGCATTCGATAGAGCTCGGTTTGAACTGTTAGTGCAGCTGAACGGGATGAGAAACCCGAAATAATTTTTCGTTTTCTCATAAGTGCTGAAGCTTTTAGTTTTTAAGTTTTTAGTTAGTTTTTACTTTGTTTTTATTTGCTTCTGCTTGGTTTCGCAAAAAAAATAAAATAAAAAAAACTATAGCAAATCTGGTACCTAATTGGAAATGATAGCACATTAGCTGTTGATTTTGTTACACTTAATAAAATTGAGCAGAAAAACTAAAGCTAAGTGTGGCTACATCTTCATTATATGATGTACTGGTAGGCAATTGACACACGAATTCGGTCTGTTAATTGAAATAGAAATCTTAATTACTGTTGATTCTGTGGGACACATGTCATTGGCGTATGATTTTATAGTCTTAAATCTTGCGTTGATAGCGTGCTACAAAATTCTGAGGTTTCAGGTCTTTAAGTTGTTAAATTTATCCAGGGATGATCTGACTGGTCTTTTGCTGCATCCAGATACATGTTGACCTAGACTTTTTCAAAACATCTTAAAAGAGCATACGAAAAATGCCAAAACCCTCAAAGGTTAAAAGGTAATCACTCAAAAATGCCTAAAGCTGAAAATTCGTACCGCATAAAATGGTATTTGTCTTAACCCTGATTGAGTACACGTGTGGTCACTTTGTTGCATCCAGAATTATGCAGACCTGTACACCATCGTGTCTCGTGCCTTGTAAACAACATGGATAATGGCAATTTACTCACCTGTTACGATGAACCTTTGTGCATGACTTGATCGAGGGGGTATGTCATGTCGTGGGTAACATAGATGATTTAGTTTAATACATTTAAATGCTAATATAGATTTGGAATCATTAAGTGTTAAATTGTTTATGTGGATACATAATACTGGTAATTGTCTTGGAATGCAGTCTTACACATTAAGAAGTCATTAAGAACATTAACTTAGTGTGACATCTCAATCTAGCTGATATGATCCTTTTAACTAGTGTCTGCTATAACAAAATATAGAGTGTTTTTATGTTTGTACATAGTTTACTTGAATTGTCCTTACGTTCATTTACTTTACTTGTCAAAAAAAATCCAAAAAAAAAGGTTTTATTTTGCTTCAGGATTTAACGCATGAGAAACAGTTGTTCTGTGGTGGATCTGACTGTGTAGAAAATTTTGAAAGTTGTTTTTCTAAAACACTTAGAAAATTTTGCAAAACAACATATCTTTTGAAAGCATATGAATTTTAACCGCAAAATAATTTTTGTCACAGGTGGTTTATAGACTTTGTAAGTTTATATTTGTGATTATGGTTTACTTACAAGTTGGTTGAGTGTGACAGATATTTTGATGATAATGATGGACATGATGAGGTCTAAACCTCCTTTTGGACAAATTCATGTGATTCAAGAAATTTTTTGAAGAAACAGAGACAAGAAGATGACAAAACACTGAAGTTCTAAACAACAGTTGCTGATTTTAGAAGACATAGCAGCTCAGGGGGAGAAATATAGATACAGGAAGAAATATTCTATGTTTCAGGGGGAGTAAAAAGACTTCAGATCGAGTAATGCATTCATGTAGAGCTCAGGTGAAAGTTTTTACAATCCAAGCTTATTCTCAGGGGGAGTTACTTAATTCTCAAGAGATGCTGAACATAAGAGAGTTGTTAAAGACTCAAGATCACAAGTTGAAAAAAAGAAGAGAAGTGATCTGCCAAGTTCTTCTAAATTACTTTGGTAGACAATCTCAAGATCAAGCTGTTGAAAATTAAAAACTTCAAGTGGAAGACAATTGAAGATACTTTGAGATTTGAAAAATAATCTTGAAGAGCATCTGTCAAGGGGGAGTTTGTTGGTGCAAGTTTGTGACAGATACTCAAACGGATAAACAAACGCTCGGGATTATTGACAGAAGACTTTATATTGTTCATGTCGTTAGAAGAACTTGTCTAAGTTAGTTCTAGAATATATAAATAAGCTAGTCTTGTAAAAGTCCAACACAAGCCCAGTTAAAAGCCCATGAGGATGCATGTATATAAGCAAATGATGCATGGGGTTTTAGGGGTTGGTTGGTTAGTCAATTGTTTTGTCAAAGAGAGTTTGAGAGAGAGCTAGCTAGGATTACAAGTTCGGTGTAGTTCTTATTAATTGTTATCTGTGATTTGATTAATAAGAAAAGCATTAAAAAGTAATCTTGTGTTCTTTGTGTGATATCCACGGATCAAAGATGTGACAACTGGTAAATTTCGGTCAACCTTTGACAGAATCATAATCATGTTTCTTATATGTTTAGCATATAATTAAGGTTGATTTTGATTAAGATAAGTTGTTACGAGTCCAACGATGTCATTCTTGGAGTTCGTGGACGTCTAGATATTCTAAGGATAAACTGCGCATCTTAACGCTAATAAACTGACATCAGTAGGAATCTGTTAGATTGGACGAACGTAGAGTTAGTACATGTAAATACGACACGTATTTGTTATTGAAGCAATTGGATGTGGAGTCGGCTTGAGGAATTGATTAATATGTAGCGTTTGGAGAACGCGGAGAGTAACCGACAAGCGAACCGGATATCAAAATGCGTGGTTTAAACCGCATTTATGCTTTCAAAATAATTATTTATTTTAAATAATAATTATTTATCAAGTATCGAAAGCTATGGGATCGTTTAGAAGAAGGAAACAGTAACCATTTGAGTTAACGCGATTCTGACAGGTACTTTGAACGAACACGTAAGATGCCGAAAATAATTATAATTTTGCTCTGTTTAACTAAATCTTAGATTTCGAACTAAACCGACTACCTTTTATAATTATTCGCCGAATCTAAATATAAACGAAGCGTTTCGTGTTTTAACGGGTTTGATACGCGGAATCTACCTACCTAACTCTAAACCTACCTATATAAAGGATAGTTATCTTCTTCTTTTTCATTTGTGCACCCAACACAAGAATAATAATCCCAAACCTCTCATCTCTCTCTATCTCTCTCTCTCTCTAACCTCTCGCAGCTCTCTCTCTACCCTTACCTCTCTCTCTCACTCGTCCCTCTCTCATCTCCTTCCTATCAAAGAAGCTGGCCGACCACTCCTTGGTGGCAGCGGCGGCGGGTGGTTGCTGGAACCGAGGAAGAGCAGAAGCAGAGGGCGGGGTTGTTGGTTCGAGTAGCTGTGAAGGCGAGGAAGAAGATGGCGGCGGTGCTCGGTTGTGGTGGTTAAGAAGCAGGGTAGCGGCGGCGGCTACAGTACAAGGCCGATCAGGCTGCATGTTGTTTTCTTGATGGTTGTTAAGTCCGGTTAGAGTTTTGGTCAGGGTGTTCAGATCTGGTTCGGTCATGGTTGCCTGCGGTGGTCCGGTTATGGCAGATGTGTAACACCCCAAAACCCGTTTCGCTTAATTACGCCATTATGCGTGATTAACAAAATATTAAAACTGGCTTAGACGATAAGAATGCGGGTTATGTTCTATTATGGAAATAACCTAGTTGGTGTTATTGTTTATATAAATGAGCAACTTATGTTATAAGCTAACTTGATTAGTTAGTTTTTATAAAAATATAACATTGGGGTAAAGTAGAGGGACTAAAAGAGTAACTTGGGGTCAAGATTAATATGGCCAAAACACCATTTGGGTGCAAAAACGTGAGCAGCCAAAAAGGGGGATTTTAGAGCCAATATCAAGCCCCAATCCTACCCAAAAAGGAAGAATTGATGCTTGAGGTTGAAGTATTAGATGAAGGGAGTGTTCTAGAGGGCTAATCTTCAAGGATTAAGCTTTGGTAAGAACCCTAACCCCCAAATTCGTGTAGGGTTCAAAACCCACATGTGGGTTTTGAACAAAACATGTTAAATTTGTGATATTATTGATTATTAGTGATATTGATCATTCTTAATAGTTTAGGAATGAGTTATATTACTAGAAATTGTTTGTATGCAAAGATTATGACTTTGGGCTTTCATTAGTAGCTTTGATGATGCTAACATACCTACCAATCTATGTTTTAGGCATGGGTTGTGGGGGAATTTCATTCTATATGCTTTGCATGAATCTTGCGTGTAGGATGAATTGAAAGTGGAAATTGAAAGTAGCTAAACATAATAGCTAGAATGATGTTTGATGAGTTCATAAATTTGATACTTGCTAAATGTTTAGTGAGTGAGATAATTATGAAAAATGTAGTATGCACACTAAGTGTTTGATGAAATGCTTAGTTGATATGAATATATGAAACTATGCGAAAAAGTCTTACTAACTAAAATGTTATGTGAGGAATGAAAGTAATTGATAAAGTAGGATTGCCTAAAGATGATTAGAAAGATGATATGTGCACAAAACTTAATGAGTCGATATGATAAATAAAAAGGGATGGTTCATAATTAGGACTATTGCCTAATGATTAGTGCATATATATGTAAAAGGTTAGTTTGACTTTTAAAAGTCAAACTGACCCGAATATAAGTTTGAATGAAATAGTGTGTGAAAACTCATGATATGAGTTAGTTATTGAAGCAATGACTAACTTGATTTGTCTTGAGTATAGAGAAGTTGATCTTGTCAAGCTAGGTGGAAGCTTGAGGAGGAAGGGATCAAACGGATAAGCGGATCATGGAATGCGCAAATAAGGCCAAGGTAAGTGACTTATCTTAAATAAGTCTCTTAGTAACTAAATGATTATGTAAATGCAAGAAAATATGGGTTCTACGATGTTAGTTAAGAACCGGTAAGCTTTCATAAAATGGATTGTGGGAATGTGGGATTCTAACTCAACATGGGTTAGAATCTTCCAAATGAGAGAAAAATTGTTTAGTCCGAGATAGGACGCCCAAATATAGATAAACGAGTATATTTAGAAATGGGACAAATGGATCAAGTGAGGTGGATGTCACTTGAGCCCAAGATTAGTAAGATTATTATTGAGAATTGAAATAAGCGGGTCAACTTGCAGAACCTGTTTCGATGTCTTAACCATTGAGTTTTGACACGAAATTCGGTCAGAAGCTGTTTTATAACATAAAGGATATTGGGTAATTTTTGTAGATTTTTCTAAAGCCGTTTGATGTGGTTTTCGCGGATGTTTTGTCTATAAATTAGTAGTTGACAGCATCAGATCCGCAACTTGCGGAACCTGTTTCGATGTCTTAACCATTGAGTTTTGACACAAACTTCGGTCAGAAGCTGTTTTATAACATAAAGGATATTTGGTAATTTTTGTAGATTTTTCTAAAGCCGTTTGATGTGGTTTTCGCGGATGTTTTGTCAATAAATTAGTTGTTGACAGCATCAGATCCGCAACTTGCAGAACCTGTTTCGATGTCTTAACCATTGAGTTTTGACACGAAATTCGGTCAGAAGCTGTTTTATAACATAAAGGATATTGGGTAATTTTTATAGATTTTTCTAAGGCCGTTTGATGTGGTTTTCGCGGATGTTTTGTCAATAAATTAGTTGTTGACAGCAGCAGGTCCGCAACTTGCAGAACCTGTTTCGAGGTCTTAACCATTGCGTTTCGACACGAAATTCGGTCAGAAGTTGTTTTACAACATAAAGGTTGTTTGGTAATTTTTATTGATTTTTCTAAAGTCTTTTAATGTGGTTTTCGCGGATGTTATTGTCAATAAATTTGTTGTTGACAGCAATAGATCCGCTAATTGCAGAGGCTGTTTCGAGGTCTTAACCATTGAGTTTCGATACGATATTCGGTCAGAAGTTGTCTTACAACATAAAGGATGCTCGGTAATTTTTATAAATTTTTCCGAACATGTTTGATGTGGTTTTGGCGACTGTTTTGTCGGTAAATAGTTGTTGACAGCAAAAAGGTTGGTTTACTTATATGCATATTAACTTAAACTTCTTAATTTTGCCGTTCAAAAAAAAATTTAAACTTCTTAATGGGTCAAATGGGTAAAATGGCATAAATGTTTAAAGAACCGAAACGGTACCCAGACATGAGACTTGGTACCCATAGAACATGTTATAGCAATGTTAAACGAGTTCCCTAGGGTCCTTGGGGATGGTCGTGAACCTAAGCAAAAGTCCAACCAAAGGTTGGGTAAATAATAAGGAATTGTGATCGTTTATGCACGCGATTCAGAGTATTCAGCGGCTTCAAACCGTAGCTTACGGTTTCAGAACCGTAGGCTACGGTTCATAATGAGCAAACTGATCATGTTATCTGAACCGAAAGCTACGGTTCTCATACCATAGCTTACGGCGGGATTATTCCAAAAAAAAAAAAAAAAAAATAGTTTGTTGTTTTGAAATGATTTGACCCCTTAATCCCAAATACTAATCGTTTATCGTGTGTATTTGTGGTAGGCACATCTAAGGAGCAAAACCGGACGCGTAACGGACCAAGCATGAAACCGAACACACTCGAGACCAAGATCACTATTTCGAATAAAGATATGATTTCGTCTGCACACACCGTGTGGGACATTTTCGAAAATAACAATGATGTTATGTATATGTAACGTCTATGGTAGCCAAACTTAGAGATGTTGAATTATAAATAACACGTGCGGATCTTCCTAGGATCCGGACGTGTAAATATGGTCAAAAAAAAAAATGCTAAACTGGGACCAAAACTAAATTAGTCGTTAATGAATTATTTTAAAATGGGTTGGGTCTTACAAGATGGTGGCCTTGGCGGCTGAAGGAAGAAGCGGCTTGTGGTGGTTGTTTTGGTTCGGGCTTTGGTGGACTTGCTCGGGCCAGGTCTTGGGTCCCGCAGATCACACCTGGTCAGGTGCGGTTCGAGGATCTTGGTTTGCATGTTGTTTGATGATGATGATAAGGATGTTCGGGTTCAGTTTGGTGCTCGGGTTTGGGTCCCGGGTATAAAGGAGTAAAAGATGGTTTAGATCTGAAGGATTCGAGCTCGGTTAGAAGTGTTTTCGGGTCAGATTCGGTTCGGGTTCATTTTTAGAGGATTTCGGGTTATAATGGTTCAACCCGAGTCAGAGCTGGCTTAGTTTCGGTTTCGGTCAGATTTGGTCAAAGAAGGAGTTGCATGCGTATATAAATGGTATAATATTTAGTTTTGATGTTATTTTGTATATATAAATGTGTATATAAGTATTAGATACGAAACGATTGCGACTCGCGAAATGAATTGACGATATTATTGGATAAATGAATTGCATGTTGACGCGAGACTTGATAATATTATATATTGGACTAAACCGTTGGACTATATTATATATATATATATATACATATACATATTATTATTATTATTATTATTATTATTATTATTATTATTATTATTATAATAATAAGTAATGGCATAATTATTATTTGTGAAGAGTGTTGAAAGGTATAAAGACTAGTCCATTTGGAAATACGGATAAATATATTGAATTTTTTGAGTATATAAATTGATTGTTGGGTAAATTATAGACGACGTGCGTTGTCTGGATTCTATAAAAACAGAGGAAACTCTGCCAAAATTTTATAAAATCTAGAGCACAACGTGCGCAATATTAATTGGCGTTTTTATAACTATTCAAGCATAGACAAATATATTTTATACAAAATATCACGTCATTTTGATAAAGGTATTTATAATACGTATATATATAAGTTATGAATAACATTTTGAAAATATATATTTATATACATATACATATACATATATATATAGTTTTGTCAAACATCTTGTATAACGAGTTTTCTAAGGATTTTCGTAACTAAATAATATTTGTCATACGGATTCAAGAATCATATTTTGCAAAGTATATATATATATATAATCCTAGAAAATAAAGGTACAAATAGTTATATTTATCCGATTTACAAGGTGAGTTACCACTCAAGATGAGCTATACGTTTCGTAGCACTAGTCCAACATAGATTATATACGAATGGTAAGAAGTACGCAACTTGGATACTATTTTGTATGTTAACACATAAATTAAGTAAAGTCGCAATTGGTTCGTCTGATCGGGCTGCATGTTGTTTCCTTGATGGTTGTTAGGTCCGGTTAGGGTTTTGGTCAGGGTGTTCAGATCTGGTTCGGTCATGGTTGCCTGCGGTGGTTCAAGAATGGCAGATGGTGGCTTTAGCGGCTGAAGGAAGCAGCGGCCTGTGGTGGTTGTTTTGGTTCGGGCTTTGGAGGACTTGCTCGGGCCAGGTCTTGGGTCACGCAGATCAGACCTGGTCAGGTGCGGTTCGAGTCGTCTGGACTGGTTCATCCCGAATATGGCGGTGTATGACTGTGAAGGCCCGATAGCTTGCATGTTGGCGCTCGGGTCGGATTTTGGTTAGGTTGAAGGATCTTGGTTTGCATGTTGTTTGATGATGATGATAAGGATGTTCGGGTTCAGTTTGGTGCTCGGGTTTGGGTCCCGGGTATAAAGGAGTAAAAGATGGTTTAGATCTGAAGGATTCGAGCTCGGTTAGAAGTGTTTTCGGGTCAGATTCGGTTCGGGTTCATTTTTAGAGGATTTCGGGTTATAATGGTTCAACCTGAGTCAGAGCTGGCTTAGTTTCGGTCAGATTGGTCAAAGAAGGAGCTGCATGCGTATATAAATGGTATAATATTTAGTTTTGATGTTATTTTGTATATATAAATGTGTATATAAGTATTAGATACGAAACGATTGCGACTCGCGAAACGAATTGACGATATTATTGGATAAATGATATTGCATGTTGACGCAACACTTGATAATATTATATATTGGACTAAACCGTTGGACTATATTATATATATTATATATATATACATATTATTATTATTATTGTTATTATAAGAAATGGCATAATTATTATTTGTGAAGAGTGTCGAAAGGTATAAAGACTCGTTCATTTGGAAATACGGATAAATATATTGAATGGTTTGAGTATATAAATTGATTGTTGGGTAAATTATAGACGACGTGCGTTGTGTGGATTCTATAAAAACAGAGGAAACTCTGCCAAAATTTTTTAAATCTAGAGCACAACGTGTGCAATATTAATTGGCGTTTTTATAACTATTCAAGCATAGACAAATATATTTTATACAAAATATCACGACATTTTGATAAAGGTATTTATAATACGTATATATAAGTTATGAATATCATTTTGAAAATATATATTTATATACATATACACACACGCACACACACACATATATATATATATATATATATAGTTTTGTCAAACATCTTGTATAACGAGTTTTCTAAGGATTTTCGTAACTAAATAATATTTGTCATACGGATTCAAGAATCATATTTCGGAAGGTATATATTTATATATATATTCCTAGAAATAAGTGTACAAATAGTTATCCGATTTACAAGGTGAGTTACCACTCAAGATGAGCTATACGTTTCGTAGCACTAGTCCAACATAGATTATATACGAATGGTAACAAGTACGCAACTTGTATACTATATTGTATGTTAACACATAAATTAAGTTAATTTACAATTGGTTCGTTGAGATACAACACTTTCTTGACTTGGATTCGTACATACAAGTCTAGATAGCTGGATAATAGGCTAGACTTTTGTGCTAGACTTTAAGGTGTTTTAATTGATAATTAGGACACAAGGAAGTAGTTAAAGTTCGAGCTTTGATAACCAGCTAAGCAACGATATCGAGGTGAGTTCATGACCCCACTTTTTACTGTTTTATAACTGTTTTCGGGGGAAAGGCATACTTGTTTTATGAAAACATGTTTATTATATAGAGTAATAAAGTTTGAGTTAATTGTTAGAGTTATTGTGTGAGTTTCACGTGCCTTTTTCTTTTTTAAATGTTTTTGAACGTTTTATTTGTCAAGGGATTAACATGTTGTATGTAGGGTAGGACTAGAATTGCTTAATACTTGATGGCCTTAGGTAGTGCACGCTGTATAGATACTTTTAATTGGTACACATAGGTCGTCTACGGACTGACATTTCTCCGCACGCCTTAATCATTAACTCTTAGAGCCGTAGTTTATGTTGGTAGATCTATCGGGTTGACGACCCTTACTATCTGGTTAATTTTATTGATACGGTAAAACATAACCTTTAAAATGTTGTTTCCTCATTAAATTGGGGTTGTAGCTTGAGAGGCTAATTGTCGTGGCTTGATTAAGTGCCTTAGGTACATCATACATGCTAGAACTAACTAGTCTACATGATTCACTTCAAGTAGTGCTCTATCATACATGCTAAACTAAACCACTATGCGTCTTAATTAAGTAAAGTGGTAAAAGTGTCTTAAAACTAGTAAGAAAGTTGTTAAGAGTCTTTGATAATATGGTCACTTGGTCGGCAAGAATAGAAATCGTTTTTATTTTACTTACGGGAGGGTAAGTAGCGGTTTATTGCGTCGAGTCAAAAGATAAAACGAAGATTTCTTTTAGAAGATGATTCCATATAACCGTATGTGTAAACTATTATAAGCTTTCTTGAATAGTCTTAAGAAAATATCTATAGTGGTTCACTCAAATGGGTTTTACGAAAAATAAACATAAAACCATGAACTCACCAACTTTATGTTGACGTCTTTTAGTATGTCTTTCAGGTTTAGATTTTTGGCAATGGCATGGTTGGAATAGGCAATACCTTGAGAATGGAGATACACGTGGATTAGAATTGGCGTTGAAAGTTCAAAAGAGTCTTAGGAGTTTATTCCGCTGCATAGTAAAGATGATTAGAGTTTACGATCGTCGAGGAAATTTGGGGTGTGACAAAAGATATTCCGCGTCTAGGATTTGTGTTTGGTTTGATTGCAGAGAAGATCTTAAGGGAAAGGGACCTACAAGCCGAAACACACATGGGGAAGGAACAAGAAATTCTTGGCAAGTCAACTTGTGTAAGGTATGTTGACTAAGGTGGACTATGATCCCATTTAGGTAAATGTCTTGGATTTGGTAGGGTTGTGTTGTGATGTGTACATGTATATGTGTATGTATAGCCAGATGTATGTATGTATAAGTGATAGTGTATTTGTTTGATTCACATACTCATACAAGTATATATGGATCAAATTTTGAGGTTACGGGTGGACATATTGTTCGTATATGTACTAGTTTCCTAGAATACACGTTGGTAACCTCTTTATTCATGAACATTGTTTGTTTTTGTTTTTGTTCTTGTCGGTGCAACAATTTGAAAACGTATGTTCAATTGCATGGTTGTCTCACTGTTAGGGTTTTGCATGGTATTCCTATAGTCTAGCATGAAATATTTGACTAACTGAGGCCTTGAACTAACTAGTGTGTCTACTGTTAGGCTGCACGTCTCGGGATTGACTCGTTGGAGCTTTGTATAGTCCAACTATGATGCAAATGATAACATGTAACGCTATGTACATTGTAAACATGCAGCTAGTGTACATATATGACCTGTGATTTTGACGGGCGTCACATTCTCCCCCTGTTAGAGGAATTTCGTTCGCAAAATTTATGATGTTGTTAATCTGAACCGGTGGTCTCCTGAAAGAGATGTGGGTACTTGCGTTTCATCTGATCCTCACACTCCCATGTGAATTCGGGTCCGCTTTTAGAATTCCAATGTACTTTGACCAACTTGACCTGACTGCGACGGGGTTTTTGAACCTTCCAATCTGTTATCTCGAGTGGCTCCTCTGTGAAGTGAAGTTGTTTGTCGATGTGGATTTCCTCTAGAGGGATAACCAATCACTCATCAGCAAGACACTTCTTGAGGTTCGAGACATGAACCTACGGGTTTGATTATTATAAGTTTTAGTTTTTATATTTATTGACTTTGTGTTTATAAACGTGTTTATAAACGTGTTGTGGACACCACTGAGTTTTTGGGGAAGAAGGAACGGGTTTAAGATTGAACCTACGGGTTTGATTATAATAAGTTTTAGTTTTTATATTTATTGACTTTGTGTTTATAAATATTATTACTATAACTTTTATTTTTCTTGAACCTATGTTTTTATTGTTTTCTCTAATTATGTTTGGCTAAAACATTAGTGGCCTCCTAGGTTGAAGATGATGACTATTTGATTTTGGTTTATGATTCGGATTCGGATTTTATAGTTGGATTTATGTTTTAGTAAGAAACTTGTTTATGATTCTATGATGTGTGTGCGTACTTTTTACTAATTTATGATCTTTTGATGTTCAACGACTGTCTTAGTGAATGTCTTTCATGTTTGGACACTTGTTAGAATTACTTGCTTTGTGCTTGTAGTTTACTTTATGGTTTTAGGCCTAAATTCCATAGGAACATTAATTGGGAGTTAAGAGGTAATTAGTATTCTTCCTACTCTTGAGACCGAGAGGTGATAGGTAGTCAGGTTTGTCTTTGGTGCTAGAGGTTTAGGCTAGAAACGCTAAGAGATCAGGTTTTCCTAGGCTCTCTAGTATTAATTGCTTATCTGTGTCATAGATTGACATTACATGTTACTCCTTGCACTTTAGGGTGTATTGTGATTGGAGAGTGAGAAATCTAAACCAGTCTAGCGAGTACTTTAGCATAGTTAGTGAGACCGAGAGGTGATCTAACCAATCAGTGAGATTAGTAATCTTTAGGATTCCTTTTCGGTCAGTCTTGGTAAATGATCCGAGAGCCACTAGGATACTAGGGGTGAATATTATAAGATCTTGATTGCCAACATAGTTTCCAAAGCCGGGGCAGTTCCAATTTGATTAGTAGGATTCGATACCTAGGTGGTTGCCTTTCCCATATCTGATTTCACTCCTTAGTGATCCTCTACTATCTGTTAATTTAAGCCTTTTAATTTATTTACTTTAGTAATTAATTAATAAAAAATTCACAAAAATCCAAATTGCTTGGATGGGAGTCGATAGAGGTCTAGTACCGAGAGTCGCTATATTGTGACCACGGTTCGATATTCCGGACTTACTTGCTCTGCTACACTGCGACCGGTACACTTGCCGTTAGTGTGTGGTTTTGTAGGTTTTTCCATTTTTAAAACTTGACCGATTTATTTACTACACATTTCACACATTAAGTTTTTGGCGCCATTATCGGGGACACAGTGCGCTTTCGAGGACGACCCGAGTCGGGGATCTAGTCATTCTGTAGATATTTTTATTTATTTTTCTTCTCTTTATTTTTATTTATTTAATTAAATTTTTTTATATTTTCTCTATCTGGTGGCCGTGATCTGTTTGTTTAGTGTCTGTTTGCAGTGAAATTTTGAGGATGTCAGATGCTAGTGGAAGAAAGACTGTAGCAGACTACATAAGATAGCGCGACCAGGCTGGTTACAATGAAGAAGGCATCTACATACAAATGCAAAATCTCTATATGCCTATCTGGAGGGAGCCCGATAGTTTTCTTGCCTCTTCAGTACCAAGGATCTTTGTAGATTGGTATGAAGGGCAAAATCCATACTTACAGCCATATGATATCACTCCAGAATCAGAGACGATAATGGACGAAGAAGTACTACCTCCGGGCCAACAAGAACCCCTTGAAGATGATTTTCGGGGTGATAGTGAGGTTGAAGAAGACGTCGGGGTGATTGAAGAGGTTATTGAGAAGGAGAACAAGATGGGAGATGAAGATGAAGATATGCATGTACCATCTTGGGAGGACGAGTTTGGTGAGGAGTTGGATAATTTACCAACTCTTGAAGAAGAAGAATTTGACCCGGTTGGTGATCTTACCTTTTTAGAAACATTACTTATGGGGGAACCAGCCACGGAGTCAAAAGATATACCAAACAAGAAAGAAATGGAAGAGGTGGTAACAAAGAAGAAAACCAAACCACCTCGTCACAGTCAGGATTGCCAGCCCGTGCCACCACCATCACGGGAGAGGGTTCACAATCACATAGACCGTACCCCTCATCATATGCCACATATAAGGTTTGGTCTAGGTAAGTGTAGGAATAAGTGGTCTGACTAGTTTGAATTTTTCAAACATTTTTCTAGATTCACCATTCGTCTTTTGACGAATAATGATGAACGATCTGAATTAAACGGGTTGGGTAAGGGTGGATAAAAGAGAAGCCACCTGATTGAACTTGGTTAAAACCAAAGTGTAGAGTTTTGTATCATCATCCGTCAGGTATGTTTTTATTTTATTTTATTTTCATTCTTCTTTATTTTATTCTTTTATTTATATTTAATTTTTTTAGTTTATCGAGTCGTGTGGGATTGCCTTGGCCTTTTCACTGTTGGATCTCCCCTGCCCGTACTCAATCTCCATTCGAGTGGGGTCGATCTAAAATTATTTTTTGTAAACAGGCATCTCACTTGTCGTTGAGTCAGTTTACTTTCATTTTCTTTTTAGTTTATTTTTCCAGGATTTCGACTATGGCCGCGAAAGAAATGTTATACGGCTGTAGATGATGGACGGACGGGATACTTTCTGCGAGCTATCGCCACATATTCCAGGGGAGTTCGGTCCATTTATTTTGTTGTTATATATATATATATATACATATATATTTCTTTTTGTTTCGTCTTTATTTTTGCATTTTTATTTTTAGTCTGCGTTGTATCCTGGAGCACATTAAGGACATCGTGCCTTTCTAAGTGTGGGGATGGGAAACTTCGTTTTTATTTCGCTTTGTTGTAGGTTTAGTCATAAAAAAAGTTTTTAAAAAAACAAACAAAAGTTGGTTTGGTGTTAGTCCCGATCCTTTTTGTGCGTAGTAAACGAGCCTTTTCAATGTAATACGTCGGTTAAAAGCGGGGTCGATTGTCGGGTTTACGGGTCTTAGCATATGTTTCTTTAAGTTGCGGGATAGTAGGCTTGACTGAGTTGTTTTTCTGAAATGTTTGGGGTGCCTGGGATAGTGGATCAAGCTGGAGGGTTAACTGGTTTTGCACTTGCTAGTATCAGTAACCCTTATTTCCACATGACAGTGAGTTTTGAGCCATAAATATTATATCTAAATATTCACTATTTCGTTTCATGTGTGATATACCGACTTTGTTGCATTATTTTAGAACTTGTGCGTTTTGATACATTTTGGGGGCTTGGACTTGACACAAATATGATAGAGGCATTAGGATTACCCATTTTTGTTTAGCCTTTTCGTTTGTTTTTTTTATTTGACCCATCTCACCATTTTTACCTTTAGAAACCACTTTGAGCCTAAACCTTTCGTTTGTCACCCATTTTATTTTATATTAATTACCGGATCGTATTTATTTATATATTGTAAAAAAGAAAAAAAATATATTAGTATAAAGAGTAGCTGACACAAAAAAAATCAGCATATAGAGTAGCTGACACAAAAAAAAAAAAAAGAAAAAAAAAGAAAAAACTGAAAGAAAAAGAAAAATACATGAAAAAGAGAGAGAAAAGAAAACAAAGAAAAAAGGTTGTGGGTCGAGAAGACCATAAAGTTAGTCATGGCCTGCTATAGCATCTACCATTGAATCTATATGTGATAACGGGAATGGGTTATTTAGACAAGCTTTGTTGAGATCTGTGTAGTCTACACATACTCTCCATTTCCTATTTTTCTTTTGTACCACTATCACGTTTGCCAGCCATCTTGAGAATTTTCCTTCCCTTATCATCTTGAATTTGAGCAACCTATCCACCTCTTCTTGTGTAATGACATTTCATTCTGGTGCAAACTTTCGTCGTTTCTGCTGGATGGGTTTGAAGCTCTTATCAATCCCAAGTTTGTGGGTAATGACATCCTTAGAGATGCCAGTCATATGTTCATGCTTCCATGCAAAGGTAGACATCCTGCACTTAAGAAATTAAATTAGTGATTGTTCAATGTCATCAGGAATATTCTTACCCATCTACACAATGATATCCTTGTTATTGTCATCGAGGCAGGCGACTTTTACATCCTGAGGACGACACTGTGCATCCTTCTATAATTGTTATGCTTATCGTGATAAACCCTTCATTGATGTAGTATATCAATCCTTGGCTTCCTGTTGATCGCTGTTGAGTTTAATAACTCCCCATGGTGTAGGTAACATTATACACTGGTGATATGTTGAAGGCACTGCCTTCATGTCATGTATCCAGGGTCTCCCCAAGATGACATTATAGCAGGATATGGAATTATCACACAGAATCTCTGGATAGAATTCACTCCCTCTACATATACTGGTAGCTTGATGTCACCCACTGTACTCTTAGTTTCTCCACTGAAGCCCACCAGGACTAACGATCTAGAAACTATTTCAGAATCTGGGATGCTCATTCTTTTGAGGGCTTCTAGCTGGATTATATTCACCGAGCTTCCACCATCTACAAGGATCCTGCAAACAAAGTGATTAGCAATATATAAAGTCATAACTAAACTATCATAATGAGGGTCAAGAATATTTTATCTGTCTTCTTCTTCAAAACTGATCACTTTTGAAGTTGTTATGATGGTAGTCTTTGTGCGTCTCTCTCCTTTTTCTGACTTTGTTTCTCTTGCATGCCTTTTAGCAGCTGAATACGAGGTTCCACAAATGTTTGATCCTCCTGAAATGAAGTTGATTATACTAGCATCCTTAGGTGGGGATGCAGCTCTTTCCGGGATGTTGGTGCCATCCTGAATCCTTGGTTTCTTCTTGCCCAGAAGATCATTAATATGACCTTTGCTCACAAGATATGCAATCTCCTTTCTCAAGGCGATACAATCTTTAGTGATGTGACCGAAATCTTCGTGGAAGGCACACCACTTGGATTTGTCCTTCCATCCTGTCTTGTTATCCTTCTTAGGCCATCTTGCTTTGTCCCTAAGGTCCTTCATGGCATACATCAGTCGTGTTACATACACAGAAAAACAGTAATCTGATAATTTAGGATATTCATCCTCATCGTCATCCTCCACCACATTGACATTTTTATTATCGGGTCTAGCATATGGTTTATGCTTGTATGGTTCGTATGTGGGAGTGGATTTTCGATTAGGATGGTTATATCTTGAGGATGATTCTATCCTCTCTTGAATTTTTTTGTCATCTTAAAGTCGGATGAACCTTAGAGCCCTGTTCCAGACTTCATCCAAGTTCTTCATAGATTCATCACCAATTCTTGGTAGAATGGTGAATCTCTTTGCAGCCCCATCTTGAATGCTTGTACTGCCGTTGTGACATCCAGGTTCGGGATGTCAAGTGCTTCCTTTCCAAACCTAGTAATGTATTCCCTTAGTGATTCCCCCTGTGGTTGAGTCACCTTGTATAAGTCACTTGTCAAACGTTCGAATGTTCGACTACAAGAAAACTGATTATTAAACATGTTAATAAAATGTGCAAAAGAAGTGATTGAATAGGGAGGAACACTTAGGAGCCATTTCAAGGCTGGACCAGTGAGAGTTGAACCAAATCCCTTGCATAAACATGCTTCCTTAAGATTGGCAGGGATTGGATTTATATCCATCCTTTCCCTATACTAAGCCACATGCTCCTCAGGATCTGTAGATCCATCATAGAGCTTCATGCTTGGAGTTTGAAACCTCTTTGGGATCTATGCATCACATATGGGAGGTGTAAACCGAGACTGTTAGGTCTGCTGACCTGGAGAAGAACACATAATCTGAATAGCCAAAACATACTATAATTGATCCTTAATAAAATCAGTGTTTTCATGTTACTTCTCCCAATAGACTGTTGGCTTCTAACTGTTGTTCCCCTAACAACTGCTAAGTACAAGTGTTGATCACAAGTGCTGATTGAAGAAACAACTGCTGAAGCTAAAAGACTATTGAAGATAAAGACTGATGGAGCCAACAGCACTTAGGCTCCAACAGAGGATTGAAGCATCAGAGTTTTGCCCATCAGTTGTTTAGTCATCAGAGCTTGCAATGTAACAGTGTCTGTATTAACAGTTGTTTTATGTTGTTATTTATTTGTTTGGTGTCACTGTCTTAGGTGAGGTCAGTCGTAGATCATTAGTGGTTTAGTTTTTCTATAAATATAATAGTGCATGTATTGTTCTATTCATCACTCCAAACATTCTCTCAGATAAACAATCAGTGAGTGATCAGGCTGAGGGGAAGTAATTTAGAAATTATTGTGTAATCATTTGATAATGAGAAGCATTCGATTCAGAAACAATTATTCTCTTTGTTTTGATTTATAGTTTTATATTTCGCTGCACTTTCCATATTAGTTTAACTTCATACATATTTCTCTTACAAAACATTCAAAACAAATCAAACTCAGATCCTAACAATTGGTATCAGAGCTTGGTCAATTAAATTCGATCTAACCAGTCAATTTAATATAAACAGATCAGCTCACAATTATTGATATCGTTTGTTTGTCGGATTGAAAACAGAGTAATAGTTTATTTTCGTTCAAAGTTTTATAAACAGACTTTGTTTTGCAAACAATCAGAGAATGGCTTCAATCAATCACAATTCATATAACACTGGCACAAACAACAATCCACCGATGCTTGTGAGATCTGAATACAATATCTGGCAATGTCGAATGAGACATATTCTAGCTCAACAGAATACTGGGTGTTGGAAGTTGGTTATCTTTGGATCACATGTTCTGACGGTACCGAGAACCAAAGATCCCATGATTCAAGAGCCAAAGAAATTAGAAAACTACTCCAAGCAGGATTTTCAGAAAATTGAGTTAGATGCTAAGGCCTTCAGTATTGTGGCCATGGCTCTACCAAATGATATCTATGCTGGACTGTTACATTGTAACAGTGCAAAGGAGTTATGGGATTGAAGGGATAGGGAGCCTAATCCAGAGGGAGGCGGCATCCCTATCCCCACAAGCCGGAATACTGGCGCCGCGTTACCTTCGCAGCGCTGGCAAGGCAGAAAGTTAGCCAGCGCGCAAGGTCACCAAATGATAAGCAACACACAACAGCTGATACGCGCGTGTGCCTACGCACGGAATCTACCCTTACTACATCCGGTACGAGGTACATGAGATCACAAAAGGAAGATTCAGCAACGTTCCTGACAGAGTACGCGCCAATGGCAAGATGACAAGTGGCAAGGCTAGTACAACCACTACTGACAGGAACGGCGACATGACTGTGCCCACGCTTCCACCAAGTGGTAATGGCAGGGTCAACAACTGTAGCCAGGGTAAGGCCGCTGTTCACCAGTCGGAGGCTGCCACATGTCCGCCTCGAGCGACGAACATGCTGTAGCCTGACGTCATCCACAGTGATCTGCCTTTTCCCGCCATTTTACTAAAGAGCCTGGACTTGGGCCTTAGCTGGGCCCAAGGGGTAATAACTTCTCGTGGGCCTCTCCATCAGGCGCACGAGTTCTCCTATAAATAAGGATAGTCATCTCCTTGAAGAGGGATCAGAAAATACTCATTGTAACCTAATACTAGTCTCTTGTATTACACGATCATTAATAATATTCCGGCTAGTTACAGTGGACATAGGTCATTTCCGACCGAACCACTTACATCTTGGGTCGTTACTCATTCAACACACACACGCCCTCACTCGGGTTAAACCTAGAGGTTTGGGTAAAGGATTACACCTGACGTTACGTAAGTATACACCACACGGGGATTAGTGATAATCACCGTGATACTTATTGTTTCTTCATTGGTGCCATCCAACGGTTAGAACAACTTTTTTCTTCATCTTTTAAACCCACCCATGGCTGAACCTAACCCTAACACTTCTGTCATTAACCAAACCGGGGAGGTTAACACTCAATCCCCGGAGAACCAAACCACACCGCACACTGTCGTCAAACAACCCACTTCACGACTCGAGCAGCCAGTTCTTGAAGTCCGTGACTTGGACTCTGATGATAACAGCGGGGCCAGTTCAGAGGAGGATCCAGACCAGTGGCTCCTCCGTCAGAATGCCAAGAGCGCTGCGATCTACCAGCTAAACTCCTACAACAAGCTAAAAAGAAGGGCAAAGCCCTCACTTATGATACTCCGTCAAAAAAGGGGTATAGAAAGAAAGACTCGACCACTAACGGTGATGGTCGTAGCGCGGAGCTCGGCGGAAACGCCAGGGCTCGGGGCTACGCAAAATCACGTGATGAACTGATGGCTACGAGTCATCTAGCAGCGATTCTGACCACAACGGAATGAAACATACTCACCGTTCACGTCACAACGACGAGGACGATGACTTGGTCAAGCCATTCAGGCCAAAATCCTTCGCCGAAAATTCAAAATTCGTCGCTCGCATAGCGACAGCCAAAATCCCAAGGAAAGCTAAGCTTCCTAGCAGCATCGGTAGATACGATGGCCTACGTGACCCTGATGACCATGTGCATGATTTTGAATGCGCAGGAATGTCGGTCGACTGGCCCGTCCAGGTCTGGTGCCACTTATTCGCCCAAACCATAATGGGTGCAGCCAGAGTCTGGTTCGATAACCTCCCCGCGGGGAGCGTAAAGGACTTCGACGACCTCACCGAAAAATTCGGCTGTCATTTCTCACACTTGTGCAAACACAAAAAAGATAAGGCGCATATTCTGTTATGCCGCCGGTATGATCATGAGTCAATCGAAGATTTTATCGTCCGATTCAACAAAGAGGCCTTGCAAATAGGCTATGGGGAGGAACTCACGCGGGCAGCGTTCATACATAATGTGCGCAGCCTGGAGCTGATGAAGTGCCTTACAGGCAAGAATGGCATTCCGGAGTCCTGGGATGAACTCATCCACTCCGCGAAAATATATGCCTCCTCCGAGAAATCCTTCAACCAGATGCATGGCTTCCAACCGCAACACCATAATAATAATAATAAACACAAAAACAAATCTGTTTGGAGCCGCATCTCAGGCACCGCCGACGAGGGGAAGTATTCCCCCGCTGGCGATGCCCGCCAACTCATTAGTACAAAACAATATTGGGACCAACGGGGACACTCCAAGAAAAACCACGATCAGACCCCGCTAACAAAAACACCATCACAGGTCTTAAAAACCGAGCAAGTCACGTTGAGGGAGCCCAATCCCCTTGGGAAAAGAAGGAATGTGGACAGAAGCAAGTTCTGTGAGTTTCACAACGACTTCGGTCATCTCACAGATAACTGTTACAACTTGAAGATGGAGATCGAGACCGCGCTGAAGTCTGGTCAGCTCGGTCATTTAGTAAAGAACGTTCACTGTGCCAGCAAAGGTCAAACGGGTGACGAAAACCAAGGTGAGGGGTCACGAAAGAAAATTCGGGACCTCAACACTCACGCCGCCACACTCATCCCTCGTCATCACTGCAACATGACAACGCATGGCAAAAACAGCCAGCATGGGAAGCGCACCCGTGTACAACCACTTAACGATTCATGGAAAGAGGCTGACGTCTTCATGCCAAAAGTTAGAGGCGGCGCCTCCAGCACCACCCCGCTTGTCATAACCGCAATCTTCGGACATTACCGTACGCGGTACATGTTCCTGGACGGCGGCAGCAGCACTGACATCATGTACGAGCAGTGTTTTCAACAGTTGGATAAGGAAGACAAAGCAAAGCTTGTACTGGTTAACGAACCCATCTCTGGTTTCATCCACGAGACAATCATGCCGCGGGGCATGCTCTCCATGCCAGTCACATGGTCCGATGACACCCATGAGCGCACGGAGATATGTGACTTCATGGTCTTGCCGGCCACTTCCAATCATGATATACTCTTGGGACGGGAAGGCATCGCGCGTTTTAACGCCAACGCTTCCACGGCACACGCGATGGTGGGCTTTCCAAACAGGACGGGCATTGCCTTCATTCGAGGTAACAAAGACTGCCATGTGGCAGAAACTGCCAAACCTCCAAAAATGGTCAAGAACAGGCGCCCGGACTGAGCCGGAAAAATGGGTACTCAACCCTAAATTTCCGGAGCAAACGGTGGTCATTGGCCATGAAATCTCCGAGACCATACGCAATCATTTGAAGCTGCTCTTAATCAACAATATGGATGTCTTCGCATGGCAACCGGCAGACATGGTCGGTGTCCCCCGCGAAATAGCGGAACATAGACTCAATGTCTACCGCTCCGTAGAGCCAATAGTACAAAAGAAGCTCAGTATGGGCCCGGAGAAAACAAAGGCCATGAATGAACAAGTCATCGAGATGCTCAACGCGGGCATTCTCCGCCCTATCAGATACCAGACTTGGGTGGCCAACCCCATCATCGTCACAAAAGCTAATGGAGGGTGGTGCATGTGCGTCGATTATAAGGATATCAACAAGGCATGTCCTAAGGACTGTTATCCTTTACCGGAAATTGATCTAAAAGTGGATTCTCTTGCCCCTTATCGGTTTAAGTGTTTCTTGGACGCATATAAAGGGTACCACCAGATTCAAATGGCCAAAGAAGACGAAGACAAAACAGCGTTCCGCACCGACGCGGGTATCTTCTGTTACACTAAGATGCCCTTCGGCCTGAAGAATGCGGGAGCTACATACCAGCGCCTAATGGACACGGCCTTTATCAATGAAATCAGCGTGCGGCTTGAAGTCTACGTCGATGACCTTGTGATCAAAAGCAAGGAGGAAGATGACATGCTCCGGGATCTTCAACAAACATTCGATCAGCTACGTAAAGTGCGCATGAAACTGAACCCGAGCAAATGTTCATTCGGGATGGAAGAAGGCAAATTCTTAGGCGTCATAGTGACACGGGATGGTTTTCGCACCAACCCAGAAAAAGTGCAAGCCATCGAAAGAATGTCGTCACCCGCCTCCATCAAAGAGGTACAAACATTGATGGGCCGCCTCGTGGCCCTCAACTGATTTTTGTCCAACTATGCTTCAAAGTCATTCCCGTTCGTGGATAATTTGAAAAATTGTTTGAAAAAGAGCAGCTTCCGCTGGACCCCAGAGGCGGAATCAACATTCCAAGCAATGAAGCAGTGCCTAATGAATCTCCCGACGCTAACAGCACCTCTCCCCAAAGAACCGCTCACGCTCTACTTGTCTGTCACCGAACGGGCAATAGGCGCGGTTCAAATGGTTGATCGCAAGGGCGTGCAAACGCCAATCTACTACATCAGCCGCACGCTGTTAGATGCGGAAACGAGGTACACAATCATGGAAAAGCTGGTCCTCGCTCTCGTCCATGCATCTCGAAGACTGCGCAGGTACTTCCAAGGCCACCCGATAAATGTTCTCACGGACTATCGGATAAACCACATACTCGCCAAGCCCGAGCTATCGGGCCGCCTGGTGAAGTGGGCCATTGAGCTGGGGGAACATACGATCAATTACAAACCCCGACCAGCAATCAAAGGGAAAGTCCTTGCAGACTTCGCCCCAGAGATACCCAAGGATAAAGTCAAAGAATCCCAGGCAGGAGAATCACCCGCGCCAGTACAAGACTCGTCGCAAACGTGGTCCCTCTATACAGATGGGACCTCCAATGATGTTGGCGCCGACGCAGGATTGCGTCTCATCAGCCCAGACAAACACGAGTTCACATATGCCATCCGCCTCGACTTCAAAAGCACAAATAATGAGGCGGAATACGAAGCGTTGCTGGCAGGCCTCCGCATTGCGGAAAAAATGGGGGGCAGGCACGTGCAGGCACACGTGGACTCACTACTTGTCGCACGACAGATTAATGGGTCTTACGACGCAAAGGATAACACCATGGCTTTATACCTGGAACAAGCCAAACAACTCATGAGCCGATTTGACTCCTGCATGGTCGAACATATCCGGCGCAGCGAAAACAAACCGGCTGACGCACTAAGCAAAATGGCATCCACGGTCTTTGAGCACATGGCCAAAGTAGTCCGAGTCGAAGTTCTGAATAAAACATCTGTCCCACCCCGACAAGTAAACGTCATCCAAACAGGCAACGCGTCCTGGATGACCCCAATCAAGGCTTTCCTATCCTCTGGCAACTTGCCTGATAACAAGTCAGAAGCCCGGAAGATCAAGCACAAGGCTCTATACTATCAACTTGTAGACGATACCTTGTATCGCCGTTCCTACCTAGGGCCACCACTGCGTTGCGTAGACTCTGCAGATGCCTCTTTCCTGATCAAGATATACACATGCGGGTTGCATGCAGGCCCAAGGATGGTAGTGGCAAAGTTGATGAACGCAGGGTATTATTGGCCGGGCATGCACGTGGACGCAGTCAACAAATTGCGCAAATGTGACAGCTGCCAACGTCACGCCCCAAACACCCTGCGCCCCCAAAACAACCTGGTACCTGTCACGGCGGCATGGCCATTCCAGAAATGGGCCATCGATCTAGTAGGCCCATTCCCAATAGCACCAGGCAACGTAAAGTATTTAATCGTCGCCATCGATTACTTTACAAAATGGGTCGAAGCAAAACCTCTGGCTAAGATCGACGGCGCGCATGTCAAGAAATTCATCTGGGAATTCATTATCTGTAGGTTTGGCTAGCCAATGCAATTAGTAAGGGACAACAACACACAATTTGAGGACCAATCCCTACATGAATGGTTGACCCAAATGGGCGTCCATCAAATATTCACGTCGGTTGCGCACCCGCAAGGAAACGGTCAAGTCGAAAGGGCCAACCACACAATCGTAGAAGGCATCAAATCATGCCTCGGAACCAAGAGAACAGGGTGGATAGACGAACTTCCCCATGTAATATGGGCCTACCGCACCCTCACTAAAACCACCAACGGCGAAACGCCGTTTAGCCTCACATACGGTTCCGAAGCGGTTATTCCCGCAGAAATTGCTTGCCCCTCCGCGAGAGTATTGATGGCCGAAACAAGGGACAGCCATCAAAGAAGCCAAATACAAAACAAAACTAGAGCGCTATTACAACAAGCGCGTCAAAGAATCCGCATTCAAGGTCGGGGACTACGTTTTCCGGAACAATGAAGCTTGTTGGGTTATATTGAGACCACAGTTACCAGATTAGAGACTTTTAGTAATATATTGTATAGATTGAAATTTAAAGGACCTAGAATGTAATTATGGCATAATTATGGCAGGCCCAATGATCTTCCTATATAAAGGATGAGTGTGCACAGCATTGGGGTTAGGGTTTTGGTCATTATCTTTTGTTAGCACAAGATAGGTGCGTACTTGCTGTAATCCATGGTTCTTCAGTGTTAAATCATCAATGGAATTATCGTATTATTCATCTTGTGTGTCGGTTCTTACAATATTCATCTAGTTTCTTTTATTGTAGAAGATTAGTCACTTAAAACACCTAATTCATAGGTGTTTCTAAGTGATAACAATCTGTGCACTTACAAGATCTAGCATTTGGGACTTACAATTTGGTATCAGAGCCTCTGTGCTCTAGATTGTATCTACTTTAAGATACCAAAACCCTCATCTTGTTAGTTTTTATTATCAAGATTATTTTCTTTGTAAACTTTAAAATTTAGGTGTTTTTCTTATATTTTGGCTTCAAATCTCATGAAAAATCGTGTTTCTAAATGTTTAAAATATGTTATTTTGATCAGAAAATGGTTTGGAAAGGATTCAGCTGAGTTTTTTTGTTTGTTACAGCTCGTTTTTGCGCACTTATTTCATATATCCTGCGCACTTATCTCATAAGTTGAGCACTTGTTTCTTAGTTTGAGTACTTGGATCATATATTGCATACTTGTGACAGTGAGTACTTAAACTTGTTATTTTAGTACGCAGCTAGGGTTTCTGCGCACTTGTTGCATTTTAATTGGACTTCTGCGCACTTGTTGCATTTTAATTGGATTTCTGCGCACTTATTGCATTCTCATTGTCTTGAGTACTTATCTAGGGTTTCTGCGTACTTAAACAGAAATCTTGGATTTGTGTGCACTTACTGAAGGTGTAGTCTTGAGTACTTGGCTAGGGTTTCTGCGAACTTAAAATCTTAAACGAGAGTTTAAGTGAGTCTGCGCACTTATTTTAGTACGCAGGCTGATCAGTAAACACTGAGCACTTATAATGCCCAAGTGTTGACTGATCTGCGCACTTATCAAGAAGCATAGCCACACGTATACTTCCGAGCTGCGCACTTAACAAAGACTACAACTTGACAAGGCTGTTTATATTCTTACAGGTTGCTGCATACTTATCCAGACTGCTGTGAACTTAAGTGTGAACTTAACTGCGTACTTAGCTGCGAACTTAGCTGTGTACTTACGGACTTTGACAATTTTCTGGACTGATAACTAAAAACTGTTAAACTACATTCCTAAAATTCATCTAAATCATGGATGGTAACAATAATCAATCAACTGTTAACCCTATCACACAACAAGATCTTGAAACCGGAACCACTACCAGAGTACCTAAGTTAAAAGGTGCTGAAGATTATGGGACTTGGAAGAACAGAATGAGGTCATTCTTTTACGTCACAGACTTCACCCAATGGAACTCTATCCAGTTGGGCCCACACATTCCCATGAGAACCACTGCCACTGGGGAAGAATTCAACCCTGATCCAACCACCTACACCGATGTTGACAAACAATTACTCCAAAGAGATCACAAGGCTTATGGTGCTCTAACCATGGCCCTATCTAACGATGTTTACAACATGTTTGAAGAGTATGGCATGGCACATGATCTATGGTTTGCATTGAATGAATACTATGAAGGGAACGAAGAGATGCGCCAATACAAGCAAGACATGGTGCAAAAAGAATATGACATGTTTGGCAGTATTCGTGGGGAAAGTTTGAGCTCACACATTGATAGGTTCATGAGCATGTTGACAAAGATGAAGAAGGCTGGAATTCCTGTGAACAACAGAAATTCTATCAAGAAGCTGCTAGATTCATTGCCAAAAGAATGGAGCATCCAGTGTATGCTAATCAGAAAAGAATATCTTGACGCCCATTCTACCTTGGCTAATCTCATCAACACATTGAAGTCCTTTAAGATGGACATTACAAAGAGAGAGATGAATCAGACCAATCCAAAGGCAGTACCCATCACTGCAATGAAAAACTTGGCATTAATGACTCCAGTGGGTACAATGGGTTCAAGCTCTTCTCAGGTGTATGCTGATGGAATGATTAGTGGTGGCTCCAGTTCAGGAATGACCGTTCCATACTCTCAACCCAGTGGCAAGAATCCTCAACCCCTAACTCTCAATCCTCAACAAACAAAGCTTGCTAATGAACACGTTAAACTCTTCAATGCCTTCATGACCAGCTTTGAAGCTTTAAAGACAGGTGATCTGAAAAATGACATGATGAGCCCTGAAGATATGTATCAAGTGGATCCCGATGACATGGAGGAGATGGACCTGAAATGGCAAATGGCCATGATTACTCTCAGGGTTAAGAGATTCCAGGACAGAACAGGTCGAACGGTTGGATTGGGAAAGGCTGGGTTTGATAAATCAAAAATCAGGTGCTACAATTGCAAAACTCTTGGACACTTCAAGTATGAGTGTCCAACCTTAAATCAAGCTGAAGTTAAACCAGCAAAGAGGATTGTGGCAATTACAGATGGAGGAGAAGCCAACCAGCAGAAGGCGCTTGTGGTTCAAGACTTTGATTGGGGTGAAGAAGTTGAAGTGGCAGAGGCTGAAGTAAACAAGGCATTGATGGCGAAAATTTGCACAAAATCAACACTTGGTGTGAGTTCCTTGGAAGGGTCATCAGCTGAGATGCCAAAAGGTGAAGGGATGGAGAAGGCTGGTTTAAGAGGTGTGTTGAGTGACGACAAGGGCAAGGAGACTGCTGCTGAGGAAGCTTTAGTCGCTGAAAAGACTTCCACAAGCAAGGATGATCAACAACCACAGAGCATGCAAAAGAAGGTTAAGGAGAGAGACCTGGTAAGTATCCCGCTCAAAATAAAATCAAAGCTGTGCTCACCAAGGTGTGTTACAGCTATTGCTTACTGTTTGTCCCACAATAGGAGAATTTTAAGAGAAATGGATGACATACGAAAAATCAATACTGAAATGAAAGAAAATGAGTTAGCTTATCAGCGAAAGTTAAATGCAACAATAGCTGAAATGCACACTCTAAAAGAATTTGTTCTCAGAAAAGATTTTTTAATAAATGACTTAACTGAAAAACTAGAAAAATCTAGAAATGAGACAAATCATCTCCAAATTGTTGTGGACAAATGGAACGTAAGCAAGCATGCTCATACTGATATCCTTGATTGTTCAAGGAAATCTTTCGTCAAAGATGGAATTGGGTATAAGGATAAAAAGGGAATTGTAAAATATCTATTTTTACCCTTGAGCAAAAGTGAATATATACCCATTCCAAAACCACATCCAAAAAATGATCTTTTCGAAAAAGAATGTGTCACGTCTGAGTCACACTCTAATATAAGTAAAAGTAGTGCAGATATGACCCAGCAGGATCAGGTGGACGATGATGAAAGTTGTGGTGGTCAAACAATGGGGTTAGGTCACCCAGGTGCCAATTACTCTACAGTGAATTGGTTCATCTGGAGCCATGATAAGTCAAACACTTCTTTGAATTCGGATGACTGTAATAATTTAACTAATTTGGATGACTGTAATAGTTTATCTACGATGGATAACTGTAATAGTTTATCTAGGCCGGATGACTGTATTACTTTAACTTCTAAACTTTATTTCAAGGGTGTTGTGGACCCAAATGATAGGATGAATCCTATCAAACGATCGGATGTTTGTGTTGAAAATGTTATGTCTGTTTGTGTTGATCTTAATGATGCATTCTCTAATAATGAAAATGTATATAGACCATCTCCATTTGTTTCAGAACTAAAAAGAAACAAGTTTGGGAAATTTCTTACTGAAGAAATTCCAGAGTTTACACCATCATCAACAGATATGTCATGTTCTGAAGAATCACAAAGTGAAACAGATAACACAACTTCTGAAGAATCACAAAGTGATACAGAAAGTGACATCAGCGAGCCAGAATGCAACACAAATGAAGAATCAAGCAACAACAACAGTGATGAAGCATGTTCAACAGACAGCCCCAACTCAAGCAACGACAAGAGAAGAACATCACAACCATCATCATCCAGATCTTCTTCAAAGATCAAACCTAAACAATCTAAATGCTTTAGATGTGGAAATGAGGGACATGTGGTTAAGAATTGTCATTTGCAACCCAAACCACAAAGTGATACCAATACGCAAAAATCTTTTTCAGTTCAAATTAAAGATCTTCAAGAAACTATAAGAAGTTTTGTTAAGGCCACAAAAACTTGGAAAACACAAGAGTCAGTTTTGGGTGAAAATCACGACAGATTAAAACTAAAACAGACCTGGATTCCAAAAGTTACATAAATTATGGTCTGAGTCGTGACTGTACATAGTGTCTCGTATATTTATCTGTATATTTCTCTTGTTTTATGTGTTTTCAGAATAAGCTACAGAAATGGTTGATTGCCCTGATGAGATATCTGTGGCACGTTGATAGCGGGGCATCAAGGCACATGACGGGACTAAAAGAACTCCTTAAAAACTATCGATTCATTGATGGAGAATTTGTTGCTTTTGCCAGCAACGAGAAAGGCGGAAAGATAGTTGGGATAGGGGACGTGATTTCTGATGCATTGACTTTAGAAGATGTGAACTATGTTCCAGAATTGTGTTACAATCTGTTGAGTGTATCACAAGTCTGTGACAAAGGAATCTCAGTGTTATTTAATGACATGGAGTGCATCTTTCTAAAGCCAGGATTCATTCCTCCTACTAATATGATTATGCTTAAAGCTCCTAGACAAAATAATACTTATGTGATAAACATGAGGGATGCAAAGTCTGAATGTCAAATGACATGCTTACTTTCTAAAGCATCCGAGTCAGAGTCACTGCTATGGCACAGGCGATTAGGACATGTTAACTTCAAAAATATTAATAAGCTTTCAAAACTAAATCTTGTCAGAGGTCTTCCTTCTAAGGAATTCCCCTTTTCTGAAAAATGCTTAGCATGTGCCAAAGGAAAACAACACAAAAAGTCACATAAGTCCAAAGCTGTGAACTCTATAGACTCACCTCTTCAATTATTGCACATGGATCTGTTTGGTCCTATTAGTGTTAAAAGTCTAGCTAAAAAGTCTTATTGTTTGGTGATAACAGATGATTTTTCCCGATTCACATGGGTGTACTTCTTGGAATACAAAAGTGAAGCTGCTGAGATTCTGATGCTGTTTGTTCCTCTCATTGAGAACATAATAAAGACAAAAGTTAGATCAATCCGAAGTGATCACGGAACCGAATTCAAGAATCAAAGTTTCGTGACTTTCTGCAACAACAGAGGAATTCATCTTCAGTACAGTGCTACGAGAACTCCTCAACAGAATGGTGTTGCTGAAAGGAAAAATCGTACACTTATTGAGGCGGCCAGAACCATGCTTATCGACTCTAAACAGCCTATCATTTTCTGGGCTGAAGCTGTGAATACCGCCTGTTATGTTCTTAACAGAGTCTTAATTGTAAAGACGCGCGGGAAAACAGGTTATGAGTTGCTCTTTAAAAGAAAACCTTTGATTGACTACTTCAGGCATTTTGGATGCTCATGCACGCTACTTAACAACTTCGAGAACATAATGAAGTTCGATGCAGTTGGAGATGAGTGCTTCTTTGTTGGATACTCCTCAAGTCAAAAAGCTTATAGAGTGTACAACAAACGAACCAAAATGGTTCTCGAGTCTTTTTATGTTGATTGGCAGGAATCCAACTCTACCAACACAGGAGCCGATCCTGACTAGTTCTTTGACATGGATGTTGTTTTCAACAATTTCAGCATCATTGATGAACAACCATCTGAAAATCAAGCAACCGATCCTTCTCCTCATGAAGATACTCTTTACTCTTCCGAAGACGATGCAGCACCTTTCACCACCCGCTTTTCTCCACTCGTAGTTGATCCAATTGTTCCCCTTCAGACCACAAATGGTGATGCAACTGTTGAAACTACTCCATCTCCTGAAGATACTCCAGCTTCAGAAGAAACATCTTCAGTACAACAGTCTGCAAATGATCCATCCAGTTCGTCAAACTCCTACAGATCACCTTTCCAATCTGCCTTCCCTAATTCAAGAAGAACCAAACATGGGATTTAAGTCTTCTAAGGACCACCCTGTGGAGAACATCATTGGACCAATCTCTGAGGGTGTTCTTACTAGAAATCAGGCAGCCAAACTGAATATTGCACTTTTAGCCTTCCTATCTCAGACGGTACCTTTCAGCATTGAAGACGTTGTCAGAGATGCAAGTTGGGTTGAAGCCATGCAGGATGAGCTGTATCAGTTTAGAAAGCTAAAGGTTTGGGAACTTGTGGACTTACCTGAAGGAAAGTATCCTATCGGAACAAGATGTGTTTTTCGCAACAAAATGAATGAACGAGGTGTAGTAATTAAGAACAAGGCTCGTCTGGTTGTTCAGGGCTTTCGTCAACAGGAGGGCATTGATTATGAGGAAGTGTTCGCTCCAGTTGCTAGACTTGAAGCCATACGTATCTTCCTAGCATACGCCTCATACAAGAACTTCAAAGTCATTCAAATGGATGTGAAGAGTGCATTTCTGTACGGGAAGATCAAAGAAGAAGTCTATGTTTGTCAACCCCCAGGTTTTGAAGATCCTCATCATCCTAACAAGTACTACAAACTGGATAAGGCTCTCTATGGACTTCATCAAGCTCCTCGAGCTTGGTATGAGACCTTATCTTCATACTTGCTGCAGAATGGGTACACAAGAGGGAAGATCGACATGACTTTGTTCACCAAAGAAGTCAACAAACACTCTATTCTTGTTCAGATTTATGTTGATGATATTATCTTTGGCTCCACTGATGAAAACTTATGCATGGAATTTGAAAGCATCATGAAGTCTCAATTTGAAATGAGCATGATGGGAGAATTATCGTTTTTCTTAAGCTTGGAAGTGCAGCAGAAAGAAGACGGAATTCTCATCCATCAAGCAAAGTATACAAGAGACATTCTGGCAAAATTCAACATGACCGACTGCAAGCCGTCCAATACTCCTTTTGTGGCTCAAACAACACTTGTACCAGATCTTCAGGGGCCTTCAGTGAATCCTCACACTTATCGATCAATGATCGGCTCCCTGATGTATCTAACAGCTAGCAGACCAGATATCATGTGGGCAGTTGGATGCTGCGCGCGTTTTCAGTCCAATCCTAAGCAATCGCATGAGACTGCAGTGAAAAGAGTCTTCCGCTACCTCAAAGGAACACCAAAACTTGGTTTATGGTATCCTAAGAGTGATAACTTTGATCTAATTGCTTACTCTGATAGTGATCATGCAGGTTGTAGGATCGACAGAAAATCTGTCTCTGGTGGCTGTCAATTTCTGGGTAACCGGCTAGTGTCTTGGCAGAGCAAGAAGCAAACCACCGTGTCCATCTCCACTGCTCAGGCCGAGTACACAGCTGCATCCAGTTGTTGCTGTCAGGTGTTATGGATCCAAAATCAGCTTTTGGACTACGGTTTGAATGTCATGCATACACCTATTTTTATTGATAATGATGCATGTCGTGACATCGTGAAGAATACAATTGATCATTCTAAAACCAAACACATTGAAATTCGGATTCATTCAATTCGCGATGCGCACGACAAAGGGTACATACAGGTGTTGCCTATCGATACTGCTGATCAAAAAGCAGATATCTTTACAAAAGCTTTCGATAAAACCTGGTTTCATCAGTTGCTTTCATGGCTTGAGATGATATATTTTGAATAATAATAAAAAAAAATTAATTGTGTATATTTTATAGAAAAATCTTCTTTTCTTTTAAAACAAGATTTTTGGGGGAGAAAGTAAACCGGTCTATTCTCAATGCAAAATTAATTCAGGAAATGATAGGAACTAATCATATCTCGTCAGCATGTGAATAGGACCCAGAGGATGTTGTGGCCTCAAGCAACGATGTGTCGGTAGATTCAGCCTGGAATCAAGTAAACTGCCACTAGGTGATTAACAATGAAGATCTACACGGAAAGTTGGATTCCCACTATGCTTTAGGTCTGCACAAGCTGAGTCCGGTCATACATAGGTTGAGAAATTAAAAGACACAGAAAATTTTGTGCATAGGTAAATCAAAAGACACCTAAGAGTGCAAGCTACCAATGCGGGGCTAAGAAAAACAAATTTTTTTGAAAAACTGAGCAGCAAAAGACACGCAATGTTAGTGACGTGCAAACATATATAGATAGCTCATCAAACGATCAGATGATCATCTTCTCTGCCTTTGGTAACATAGACCTGAAGCTCTCATCATCTGATCAAGATAATGATCATCTTCTCTGCTTATGGTAACATAGACCTGAAGCTCTCATCATTATATTTCAATAAACCTTAAGGATCGGTAGGCCAATACCTAGCACACTGTGGGGTCCATAAAATTTTCGTCAATATTACCGAAAAACATGATAAACAGCATCGCCAAACACATGTTGAAAGAGAAAAGGCATGGATTTACGTGGACAAGCATACCGACAATTGTTCTTAGGCTGCAGCTATCCAACGGGAAGTTGAAACGGGTTCTGGCAGGTACGATTAGTATGATCTTGAATGCAGAAGGTAAGACTTGGTAAAACCCCACTTATTACAATGGATTTGGGATTTAAAACTACTTATTGGGCCAAATTGTCATATCTGCGTACTTATTGGGCCCTGCGCACTTAACTCAAGTGCGCAGGCCCAAGTGTTGATGTATATATATACCAAGTCAAAAGTGGTCAAAAAGTTTTATCCTCCTTAACACTTTTTACTAACCCTAATTTTCATCAAAACCTCATCATCTTCACCGTTCATTATCATCTTCATCATCATCATCACATCTAATCACCCCAAAATACCTTCATAATCCCAAATTAAACCTCATTTCTTTCTTCGTTTGCTGATTATACTCACTGATTAAGGTAGATTTTTGTGTTATTAATGGTTCATTGACTGTGATTACAGGGTATAAATAGATGATCAAGATGCATCAGTGGGGATTTAGTTGTATTATGGGTTTTTGAATTCTTGAAGATCTGCGCACTTGATATATGAACAAGTGCGCACTTGTCTCATAGAGACTGCACACTTGTCTCATAATCATACAAGTACTCAAAAACCCTAATATGCTGCGTACATGCTGTGTGAACTTAAATCTTGAACGAAGGTTCAAGTGTCTGCGTACTTGCCTAGTACGCAGACCTGACTGGCTTGCTAAGGGGTTACCATGCCCGGGTGGACTTGCACTGCGCACTTGTATTTGGTTTGAGTACTAACCAAGTGCTCAGTCAAGCATGTGCGCACTTGACTGAGCACATGACTATGTTGACTTTGATTGGACCTGCGCACTTGACTTGGAATGCGCACTTGATAATCTTGAACACTTGGACTTTAAACAACATGACATTCATCTTGACTATTAACACACTTGAACGGACTGCGAACTTAAACCCGGACCTTAATGATCTAACAAATGAAATTCAAACGTACCATTGACACCGATGACACCAATCCATCAAATCTTAATCCAATGACTGTTAAAATTTAAAACCTAAAAAATATTAATAAAATCTAAGTCTAAGTTTGTTGTCCGTCTAAGTTTAAGTCTAAAGTCAGTTATCGAAGATCTAATTGGCTTTTCGTGCTCTTGGTTAAACAGATGGCACTTGACTGGGATCCTAGAGGCATGCACAACCAACCGATGAATCTCGATACTGATGATGCCAAGTTTAGAGATGTAGTGACTTGGATAAGACGAAGCAAAGTCGGATTTGCTGTGCAGAACGTTGAACCAGTCTACGTTTCCCACATTGAAGATTTCTGGAGATCAGCTCGAGTCGAAACTGTATCAAGAGTGAAGAGAATCAACGCAACGGTCCGAAACAAGCCTGTAATCATTACTGAGGACACCGTTCGAACCGTACTAAAACTGCAAGATCAACCAGGAACTGTCCGATTCATGTCTAAAGCGGATATCCACCAACAATTCAGGATATTCGGCTACAAGGGTGACTTTGACAAGAGAGGTGATTTCAAGAAGAGCCAACTAACAAGAGACTGGAGACTTATCAGTCATGTATTCTTAATGTCTCTATGTCACAGAAAGGGAGGCTACAATGCTCTTAGTGCTGAATAGTCGACATCGATGATAAAGATCTGCAAGGACAAAACGTTCAACTTGTCAGGCATGATCTTTGACTACATGGTGAAGAACGCAGATGCTGGTTCAGGGAAGTGGGCTATGTACCCAAGGTTTGTACAGATGATGATAAACACTCAACATGAGGGTCTGCCTGTCGGTGACGAATACATATTCACCAGAGGGGCACGATTCTTCACAGAGTGCAACACACCTGACTGGGAACCAATGCTGGAAAACATGTATGCGGCCCAGCGATATCCTGTTGTTATGGAGCTGTACAACAAAATCAGGAAGAGAAGGTAAGATGCTGCAGAACCCCGACAACAATCCAGAGCTGCTCCTGCACCTGGATCATCTGAACCCACTCCTTCAGCCCAGCCGACTGCTGAAGAGATTGCCCTAGAAAAATCAAGGGGCAAAAGAGTGGCGACTGAACCTGCTCCATCAAAACCTAGCAAAAAGAAAAGACCAGCAGGTTTGTTACAAGAAGGGAGAGACACTTTGACACCTGAGCAACTTGAAACTGCTGCAGCGTTACAAGAAGTTGCTGAGTTTGAAAGGGCAGCGAGAAAGAGAAGAAGAGAACAGCTACCTGAATCAGAGATTCCTCGTGTTGTGACTCAGGAGGATATTGAGGGACAAGCGGTCTTAGAAGACATGTTTGGGCCAGAACAACCGAATCAACCAGGGCCTTCCACTGCTGCTGCTCCTGCCCTCAAAGCTCCATCCCAGAGATCAGCCGAACCATCCTCATCAGCTCCTGCTGCACCTCGTCGCAAACCGGTGCATCAGGAACTATATGAGAAGCTTGTCAAAGAGGTCGGTAAAACTGCTGCCAGGGAGATCTGTACTTTAAAGAGCGACGTGCACAACAACCAGGAGCTTAGAAAGAAAGTAAAGAAGCTCAAACACAAGAATCGGAACATGGAGAAAATCATTAAAGATCAAAGATACATCATCAAGTTTCAGAATGAAGTTCAAATGCAGATGTTTGAGATGTTCCAAGAATTCTAGAAGGAACTAACAGGTGCTCCCAGCGCTACTTTTGATGAAACTTTCGATTTCGGAAAGTTTTTGGAGAAGGAGAAAGAGAAAGAAAGGATCGCCGAGGAAAGTGAGGTTGATGAAGTAAGCGAAGATGAGATGCCAGAGAGATTTGTGGAGATGGGAATGGACGAAGAAGTGGTTTATGAGACATTTGATGGGCACAAGTTGGATCCCGAAAGATCAACTTGGTTTCCACGAAAGCCCATCACCATTCCAGCCCTACATCAGAATATCCATCACACCAAGTCTGCTCACCAGGAGAATATCATCTCCTGGAAATATGATGAGGAAAAGAGATTGTTTGCTGTGAAAAGGAGAGGGGGAGTGATACAATATTTCAAAGGTCAAAAGGAGCTGAAATCTCTCCCCCGATGGGATATCAGGGAGCTCAGCAGGGCCCCTTTCATCAATCACTCCCTCGACTCCCAGGCTGCCATGGTCGAGAGGTTTATCAAGAAGGAATGCGACACAGATTTCCAAATCCTAAAGCCGCAGAAACCAAGAAGGAGAATCTCGAAGAAAAGAATCGATCCAGCAACCGGTCGTGGGATGATAACATATGTGATCGACCCTCCACAGGTCGTCACACGAGTCCCTATTAGATCTGAGCTTCCAGTGATGTTGAGGAATTTCAAGAAATGGTTTTACGACAGCAACACCGGTGAAGCTGTCATTAAACTGCAGAACGATTCAGAGGCTTTAAGGATTTTGGATCCAGTGGACGTGTTTGCACTCAACTTGTCAAATCTGAATATGCTGTTTGCAAATCAGATCAATGTGGGTGCCGGGAACACGTTGTTTGAAGAAGCTGTGTTGTTTAGAAGGGCTGTGGATAGAGCCATGAATCTGAAAAGAGAGCTGCTTGAGATAATCGACAGGATCAATGCAGCAGATAAAGAAAAGGAGGATAGAGAGAAGGCTGCTGCTGCTGCTGCTAGTGCAGAAACTACTCAACCTGAAGTCGAGACTGCTTCAGAGGCACATACTGAAGAACCTGCACCAGTAGCCGATCCTGAAGGAACTGCAACAGAATCAACTCAAGCTCCTCAAGCAACTGAAGAAGATCCAGTCGCGTTATACATGCAAGACCCCCCGAACAGGTTGAGGGGGAGGAAAGCGAGGTGGAGATAGATTAAAGATTGAAGAACTGGTAGCTGTGGTCTAGGGGGAGTATTGTTGGGTTATATTGAGACCACAGTTACCAGATTAGAGACTTTTAGTAATATATTGTATAGATTGAAAGTTAAAGTACCTAGAATGTAATTATGGCATAGTTTTGGTTGCCTAACCCTAATCTGCGCACTTAAGTGCACGGGCTCTACGCACTTAAGCTAAGTGCGCAGGCCCAATGATCTTCCTATATAAAGGATGAGTGTGCACAGCATTGGGGTTAGGGTTTTGGTCATTATCTTTTGTTAGCACAAGATAGGTGCATACTTGCGGTAATCCATGGTTCTTCAGTGTTAAATCATCAATGGAATTATCGTATTATTCATCTTGTGTGTCGATTCTTACAATATTCATCTAGTTTCTTTTATTGTAGAAGATTAGTCACTTAAAACACCTAATTCATAGGTGTTTCTAAGTGATAACAATCTGTGCACTTACAAGATCTAGCATTTGGGACTTACAAAGATTCCAACGCCGAAAAGGCTGGAAAACTAGCTCCTACTTGGGAAGGTCCATACAAAGTACAAGAAGTATTGGGCAAGGGCACTTACGCACTAGAAAGACTGGATGGCACACCTATCCCACGATCTTGGAACGGCGCGCAACTCTGGCGCTGCTATTTGTAACATGCTTGTAATACGGCTACACATGTCGTCCCATCTATCAATGAAAAATGGTTTCCTATATCTGTATTTCTACTTGTTTTTTCCGCGCCAGGGTCTTCAAGACTTGGACAAAACCCTTGTCGGACCAACACTGTTGACTGTCAAAGCCAGGCAAGTCTTCAAGACGCGCCCTGAGCGCGTCGGACTTGCACAAACTTGCGCACAGCACAACATTCTATGGTCTTCAAGACAGGTTTACTTGCCAGACCTTACTGACGCGTAAAACGTGTATACGTGGAAAACCTTTGTCTTCTAGACTTGTAAAACACAAGTCAGACAAGAGGAACGCACACTACACAAAAGCGAAGTCAATGGTCTTCTAGGCAAGGCCATCATGCGCCCAACTCGGACCCTCTAGCACAAGTCGCGCCTTGCTACAGTCTTCAAGGCAAAAGTATATTTACACTTAGACGCCGGACTGTCTAGCCAGACGCACGCCCTAACTTCTACTTACACACCAGGTGACGACTTGGTTAAATAAGTACACAGAAGTTAGAGTGAGAAAGCTAACACGATATAACAAACCACAAATCTTTCATTAATTTACGGGAATTAAAAACCCTTTCATATTTACAAATAATTACAAGTCATCAAAAATGAAGACGCCTATTCGTCAGGCAAAGTAGAGGCACCCTCGCCAGAAGCCTTCTGGCACATCTCTTCTTGACGCTTCTGCTCCGCTTCCCGCGCCAGCTCATCGGATTTTTCTATAAAATACTTAAGGGCAGCAGGAGGGTCCGCATTACGATTGCAGTCAGCAATCACTTGAAGGATGGGGAAGTTAACCTTCTCAAACTTGACTAGCTCCGCTTCATACTCCTCCTTCAAGGGCTTCTCATAATGCTCCGCGAGGTCAAGGCGCCCATTGTTTTGAGCCGCCAAGAAACCATCCTCATAGCCCTCCCCATACCCATAAGCTTGGGCGCTGGCAGCTATGGCAGCAACTTGGTCGCCCAATTTGGGCTCCTGTCAGAAACGCTTAAAGATCTGCAAGAAGACAAACAGTTAGCAATAAATGGCAAAAATAGGTCAAGGCAAACAAGAGGGAAACTAAGGTCACTTACCCCCTCAATCCCAGTAGTCATTAGCCAGCGGATAGAGTCCTGCATTTGACTCTGAACAGCTACCGCCTCCTCTAAGAGCCCCCTTGTGGCTTCACATTTTTTTAACGGAGGCGGCACGGGCCTGCTCGGAGGAGCCAAGATCTTGCTCCAGATCCTCCTTTGCATTTAGGATCTGGACCCTCTCCTGTTCCAAAAAGGAGACGCGCTCAGTGGCTTCAACATGTTGAGCATCTTTAGACTCAAGTTCCAAGCGTTTCTCCACGTACTTGGCAATTTTTTCAGAAAGGGCCTTGGATTTCTCCTCAAGCTTTCGGGTCTCAGCCCGCCTTGCCTCTTAAGCCTCAGCCAGCAGCTCCTTCAAGCGCATAGTATCCTCATTACTACGCTTCCAGGACTCCGACCACCGCCGCCTCTCCACCGCCGCATCCCCTTCAAGTTTGGCTACCTTCTCTTCAGCTTCATGCGCGCGGCGATGATACTTGGAGATTTCCACCTTGAAGGCAGCCTCCCTTTCAGCGAGGCCCGCCTTCTCTGACTCCAGGCGCTCAATGTCGCGTCGCACCGCTGCATCACGGCGACGTAATGAGTCCATAATGGACAGTTGAGTTGCCTAATTCACACATAAAGCGGAGAGTTGGAAAACAATGTATTCTCCCTAACTGCCCAGCGAGGGCGCCAAATGGTGTCACCGCCTGCCCAGCAAGAGCCATCATAAGCTGGCTCCCTACCACCAGTGCCAGAAGACTCACGCCTAGTCTGGCGTGAGCTCTGCCCAGCACTTCCGCCACCCATCTCCAAGAGCGCCCTCTCAAAGCCATCATGTTCATGAGCCATCCCTTGAGCCTCAACATCGGAGCACTCTTTGGCCTCCCTCTCCTTCAAGAGACGGGCTTTTTCCACCAGGAATTGTTGCTCTTGGAGACGTAGGCGCTCCGCCTCAGCCTGTTTCTCCGCCTCAGCCTTTTTCTTAGTCTCATTGGCGGCGGAAATCTTCTCAGCCTCGGCCCTCCGAAGAGCTTCATTGGCAGCCTCCTATTTTTGAACCTCCTCCTTCTCCCTCCAAAGCCTCTCCTCTTCAATCCTAGCCGCCTCAGCGGACGGAGACACGGGAGAAGGAGTAGGGATAATCTTAGGCGCAACTGCAACAAAGGAAAATAAACATACTGAGGGCGGAACAAATGAAAAAACTTGAAAATAATGAAGGTAAACTCACCAGACACCTTCTTCTTAAGCAGCTTCTGGAACAGAGGCTGACGAGTAGGGGCAACGCCAATACCCACAGAAAACACCGGCGCAACCCCCTCTTGCGCCCCACCACCGGGGGAAGGGGACTTCTCCTTACCAACATCCCCAAGGGTTGCCTTGGGGGCTGTAGCTGTGTCAGAGGGTGGGGTAACACCCTCACCGCCAGTAGGCATAGTGGGCGCATCCTTTGATGTAGCAGCGCTGCTGGCAGTGGCGCCGGTGGCACGTTTCTTCCTCTTCTGCAGCTTAGAGGAATCATCTTCATCCTCATCCTCAGACGTGGGCCCATCTCTTCTTCGACGGCGCCCCTTGATAGCCTCCCCTACTAAAGCGGAAGATGCTGAGTGAGAACCGGAAACAGGCTTCATCCCATATTTATGTTTCCGCGGAGCGTGCTTCCAACGACCACGCCCCGCAGAGGCCTTCACAGGATGAACAACCTCCACTGAAGAATCAGCAGAGTCATCGCCAAAAAGGCTGACCAACAAAGGATCACAAGACTCACCAGTGGTACAGTAAGGCTTAGGCGCGCTGGTAAGGTCGGGATAGTAAAAGCGATCAGCAAACCCCTCCAGACAAGACACCTGGCCCTCAGCCAGCGCCCTCCACTTGATACCCTTCTCTTTGCGGGCGGCATAAAATTGAAATTTGCTCACACCTACAGTTGCAACACGGTTGGTAAGACTTCCTACAAGAAACAAGCATATGTAAACGAAGACACTTACCTTCCTAAGCTATATAGGGCTCCTTGCCCGCCCGAATGCCAATGCGGCTAATACCCAGCAGGAGGAAAATCCCCTCAGTCAAACCCTTGATCTCCAATTTCGTTGCGTTGGAGGTAAGGGTAAAAAACCAAGGCTGCGCCTTGTAATCCTTCAACACCGCCATGTCTACTACACGTTGCCCATCGGCAATCACCTTCCATGGTAGCGCAACGGGAATAACACCCCTCTTAACAAAGAAGAACCTTTCCTTCGCCCAGTGAAGAGATTTAGGGGTGTGGGTAGCCATCGGCGGCACCTTTGGGCAGGGCTTGAAAGAGAACCACATCTCATCCCGCGCAAGAAAATAAAACACATTGAACCTCTCCACAGTCGGTTCAATCTCCAGCGCATGGCAAGAAGCCTCAAAATGAACTAACCTCAGCATCCCAAAGGCGGTCAGTTGTGTGGGCCCAACACCATAAGCCACAAGTGTATCTATCTGGAAGCGGGTGCAAGGAAGGCGGAACCCACACTTAGTGAAGTGGGCCTCATACAAGGCAATATGCCCACTATCAGTAGATAGAACGGTATCGGCCAGAGACGGCAATACCGGTTCCCACTCCGGCATGATCCCATATACCTTGCAAAACTCGTCAAAGGAAGTCTGATTCCGAACACAGTAAGTGTTGGTCATCAGCTTCCTCTCCTTGATCTTCCCCTATTCCACCGTCACCTCCTCCTCAACCTCCTCCACCGCCGGCCCCTTACCCAAAGCATCCCTAGAGTGCGACTGACTCACGGACAAGTCAGACATCTTGTAACAAAGAGAAATAAGTAAAAAAGAAACCGGAAACTAGGAAGTTTACCGGAAAACTTGAAGATCCACCGGAATCTTCAACGGAAAACTTGAAGGTGGAGGGGAATGTTAAAAACAACAACAAGAACAACAAAAAGAATAACGACAAGAAGATGACCAAATGTGAAGTTTCAACAATAAATCTTCAAGATTATGAAAATCTTTGAAGATTGAACGGAAACTTCTAAGGTTCACCGGAGAAGAAAGGAAAAACAAGAACGGAATATGAAAAGAAATGTGAGAGAGTAACCGCTCATGGAGTCTCAATGAGACTTATATACCCATTGCATTAATGACGGTGGGACCCACAGGGATAAACAAACCGTCATAACTTTTTCAAATTCAAGAGCCCAGATGACGCCACGTGTCGCATGCGTTAATAGACGGCCCAGATCAACACGGGGAACCACTCCAAGATGTCACTCCGACGGATGGGCGACACGTGTCAACAGATGTCACCCTTTCTGAAATGTCAAGCGCGTGGAAAACCACGCGCCTGACACAACACACGTGCCGCACGACACGTGGCACCTTCTGAACCACAAGGAAGCCAGTTGAAGAGCGTGGCGACAAACGCGCCTGACACCAGACGAAAAGTTGGTAACTGTACCCTAATGATGTGACTCACACTAGTCAGCACAACAGACAACAACCTGACACGTCAGCAACCTTTAAGCTTCCCTTTGAAGAAACTGATCATTCGAATTCCAGGCGCATTAACCCCAATTTATGAGAGACAAATTGATGGCCAATGATTCAAAATTTACTACAACTCCAGACCCGCATTAATCACCAAAGAGCATTAAATTCAATGGCGCAAGTTTGACGTAAAACCATAATAGACGTTCCCCGCCCAACTCCTGGCGGAACACGTCTTCCCCAGCGCAAACTTGACGTAAAACCAAAAAAGACGTTCCCCGCCCAACTACCGGCGGAACAGGTCTTCCACAGCGCAAAGTTGACGTAAAACCAAAAAAGACGTTCCCCGCCCAACTCCTGCGGAACACGTCTTCCCCAGCGCAAACTTGACGTAAAAGCAAAAAGACGTTCCCCGCCAAACTTCTACACAAGTCGTGGCGGAACACACCAATGACTACAAGTTTCCGAAGCAACCAGAAGCAGATGAGCTTTCATCCGCAACTCAACATTTTGAGTCCAGAATTCCACCTGCTCTCCATAGAGAACAGGAGAAGCCCTGGACTAGGGGGACTTGAAGGGATAGGGAGCCTAATCCAGAGGGAGGCAGCATCCCTATCCCCACAATCCGGAATACTGGCGCCGTGTTACCTCCGTAGCGCTGGCAAGGTAGGAAGTTAGCCAGCGCGCAGGGTCACCAAATGATAAGCAACAAACAGCAGCTGATACGCGCGTGTGCCCACGTGCGGAATCTTCCCTTACTACTTCCGGTACGAGGTACAGGAGATCACAAAAGGAAGATTCAGCAACGTTCTTGACAGAGTACGCGCCAATGGCAAGATGACAAGTGGCAAGGCAGGTACAACCACTACTGACAGGAACGGCGACATGACTGTGCTCACGCTTCCACCATGTCGTCGTCAACAGTAAACAGCCGACATCCCTTGCCATTGTCAGACGTCAAATCAAGTGGTAAAGGCAGGGTCAACAACTGTAGCCAGGGTAAGGCCGCTGTTCACCAGTCGGAGGCTGCCACGTGTCCGCCTCGAGCGATGAACATGCTGTAGCTTGACGTCATCCACAGTGATCTGCCTTTTTCCGCCATTTTACTGAAGAGCCTGGACTTGGGCCTTAGCTGGGCCTAAGGGGGAATAACTTCTCGTGGGCCTCTTCATCAGGTCCACGAGTTCTCCTATAAATAAGGATAGTCATCTCCTTGAAGAGGGATCAGAAAATACTCATTGTAACCTAATACTAGTCTCTTGTATTACTCGATCATTAATAATATTCCGGCTAGTTACAGTGGACGTAGGTCATTTCCAACCGAACCACTTACATCTTGTGTCGTTACTCATTCAACACACACACGCACTCACTCATTATTCTCACTCGGGTTAAACCTAGAGGTTTGGGTAAAGGATTATACCTGACGTTACGTAAGTATACACCACACGGGGATTAGTGATAATCACCGTGATACTTATTGTTTCTTCAGGGATGCTTTGAAAGAACAATTTAGTCGGGCTGAAGAGGTTATTGAAAACAACCTTGAAATACTTAACCAACAATATGAAACATTCAGTCATGTAAAGGGAGAGTCATTAACTCAACAATTGAGAGGTTTAACTGTCTCATTAGTGAACTAAAACTGGTGGGTCTAAATTATCCTAATTCAACTTTGAACCATAGGTTTTTAAGATCATTACCAGACAAATGAGACACTATTGCTATAGTTATGAGAAACTCAACTGGATTCAAGAACCTATCTCTGACCCAGCGTCATGTTAAGCTGTTGACCTATGAAAGAGAACTTAACCAGAAAAAGAAGTTTCAGGACTCTGGAAAAGTGTCTGATGATTATGTTTTTGGTAACACAGCACTTTTGGGTTAGGAGGAGGTGCCTGGTACTAATAAGGATCAGAGTTATAATCATTTCATTGACATAACTTCAAGTTTTAACTTCGGTTTTAACACTGATTCTTATTCACCCAACTATGCTTTTGCAGCAAGTGGTGGTGATATCCAGGCATTTGATAACATATCCTTTGAGTATAATGAACTTCAATATTTTGACCTTGATGATTTGGAAGAAATGTACATAATGCACCAATTGGCTCTGCTCAGTGTTAGAACTAACAATTTCATCAAGAAAACTAGCAGAAGATTTCTAGGGTTAACTAGCAGGTCAAAGGTGGGGTTTGATAAATCTAAAGTTAGGTGTTATAAATGTCAAAGACTTGGTCATTTTTCTAGGGAATGTAGGAGTCAACATGGTACACCTATGATTACCTATCCAAATCAAAGGCCACGGCCAAATACTTATCAGGTTTCCCATAATACCCCTAGACCAAATGTGCAAAACACTACTCATTTTGCACAGTCCTCATCCACTGTTCCTCAGATTCACTATGTTCAAAACCCTGTTTCTTAGGCACAAATTCCAATAAGTGCTACTCCACCCTCTGCCCCTGCAGAGACCAGTCAACAGAATTTCTTTACACAAGGCTTTGTTGATTGGAGCAGTTTACCAGATGAGTTAATAGATGAGAATTTTGCTCTTGTTGCCAAAGCTGAAAATGAACCAGAAAATTTTTGTTTCATGGCTTTGGACACAATAGTAGAAGAAGTTGAATCTGAGGAGGTGGTGTCTGAATCTAAAAATGTGACTAATGATATTGTTGATGTAGTAGTTCCAGATGAAAAGCCTGAAGAAGAGGTTGTGAATCTCTCAGATCCATGGGGTGAAAATGATTGTGAGTGCAAGTGTGATTGTGCATTGATGGCTGCTACTAAGGTATCTCCTCAAATCTTAAATTATTTGTGTTCAAACAATTGTGTAATAGCATTTGCTAACATTAAAGAGGTAAATGAAAACCTTAGGAAGAAAATTTTAGATGATGAAGTTCAATTTGTAAAACTTTCAAAAGAGGTAAAATCAAAATTGACTGAAAAAGAATCTGAAATCAGCATTTTAAAACATGAAGCACATCGAAAATCATCAAAAATCCAGTCTCTCTTTCCACCACAAAGCATATCGACATCAAGCATCATTTTGTAAGAGATGGCTATGAAAAAGATTTGATTTCTCTGCACCATGTTCCAACAGAGGATCAGCTGGCAGATGTGTTGACAAAAGCTTTAGACACATCTACCTTTGAAAAACTGATATCTCGGATTGGTATGCTAAACATGGATTACCAACAAAAATGTTTTCTTAAATAAAAACATTAAAATGTTTTCAGAAAATCAAAATCCATCCTTAAAAATAGCTTTTGGGTTGAAAATCTGTTAAAGATAAAACAACCACTGTTTCATCCATTCTATCATCTGTTGGTTGAAAAATTTGTTTCAAACATCTGATCAAATATATAACTATATTAAAAAAAACTCTCAACAGCTGTTTGCCATGTATGTTCCATCAGATGTTTGCCACGTCTGCTATCAAAAGCAGAGCTTTGGCCACATCAGTGGTTTCATCAGAAGCTATAAAAACCAAGTTTTCCACCAACAGTTGTTACACTGTCTCATTGTATTCAAAATACTGAAACCGCATTCTTCAACCTTTAACCCTCATACAAATTCCTTCCATCATTTGACTCGAACTCCATTAAAATGGATCTTCAAGCAAAAGCCCCTCACAATTACCTTCCCTATCTGGTTAAAACAGATGAAAACACTCTGTTCCACACCACTATTGACATCTTCCTCCAATCCAAATACCTGTCAATCTTCTCCGCTGATGCACCCATATATATTGATACTCTTCAAGAAATCTGGTTAAATGCTGAGTTTCTACTTCAAGACAAAAAGCCTAAAAATATTATTTCAAAAATTGGAGACACAAATATCACCATATCCCCCCAACTCATATCCACAACCTTCTCTCTGAATGACTTGGCAGGTAAGGATTCTTTCTTTAAGGCTGAACTTCACATTGAGTTTCAGGAAAGGGGTTATGATTCACATATGACTGGATCAACACTTTATAAAAAAAAATTCCCTCCAGTCATGAAATTTTTCTTTCATACACTCCTTATCTGTCTCTCTACTAAAACCAACTCTTTCAATGAAATCCCATTGAAAGTTCAGTACTTGGGATATGCAATGTTGTCAAAATCTGACTACAATCTATCTCAGGCTCCGTTTCTAGATTTAGTAGCAAATGTGAAGGGAGTCAAGTCTGGGTCAAACAATGCTTTTCTCTTGTACCCAAGACTTTTAAGTGTAATCCTACAAAAGGTTTTACCTGAAAATGATTTTAAAAAGGGAGAATTTCTTCAAATGAAGAGTCTCTCTCAAGAAACTTTTACAAGAATGTTGGGTCCAAACACCCAAGAAAAAGTGTCAAAAGTCCAAGTTTCCAAAACACAAGCATAGAGTGTTAAGACAACAACTGTTGTCAAAACCTCTGTTACTGAGCCCACTGCTCCTGGTGATCATGGCACTACATCCAGTGCTGTGAAACCCACACCAGCCACTTCCAAAAAGAAGCATCCATCAACAAAATACCCCCAAATCTAAAAAGGGTCCTCTGGAAGATGAGATACTAGATGCAAACCCTGTTGTAACACAAAAGCAACAACAAACCATTGTTTGTACTTCCTCTCAACAGTTGGAGATATCTCAACCTAGCCAAAATCCTCATGAATCCTCACAAAAGGATCATGTTGTAAGCCAAGGGAAAACACATCAAGAGGCATATGAGTTACTTGACCATATGTTCAAAAGCCTTTCTCCCGAGGCTGCTTCTCTTTTCACTCCTCCACCTTCACCATCACATGTCCTCCCTACCATGCAACCATTGTTCGAAGCTATTAATAAAACTCATGACAATCCCAGTTCCTCTCCATCACCTATCACTAAGAGTATACACCAACAAGTGATTGGGCCTGAGGAAAATCAACTAGCTAGCCCACGAACAGAGGAGGTTACACCTCTTGAGTTACATGTAACTCAAGGTGGTATTTCAAGTGAAGCAACCACCACTGATGTAGAGACCATTGTCTCACAATAGGAGAGTCGTTACATCCCTAAGACTTCCTTGAAGGCAACAACTGATAAGGCCACTATAGTGACCCTAGAATCAGTTGGAAGTCCCTAGAACCAAGAAAAAGGGGCATATGGATCTTATTCTATGGACTCACCTCCTAGAACTTAACTAGTTACAACTACCACCTCAGGTAGGAATCCAGATGATCCTATTAACTTAGGTGATGGGTTAAAATACCAAGAATTGACGGAGAGAGTTCAATCCATAGAAACATATGTTGCTGATATCAAGACTGATCTCAAGACAATAATGGAGTCTTTGGTTGTTCTCACCAAAATTCAACCATCCAAAGAAGAAATTGCTAGTGAGCTATGGAAATCTGTTTCCCCCATCACCATAGCTCATCGAAAACAAGGAGACCAAACACATTAAACATATATGGCTCACATCAGAACCATGGTAGATGCTAGGTACATAGATACCCAAGAAGATATTAAAGCCATTAAAGATCATCTGTTGATGACCACTGGCTTTGCCCCCACAACTATTCTAAGAGATGAAGATGATGATGAATTCACTACTGATGATGCCAAAAAGGGGGAGAGTGGCAGAGATAGATTGCCAAAGTTAGATCCCTTTGGATGTCCACCTTCTCAAAAAGGTCAATCACAAAAGTTTGCTGCTAACAAACCAGGGTCTGCTCCAGCTACACAACAACCCACTAATCAAACCACTACTAATGCTGAAACTGCCAAACCTGGTAAGGCAAAAGAGATAGATAACTCTGCCAACATCATTGCTAAAGAGGCTGTTGAAGCTAAGCTAAAAAGGTCTGATACATTGGAAGTCAAGGCAGATGCTCTAGTACAAAAGAAGCAAGAGCAACAGCAAGAAGTTGAAGATGTTGGCTCCTCTAAAAGGAAGAAAATGCCTTCAAAACATGTTAGGCAACCACCATCCAAAACATCTGCTACCACCACAACATCTGCTAGAACATCTGCTAGAACCACTGCTACCACCATAAACATCTGCTACCACCACAACCACTAAACCAACCACTGAACCCACTATAACAACCACCAATACACCACCTATAACCATGCCACCCACTTCACCATTACAACCTCAAACATCTGCTGGTCCTGCACAAGTGCCAACAGATGTTAACCCATCCACTGCTACTAAAACACCACCATCACCTCTTATCATGAACAAAAGGAAGAGAAAGTCAACCTTTGTGGTACAGGATGAGAATATACAAACCTCACCACCTCCCACTTCAACACCAAAATCTGCACCTATTCCAGCCATTCCACTTTCATCTTTTTCACCACACTTCCCACTTTACTTCCCATAGACCACCACCATCCATCACTCCATTGGCTGCCCAGTATCCTCTTGAGCTTGATCTACTCAAGGGGGAAATTCAATCCTTCTACAATACTGAGGATCCATCATAAAGAACCTTCCAATCTCTTCCAAATTTGCTTGTTCCCAGAAACATAGAACAATATTTGAAATTTAAAGCTGAACAGACATATTTGATCATCAAGGAGAGATGCAAAGGGAAGGATGACAGGACTGCTCAGGGCATCCATTCAGTAGAGCTTAGCAAATTAAGAAGGATTGAGGATTTTGCTAAGACCCTGAGCAATTCCATGTCTAACATGCCACTCAACAGTGATTTGGAAGGGGTAGTCAGGGAATCTATTCTTGATCAGATCTTGGCAACCATGCCTTACAAAGCAACCAAGAAACAATTTGCAGGCTGGACCACTCATGCCCTTCATATAGAACTTTATAGAATTGAAGAGATGACCAAGAATCCTACTTTGAAAGCCTCTGCCCCTGATTTTAGAAAAGGCAGAGACCCAGGCAAAGCTTTGAAGTATAAGAGAATGAGGGAAGAAATTGTGGCTGCAAAGTATGGTGAGATGAAGTCTGTAGCAAGATGGTCTGAGCTGAGACTCGTTGAAACTTACAAGAAACTAGAAGAGAATAGAAAGACTGATCCCACTCTACCTAGAAAACCAATTTACTCTGATGCTCCAGTGTTTAAAAGATCCCAACAGGCCTTTACACTTGACAGCCTACTTGATACATCTAACCTGTCTGTTGCTGCCAAAAGACAGTACAAAAGGCAGAAGGAGATGCTAGAAGAAGATCAAAAGAAGTTTGCTGATACATTTGTAAAAGAGGGAATCTTCAACCAAGTCCACTATTTTTCTGATCCCATTTCTGAAGAACTCAGAAGAATCATTGGGAGACCTCCATCACCAAACTCATCCAGAATAAATTTGCAGCTCAAGATATCCTCAGGTTCAAAAATTCTAAAATGGAAGGTCAACAAAGACACCCATGAATTGACTTTGCTCAGATCTGATGGAGAGGCTCAGAAGTTAAGAATGGATTATGCATATGGCCTGTGTGCAGATGATCTCCAAGACCTTCTTAACTTAGAGCTAGAAAGAGATGCTGAAGACCTATTCTCATTGAACTTTGAATTACAGTTCAAGGGGCAAATTAGAGAAAGTTTGATGAGGAATAATGATCAGCAATAAAGGTTGAGTTTTGGCATCATCTGTTCTAGGGGGAGATTGTTGGGTCTGCTGACCTGGAGAAGAACAGATGATCTGATAAGCCAAAACATACTATAATTGATCCTTAACAAAATCAGTGTTTTCATGTTTCTCCCAAAAGACTGTTGGCTTCTAACTGTTGTTACCCTAACAACTGCTGAGTACAAGTGCTGATCACAAGTGCTGATTGAAGAAACAACTACTGAAGCTAAAAGGCTGTTGAAGACAAAGACTGTTGGAGCCAACAACACTTAGGCTCCAACAGAGGATTGAAGCATCAGAGTTTTGCCCATTAGCTATTTAGTCATCAGAGCTTGCAATGTAACAGTGTCTGTATTAATAGTTGTTTTATGTTGTTATTTATCTCTTAGATGTCACTGTCTTAGGTGACGTCAGTCGTAGGTCATCAGTGGTTTAGTTTCTCTATAAATAGAACAGTGCATGTACTGTTCTATTCATCACTCTAAACATTCTCTCAAACAAACAATCAGTGAGTGATCAGGCCGAGGGAGAGTAATTGAGAAATCATTGTGTAATCATTAGATAATGAGAAGCATTCGATTCAGAAACAATTATTCTCTTTGTTTTGATTTATAGTTTTATATTCCGCTGCACTTTCCATATTAGTTTAACTTCATTCATATTTCTTTTACAAAACAATCAAAACAAATCAAACTCAGATCCTAACAGAGACACCCTGTTTAAGGATATGGTATCAAGTGTACCACGGATAGTACAGCCTATCCCTGAAGTATCCTCAGCATGTCATAATTTTTGTAGCTCCCTTGCTAGTTGTGGACTTATACATGTATCCTGCAAAGAAGCAACATCATTAGCAGTAAAAGTACTGGAACTTAAATTGTTACCGTTATTGTTGTATCCTTGAGATGGCCCAGGTGTATATCCTAGATCCTTAGTGGTTGCCATCCTGGGTGCAGTAGTTGTTTTAGGAGCAGAGAATCCGGTGCTCATAGGGATAAAATCTCCTTGATGAACGTCCCCAGAGATGCCAGAATTAAAATCCAACACCCTGGGCTGTAATGCTGTTCCCATGTCTTCGGTTGGCCTCCTTGAGAGATTTTATCTCTCTTATCAACATCCGGTTTGTGTCCTGTTGTTGCTGTATTTGATCCTTCATTAGTGCAAACATGGAGAGGAGTTCATCGTTTGACACAAAAACAGGAGGGTGGATCCAGATGTCCCCATTGATGGTCTAGGTGGGATTCAAGAAGTAGAACTCCTCAGTAATGTAGGTGGGGGTGGCAGTGTTACATTTCTGGTAGAGGTTGTAGATGGCATGGATGAGGAAACAAATTTTTGTGAGGAAGACATAGTTATCAAGATCTATAAAATCAATAGATTGAGAATACGTTTTAACAAAGTTTTTTATTGAAATAACACCACTTGCCCCACAGTGGGTGCTAAATTGTTTTGGTCAAAAATTACTTGCTAGAAATAATCTTGTTTTCCAAATTAGTAAAAGCGAGGTAGAGTGCTAGTATGATAAAAACTTAGTGTTATTTTCAGGATGGTGACTTATAAATGTAAATAAATGATAAATTGACAACTATGCTCAGGATGGTTAAGATAAAGCTGAGGATGGACAGTTGTATCCTGAGGATGCAACTGTATAGTGAATTAAATAAACAGATAATCTAAGCTCAAATACACAATGAACAACACACGATGTATGAGAAAAGCCCTTGATTAGTTGTAGATCGCCGGTATAAAACCTCGGGAGGAGTCTAGGCCCCTGCCTTGTTTGTTAATATTAAAAATGGGTAAAAAGGTTACAACGTTTGATGAATGATAGATTAGTGTACTAATATTACAATGAGTTATGCTAAGTGTGTGTGAGTTTCTCTATGATTAGCAGCATATTCGTGTGTTTCAGGTGATAATCATGTGTCCTATACTCGTCGATCATTCCCATATTTATAGTACATGAAAGTAAACAAGAGATCCCGTGTAATCTGCTCAGTTAGTTAAGTTCATTGAAGACTTCTTGTGACCGTTGTGGCAGTTTCACCTCAGTTATACGTTGCCTTAGCTGTTTCCAAGTTCTTCGCCGATATTTAATGTATATCGGTTACAAGTTCGACTCCATCCTCTATCTTGGACCTTGGCTTACAATAGTTATTCTTCTATCTTTGACTTCTCTGACTGAGTGTTATAATACAGACGTTAGAGAACAGTTACAAGTCCACATCATAACTTAGTTATACCTGCAATTATGTCATATAAACATAGTTTGTTAGTCCATCCTCAGGATGTGCACATGCAGAAATATAGTTACATCCTGATGTTTGTTAGGCCATTCAGCATCCTGAAGATGCTACATTGAGGATATGAGGTAAAATCAACCTAAGGATTTTCACCACCAACAATAGGAAAATAGCGAAAGTGGAAGAAATTAAAGGTCAAAAAGCGGTGTATCGAGTGTGGGTGATGAACCGAAGACATGGAAGCGTTCAGGACGTTGATTAAGCAAGAATTTTGATGGAAAGGAGATTGGATGAGAAGAAATCGGATCTGGATGTGTTTGGATGAAGATTTGAAGTGGAAGAAGGATGTTTGGGAGAGTTGTATGTCACGCCATAGCTTACGGTGTAGAGACCGTAAGCTACGGGTCTTCAAGGATAGGTAAAGAATCACATAAAAGCAGGATACAACCGTAAGTATCCAATACAAAATTTCCCTGGCGGTCCAAAGACAAAGGAGGATAAAAAAAAAAAAGCAGTGCAGCAACCGTAAGCTACGCTCTACCTAGCGTAGCTTGAGCGCGAATTGAAAAAAAAAACGGATATTTAGGTACAACAACTATTTTTCAAAACCTAATGTTCCCAGCTGTCTATTATAAAAAATAATAATCTCTTTGGATGATTTGGAGTTGTAACAACCTACAAACAACATCATTTAATCATTCCTTTGATCTAGTTCAACATGTTTTCAAGCTTTCAACAATCCATGGACGTGTATTTCACCGAGATGAGCGGCTAAACCACTCGTGAGTCTCTCCGGGTGAATGGTTAGTTATTTTGTGAGGGTTTTGCTACGTTTCTAATACATTGGATTGAATGTTTATTAATTTAGAATTCTAAACTTTCAAGTGTGGTTAGTTATTGAAACAGTTTGTCATTAAATTGTTAATTGTGTTTCTTGTTGTAAGCGCGTAGGATCGTCAAATCTACAAAGATAGTGATCAAACAATTTTGATTCAGGTGCGGAATCCCTGAATCAATCACAAAATGATAACAATATCAACAAAACACAGAAATCATCTTTAAAAGCTTCATTTCATTGATAAACACACTCAATTACACGTTATAATAAGGTTTACAATCAAATTAAGACGTGAATTAAGTTTACACAAAACCCTAGGGAGAGACTCAAACAGGAGGGAAACAAAAATGACCAAAACTAAACATTCAAAATGAACTTGACCTATTTATAGGCCTGCACATTCGCCTACTTTGCTTGGTCGAATGTGCAGGTTCGCCCATTCATCATGGTCGAACCAAGCTATACCTTAACATCTAATCTACCTTCGACCTCCTCTCTCTCCTTCACACCTTTTATTCTCCTTCGCACCTTTAGAATTCTTCATTCGCCCATATTATCTTCCTTCGACCATTCATCAAAACACAAAATCATATGTTAATAGTAATCCAAAGCATTAGTCGCACAAAATGCATCTACAAACACCCCCTCGTCTATTGCTTGGATTGTTTACGCTCTTGGTCCATCATCTTGTTCATAAGCTTTATGTGCAGTTCTTTCTTCTGTTCTAAAGTCATCACCGGTTCAAACACTTGTTTCGGATTTTTCTTCTTGACATCCAGCATTAATGTCATAAGCAAAGCACAGAAATACGACACGCTGGTATTTACTTGCTTGTTCAGCATCCTTCACCTCACTGTATATTGGATTGTAATACAACATAATGATATCCTCATGTGAACAATTAACCAACCACATAGGATCAAATATGTGTATTTTCTTGAAATTCTTTTCTCCATCCTTCAACACTATCACAGCCTCTGCAATCTTCCAATCATAATACCACCAGATAAAATCTTTCGCAAAGTGTTGTGGAATCTGCAATAGCGGAATATGTTTCAACACTTTCGTTGGTTTGTACTTCAAAGTCACCTTGGGCAAACCGATAATAGTATCAATATCTTTCTTGTGAACAATTCGCTTCGGATACTGAGGTTCAAAGAGATTCCATCTCGTCCTGCTTTCCCTTGCCATTTTATCAGCAAAATAAGCAATGTGATCGTTAGAAGATCCAGTCAACCTATGTCGACAAATATCACGAATAGCCAGTACGGGAGAGTCTTCAGATCATGAAATCCGTCAAAATATAGTATCCCCTTCTCCCACTTAACGACAACACACTTCAATTGTTTTATAAACTTCCAACCCAACGCTCTTCCTTTAAACATCTCGTTGTGTAGTTTATAAAAACTACCCTGGATCTCTGCTTTCGGACGATTGGCTTCTTTCTCTTTCAGTTTCCTCAGTAACTCTTTCAAACTGTCTGATTGTTCGATATTCGGTTTATCATGCCCCTTGAACACTTCTTCAACAAACTTATCACTCTTTTCTCTAGCATGTTTCTCGGCTTCTTTTAGTAACTCTTCAGTGAAAGCAGCAAATCCAGAATCTTTATCTTTCTTGAAATATTCTGGATACTCTTCACTGGTTATATCTTCAATTTCAATCTCCTCAAACGCAGGTACATCACGATCATCAGAATGATTTCCAGCTTCCTTTTCAGGTAGATTAGGAATCTGATTATCAGCCAATAGTTCTTCCAACGTTTTTCCAACCTGCTTCGCTAAACCTTCTAAAATCTCCTTTGACATTGCCGCAGAAATTTCACCATCTTCTAAATCTGGATCATTATACTCCAATTCCAGCATCTTGTCACTAGATTCAAAGATCTCAGAGAATCTACTGGTCATGTCGATCGTCCAGATTCGATCAATAAGCATCTGGCGATCCATTAATTTATCATCTTCAGATAATGACTTCAGCTTTTCATTCCAAAAGATCGTATCATCATCAACCGATCCTCCAGGAGCTTTAGAACTGGATTCACCTTCTTTTCCAGATCCACATTTCTCATACTTATACTTATCTGTATCGTCATCATCATCATCATCATCAAATGCAGAGCTGCCTCCATCACCAGATTCGCCATTCGAACCATCATCATCTCCATCATCCTTTTTCTTTTTCTTTTGAGGAGCATTTCCTACATCTTCATCAAGATCCTCATCATCCTCCTCCTCATTGTCTGACGGTTCAAAATCAACCTGCTCCTCATCCTGTTCTTTATCCTCTTCACCTTCTTTCAGCTGAGGACTCGAGAGTACAAATCTTTTAACAGATTGTCCATGTGCTTGTTACTCTCTTTTAGCTTCTTGTTGTCTTCTTTCAAAGCTATGTATCATCTGGTGTTTCTTTGTCCATGTTTCAACAACTTCTTGTTTTCTTTTTGAAGTCGTTTAATTTCAGCTTCAAGTGCTTCCTGATTGTCATGTGATGTCACAACAACGTCTAGCATCTTCTGATCGTTGTTTTTCAATTTCTCAATCTCTACTTGCTGCTGATTAATTATCTTCATCATATCAGCTAGCTTCTGGTTCACAGCGTTCATCACATCGCTATCAACTGTGACCTTTGGAGTAGAAGCTTCAGCAACAGCAGGCAACATACCTTTCCTAATCTTCTTTAACACTCTATCCAATGCATCATTGAATTTATCAACAGGTAGATCAGTCTCATTCTTAGTACCTGATGATGTTTTCTGTTTCTTCGCAACTGGACTAGCAACCGGTGATTTCGAGCTAGATGTTGGTGGAAGTTTCTTTCCAGCAATTAATGATTCAATCTCTCTAGCTCTCTTTTCCATGGGCTTTAACACCTTTTCCTTCTTCTTGAATTGAGGCTTTTTCTGTTTCTCCCCTGCATTGGCGATCCAGGAAAATCTCCTGATCCCAAGCCTAAGTCTTCATCAACTTCATCTAAACGAATAGGACTCTTGTTTCTCTGTTCTTCCAAAGATCTATTCAGACTAGCAGACTCACCAGCCACAGTGGCCTTGGGCGTGGTGCTCTTTACAGTCTCTTCGTCAGAATCCCATCGCTCATCTTCTTGCGTCTCCTCAGAATCAACCCACGCTTCATCCACAAGATGTAATCATTTCTTTGCCATACTTTTGTGCCTTCTTGACGCACTTTTCTTCTTAGCTGGTTCAGCTTCAGTCTGAACTTCAATTCTAATATCTTTCTCTTTACCTTTACCACTCTTTGCTCCTACATTCACAACCTGACGCTTTCGTTTTGCCTCAGGGTCAACAGGATGTAACGAATTGTCTTCGTCCGATGCACTGTCAGCATGCCTCACCTTATCTTGACCAGGATCCATATAATCAATCTTGACTAAGAGACCAAATAAACGTCTCACTGGTGGTCTTTCATTCACAGATAAACCTTTATACGCCTTCATTCTGGCAAGAGTATTAATGTTCATATGCTCCTGAACAATAATCTGCTTTGGATCTCTCTTCAACTTCTTGTACTTCAAATCGAAAATCATCTGAAGGAATCTAGGATATAACAGAAACTTCCTAGTCCTTGTACCTCTCACTGGCTCCAACAAGTGTTCCATAAGCATTCCTGATAGATTGAACGGTTTGTTCAAAATAAGTGCTACCATCAAAGAGCTTATGCTTTTCCTCATCAGATCATAACCACCAGCCGCTGAACCGAAGACATGTATCATCACATGTGCTAAATACTTGAACTGAGGACAAAGCTTTCCTTTGTGTAACGAACCATCAGTAATCGGTCCGTTATACTTCATTCTGAGAAAGCACTTCCTTTGTTCTGTCCAGCTGAGTTCTCTGGGATCTGTCTTGACGTCTTCAAGCTTCAACGCCTCTCTAATATTATTCTCTGACACAATAATCAGCTCTCCTTGAATCTTGCTGACCAGAGAAGATTCACCATCCCAGAAGTCCATTTTAGCGTTTGTCCAGAACTCTTGTAACAAATCTCTGTAAATGATAGCGGGTGTAGCAATCGCATCAATCACCTGGCTCCTCTTCAGAAACTCTATTATCCCACTAAACATTGTGTTCTTCTTCACGTCTCCAAGATATGCACAGCAATTGTGTGCATTCTCAAACGGTAAAATATCAGTCTTCGCTATCTCGGCAGCCTGTGAAGATGATCCAGCAAGAACACTCGTATCTTCCTGTTCAGACATAGTTAAAACTGCAAAACAAATCAAGTAAACGCGTTAAAAACAAACAAAATAAACAAAAATTGAAAATTTGGATTTTAATCTCTACATTCGCCCAAATGAAGGTTCGAATGAGAGACTTTGGGTGCGAATGTGAAGTTTCAAGGGTTCGAATGAGAAAAGTTTTGAAAAAAATGTTTCATTTGCCCGTTTGACTTCATTCGCCCAAACAAACTTTCTCCTTCGCCCGTTATTGCACGTTCGACCGTTCGTAAAAGGGCGAAGGTGTCAGTTCATCACATTCAAATTTCAATATTGAATTTCAGTGATTTTAAACATGTCATTTTGATTCATTAGGCAACTTAAACCTCCGATTAATGTTTCCAAATCATCAATTTCATCAAACAAAAATTGATTCAGCGTTTTCTTATAAAAACTAGGGTTCGAACCTAGATACTAATCAAATGATCAATCTGTTGGATTAAAACCCTAAATTTTTGGATTATCTCCCCCTAAAACACTGAAACAATGAATCCTTATCAAAAATTAAAGCAATTAACATATTTTAATCAGTGTTTGATCAGTTAGGGCTCGAAAATGAAAAACGGCGATTAAACATTCAATCTTTGATGAAAACCTGTAAAGATAAGGGCAAAATGATCAGCACAAGTAGACGAACACAATGATAAGGTCTAAAATCAAAACGCAATAAGTGGACTTATGGTCAGAATTTTTGAAAATTTTTGAAATGGGTTCGAATGAGCAGAAGCAGGTATATATAGCCTGCTCCTTCGCCCGTTCATAGTGGTCGAACGTGAAGCTTTTGTCTCCTTCGACCCTCATTAACGGTTCGAATGAGACATAAGTGTTCGAAAGAAAAATTGTCTTAAAAACTCTCACATTCGCCCAAATCTAAACGTACGAATGAACATAAAATTCCTCCTTCGACCCAACGAAGGGGCGAAAGTGAACAGGAATTTTTGAAAATTTTACCAAATCTCAAAATCGAGTCCCGTTCAAAATATTTTCCAACGTTTAAGCATTCGACAATCATATTTTCTCATTTAAAGATTACAAAGCTCAAATGGTTCATCAGGGTTTAGAAAATCGTCATCAACCACCAACAGCTATCAAAAATAAGATAGAAATGTAAAATCTTTTTGGATTTTCTAAAGTTTATATTAAAACACACCTAAAATCTTTTTGAGTTTTGCAATTTTTTGACGAGAAATATAAAATGCAGAAATTTAAAGATAAAGCAATAAATGTTTTGGGATTTCCGGTAAAGGGATCATATCAGTTATTGAGAAATCTGATCACACCGTTGATCTTTTTGATTATTATCATTTAAGACAATGTGTGATCTGGCAACTGCTGATATTGTGATCCACATAAACTCACATGCAAACTTTTTTGCAGTGCTTTAAACTGATACGATTATGTATAGTATAAACGTTATTGTCTGTGGTTCCCACGCACACGACATACTCCCGTATCAAGAAGTAGATGCACAAGGACTCATTGTAAAGCGTGATTATGCTTTCGTTGTCTGTAATTTACAAGGTATAATGCACAGAGGTATACAGGTCAGCAAATTAATGCAGCAAAGTAACATGTGCACTCTACCAGGTTGAGGACTGATATCAATCATGATTTGCATCAGTGATTAATACGATGTAATAGATAATCTTTGATTATCATAATACATGGAAAGTTCCTCAATTCGGTAACTTTAGGATTTGGCTTAAAGCTCTTTTATAAAGACACCCTATCTGATCTAGGTCCGTAATGACTTACAGCAGAAGATCAGAGAGGCTATCCCCAGACAACTAATAACATAACGACCCAAAACCTTTGAGATTTGTACAAATACCCTATCAAACGAAATTACGGTACTAAGACCATATGCCAATGAGGAGTTCATCCACACAACAATTCGTTTGATATGTATGTATCAGGCACGCAGTAATAGGTCTACGAAGCCTATTAGCACATCACTCAGACTCAGACACACGCCCTATATAGCATTACATTTCTTTAGAATGTGTCAGATCCCCACTGATGTACTATCATTTCCCCTTTTTCTCCAGGAAATCATTTTTGGTTTTTCTGATTTTTATAAATTTTTGAATTTACTGTTCCCAGGGATAAGCTGGAGCATTTCAAATATGTGACTACCCAGATATCGTTTGTTCACAGAAATCTGATGGCATTAATCTAAGGGAAGAAGATATAGCAGTCAGCAAAGAAATTTTCTAATTTTTATGGATTTTGAAATTTTTCAATGTTTTTGGATTTTCAAATTTTTTTTTTGAAAAACAGTAAAACTAAACTAAAAAGCGATAAACTGAGGTGGTGATCAGTCTTGTTTTTCTTTAATACCGTTAGCTTTCAAAAGATATTCAAATCTCGATTTATCAAAAGCTTTGGTAATTAGGTCTACACGTTGGTAATCAGTGTGGATTTTGACCATATCGATCAACTATTTAGCATAACAATCACAGATAAAATGGTATTTAATCTGGATATGTTTAGCCTTTGAGTGATTTACTAAGTCTTTTGTTAATGCGATTGCGGCTTCGTTATCAAAGTAAATAGGGGTTTTAAGAAATTGCAAACCGTAGTCCACCATCTGTTGTTGTATCCAAAGAACCTGTGAGCAGGAGCTCGATGCTAAAACGTATTCTGCTTCACATGTGGATAATGCAACTGCGGTCTGTTTCTTGCATTGCCAGGTCACGAGCCTGCTCCCCATAAACTGGCATCCAGCCGTTTGTGGATTTGCTGTCTTTGTCTCAGGTGCGGAATCCCTGAATCAATCACAAAATGATAACAATATCAACAAAACATAGAAATCATCTTTAAAAGCTTCATTTCATTGATAAACACACTCAATTACACGTTATAATAAGGTTTACAATCAAAATAAGACGTGAATTAAGTTTACACAAAACCCTAGGGAGAGACTCAAACAGGAGGGTAACAAAAATGACCAAAACTAAACATTCAAAATAAACTTGACCTATTTATAGGCCTGCACATTCGCCCACTTTGCTTGGTCGAATGTGCAGGTTCACCCATTCATCATGGTCGAACCAAGCTATACCTTAACATCTAATCTACCTTCGACCTTCTCTCTCTCCTTCGCACCTTTTGTTCTCCTTCGCACCTTTAGAATTCTTCATTCGCCCATATTATCTTCCTTCGCGCATTCATCAAAACACAAAAACATATATTAATAGTAATCCAAAGCATTAGTCGCATAAAATGCATCTACACTTGTTTTTTATTTCATCAACCATAGTGGTCTTGTTATCGATGGTCATTGATTGATAAATGAGTTAGTACTAAATTCAATGAAAACCGGTCATTTGCTAAGTGGTAATTAACTAAGTCAACATCATCGTTCTAGTTATTAGTTCTCAGTGTAGTCATTAATCAGTTTACAAGTTACCTTAATTACTAACCACAAATCAGAAATTGGGAACTTATGCTGGTAAATAACCAAAGTGTTACAAATGCAACTATCACCACAAAGGTTCGTGCTCCAAGTACCAATGCGAGCATTGTTGCAGGGGCGGATATGAGGCCAAAGATTGCATGGGTAAGATCCGAACTAGACCCACCTCACCTGCTACTACACAACCATATCGAGGCTTCTTCAATTGTGGTGAAGATGGACATATCATGCATTACTCCCCGAAGTTGGAGCAAGCAGACGCCGGTACGTACTCATAGCTTGCGCATGGGTCCAATCAATTATTTGTTAGTCTGGATACCAATTATGTTCTATGCATGTTAAGTTTCGCCTGTCACTAGTCTCCGCACACATTCTGTATAAGTCAAACCCAAGGAGGGTGACGATTGAGAATTGTCATTTGTTCTCTTTTCTTCAACAATCTAACAGTCTAACTTCAAGGGACAAAATTCTTAGCCCAAGGTCGGTTTGAGATCCTGAGTTGCTCAACACCTGAAAACTTGAACTTTGTTTTGCAACCATCCTTTTTGAAACTTGCTTTCACCTAACTAACTATTACCATTGAAGCGAACTGAATTTTGGGACGAAAGTCTTTCAACAAGGGGATGATGGAACAACCGGAAAAAAATTCTTTCTTTCCCCTAACAACTCTGAGCAATTTTCGAGACGAAAGTTCTTTTAATAGGGGGATGATGTGACACCCGACAAACTCTGGTTAACTTTCCTAACAAACACTTAAGTCTACCATAGCAAGACATTTACTAAAAAAGCCTAACTGGGTTAGTTGGGTCGGTTTGGTGATTCGGGGAATCATCAGGAGTCGGTTTACACATAGTTTCCATGGTTTGGTGATTTAAGGAATCACGCGCACGAGTCTTGTATCCCGTCCATTAGTGAACTGATAATGAAATATAGGTAGTCTTGAGAAATTTACATGTTCTACGATCATTGGTAACTTAGAAATATGTGTTCACGTGAAATTATATGAAAAAACATGTGTTTCGTATGCATTTACGTGAAATTATATGATAATACGAGTTGTAGCGCGTTCACTGGAATTTATAGGGGGAGGGCTAACCCCTGTGCTATAAATTATAAGAGAAGTGCTGACCCCTATGCTAAGAATTTAAAGGAGAAGGGAAAACCCCTGTGTTATAAATTATAGTAGAACGGCTAACCCCTGTGCTATAAATTATAGGAGAAGGGCTAACCCCTAAGCCTAAAGCAAATCCCTTCGCCTATATGCATCCATAACAGGTATAAATACCTAGAGGGTGTTTGGTATTGAGTTTCAAAACAACTTATTGACTTATTGGCTTTTTCATGAAGCCAATAAGTTAATAAGGTGTTTGTGTAATCCAAAAGCACTTTCTATTTTGACTTTTGACTTTTGGCTTTTTGGCTTTTAAGGGTGGAAAAACTGTTTTTGAGAAGTTAGAAATTCTGGCTTTTGGCTTTTGGCTTTTGGCTTTCGACTTTTGGAAAAAAATTACAAATCTACCACCCATACAACCAATATTCATAATAAGTTAAGCGAAACACTTAATAAAAACAATCTATTGACTTTTTGACGTTTCTCATCTCAAAAGCTAATCTAAACACTTTTTTTAAAACTCCCTTTCACAAAGTCATAAGCCAATAAGCACTTCTGACCAAAAGCACTTTTGCATTTCCAAACTCAATCCCAAACACCCTCCTATTTTTGACATATTTTCATCATTTACAAACCCTAACTCGCCCCCAAGTGCTCCATCTCAGCCCCCAACCTCTAATAACAAGTTTTTGCCCTAAAACCATTCATTTCTAACCTATAAACACTTACAAATCCATAACAAAGCCTAGATCTAAGGTGTTTATCATATCTAGCATCTTTTCCTTTCATTTTAATGATGTTTCCATAACCCCTTGATGTCTAAGACTTGGTTTCATAGTGTTTTCATAAACAAAAGCTTTAATATACATATCTTAAACAAGATCTAAACTATTAGAAGAGTTTTATGATAAAAAAAAACCCAAGTTTTTCAATGATGTTGGTGGTCTAATAATTAGGGCTGTTGGATTAGTTAAGCTACTCTTTTAGTTGAACTTGATAGTTGACACTTAAGTGTTTAGCAAGTTGTTTGATGAGTGATAGCACAGCGGAATGTTTATAAGTTTATAGCTACACTTATCAACAGGAGTTATTACTCCCCCTGGATTCAAGAACTAATAAATGAGAAGTGTTTATTGAGAATCTAAGTATTGAATGAGAATGAAACACTTTGGCAGATTCTCAGTAACACGAAATGGAAATAACAATAATAAGAGTTGAAGGATTTCTTGTATTAAAATCAATGTCTAAAACAGAAGGATGAATCCTTCTATTTATAGACTTTACAAATACATGAACCTTGCCAAAAAGCAAGTTCAGAAACAAGTTACAACAAGTTGCAGTCTTGGAACTTGTACATACAGCAAAAAGAAATACTAAAGTATTAAACTACTGATATACAAAGGCGGTGGAAAAGATCTTCTTCAAGTACTGATGAATGACAAACTACTGATGAGTAGTTTGTCTTCAGTAGTTCTTCAGTAGAAGTGTCTGGTTTGAACTTCAGAACTTCTGATGACTTCTTCTTCAGTACTTCTAAATCTCTTCTTCAGCAGTTTGATTCTTTGTCTTCAGCTGTTCCATACTTAGAGTATTTTGACAGAAAGTGAATTAGACTAAGGTTTGCAAAAGTGGTTTCACCAATCCTTTTTGTCCTAACAATCTCCCCCTGGATTGATGAAGCCAAAACCTTACTAATTCCTTATTGTTCATTTCTGTCCTTCACAATTTTCCATATTCCTTTGAACATGGAATTCTTGAGCTGGTTTAGTTGATCATCAGTAACAGACCCTTTTCTTGGTTCCAAGTGTTGGATTGTAAGCAGGTCTTTGGTTGATAGTTTCTTCAGGTCATTCATCGACCTATATTCCCTGCTTGTTTGATCTCTTCTTGTCGCAAGTACTGAGTTGTTATCAGTAAAGGACCATCTGATGACTGGTACTTTAGACTTGTCAAAGTCTGCAGTGTAGGGAACCATGGTGGTACCTTGGGTTTCTGCTGAGTGTTGAATGTTTTCAACTTCAGTGACTCTCAGGTGGGATTCACTTCCCTGCTGTTGTTCCATCACATTAGGTATCTGAAATGTTGGCAAATGATGTTCAGTTACTACCTTGGTGTGCATTTTGTCTGTGATGGTCTTCTGGATTTGATATGCAAAGGTGGAAGGATCCCTGAATTGTGTGATCAGAGGCTTCTCTTCTATGTCAAAATCAGAATGTACTATTGTACTACCTTCTAGTAGTACCATTCTGAAATCAGTCTTCACTTTTTCCTCTGACTTCTTTCTTTGGGTAGCTGGTCTTCTTTGAACACCAGAAGTTTTAACTACTGAAGTTGAAGCTTCAGCAGTTTGAAACTTCTCTGGATTAGCAGCCCTTGCAGCCTTATATTTTCTGTATGTGTCCACCAATCTTTCTTCTTTCCACTTGGACACTGAGGCTTTTGAACCATAACCATTGGCTACCAGTTCTTATATCATCTGAGCTCTCTTGGCCTTTGTGTCTTTACTTGTTGCAAGTTTATCTACAATAAGTTGAGCTCTTCTTGTCAGCTCTTCCACAGAGAGTCTCTTCAATGTATGGGCTTTGACTTTGTTGTTCTTCATAATGTAAGACATCAGTTGATGTCTTTTGTCTTGTTCAGCAATCTCATCTAGGCTAGCCTGCCTTTGTAGTTCAGCTTCATAAGCCTGAAGTTTTTCTTCATGGCTTAGATCTAAGTCATCCCTTTCTTCCAGATTTTTCCAAATCAGATCTTCTCTGGCCTTCTTTTGGGCTGCAACTAAACTCTTCTCAAGTAAATCAGCTGATTGTGAGATTGGAGAAGGGTTTAGCACAGTCATTGTTGTAACTGTTGTAGTAGGCCTGATAGGAGCAGATGTTGGTTGAATAGGAGCAGTTGATCTGGAAGGGTCAGCAGTTTGAGTCTTGGAAGTGTTAACTTCTGATGGGTTGACAACTTCTGAAGGTTTGTCAACTACTGAAGGATTGTCTTCAGTACTTTCTGATTCTTCATCAGAACTTTGGCCATCAGAGGTTTCTTCATTATGCCCTTGGGATTCATCAGCCTTTTCAGCATCTTCTATTTCTTGAATAGAGACACCAAACTGTTGTTCCAGTTTCTCTTTTCTGGCTTGATCTTGTTGATCTCTAGCTAGGATAGCCACTCTTGCCTTTCTTCTGGCTTCAAGTGTATCCATAGGTACCTTGATTTTCTCCCCCTTTTTGGCTTTATCACCTTTGGAAGTTGAAGCTTGGGAGAAATGACCTTGAAGATGAGCAATCTGTTTGCTGTGGTGATCAATCTTGTTGGACAAATCATTCATCTTCGTCTGTATCACTCCAAATTGGTTCATCATGGACAGCTCCAAGTCAGCTGTGTATGTTTGGATGTGATTTTTGATGAGGGTGTTCATCATGTGATACAAGGGACCATCTGGGCTGCATAGTTGGTTCAGGTCTATGCTTGATTGCCCAGGGAATTGGGTAGGCATTTGTAGTGAGGGGTGTGTTTTTGGTTGATCTCCTTGTTGTACAGGAGATGCCACTCTAGGGGAATCATGGATTGAGTGGGCTTTAACCTGAGATGGTGTGACTAGCTTCTTGAGCTTAGAGACACCAGGTGCAGGACCTTCACTTATAGCCGTCATTTCAGTAGTTTTGTGTTTTGAAACATCATCCAAATCAATGGAATCATCTGAATCCCTGATTACATCCTCAATGAGGACTGTATCAGTTACATCATGAGCTGAGCCCAACTCGGTTGTCTCATGTACCTCTTGTTCTTGGTTCAGAGGATTTCCTACCTCAGGCATTAAGCCTTCATCAGTAGTTGCCACAGTTGAGGTCTTAGCTATTTTACTTTTGTCCTCAGGTCCACCACTGGGTGGTAAATGAGTAGTAGCAGCCTCAAAAGTACCAAAGGTTTCTAAGTTTGGGCTTAGAGACCCTGGTTCATCCTCATCTCTTTGGTTAGGGCTATGAGTGTCCACATCCATGTCACTGTCTGAGTCTATGTCCCCTGTTTGATGTGGTTGATGGGGACTGACATGTGTAGATGGGAATTTCTCTTTTAGCTCGGAGAGAAGTTTGGCTATTTCGATGTTTGGTTCAGAAATTTGGGGTGCTGGTTCAGTAGTTTGGGCAATGGGTTCAACAGTTTCAAAAGAAGAGTCAATTGGAATATTTTTCTTAAGTCTTTTTCTTTTGAAAAGGATAGTTATTGGTGCTCTTGGTGGGGTTTGAGATGGATGAGACTGAGAGGATGTTTCAGTCACATCTTTAAGAAGTGCAGATTGCACAGTAGTTTGTTCAGGCATCTCAACCTCCTGAACAGCTTTTCTTTTGGGTTTGGTGGGTTTTTGTTTTGTTATCTTGGGTTTCTTGGCCTTTAGTGGAGTAGGTTTGGAAGATGAGGGTTCCATGGGGACTGGTGCTTGTTCCCCTTGGTCATCTTCTGGCCAGGCAGCCTGTTTGTTGTGCCTTGAGTATGCTTGTGAGGTTAAGGGTTTCAAAATTTCAATTTTACCCACAAGCACCTCATTACCCAGTTCAGATATTATGCACTGCATAATGAACCTTGGATATAACAAGAACTTTTTCTTAGTGTTATTGTGATGTAACACCAACTCATTAAAGAAAAGTTTTGATGCCCTGAAATTTGTTTCATTCACAATAGAATGAAAGATTGGTTGAAAGGTTGAGGGCATCTGGTCATAAGACCAAGTTTTAGGACTCAAGCACATAATAATATAATGAAACAGAAGTTTATATTTTGGTTCAAAATACTTTTTAAAGATTGTAGCTTGTGAGAGAGTACCTTGATAACCACACTCAGTCATGGTTAGGTGGATAGCAGAGTTGTCAAACTTTTCAGGGGCATTCACATCATTCAACCCCAGTCTGTTTGAGAGTATGGCTGGTGTTATGGCCATTTGTCTCCCTTTAATTGTTGAGTTGAGGGAGATAACTTCATCATCCACCATCACTGTCTCAGCATTAGTCCAGAACTCATTTAGAGTTTCAGGGTGAATTGGTGGATCTATGGTGAGAGCGGTGAAATATTGGGATTTGACGACGAGATCAATGATCTCATCGTATTGGGACCAGCCTTCTTGTTTTTCTATGTAGGCTCTGAGATTGTGTCCCTGTTTGAGAACTAAAGCCATGTGGTTTGTGTGTGTTGATTAATCGAAAAGTGATTTTGTGTTGCAGGTTCAAGGGTTTGAGAGCTTTCTTGAGAGACAAGGAGGGAATTTTTGTGTTTGAAAGGATAAGTGTTGAAAAAAGATATTTATCAGAAGTTTTTAACCGCTTGGATCTTCTTTATTAGAAGTTTTTAAACCGCCTAGGTTAAAAATATATTTATCAGAAGTTTTAAACCGACTAGGTCAAACTTCTGATGATGGGAAAAGTCAGATTTGCCCTTTTTGACTAAACTGCTGATGAAGGATTATCTTCATCAGTAGTTCCCATTTTCTCTTCAGTAGTTTTAACAGCTGATGAGAAATACTTTATAAATACTTTTATTCATAACTTCTGAAGGTTATTTTATCAGAAGTTAATCACTTTTCAGAAATTATCCCCATACTGATGTTTTGTTCATCAGTAGTTTCTCTCTTTTTAGAAGTTTTTCAAGTGTTTGAAAACAGATGTAAGTGAAAAACAAAAAATGTGCAGAAAAATAAATAGAAACACTTACAAATTTAGCATCCCTAGCATGGATACTAACTTCTGAAATGTTGATGTGTCAAGGGGTTTAGTGAAAATGTCAGCTATTTGATTAGCTGTTGCTACATGTTTCACTTCAATCTTGCCTTTTTCATAGCAATCTCTTATGAAATGATACCTTATTTCAATGTGTTTAGTTTTTGAAAACTGAACAGGATTTTGAATGATGCTAATGGCAGATTTGCTGTCTACAAGCAATGGTGTCTTGGTCTCTTTAATTCCATAATCAAGAAGTTGATATTGGAGCCATTGTATCTGTGATGTACAACTTGCAGCTGCAATGTATTCAGCTTCAGCAGTTGAAGTTGCAACAGATGTTTGCTTCTTTGATTGCCAGGACACTAGACAGTTTCCCAAGAATTGACAACCACCAGATGTTGATTTTCTTGACATTTTACACCCTGCATAGTCACTATCTGAAAAAGCTGATAACTTGGTATTGCTTGAAGCAGGATACCAAATTCCAAGTGTGGGAGTTCCTTTCAGATATCTGAAAATTCTTTTGACTGCAATAAGGTGTGATTCCCTAGGAGCTGATTGATATCTAGCACAGACACATGTTGAAAACATAATATCTGGTCTAGAAGCAGTTAGATATAAAAGGGAACCTATCATACATCTATACATGGTTTGATCAACCTGTTTTCCTTGATCATCTGGTTCAACTTGTGTGGTTGGTGTCATGGGAGTGGAACATGATTTACAGTCTTGTAAAGAAAATTTGTTTAATAATTCTTTAACATATTTTGATTAATGTATAAAAGTTCCATTTGTTTGTTGTTTAATCTGCAGTCCTAAAAAGTACTGCAGTTCTCCCATTGTACTCATCTCAAATTTTGATTGCATGAGTTTCTTAAATTCATCACACAATTTTGTGTTTGTTGAACCAAAAATGATATCATCAACATATATTTGAACAAGTAAGACATGATTTCCAACATGTTTTATGAAAAGTGTTTTATCAATGGCACCTTTTGTGAAGTTATTTTTGAGTAAAAAGGTTGAAAGTGTATCATACCAGGCTCTTGGAGCCTGTTTGAGCCCATAAAGAGCTTTGTCTAGTTTGTACACCCACTCAGGATGAGAAGGATCCTCAAACCCAGGTGGCTGACAAACATACACTTCCTCTTTTATCTTTCCATACAAAAATGCACTCTTGACATCCATTTGATAAACTTTTATTTTGTTGGAAATGGCATAGGCCAGAAATAACCTGATGGCTTCAAGCCTTGCAACTGGAGCAAAGGTTTCATCATAGTCAATGCCTTCTTCTTGAGAGTAAGCTTGTACTACCAGTCTTGCCTTGTTCTTTATTATAATACCAGCTTCATCTTGTTTGTTCCTGAAAACCCATCTTGTGCCAATTGGTTGCTTATTTGGTGGTAAGGGACAGATTTCCCAAACCTGTTGCTTGTTGAATTGAAGCAATTCATCTTCCATTGCCTGCACCCAATTGTTGTCTTTGAGAGCTTCTTGGTACTTCTTTGGTTCCAACTGTGAAATAAATGCTGAGAATAGACAAAAGTTGGAAAGCTGGTTTCTTGTAAGAACACCTGATGCAATATCACCCATGATTTGATCAAGTGGATGATCATTGTGTTCGATCAGTTGTTGTAAACCACTGACAGGTGTTGGTGGCTCATGTTCTTCAAACAAACTACAGAGGTCTATTATATCTGGTTCAGCAGTTTCAGTGTCTTCAGTAGTTGCAGGTGCTGAAGCAGATGTTTGAGTTTGGCCTTCAGTATTTGTTGAATCAGAAGTTTGTGAAACTTCTGATGGTTTTGAAGTTGACTTAATGACTGTTTAAGGAGTCCATGGTGCTGGATCCTCATCATCAAACCTTTGATTACCATAATAAGTAGGTTTGGATGAAGTGACAGTCTTTTCAGGTTCAAAATGAAAGTTGTCAAGGTCAAAGAGTTCAGCAGGATGTGCTGGAATGAGAGTGTGTTTTGACTCATTGAACTTGACATTCAGTGTTTCTTCTACTATCCTGGTTTTTGAGTTAAAACCTTGTAGGCTTTTCTAGTTGATGAATAACCAAGAAAGTAACCTGAGTCAACTTTGGCAGCAAACTTTGAAATAGATTCCTTGATGTTCAAGATGAAACATTGACATCCAAAAGCCCTGAAAAAGGAGATAAGGGGCTTCATGCCATGAAGAACTTCATAGGCAGTCTTTGAATGTCTCTTGACAACAAGAACTCTATTTTGAACATAACATGATGTGTTAACTGCTTCTGCCCAGAAGTATAAAGGTAGGCCAGAGTCAGCTAACATTGTTCTTGCTCCTTCTATTAAAGTTCTGTTCTTCCTTTCTACCACACCATTTTGTTCAGGAGTTCTGGCAACACTGAATTGTCTAATAATCCCTTTAGACAAACAGAAGTCATTCAGAGTTTTGTTCCTGAACTCTGTCCCATTATCACTTCTAATGGTTTTGACAGGTAGAGAGTATTGCTTCTCTACTTGTAGAATGAAGAACTTGATGATTTCAGCAGCCTCATCCTTGGAAAATAAGAAGAATACCCATGTAAATCTTGAGTAGTCATCAATGATGACTAAGAAGTACTTCTTTTTACCAAGGCTCATGATCTTTACAGGCCCAAATAAGTCCATATGGAGTAGTTGAAGACATGCAGTTGTTTTTTATTCTTCAATAGACTTATAGGAGGACTTATGCTGTTTACCCTTTAAACAGGATACACAGTGTTCTTGACACTGGTATACTTTTAAGGGTAGACCTCTGACCAAGCCCATTTTTGTGACTTTATTTATGGTTTTAAAGTTCACATGGCCAAGTCTCCTATGCCAGAGATCAGTTTCTAAAGTTGATGCCCTTGAGAAGAAACAGGCAGTGTTGTTCAGTACTTCGTCTTTTTCAATGTCCACTGCATAGACATTGCCACATCTTTTGGCAATTAACAAAGTATGATCTTCAATGATCTTCTCTATCAACTTCTGGCCTTCTGGTGATATGATCTTGCATGCTGTCTTTGTGAAAAAGGAAGAATATCCTTTATCACACATTTGTGACACACTAAGCAAGTTGTACTCAAGGTTTTCAACCAGATTGACCTTGTCAAACTGTATTTTGCCAGAGGAGACATTGCCATGTCCTAGCACATATCCCTTAGCATTGTTCCCAAAGGACACAGATCCATCTCTTTGACTGATAAAATTGTTTATCAGGTATCTGCATCCTGTCATGTGCATTGAGCCTCCACTGTCTACATACCAAATGCTATTCAAGCCTCTGGAAACTCTCTGCACAATATGGCAAATTAGTTAGATTTAGGAACCCAAGCCAGTTTGGCTTTGGGTTTGCTCTTGAGAACATTTACAGTTTGTTCTTGACCAAGTTTGGAAATCCATGTCTTTTTGGCAATGGATTTTGCATTAAGTACAATGGTGGTATCCTTTTGAGGACCACCATCAACTTTGGTCATCAGTAGTTGTACCATGCTCATAAGATCTTTAATCTCAGCAGTTTGTGAAACTGCTGATGATTTAGGTCTAACTACTGAAGGAGAATTTTGAGAAAAAGACTTTTGTTGAGATTTTGTCTTTTTCTGAGAAGGGGTTTTTGCTGGTTGTTGTTTCTTGGGAGAAAAGGTTTTTACATAATCATTTTTTATTTGTTCCCCTACAACCAGTTGTTGATTTTTCTTATTAAACTGAATACCCTTTCTATATCTGCAAAATTTTCTTTTGTGGTTGAACAGACCACAAATTTCACATTCTTTTGTCTTTTCTTTCAAAGACAAATCTCTGACAGTTTTGATTGGTTTTAGGTCATCAGTAGTTTTCAGGTTCTCAACTCCTGATGTAGTTGAAACTACTGATGACTTAAAGTCAGATTTAATCAATGCTTCTGAAGAACTTTCTTTGTGTGATTTTAGAAAGTTTTCATTGTAAGATGTGCATTCTTCCTCTTAAGAAGTTTTACCCGAAACAATTTTTCTCCCATCTTCAGTAGTTTTGGGAGAGAAATATGTTGGTGTTTCAGTGTGATTGTACCCTATGCCAAACCTAACATTTGAAGCACTTTGTTTGTTTAGCAATAGTTGGTACCCCTTACCAGATTCCACCCATTTTTCACATGTGACCTTGGTGTCAGCAAGCTCTTGTCTGACATTTCCTAGGTCATTAATCATTATTTTGATTTGTGCTTGGGTTTCAATAGCTGAGTTAGTTAGAAAGTTTTCATTCTAAATCACATTATATCTGAGTGAGTTTTCTCTCAGAATCATTAGCTTTTCCTTGTAAGTGCACATTTGTCTCTCTTATGAGAGCAAAAGATTCTTTGCATGAATTTGAAAATAATTTTGTCAAAGATTCTTTTGATACCTGTGACAAGGCAGATTTTGAAGAGCATCCCTCAAATGCCATTAAGGCAAAGTTCTTTCAGCCATTGTCAGGCTCTCCCCAGTTGATGTCAAACATTTTATTGTCTGCATCAGGATTGCACTCTGTGGTGTCAAAAGGAAGACTGCTCCAGTCAACATACCCTGAGGTAAATAAACTTTGTTGAGAGGGTTGTTGTTACTGTGGAGGTTGTTGAGCAGCTGGAAAGGGAGGGATTGATTGTTGGCTCTGCATCTGTTGAGCAGGCATCTGTACATATTGTACTTGTGGCACATATTGGTGTTGTGGAGCTTGTGCCTGTACAAAATGTGCGCTCCCTTGTGTTCCATTATTCCTGTTATAATTGGGGTTAAAATTGTTTCCAGACTGAGATTGGTTAAAGCCAGAGCTTCTACACTCTCTAGCAAAGTGTCCCAACTTTTGACACTTATGACATCTAAGTTTAGATTTGTCAAAACCAATTTTTGTAGAACTGTTAAGTCCTGGAAACTTCCTTCCTGACCTTTTGTAAAATTTATTTGTTTTTAAACATAACATGGCTAGTTGGTGCAAAATATCCATTTCTTCAAGGTCATCACTGCTGAAACTATTTAAGTCATCCATGATAAAACACATGTTATCAGCAGTTTGACCAAAGTCATTATTGTCATAACCTGGGAATGATCTTTCAGATGAGATCCCAGCAGTTATGTCAATGTGGTCAAAAGATCTAAAACTATTTGAACAAGTTGGTGAGTCTTGTCCCAATAGTGCTGTACTACCAGGTAGATAGTCATCAGCAGTTTTACCAGAATTTTGTAACTTTTTCTTTTGATCAATTTCTCTCTCAAAAGTAAGTAATCTCCCATGAAGTTTTGTAAGAGTGAGGGAGCTAAAATCTGGTGAAGATCTTAAGACTATTGAGTATGTTTCCCATTTATCAGGTAAAGACCTTAAAAATCTATGAAGCATAGATACAGTTGTATAGGTCTGACCATTTAGTTTTAGCTCAGATATTAATGAGGAAAATCTTTCAAATTGCTGAGTTAAAGTTTCCCCATTATTGTGAGCAAAAGTTTCATACTGTTGAGCCAAGATTTCTCTGGGGTTGGCAATCACCTCTTCAGTTCCTCCAAACTGTTCTTTTAGGCAGTCCCAAAGCTCTTTAGCACTATCACAATGTAATAGGCCAGAATAGATTTCATTTGGGAGTGCCATTGCCAACATAGAAAAAGCTTTTGCATCAAGCTCAAGTTTTAGGAAATCATCATCAGTATAGTCTTTTGGTTCTTTTGGAATCTCTTCCTTAGTTTCAAGATTTATGTTTACTGGTTTATGAGGACCATATATCACAGATCTCCAACAACCTATGTTGGTTTGTGACAAGGTATGTGCCATTCTCTTTTGCCATATGTTATATTCATTTCTTACAAGCATGGCAGGTTTAGTGGCAGAACCAGTATTATGAGGATCCATTTTTAAGAGTATTGATTTGTCAAATATCTCTTAAAGTGATGGATGTTGATAAAAGTGAGCTTATAATCCTTTATTGAATATCAATAAGAGCCTGTGTCTGATTCTTAATTTGTTAGATTGATATGTGATCAGATAAACCAGTGCTCTGATACCAATTGTTGGATCAGTTAAGCTGCTCTTTTAGTTGAACTTGCTAGTTGACACTTAAGTGTTTAGCAAGTTCTTTGATGAGTGATAGCACAGCGGAATGTTTATAAGTTTATAGCTACACTTATCAACATGAGTTATTACTCCCCCTGGAATCAAGAACTAATAAATGAGAAGTGTTTATTGAGAATCTAAGTATTGAATGAGAATGAAACACTTTGACAGATTCTCAGTAAACACGAAATGGAAATAACAATAATAAGAGTTGAAGGATTTCTTGTATTAAAATCAATGTCTAAAACAGAAGGATGAATCCTTCTATTTATAGACTTTACAAATACATGAACCTTGCCAAAAAGCAAGTTCAGAAACAAGTTGCAACAAGTTGCAGTCTTAGAACTTGTACATAAAGCAAAAAGAAATACTAAAGTATTAAACTACTGATATACAAAGGCGGTGGAAAAGATCTTCTTCAAGTACTGATGAATGACAAACTACTGATGAGTAGTTTGTCATCAGTAGAAGTGTCTGGTTTGAACTTCAGAACTTCTGATGACTTCTTCTTCAGTACTTCTGAATCTCTTCTTCAGCAGTTTGATTCTTTGTCTTCAGTAGTTCCATACTTAGAGTATTTTGACAGAAAGTGAATTAGACTAAGGTTTGCAAAAGTGGTTTCACCAATCCTTTTTGTCCAAACAAGGGCTTTTGTGTTATATGTTGTTATGATAATAACATGGTGTTGATATGATGATTCTTGAGATGTTGGAAGCATGTTTAGGGTGTAATTAGTTTGAATATGTTATGTTATGAGTTTTGACCCATTCAGGGATTTCCTAGAGATTTAGGGCTTGATATGAGTATTTTGATGATGATAATTGTCACACCCCGCCTAAGGCGGAAACACGGGGTGCAACTGAAATGATTTCCATGCACAAAAGTCACACGAGCATTATTTAAATAAAACCGGAATTACCATTTAAACATTCAAGTCTTACAAAAACATAACATTTATTTGTTTGGATTAGAAACCATTGTATAAAGTGTTTAGGTCAAAACATCACAACAATGGTTCAAAAGATGGTATCCCTTAAATGCTCGCATGCGACCTTCCCGAGTTCCATGCTTCATTCTAATTTCCTGAAAACATGTATGAAAAATATATCGGTCAACATAAAGTTGGTGAGTACACGGGTTTGTATGAATGGACATGTTATCCAAAACCGACTAAATTACTGCCTACCTAGGGCAATAATCGATATGTGATCTGACATGGGCCCATAACCAAACCATGACATGTTGTGCCCCGCCCATTGTTCACTAAAGACAATGAAATGATGTGAAATACTCGCACTCTTTGATATCTGTCATCCGGTCAGAGAGACTGACCAAGAGTGGGGGTGTCAACCCAATAGATCTATGTAGATGCAATTGTGCGACTAGTGCTTCGGATTGAACAACAAACTTGTTTTTGTGATTTGTCGTTGGTGCGAAGGAGGGATTTAGAAGGTGCGAAAGAAGATTAGAAGGTGCGAAGGAAGATCCTTTGGTCGAATGTGAATATAGTTTATTGTATAGCTTGGTTCGACCAGACAGATTGGGTGAACCTGCACATTCGCATGAATCAAATGGGCGAATGTGCAGTCTATAAATAGACAAGCTTGATTTTTGAATGTAACTTTTTGTCATTGTTATTCCTTCCACTTTCTGATATTCTCTCTAGTGTTTTGTTTAACTCTTTTCACGTTCTCACCCTGTTTGTAATCATATTTCAACGTGTAATCGAGTTGTTAATTAATGAAAAGCTTTTGAAAATGATGATCTGCTTGTTTTAATCTGTTTGACTATTATTTTGTGATAGTTTTAGGGATTCCGCACCTAAAACTAACTTGTTTGATCATTCTTTGTTGTTATACGATCCTTTCACGCACATACAAAGTGGTATCAGAGCCTTTCTGGATCAAACAACCACAAATTAATAGTTTGTCAGTTGATTTGGACCCAATTTTGATCAAAAAGTTTCTGTTTTCATTGAACAAACTGAATTGATAAGATTTTGATTGATTACAACTTGATTTCGAGGTTAAATTGAATAATTCTCTTCATTAAAGTTGTTCCAAATCAATTCCGATTCAAAACCTGATTTAGATCATCAAAATCCATCAACATTTGATAAACATGATCAAAATTAACGGATTTTCAAAGAATAACCGTTTTTGAATTCTCAGGGGTCGAAAGAGAGAGAGTGGTCGAAAGTGGAATTCATTTTGGTCGAAAGAGGGTTTTTGTGGTCGAAGGAGGTGTTTTAGTGGTCGAACGTAGACTTTCATTGCTTATTTTGTTCATTCGCCCAGTGGTGTCACCTTCGATTGATCGAACGGTCGAAGGAAGAGAAAAACGGTCGAACGAGAGAAGAAAGCGGTCGAAAGAGATTTTGTGATTTTAGTCCACATTCGTATCATTCAAAACGGTCGAAGGAGAAGATTATTTCTCATTCGCACGTTCGATCATACGAAAGAGTATCCTGTTTTAAAACATTTCTAATATTTTCGTGTTTAAACGTTTACAGGTTAAGATGTGGAACTTCCCAACAACGCCAAGACCTACTCAAGCACCACAACAGCAGACAACACAAGATCCATGGTCGGTTGCAGCCCAGAAGACTAGTCAACCATCCCAGCCAATCAATTACATGGCTATGACTAGTTCGGCTCCTCAACAAGTTGTTCAACCATTACAACAACCTATTGACAACTATTGGGGAGTAGCAGTAGCTGCAGTTCATTCGCAGACGACCAATGCCATATCCACACTTATTCATGATCTATCCTCAGGAAGCGGCAATCGTTCACCAAAGCTAATGGACATGAAGGAGTACAACACATGGAAGACGAAGTTCAAGATCCATGTTGAGGGACAAGGACTTGAGGGAGCCGAGGAATGGCAGATGATAGTAAAGGGGTATGTTGCTCCTATTCTGGAGAATACTGGAGAACCGATACCTTTGGAGAATTTGGCGGATGATGAGAAAAAGAGGTTTGCGATAGAGAAGAAGGCATTCTCTCAGCTATCCCAGGCGATCAACACTGATTTGCTACATCAGTTTGGATCGTGTACAACACCCAAACAATTGTGGGATATGCTGAGAAACCGACATGATGGTAATGAGAAGACAAGGAAGCTGAGGATGGAAGAGCTTCAGAAGGAATTTGAAAACTTCAGTTACATGGGCAATGAGACCCTAAAAGAGTTGGTTCCACGGTATTGCCATTTGCTCACAGAACTGTCAAGCTATGAGATCAGCATACCAATGTCAGAATTGGTGGATAAATTTGCTGATGCTTTACCACCCTACTGGAACCAACACATTGAAGTGTTGAAGGAAAAGGATGCCTACCAGTATTGGACCATCAACGAGTTCATTCAAAAGCTGGAAAATAAAGAAATGGAGGAGAAGAGGAAAGCCAAGATAGCTCAGATTCCACAGAATCCAGATCTATATGTGAGTGGTACATCTAACTCTCTTTCTGCTTCAAGCATTACTTCAAATGTTGCTCCTCACATTGCATGTGTATCCAATGTTGTTGAACCCACAAAAGCACCAATCAACTACCTTGCCCAAACATCGTCTTACACACCATCATACACACAACAATCTTATCAAACACCAAACTTTATTCCACCTTTTCACCATTACAACAAGCTGCCTGCTTCACAGCAAGTCAACCTCAACAACAACAACTATATACTCCTCACATGAATCAGATGCAGATTACTCAAGCACAATCAAGTCAAAGTCTGATTGTGTTAGAGACCTCGAATCTTAACAACGTGACTGTTGAAATTGCTCAACAGCATGTTGCTTTAGTGTCTGCTATGGTTGCATCATATAACGGTTTGGTTGCGAGTTAGATTGGAAACAACAATCTCACCAATGAGGACTACGCATAAATCGACAAAGAGAAGATGGAGCTTATGGACATTCAGTGGGCTTTTGCAAGCATAATGAGGAGAGCCACTGACTTTATTTAGAAGACTGGAAGAACTGACCTCTCAACTTCTCCAAATACCACATACGGCTTCAACAAAGCCAAAGTTACATGCTTCAATTGTGGTGAGAAGGGTCATTTTAATAGGGAGTGTACACAGCCTGCACAGCAAGGTAATCGAAACCCGTTCAATTCAACCTACCAAAACAGACAAAACCAAAACCAAAATCAAGTTTCATACAACAGTCCCAACATTTCAAGCTTTCAACCTCAAAACAATTACCAGAACCTTCAACAAAATACCAACACTAGACAACCCACAACTCAAAACCAACCTCAACAAAATTCAAACCGAACCATTGTTCCTATCTCTACACCTAACACTCAAAACCAAAACCAAACAGACAATCAAAACCAAGCACTTGTGATCCAAAAGGATGAAGGTTTTGATTGGACGGGTATGCAATTGGGGGTGGAGGAGATTACTGTTGGAAACGTGGCTTGTGTGGCACAGAAGATGAGTTTGGATGAGAATGAGGAGATTGAAGAGGAGGTTGTGATTGAGAAAGTGTCGAAGTTGAAAATAGAGGAAGTGAATGAGGATGTGATTGCTGAGAGTGAAGACAAGAAATCTGGTATGATTCTTGATTCTGTCACGGATGTAGGAGAGCACTACGATTCAGCTTATTCGGATATGGAGAGTGATTCTGATTCGGAAGCTAGTGTGAATTCACTAGATGATGACATTGATCAACTACTAGCTGAAGCTGATTTCCTAATGACCCGCAAGTCATGTATGGTGGATGATGCGTGCACCAAGATTGACTACTCTAAATTCTTCGCAGGCAAGGAAGCTCACTTCGCTTTGATGGCAGTGACAGAACCTCCTAAGCCGGTAAGTTCTGAATCTCAATCTAAAGTGTGTGTTAAATGTGTTAAATGTGCTGATTTTGAAAAACTAACAGATGAAAATAAGCTTCTCAAGGTCCAACTTGAGAGTGCCAAAATAAACTGTCAGATTTATCAAAAAGATTTAAAAGATTTCAACAAAGTTCTTGATGGTTATAAAAAGGATGTGTCTGAACTTAAAAAGACATTGTCAATTAAACAACTTGCCATTAATAACTATATTAATGAAATGGAAAACACTAAGTTAGAAATGGCAACCATCAAGTGCTTTGCTGAAAAAGTGAACAAGAAGTTAGAGAGTTACAAGCACATAGCATATGTAGTTGACCATATCATAGAAGAACCCTCCCAGTCGAATAATGCAAACTATAAGGCGGTCCCATCTCTGGTATTGTTTGAAAACCACAATTTACATGCAATACCACCGGAGACGTTAGTCAATTCTGACTCCACATCAGAAAATGAGCCCAACACTTCTAGTGTCGGAGACCCGTATTCTGATGTGTGACCTGTTTTGGGAAACAATGAGGGTGTGGTCGCTGCTGATGATTCAGATGAAGAAGATGAACAATCTGAGATGGTTGAAAATGATAGTGATATCCCTGATGAAAATCATATAATCACTACTGAGCCAGTCTCACCGTCTCAGATCATTCATCCATGGCAAATGCTCATCGTAAGAATGCTGTTAAGAAAACCGAAAAGTCTGTTGGTAAGGGTGTTGAAAAGAAAGAGGTAAAGAAAATTGAGAAAAATGTGGTTAAACCGGTTGAAAAGAAAACTGAAACTAAATCTGAGAAAAATGTGGTGAAACCGGTTGAAAAGAAAAATGAGATTAAAACTGAGAAAACCAATGAAATGAGCAATGAATCGTGTGACAAACCTGTCAAAATTTTCTATCGGATGCAAGGCTCCGATAAGATCTTGTCTGATGATGAATATCTGATTAAATTTGTCAATTATTCCAAAATCGAAAATATCTGGCAGGAAAGTACGATTTGGTTTCCAAAATTTGAAAGAACCAATGACATTCCTCTAGAAATTTTAGAGAAAATTTATTCGGATAAAGACGCTAAGGTCAATGTCACACAATTTGTTTTGTCAGTTGATAAAGCAAACAGTTTTATTGAACCGACTTACTCGAAGGAACCAGCTCCTGAGAGTTTAAGGAAACAATGCATGGTTGATCGATATCCCATTGCTAGCTTTTCCAAGTCGCCGATCAAAGAAAATTATGAAGAATACCGTGCGTGCTATAAGTGCGGGGAAAGGGGACATTTACTTGCCGCCTGCCCGTACGTACGACACAAAAGGCACGAGGTGGAGATGAGGCAACATCATGATTATCCGGTTGACAACTACGGTTATCCACAAAGACGGTATTACCCTCAGCAAGAACTTTATTATAATCAAAACAATTTTTACAACAAGAGGGAAAACCGTCCGATGACGTATGATAAACGCAACCGGATAACCACTGAGAAATATGTTAAGAAACCTGTGATGAACTCAACTGCTGATAACAAAAAGGTTGCTCCTAAACCTAATGGAAAACAAGCAGTTGGACCTGTCTCTGTTAAATCAGAGAAGGTAACCAAGAAGGTTCCATTTAAAGATGAAGTAAAGAAACCGGCTGAGACATCAAAATCTCAGATCCGGATCTTGAAAAGATCTGAGCAATCCTGGTCATCTAAGGAATCTGAAGGAGCCTCAACTTCACAGAATGTGAAGAATGAGAAAAAGAAAGTTGAGAGTGAGAAGAAAGGGGTTGAGTTAACCCAAGATGTTTGTGAATCGAAAGACTCTTTGAAACAACCCGTTCAAAGACCCAAGACCAAACAGGCTTGGGTCCCCCGAAAGATCTAACTGCTTTACTTTATATGTGCAGGGAGCTCCAGCTGGCCCTGTTAGCAGCCTATGGATTGTTGACAGTGGAGCTTCTGGTCACATGACAGGGGACCTCACGCTACTCTTTGATATAAAAAACATTAACGGAGGTTATGTAGCATTTGCTGGAAATAATGGAGGCTACATTACGATGGAGGGTAGTGTAAGCAATGGGGTTGTGACATTTGAGCGGATATCATACGTGAAACAGATAGATTACAATCTGCTCAGTGTTAGTCAAATCTGTGATAAACAATTTTCTGTGTATTTTGATGACAAATCTTGCTATATCTTGAAACCTGGGTTTGAACTTCCGAAAGAGTGGGTGATGCTAAAGGCACCGAGAGTAAACAACTTGTATATTCTCGATATGTCCAAAGCAATGACCACCCATGGCCAAGTCACGTGTTTCCTCTCTAAGGCTACAGAAAAAGAATCTATAATGTGGCACAGGAGAATGGGACACATTCATTTGCGAAAGATGAACCAGTTAGTGAAGAATGAACTTGTCACGGGAGTTAATGTGAAACACTTCCATTTGAATGACAAGTGTGTTAGTTGCAAAAAGGGCAAGCAGCACAAACAGGCCCATAGACCAAAGAAAGTCAATTCCGTTGAACTACCGCTTGAGCGTTTGCATATGGATTTATTCAGTCCAGTCAGACGTAAAAGTCATGCCAGGGAGTTGTACTGTCTTGTGGTGACTGACGATTATTCAAGATTTTCATGGGTAATGTGCTTGCATCAGAAAAGCGACACTTTTGACAATCTGAAGGTTCTGTTTACACGTCTGGAGAATATATATGGTCTGAAGATCAAACGTATCCGGAGTGACAATGGGACGGAGTTCAAAAACGCTCAGATGGAGGATCTTTGTGCAAACAAGGGAATTCATCATGAATATAGTGCTCCGTATACACCCCAGCAGAACGGTGTCGCAGAAAGAAAGAACAGGACTCTAATCGAGACGGCGAGAACTATGCTTGCGGATTCAAATCTTCCAGTCATGTTCTGGAACGAAGCTATTTACACAGCATGTTATACTCTAAACAGTTTTTTTAACAGTGAAGAAGTTTGGCAAAACTTCTTATGAGCTGTTGAACCGACGCAAGCCGAATCTGGAGTATCTAGAACCATTTGGTGCCCCATGTACAATGCTGAATCCTTCGGAGAAGTTCGCACCAATGGCTGAAGAAGGTTATTTTGTTGGATATGCAACCCCACTAAAACGGGTATTCAACAAAAGAACTAGAAAAGTCGAGGAGTGGGCTAATGTCGAAGTTCAAAGATACACACAAAATGTACAAGGTGGAGGTCCAGATTGGATGTTTGATTACAAAGACTTCTTTGAATCATTCAATCTAGATAGCATGGTTGAAGAAGTTGTACTTCGCTTATATTACGAGGTCGAAAACGCCATAACTTCACCGTTAGTGCGTTCGATCACTGTAAACCCCCAAGCAGCTTCTAATGATACCACTGCTCCTGTGATGGAAGAAGAGGTGTTTCAAGAAGCTTCTACAGCGCTTAATTCATCAGATTCAGAAGATGAAGACGATGATGCAACAAGTGAAGCTATTCTGGACAATGCTACAGTGACACCACCAATGAACCCAACTACTACTGATGCTTCAACATCGAATGTGGGTAATGATCTGGTTTCTACAGAGAATTTGACAACTCAAATGGGAGTACAAGTACCTGATTATCCGGAATCTCGGATACATCGGATACACCCACTTGAACAGGTTATTGGTGATCCTGGTAGCAGCGTGATGACAAGAGGGCAGTTGAGAAATGCTCAAGCACCGGAAAATATTGGCAATCTTGCTTTATATGCCAAAATTCAGAAATCTGGTTTTCAAAATGACTGGTCTTTCGCTTGTTATGTTTCGCAGGTCGAACCGCGGACGTACAAGGACGCTCTTTTGGATGATGCCTGGGTGGAAGCAATGCAGGAAGAGTTGTTACAATTCCAGAAACTCGGTGTATGGACACTGACAGATTTGCCCCCGGGAAGAAAGAAAATTGGAACCAAATGGGTGTTTAAGTGCAAGAAGGATGATAGAGGAGTCATAGTGCGAAACAAAGCTCGTTTGGTCGTTCAAGGTTTTCATCAGGTTGAGGGAATCGACTACAATGAAATCTATGCACCGGTTGCACGCTTGGAAGCCATCCGAATGTTCCTAGCGTTTGCATCATGGAAGAAATTTAAGGTGTATCTGATGGATGTAAAGAGCGCATTTCTTTACGGTGTGGTTAAAGAGGAAGTTTACGTAGGTCAACCGCCAGGCTTTGAGGACCCTATTCACCGGGATAAGGTTTATGTGTTAAACAAAGTTCTCTACGGGTTGCACCAGGCTCCGAGACAATGGTATGAGGAGCTGAGCACGTATCTTCTCTCGAAAGGATTCAAACGCGGACTGGTAGACTGCACACTGTTCACGAAACAAGCAGGAGATGATTTGCTTCTTTTGCAAATTTATGTTGATGATATTATTTTCGGGTCAACTAACGAACTTCTATGCAGGGAATTTGAAAAAGTTATGCAGGAAAAGTTCGAAATGAGCGCAATGGGAGAAATGCAGTTTTTCCTAGGCTTGCAGGTGGAACAAAGACCAACGGGGATCTTTATTCACCAGACGAAATACGTTTCTGAAGTCTTGAGCCGATTCCAGATGGATGATTCGAAGCTGATGGATACCCCGATACAACCTAATCACGGGATTGGAGTTGACCTTAAGGGGGAGCTGACTGATCCATTTACATACAGAGCAATCGTCGGATCTCTGATGTATCTCACCGCGTCTAGACCTGATATAATGTTTGCGACATATCTTTGTGCACGATATCAATCGAAGCCGAAACAGAGTCATCTTGCAGCTGTCAAGCGTATCCTTAGATATCTGAAGGGCTGTCCATCGAAAGGACTTTGGTACCCTCATGATGATAATTTTGACCTAATCGCTTTTAGTGATGCAGATTGGGGCGGCTGTGACAAAGACAGCAAATCCACAACGGCTGGATGTCAGTTTATGGGGAGCAAGCTCGTGACCTGGCAATGCAAGAAACAAACCGCAGTTGCACTATCCACATGTGAAGCAGAATACGTTTCAGCATCGAGCTGCTGCTCACAGGTTCTTTGGATCCAACAACAGATGGTGGATTACGGTTTGCAATTTCTTAAAACCCCTATTTACTGTGATAATGAGGCCGCAATCGCATTAACAAAAGACTTAGTAAATCACTCAAAGGCTAAACATATCCGGATTAAATATCATTTTATCCGTGATTGTTATGCTAAAGAGTTGATCGATATGGTCAAAATCCACACTGATTACCAACACGCAGATCTTTTTACGAAAGCTTTTAACAAATCCAGATTTGATTTTCTTTTAAAAGCTAATGGTATTAAAGAAAAACAGGACTGATCACCACCTCAGTCTATCACTTTTTAGTTTAAAATTTTTACTACTTTTCAGAAAAATTCAAAAAAACCAAAAACATTGAAAAATTTCAAAATCCATAAAAATTAGAAAATTTCTTTGCTGACTGCTATATCTTCTTCCCTTAGATTAATGCCGTCAGATTTCTGTGAACAAACGATATCTGGGCAGTCACATATTTTAAATGCTCCAGCTTATCCTTGGGAACAGTAAATTCGAAAATCTATAAAAATCAGAAAAATCAAAAATGATTTCCTGGAGTATAAAGGGAAATGATAGTACATCAGTGGGGATCTGACACATTCTAAGTAATGTACTGCTATATAGGGCGTGTGTCTGAGTCTGTGTGATGTGCTGATAGGCTTCGTAGACCTATTACTGCGTGCCTGATACATACATATCAAACGAATTGATGTGTGGATGAACTCCTCATGGGCATATGGTCTTAGTATCGTAATTTCGTTTGATAGGGTATTTGTACAAAACTCGGAGGTTTAGGGTCGTTATGTTATTAGTTGTCTGGGGATAGCCTCTCTGATCTTCTGCTGTAAATCATTACGGACCTAGATCAGACAGGGTGTCTTTATAAAAGAGCTTTATGCCAAATCCTAAAGTTACCGAATTGAGGACCTTTCCATGTTATATGATAATCAAAGATTATCTATTACATCGTATTAATCACTGATGCAAATCATGACTAATATCAGTCCTCAACCTGGTATAGTGCATATGTTACTTTGCTGCATTAATTTGCTGACCTGTATACCTCTATGCATTATATCTTGTACAATTACAGACGACGAAAGCATAATCACACTTTACAATGAGTCTTTGTGCATTTACTTGTTGATACGGGAGTATGTCGTGTGCGTGGGAACCACTGACAATTGCGTTTATACTATAAATATCAGTATCAGTTTAAAGCACTGCACAAAAGTCTGCATGTGAGTTTATGTGGATCACAATATCAGTAGTTGCCAGATCACACATTGTCTTTAATGATAATAATTCAAAAAGATCAATGGTGTGATCAGATTTCTCAATAACTGATATGATCCCTTTACTGGAAATTCCAAAAATATTTACAGTTTTTCATTTACATTTCTGCATTTTATTTTCTCGCCAAAAATTACAAAACACAAAAAGATTTTAGGTGTGTTTTAGCATAAACTTTAGAAAATCCAAAAAGATTTTTCATTTCCATCTTATTTTTTATAACTGATGGTGGTTGATGTCGATTTTCTAAACCTTGTTACACCATTTGAGCTTTGTAACATTTTAAATGTGAAAATATGATTGTTGGATGCTTAAAAGTTGGAAGATAATTGGACTGGGACTCGTTTTTGAGATTTGGAAAATTTGTCAAAAATCCCATTTCACATTCGCCCATTCGGTTGGTCGAATGTGCGATTTTACATGTTCCTTCGTATGTTTTACACGGGCGAAGGAGAATGTTCTTGAACATATGTTTCATTCGAACCCTTTTGGCTCATTCGAACCTTTCACTAGGGTCGAAGGAGACAAAAGTTTCTCCTTCGTACGTATAGAATGGGCGAAGGAGTATGCCTATATATACCTTTCTGTCTCATTCGAACCCCATTCAAAATTTTTTCAGAATTTCCATCTTAACCTCACCTTGTTGCTTGATTATTTTGAATCTTACCATTGTGATCGTCTCTTTCCACTGATTCTTTTCCACTATCATATACAGGTTAACCTCATGGATTGAAGGATTAATCACCTGTTTTCTGTTTCGAGCCCTAACATACTAAAACTGCTTATAATCAACATCATTGTGATAATTACTGATTAGGTTTCATTGTATATGTGTTTTAGGGGGAGAATAACCAAAAACCATGGATTTAAAACTAACACTTTGATCAATTGATCACCTGTTATGGTTTGAACCCTAGTTTTAATTGGAAACACATATATAATGAATAATTGATGAATTTGTTAGTTTTGAATGGTTAATCGGCAATGTTAGGATCTGTTTCAATCAAAAGAACATGATCGGAAACACTTAATTTCAAAATTGAAAATTCAAATTAAGAACAGTCACCTTCGACCATTACGAATGGGCGAAGGAGATAACCAAACGGTCGAATGTATAAAGTTTGAGCGAATGAAACTTTTTAACAAAATCTATACATTCGTACCATCTAACTTTCTCATTCGTACTCTTGGATTACTCATTCGTACCCCCGTTTGGGCGAATGAGGATGATTATTACCAAAACTTTCAAGTTTGAATTTTTGACGATTTTTTAACATTTGTTTTTGATTGTTTTTGCAGATTTAATGATGTCCGAACAGGAGAAGACGACGGAACAAGCTGGATCATCATCACAGCCTGCGAAGACAGTTTCAGAAGAGCCTTTAGCCTTCAAGAATGCGCATAACTGCTGTGCGTATCTCGGAGAGGTTAAGAAGCACACAGAGTTTATCGGTATTATTGAATTCTTGAAGAGATGCAGGGTGATAGATGCTATTGCTACACCGACGATTATCTACAGAGACATGATGCAAGAATTCTGGTCGGGAGCGAAGCTTGATTTCTGGAAATGCGAGTCATGTTTGACGAGCAAGATTCAAGGGCAGAGAGTCATTGTTTGTGAGGAGGATCTGAGAGAAGCGTTGAACTTAGATGATGAGCCGACAGATCCTAAGGAGTTCAGTTTTATGGATCAGCAAAAGTGGTTTCTCAGAATGAAATACAATGGACCAATCACTGACGGTTCATTGCACAAAGGAAAACTGTGCCCTCAATTCAAATATCTGGCACACGTTTTAATACATGTATTTGGATCTGCAGCTGGAGGATATGATTTAATGCGAAAGAGTATCAGTTCTATGATGGTTGCCTTAGTGTTGAACAAACCGTTCAATGTTTCAGGCATGCAACATTTGCTAGAGCCTGTGAACGGCACGAGGATTCTTAAGTTTCTACTTTATCCTCGTTTCCTCCAGATGGTGTTTGACAACAAGTATAAGGAGCTGAAAAGAGATCCTAAGCACATAGTTGTTCAAGAACATATGTCGCTTAATACACTTGCTAGGATGAAGGCGTATAAGGGATTGTCAGTTGATGAACGTCCACCAGTTAGGCGTTTATTTGGACACCTAGCAAGAGTTGATTATACAGATCCGGGTGAGGGGCTTGTGAGACATGCAAACAGTGATTCTGATCCTGATAACCCATTACATCCTGTTGATCCTGATGCGAAACGCAAAAGACAGGTTGTGAATGTCGGCGCAAAGAGTGGAAAGACAAAGAAGAAAGAAACAAGGTTAGAGGTTGCGACTGAACCTGAGAAGAAGAAAAGCACGCCAAGAAGAAATAAAACGATGGCAAAGAAGGGTTTACACATTGTGGATGAAGCGTCGGTTGATTCAGAAGAGACGCTAGAAGATGAACATTGGGACTCAGAGACTGAATCGTTAAAGACCGCCACGCCCAAGGCCACTGAGGCTGGTGTGTCTACTAGTCAGAATGTTGAAGATCAAGGGAATAAGAGTCCTATTCCTGTTGATGAAGATGAATTGATTATGAACATAGATGAAACTTTTACTGGTTCTCCTATACAAGCTGCTAAGTCAAAGAAGAAGAAACAGGAGAAACCAAGTATTAAGAGGAAGAAGGAGATTGAATCGCTTATTGCTCGTAAGAAATTACCACCGACTACAAGTTCTGAGTCACCGGTTACTGCACCAGCACAGAAGAAGCAAAAGACTGCAACAACATCTAGCACACAACAGAGTGAAGATATACCTGTTGATCAGTTTAACGAAGCATTGGATAATGTGCTCAAGAAGATTAGAAAAGGCAAACTGCCTGATGTTGTTGAACCACCTATGAAGAAGAAAGTTTCGGTGGACAGTGATATAATGAGTGCTATGAATCAGAGATTGTCTGAGATGATGAATATAATCAACAAACAACAAACTGAAATCGAGCAATTAAAGACAAATGATAAAAAGATGTTGGAGGTCGTAGTCACATCAGCTGCTGATAATGAAGTTTTGAAGAAAACTATCAAGAGGTTGAAAAGAGAGAATAAGAAGTTGCTGAAACATGAGCAACGAAACACCAGAAGGATTATCGTCTTGAAGGAGGAGAATAAACAGTTGAAGAAGAGTAACAAGAATATGGATAATTTGATCAAAGACTTGTACTCTCGAGCTCCTCAACTTCAAGCTGGTGAAGAAGATAAGGAAAGAGAAGAAGAACAGGTCGATTTTGAACCATCTGACGAAGAAGAAGATGAAGAACTTGATGAAGATGCAGGTAATGATACTAAGAAGAAGAAGAAAGATGATGGGGATGATGGAGGTTCAGATGGTGGATCAAGTGATGGAAACAGCTCTGCTTTCGATAGTAGTAGTGATGATGATGATGATGATGATGATGATGATGATGATGATAACGCTGACAAGTTTACATATGAAAAGCGTGATTCAAGTAAGGGTGGCGAGTCGAGCTCTAAGACTCCAGGAGAGAATGTGGATGAAGATATCTTCTGGAATGAGAAATTGCAGTCGTTATCTGAAAACGATAAGAACATGTATCGCCAGATGCTCACAGATCGAGTCTGGACGATTGACATAACAAGCAGATTTCCGGAGATATTTGAGTCGAGCAATAATATATATGAGTTCGAGTTTGATGACCCTGATCTTGAAGATGGAGAGGTTTCGGCGGCAATTTCAAAAGAGATACTTGAGGGTTTAGCTAAACAGGTAGGAAAGACATTGGAAGAATTGCTTGCAGATAATTTCATTCCAAAGATACCTGAGAAGGAAGCCGGGAATTATTCTGATGACCGTGATGTTCCTGCGTTAGAGGATGTTGAAATGGAAGATATAACTAGTGAGGAGTATCCACAATTCTTCAAGACTAATCAAGATTATGGATTTCCTGGATTCTCAGATGAATTGCTAAACCATGCCGAGAAACTGGCGAAAGAGAAGAGTAAAGCATTTGAAGATGAAATCTTCAAAGGGCATGACAAACCACGGTTCGAGCAGTCGGAGAGTTTGAAAGAATTCTTGAGAAAATTGAAAGAGAAAGAAAACAATCGTCCGAAAGCTGAAATTCAGGGAAGCTTTTACAAACTTCATAGTGGTATTTTCAAAGGTCGTGCATTGGCCTGGAAGTTTGTTAAAGAATTGAGATGTATTGCAGTAAAGTGGGAGAAGGGGATCTTATACTTCGATAAATTTCATCATTTGAAGACTCTTCCCTATTGGGCAATCCGTGATATTTGTCGTCACCGTTTAACGGGAGCGTCAAATAGTCAGATTACCTACTTTGCTAAGAAGATGACGAGAGAAAGCCGAACCAAGTGGGATTTGTTTAAATCACAATATCCTAAACGAATTGTTCACAAGAAGGATATTGATCAGATTACAGGTATGCCCAAGGTGACGTTAAAGTACAAACCACCGCGAGTGTTGAAAAAGATTCCTTTGTTGCCAATCCCACAACACTTCGCCAAAGATTTCATCTGGTGGTATTACGATTGGAAGATAGCAGAGGCTGTGATTGTATTGAAAGACGGAGAGAAGAACTACAAGAAAGTACACATTTTTGATCCCATGTGGTTAATAAACTGTTCACATGAGGATATAATAATGTTGTTTTACAATCCGATCTATTCTGATGCGAAAGATGCTGAGCAAGCAGGAAAGTATCAACGTGTGGTATTTCTGTGCTTTGCGTATGATATTAATGCTGGTTGTGACTATGGCGAGAAGCTCGGAGAGTTTGTTGAGAAGCAAAAGGTGCCTGAATTGAAAAAGCCGAAGCAAAAGCAATTTCAGGAACCGGTTTTGATGAAAGAACAGAAGATTCAACGACATATCAAACTGATGAATATTAGAATGGACGAACAACGTCGACAGCAATCCAAGCAATAGTCGAGGGGGAGTTTATAGATGCAATTGTGTGACTAGTGCTTCGGATTGAACAACAAACTTGTTTTTGTGATTTGTCGTTGGTGCGAAGGAGAGATTTAGAAGGTGCGAATGAAGATTAGAAGGTGCGAAGGAAGATCCTTTGGTCGAATGTGAATATAGTTTATTGTATAGCTTGGTTCGACCAGACAGATTGGGCGAACCTGCACATTCGCATGAATCAAATGGACGAATGTGCAGTCTATAAATAGACAAGCTTGATTTTTGAATGTAACTTTTTGTCATTATTATTCCCTCCACTTTCTGATATTCTCTCTAGTGTTTTGTTTAACTCTTTTCACGTTCTCACCCTGTTTGTAATCATATTTCAACGTGTAATCGAGTTGTTAATTAATGAAAAGCTTTTGAAAATGATGATCTGCTTGTTTTAATCTGTTTGACTATTATTTTGTGATAGTTTTAGGGATTCCGCACCTAAAACTAACTTGTTTGATCATTCTTTGTTGTTATACGATCCTTTCACGCACATACAATCTATTCTGGTGTTTCATGGTTAAGTCCAAAGCTAATGGTTACGGTGAAATGTATGACACGAGGGCTTAATGGATCCTAAACCTTACTATCTCATGTTCACAAAATAGTCATGTATGTAACTGAAAACTGAAAACTGTACGCATGTTTTTCCCCCGGAAAAATGTAAAACAGTGAAAAAGGGGTCGTGAAACTCACCTTGTGGTGTGTCTGGGAATGAACAAATGAGTCTGAGCTAGAGAGATCGACCTACGTGTCCTATGTAAAAGAGACATTTTAGGTCCATGTTACTTTTACTGTTTACAAGTTGTTCTCTTATTATGCTTGTCCTTGTAACTTAACTCTTTAAGTTAAATGTGTCTTTGGTGTAAAGATTTACATATATGATGACTTAATTGTTAAAAGATACAATGTTTATGTTTTAAGTGTTCCATATTTTGGTTTCTAGTGTAATATTTCCCAAAATATGATCCTCATGGCTTTATGTTGCAAGATTCACCATCTTTATATACACTAGTGACTTAGGTAAAAATATAGCGTTACCTTTTGTGAAAACACCACTTTTAATTGTAAAAATATATATTTTTATAAATTTTGAATGGTGTAAGTGTTCATGTGTCATAGGTCTTAAAACCTTGAACATGACATGTCCATAGATCCATAATATTTGGGTTTCTTTAGCTTAACTTTTGTGAAAAAGATGACAATATCTCATGTTAAACATTACTTTTCTTTAAAACATATATACCTTGTAGGCCTTGTTATAGATCTAACATGTCACACCACATTATGTCTTATGTTAATGAGCTTCGGAAAATATATAGTTTTCTTACAAAACATTCGGCCATCATGGCCTATATATATACATACCTATTTCGGCTCATGGTGTGTGTGTAAATACATACATTTACCAACCTACATAATGTATTTTAGATCATGTGTTTGCTTATTTACTTGGTTTAGTTACAAGAGTAAACATATAAATGAACAACTTGGTGTATGAAAGACTATGCAAATAAAAGCACAAGTTTAAAAAAAATAAATGTTATACCTCCTAATGTCTAAGAAATGAGGGAGTTAGGGGCCTTGTACAACCTTGATTATGCTCCTTGTACTCCTAATGATCCCTTAAAAGTTAATGGTTATTGTTAGTGACTTAGGTGTGGGTGGTGGTTTTTGGTGGTGGTGTGGCCGAGTGGTGGTGATGGTGCGGCGGTGGTGTGGAGCCGAGAGGGAGAGAGGGAGAGATAGAGGGGTGGTGTTAGTTGTTTTGGTGCACTTGTTCATCTAAACCTTGGCCCTATTTATAACAATTTAGAATGACAAGTCATAATGGTTTAGGAAAGGTGAAAGAAGGCATCTTTCTAAATATAGTTTAAGATCTAATAAAGGTGATCTTGGATGGATTTGGAAGAGATTATGAACTTGATGTGTGCTTGCTTTCTTGGTTAGTGTGGGCCGAAAATATGAGGGTGTTGGGAGGTTATGGTTTAGTCAACTTCACTAAGATTTGATGCATTATAATCATGATGTTTTGGGTGATTAGAGGTGTCCTATGTTGGATATGGTAGGATTTGCATAGAAAGTATGGAATGGCAATTGTAGTAAGTCAACACTAAGCTTTCCTAAGTGCCATAAGATGCTTTCCTCATTAGTGTAACATCTAGGAATGTGATGGAGGTGACTAAAGCATGTTGTTGGGTGAATCTTGGTGGAAGCATATAGTGAAGGGACTTATGTAAGAGTGGAAGACACAAACACTACACACATGTACATGTGTGTCGTGTATATATGTATATATGTGGAGGTTATGTATCTTTGGCAAGTCAACTACCATGGAATGAATACAAGGTGAAATGTTTAACCAATTATGGTGGAATCTTAGAGGATGAAAGGATAGTTCATTAAAGGTGTAGGAGTTTATACATTGGAAAGCACATACACACATATGTATGTGTGTGTGCCTACACACATGCGTATATATTATTATTATCTTTTTTTGAACATTTAATCCATGTCTTGTACATGTGTAGGGTCACATATTATAATTAGATGTTAAGTATGATCTTTGTACAAGTTTATGTGGTACACAATAATATATAAATGTGTGCCCAATATATATTTAACTAGTCGTATTACTAGTTGTTTAGGGACATTGTGTCTGAACAATTCCTTGTATATGGACATTGTTTGTTTTTGTTCTTGATTGGATCAGAATTGAAATGTTATGTTCAATTATATGAGTTCCCAAATTAGGGTTTTTGGTATGATCTCTCTATAGCTCATGACAATTATTCAACTAGTTATGAAATTGTATTCCCTAGCGTGCCTAATGCTAAACTATAAGCATTGAAACTTGCTTGTTGAGATCCTGTGTGGCTCAATTGTAATAAAACATGTAAAATGAGATGTCATGCACAATATGTACGTGTATCTAGTGTACGGTTATTACGCCCCACTTACGGTGTGCGCATATAATGTATATATGTGTGACCCTCGGGGGGCAAAAGTAAAGTTGCACTAGTTTTAACGTTATTTTACTAATTTCGTGAAAATAACGTTAAAAACGATTGACGGTTAATCATGCATCATGTGGTGGCGTTGATAGCCAAAAGACAAAGGGGTACATGCACCGATCGGGTTTGTCCCGATTGCTAAGTGTTATGTGCCTTATGTCCAAGGCTTGATACCAAACCACATCGAGCCGGGGGTCTCACTGGAAGCAGCCTCTCTATTCTTAGGGGTAGAGGTAAGGCTGTCTACATCTTACCCTCCTCAGACCCTACCTTAGCTTTGCTATAGGTGGGATTAACTGAGTATGATGATGATGATGATGATCTAGTGTACGGTTATGACCTGTGATTTCGACAGGTGTCACATTCTCCCCCTGTTAAAGGAATTTTGTCCGTGAAATTTTTGGTGTTGGTCATCTGAACTGTGGGTCTCTTGGAAGAGATGTGGGTATTTGCGTTTTATTTAATCCTCACGCTCCCACGTGAACTCGGGTTCGCGTTTGGAATTCCAATGTACCTTGACTAGCTTGACCTGACTGCGGCGAAGTTTCTGAATCTTCCAGTCTGTTATCTCGAGTGGTTTCTCTATGAAATGAAGTTGTTTGTCGATGTGAATTTCCTCTGGAGGGATAATCAATGATTCATCAACAAAACACTTCTTGAGATTCGAGACGTGAAACGTGTCGTGAACGCCACTGAGTTCTTGAGGTAACTTTATTTTGTATGCAACTGGTCCAACTCGTGCAAGGATCTCGAATGGACCGATGTATCTGGGATTGAGTTTCCCACGTTTTCCAAGCCTGGTACTCCTTTCCACGGAGATACTTTGAGCAAAACGTTGTCACCAACTTGAAACTCTAAGGGTTTACGCCTCTTGTCTGCATAGCTCTTCTGCCTGTCCGTGGCAGCTTTTAGTCTGTCTCTAATCTGAAAAATCTTGTCAGTCGTCTCCTAAATGAGTTCGGGACATGTCATCTGCTTGCCCCCTACTTCTGCCCAACACACTGGGATCTAAAGTTGCACCCATACAACGCTTCGAAAGGTGCTGCTTTGACACTAGTGTAATAACTGTTGTTGTAAGAAAATTCGATCAACGACAAATGCGTATCCCAATTTCCTCCAAAATCAATTACACACGCACGAAGCATATCCTCCAGTGTCTGAATGGTCCTTTCGCTTTGTCCATCGGTCTGGGGGATAGTAAGCAGTGCTCAAATCCAGATGGGAACCAAGGGCTTCTTGCAACGATTGCCAAAACCTTGAAGTAAAACGACTCTCCCGGTCATAGATTATGGAGATAGGCACACCGTGCCTAGACACGATTTCATTAATGTATATCCTGGATAATTTTTCCGTCTTGTCTGTTTCCTTGATGGGCAAGAAATGCGCAGACTTTGTCAGAATGTCGACAATTACCCAGATTGCATCATGACCACGAGGTGTCTTTGGCAATTTAGTGACGAAGTCTAGGGAAATTTTCTCTCATTTCCAAACAGGAATCTCTGGTTGGTGAAGCATACCTGAAGGCTTCTGGTATTCGGCCTTGACCTTTGAACACATTAAACAATGTTTGACGTAGGTCGCAATGCAACCCTTGAGGTTAGGCCACCAATAGAACTCTTTGAGGTCCTTGTATATATTATCCGCATCGGGGTGTATCAAGTACTTGGACTTGTGTGCTTCATCCAAAACTATATCACGCAATCCTCTATACAATGGAACCCATATTATGTTTATAAAATATTTTGTCCCATCAGGTTTTGTCTCTAACTGATCAACCTGACTGTACAGAGCTTAATGCCCGATATTACTATCTTTGAGAGCTTCTTGCTGAGCCTGACGAATACGGGCCGTGAGATCGGTATGAATGGTCATGCCCAACGCGCGGACGCGCAACGTTTTGGCACGCTCCTTTCAGCTTAATGCGTCTGCTACGACATTTTCCTTTCCTAGATGATACTTATTCTCAAAGTCATAGTCATTGAGTACCTCAACCCATCGTTTCTGACGCATGTTCAGGTCTTTCTGGTCAAAGATATGTTGTAAGCTCTTATGGTCAGTAAAGATAGTACACTTAGTCCCATAGAGGTAGTGTCTGCAAATCTTGAGCACGAACACTACTGCACCCAATTCCAAATCATGGGTTGTGTAGTTTCGTTCGTGCACCTTGACTTGGCGTGAGACATAGGCAATAACTTTATTCATCTGCATTAGGACACAACCAAGACCTTGGTGAGAGCATCGCAATAAACTACAAAATCTTTCGTTCCCTCTGGCAAAGAGAGAATTGGTGCGCTGCATAGCTTGAGCTTCTAAAGCTGGAAAGCCGATTCTTGCATATCTCCCCATTCGAATTTCTTGTCTTTTTGGGTCAAGACTATTAGGGACTGGGCTATTTGATACGCCTTAAAATATACATATATTTATATTAATATTCTCTACATTTTAAATAATATTTGGGCTAGTTTTTACTAAATATTACTTCTATTTAGTTCGTATTATTTATTTAAAGGTTTGATGCGAAAACGAGCTAAAATGGTGCATTTGAGCTAAACTTGAGACTCATTAAATTTTTAATATTTAAATGGGTCAGGTAAATCACTATTTAAATTGGGCTGGTCTCTTATTTAAACTTCTGTGGTGTAGGAAATAATGGGCTAAGGCCCAAACATGAATAGTGTTTGTTTTTTTTTTCTTATTTGATTGTTTTAATCTTATTTATATTCAAACGAGATGGAGCAAAATAGGCGACAACCAAGTTGGGCTGAACTCTAATCTATAATTACTCGTTGGGCTACATTTAGCTACAACATTTAATGGGCTAAACATAGAGATAAAAAAAAGAACTTGTGGGCCGGCCCATATTGGAAACGAGTAGGGCACTATAGCGGTTGTTTATAAAAGAAAGTTGTTGTACGAGGTTGAGAGAGGGGGCGGCTCCAGGAGTTGACATCGAAAAAAATAATCTCTGTTACATTATTAAGGAGGAGACATGGGTAGGAAAGTAATTTTACACCCATTTTAAGATGGGATATCAAGAGATTCATGCTTTAACATAGGTATGTCATGTAAAAGTTCCCCATAATACCCCTTATTGCATTATGCAATTAAACTATAACTATAAGTATATAATTCGACTAATAACCTACAAATTCTTTAATTCGCCATAACTCAATTTCTTGAAAGATCACTGAATCGACCCTACTATTTTCATTCAAATTGACGACCATAACTGAACGTTGATAATGATTTCCATCATTTACACTTTCTCTTCTATCGATTCTCTTGGATATTCCTCTTCTAAAGGTCATCGTTCTCCTTTTTTTCAACGGCGAGGCTCTTGGACTCTTGTGAAAAAATTGAGAGGTGAAACCACTATTCAATTTGTAGTGCACCGTCATTGTAGAAGAGAATTCATATGGGTCTTACTTTATTTATTGTTCTTCATTTGAAACAAATTCCTAAGTGGGTATCACCATCGTCTTCTTCGCTGGAATCTTTTCTAGCCATGAATCAGCTATCATCATTAAAACTTGTTTGTGTTAATACTTATTATCCTCTCATCTATAATTTCTTGCTTTAATTTCTTTTACAACAGATCGTTGAAATAAGCGCCTTCGAGGATTAAGTTGATGAGGAATAAGAAGGGAGTACAAATTAATCAAACTAAGCACGAGTTAACTCAATTGTTGGAGCTATTAAACCGCTAAAATGCGAGTAAGTATTCTAATTATGTGATTATCGAATTGTATTTCTTGATTTAAATGGATAAAGTTAGGTTTGTATTATATGGGTGATGGTTCTCTTGTTGACGTCAAAATTTCTAGGAATGTTGATTGGCTTATGTATCATTCATAGTTAATAATGGTGTGAAGTCTCCTTGGGATATATGTTATACTTTTAGTTTTTTTTGCAATTTCCGTTTCAGTAGATGCTTTGCTAATAACATATTGGTTACAAGGGGCACGTAACAAGGTCAAAAAGCAACTCAAAATTGGCTTATCATTTGAAGGATTTGGTCTACATGGGAGATAAAGCTTTATTTTTCATGACACTCATGCATAGTTTTCACATAAATAATTTTTAAGCATTGTTTTTTGCTTTATTCAACTGCAGACGTCTCAGACTCCAAAGTGTTAATTGTGTAGCTGACATTGGTGTAACACAAATAAAGGATCATTTTAATGTGCTTTTTTCGAGATGGTCACTGGCTCAAGTCTAAGAGGAGGTAATTAGTATTATCATATATTTCTTCATTATTGCTATATTTCAAGCTGCATCAACCAAATTAGGGTAATACATTATTTTTGTTTCATCTCAGTGTGTTTTGATGTATATATCATAGTGATGATGATCTGTTATGCCCTCGAATGGTGCAGGTGAAAGACATTGAGAGGATTAATGCAGGTGGATCAAAGGTGGTAATTTTTTTAAGGCATTGGCCTTGGATTTATTTATCGGCCTGCATTGAGTGAAGAGGATAAACATGCTGAAGAAGCTTTAATGATCATGAGAAACTGGTTGGATACAGGGTTTGTTGCAGAGAAGAAGTAAGTTTTGCTTCTAAATGTATATATTTGTAAAATAGGTTTGTTTACTTGGTCTATTATTGGTTTTCAACACTTTCTTGAAACACTTGTGCTTTAAATGCATATGTTAATTAACAAACCTAATGTGAAGAATCATTTGAGTGATTAAAATTTGTTCTCCTATGCAGTTTTTTATCTTTTTTTTTTTTTTTTTTTTTTTTTTTTTGCAACAGAACATAACAACATCAAAAAATAATAAATTGTTTAAAAATATTTCATTGTCAAAAGGTAATAACTAACCTGTGTAATTGCAAATGATATATAGTTCCTAAAGGGGTATGTAAGCTGCTGTTTGGATATGTTTATAAAGGCGCTTTATATTCATTTGAATGGATTTAAGATTTATGCTCCATGACCAGAAATAGAAACAATATAGATAAAATATATTCAATGAGTTTAATCAATATGAAATCGTTGGGCAGGTGACACTAACATTTTAATAATTTGAAATAAATTTTACGCCTTGGGATTCATATTTATAATTTCATTTATCCATTCATGTAAACCATGTCTTGTGTATCCACAACCACGTAAATGACCCATTATTAATGTGATTATGTGAATTGAAACAGAGGATTTACCTGCAAGTTGGGCGGGTCAGTTGTATCAGTAATGTGTGAAAATAGTTTTGGTTGAAACGGGTCATTTTTTGTGTCGGTTGAAATGAATTATTTTTAGTACATGTCCAAATTGGCCTGCTCAGGTTGGACAACATGTGAAAATTGGTTCACGTTGAAATAAATAGTTTTTAGTGTGGGTTGATAAGTCATTTTATATAGTATGCAGACATTGGTTTCCCAACCAATTGGGTAGTTTTTTTTGTGGCCCTAATATGTTTATAAACATGTAGCCCTATTCGTGTGGGGTAAATTTGGGCATACAACAACGATGTATTTTCTTGCTGATATGTTTGTATACTACACCTCCATGCTTTTGGAGGTTGTTTTGGGATTTTGTATACTTTTGACAGGATTGGTTTGTGTTCTCATTGTTGCTCTATAATTTTCTCATGTCAAGGTAAACAAAATCTCCATGCATATTCTCTCTTGGCCTGTTGGTAAGATGAATTGCTCGATTTGACCCAAAAGTAATATATCTTTACCAACTTATTCTTTTATTATAAATAGTCAACATGTTAAATATGATAATGAAAACTATCTTATTGTAGTATGTTTATAATAAAAATTTGAGTAGGCGGCAAGTACTACAAGTATACCTAGGATGAGTTTCACCCGTTAGGAATAAACCATAACCAAACCAACCCATTCATGAATAAATGGGTCGAAGTTGCCAACTCGTATTTTTTTTCTTGGTTCTTTTCTTTTAACGACCAAATATTAATGTATGTTATTCCTTTTGATGTTCTCTTAAGCTGTATAGCTCAGTTCTATTATATATACCATAATACACATGGACCCCAATACGCTTTGGCTTTGGATTACAAATGCTTTTTGTGTAAGAAATAGTTGTCTTAGAAGAGAATAAACAAAAATGGTACTTTATATCTTCCTCAATTTAATGTATATTTATTTTACTTCTAAAATTGCAAAAAGATTTCACTTGTTTTTTACTTTCACATGTTAACTTGATGTTGGTGCAATAAGGTGGGTGAGAAGCAGGCTTTGATGGGATTTCTAATGAATGCGATCACCTACTTGACACAAAAACCTCATATACCAATGACTAATGCCGCTAAAACCCTGACCAACTTTGATGGCAATGGCACTTTGACACCTTTTCTCAGGGCGTTCATAGGTGATTCTTTCGCATGTTGGTTTTGGACCATCACGATTACTTCCATTATTTATAAAGCTTTCCTTCGTTCTTGAAATTTTCATGGCAACTGCTACGTACCAAGCCAGGGTCATGTAGGGTAACGGGTTAAAAAATGAATTATCGGTGAAATGGGTTTGGTCAAAATAGGTTTTCATGTAGTTCAAGTCCCCGCAGCAACGCGCGGACATTCCCACTAGTAATATCAAAAGAGCAGCACTAAAGTGACGTTGAATTAGGACTTTTGGAGCAAACATTTATTACAAAAAACAATATAATAATAATAGTAAAGGAGTAGAAGGTCACCAAAAAAAATATATATATATATTTTGAAGGTGAAGGGTCACAAAGAAGGCGGCGACTACGGAGCTTATCGGTTTGGTATTTTTTGGTCTCGCTATGATTTTTATTTGTGAACCTTCTAGATTTGTTTTTATTTCTTTCATTATTATGGTTGGCTAGATTTATGTTGGTTGCCTAGACTTGGAATGATTATTGAATATTATTATTGGTTTTTGGGATTTGACACTTGTTTGGCACTAGTTTATGTATAAAAACCTAAACTTTATTGGTTTTTGTTGTGATTTATCACCCGGATGATGTTTATGTTATATTTTTAGATTCATATGTGGCTATAATTTATTGACTTAGTGTTTTTAAATTAAAATTCGCATATTTTTATCATTTGCTTTGTGTGATGATTTGATGGGTTGACTTGTTGACTTAGGATCTACAAACTGCGTATTTAACATCGTTTTGGGTTTGTCACCTACCTTGAGACCGAGAGGAGAAAGGTTGTGGGTTTGTTAGGATTTATTGGTTTATTTGGTTAGATATTGCGCGAGAGTGAATTTCTTTTCAGGTATCCTTTTTATCCGATTTCCCAAACATTTAATTACCTTTAGGAATAGATTCACCCCTTGATACCGTTAGGTGTTTCGTGATTAGTGAGACCGAGAGGAAATCTAATCTTTGGGTGCCTAAACTTTTATGTTTGGTGAGACCGAGAGGTGAACCATTCTTTACCCGGTGAGCTTCACACTGCTTTGGATTTCATTTAGTGTTCTATTGAGACCGAGAGGAGATCTAGATACTATAGTGTTTCCCGAGTCGGTTATACCTGTAGATCCCGGTAGTCATTCGAGTATCCATTTCCCGCTAGCTTCCAACTTTATCAGTAGGATTCCCTGTCTAGGCAGCCATCTTTCTCCATTTCTGTTTCCCCTTTCGTGAGCGTTTACTCCCTGATCTCTCATACCTGCTACTTATTTATTTCTTGTCTTATTTTATTTTTTTACTTGTTTATCGTTTTAGTTATTTGCTAGTTAAAAATCATGCTACTTTATATAGACTAGGACTCGACAGAGGTTTAGTATCGAGGGCTTCATAGCAGTGTCCACGGATTGATACTCGGTCTTATCGACTTTACTACATTACGACCGGTACACTGCCGTGTTGCGTGGTTTAGCTTGGTGATTCCATTTTTAAAACCAGATTGTGAAAATTAAAATATTTATATATATAAACCACAGCAATCTAGTCATTTGTTCTTTGTTTATGATGCTTTAGTTTAGTCATGTTTTTTTATGTCTTGTTTGGTTTTAGGTAGTTTTGCGTGCCTTTGTTTACTTGTTGCTTTTGCATGAGTTTGGTTTTTACGTGTTAGATTAGTCGTTTATTTTATTTTAGTTTATTTTCGTTTATTAGTTGTGATTTTAACGTTTTATCTTATTAGTGCATGCGACACACCCGTTCACAGGGACCAGCTGAGCTATCTGCATTTTCAGAACCAGAGCGTGTTGTTCGCAGTAGGAGGCGACACCATGTTGTGGAGCATCTAGCACCAGATACGGAGCAAGAACAGGATTTCGGGCTTGCGTGGATATTCCAGACGGACGCCGCCCTTGCACCAGAGGCATCTACTGTAGCTTAGGAGTTAGAGGTTGGGCCAGATATCACTATGGCTGAGGAGCGAAAATGTCGTGTGGTACCCATCACGGGTGCCGCTAGGTCTAGTATTGCTTGACCCGCTGTCGAGGCAAACAACTGGCAGATTCCACCTCATATCATATCGTTGATTTTGAATACTTGTGTTTTTCATGGGTTGCCGAATGAGGACCCTAACGCTCATCTTTCTCGATATAATCGTCTTTGTGACACATTTCAGATGAATACCATGACAGAGGACGCGTGCAAGTTGCGTTTGTTTCCATTCTCTTTGGTTGATCGTGCCCAGACTTGGTTGGAGTCCCTTCCGGCAGGTTCCATTCGTACTTGGGAGGATATGCAGGAGATGTTCCTGAACAAATATTTTCCTTCTTCCAAGACTGCTCATTTGAGGACTATGATCCAAGAGTATCGGCAGCGTGCTGATGAGTCATTTGATGAGATGTGGGAGCGTTTCAAGGAGTTGTTGAATAGGTGTCCTAATCACGGGATGGAGGACTGGGCGTTGGTCGAGAAGTTCTATCACGGTACGAGTTTGGCTGCCAGGGACAAGCTCGACACTATAGCGGGTGGCAATTTGTTGAACACTAAAGATCCCACTGAGTATTTTCAGCTTTTTGAGGAGATAGCTATGCGCAGCTATCAGAATATGGAGTCCAGGGACACTGCTCCAGCTTCACCCATTCAAAGGGGAGTTCACACGGTTGACCCCACCACTTTGTTGGCAGCTCAGGTCGAGGCTCTTACGAAGATGATGAAGGATATGCAGAAGAAGAGCAAGCAGAAGTGTGCGGTATGTCGAGGAGGGCATGACACGGTCACGTGTCAAGTAGATGTTGTTGCGCATCAGGAGCAGGTTGATTATGTCCATAATGCAAACCAGAATTCGTATGGTAATATTTACAATTCTGGTTGGAGGAATCATCCTGGCTTTAGTTGGAAGAGTGGAAACCCACCGGGGTTGCCACTGAGATCTCAGCCTGAGAGTTTGTTTCAGCAGCCCCGACAGGATGTGGGCTCGAGTGGAGGAGAGAAGAAACCCACTCTAGAGGACATGATGGCCAGGCAGTCACAGTTGATGACACGGTTCATGGCTCGTGATGAGAAGAGATACCAGGAGACTCAGACGACACTCAGGAAGCACGAGGCTTTCATGAAGAGTCAGAGTACCGCGATGCAGAATCTCGAGAGGACTGTTGGTCAGTTAGCAGAGCGTCTGAATGAGAGGCAAGGTGGAGGTCTTCCAAGCAACACCAAGAAGAACCCAAAGGAGCAGGTGATGGCAGTCACCACCAGGAGTGGCAGAGGAGCAGTTGTGATTGAGCCGACAGTTGTTGATCAGCCGGTTGATGAGGAGATTGAGATGGAGGTCCAAGGCAAGGTGCCCCCTACTAGGCGAGTCCCAGCAAGTACCGCACAGCCCCTGGAGCCTCAGAAAGAGAAAGAGGAAGTGAAGTTGTAGGAACCACCGAGAGTCTACACACCTTGTATTCCTTATCCCGGCAGATTGTTACAGGAGAGTTATGAAGTGCAATATGGGAAGTTTATTGAGCTTGTCAAACAGCTCAAGGTAAACCTTCCATTCATCGAGGTGCTGCAAAATATGCCGAAGTATGGGATGTTCCTAAAAGATCTGCTTTCCAACAAGAAGAAGTTGGAACATCTTTCCCATGTGACACTGAGTGAGGAGTGTTCTGCTGTTATTTTGGATAAACTGCCGACGAAGATGACCGACCCTAGCAGTTTTACGATTCCTTGTTCGATCGGCAGTTTGTCCGTTATGAAATGCCCTCGTAGATCTTGGAGCTAGCATTAATCTGATGCCATATTCTTTGTTTGTTAAGCTTGGTATAGGTGGTTTGAAGCCCACACGTATGTGCTTACAGTTAGCTGACAAATCAACAAAATACCCACGGGGTATTATTGAGAATCTACTCGTCAAAGTGGATAAGTTTGTTTTCCCTGTCGATTTTATCGTGCTTGATATGAAGGAAGACGACCGCATTCCAATTATTCTAGGTCGTCCCTTCCTTGCTACCTCGAGAGCCCTTGTGGACATGGATGCTATTGGAGTTCACTTGGATCATGAACTATGAGGATCCGTTTGAGGTCGTGGATGCTATTGGAGTTCACTTGGATCATGAACTAGAAAAGATCCGTTCAAAAGAAGTGTTGGATGTTCGTAAACAATCGGTGATGCGTATTAACCTTAGGTGGACTGGTTGGGGATCGAACACGAGGGTTGAGGATGATCATACTTATGTAGTTCATGGCCATGGTTTGAAGCATGACATCTGTAGTCCGGATGGAGTTTGCGAGGTCAAGGCAGTCTCCTTTCACCATCCATAGGTTGGATCGTTATGATTTGTTCTCGGGTGTTTACCCAAGGGTACATATTAGTTAGGCATACTTCTATTTTTATTTTTACTTTTCTTTATTTTGAGTTTTTATATTAAATTTGCAAAAAAAAAAATGGTGTATAAACATTTCTCCTGTACTCAATCTCCATTTGGGGGAGATCGTTTTCGAACCGTATTATTGTTAATAGTTTGTTTCTTTGTGTTGCCGCGATTCGCGAGCATTTGAGTTGTCATGCAGGTTATTACTTGGTTATGCTTGATCGCGCCAGCAGCTGCACGTTTTTTGGATACCTCGTATATCAGCTCATCGCATTTTTTCAGGGAAGTAGATGAATTCATTTCTCTTTTTTCTTATTTTAGTTTATCTTAGCCACTTTTGACACACATTGGGGACAATGTGTGTTTTAAGTGTGGTGATGGAGTAAATAAATAAAATTTATATTTTCAGAAAAAATAATTCAAAAATTCAAACAAAATTGATGAAAAGAAAGAAATCTAAAAAAAGTAAAAATTTTGAAAAATACAAAAAGAAATAATAAAAGTTTTCGCAAGTCCCGAGGTGATTGATTACACACAGATGACACGCCTTAGCCATTGTAAAGTGTAAGCTGAAGGCGGGTCAATGTGAGTTTACATTTCTTGCGGGGGCACGGGATTTCTTTAAGTTGGGCGATAGTAAAATAGGTCCAGCTAGTCGGTTTTTGAAGTAAAATTGTTTTTGGGATACTTATGATAGTGGAACAAACTTGTTTGAGGAAGACCACTCTTGGCTTTTACCGACATCACATTCCCGCACTTCATAATGAGGATTTGAGCCTATTTGATTATTCTATTCACTTTCATTTGTTGAGTGCTACCTACTTGTTGCTTGATTACAGAACTTGTGCATCATGATACATTTTTAGACCTTGGTTTTAGACTTGGCATTAGCATGATAGAGACATTTAGGATCACCCACATCTTAGCTTTTTTTCCTTTCTTTTTGTTTTTCATTTTTTGACCCGTTTTATATACCCTTAGTCACCACTTTGAGCCTTTTTGCCCTTTCGTTTGTCTACCCTATGTGTGACTTTTATTTTTAAATATTCGGATTTGAGTTCTAGTTTAGTTGTTGAAAAAAGATAGATATATTGCCTATAAAAAAAAAGCAAAAAAAAAAAGAGTTGTTCAAGTTGTATATAAATAAATTGTTTAGTAAAAAAATAGAATAAATTAGATATGGGTCAAAATTATCCATCTTAGTTATTTTTATGTTTTGAGTTTATTTTTCCGGATTTATTTTCTTTTTAGCTACATTTCCCAAATATATCCTAACCTTAGCCCTTGCCTACCCATGAGTCCTCTTGATTAATGTTGGTCCAAACCATTTAGGTGAAGATTTGATCATTGTACAAGCCTATGTGTTTCAAGCATCATGTTTAGGTATTGAGGGATCGCTTGTTATAATTGATATACATCGAGTGATGAGAGATGTTTGTGAGGGGTACTAGCTTTGTTTAGTTGGAATCTTGATGGAAAGTGAAGCTTGATTAGGTAATCCCATGTTATTAAAAATGGTATCACATTTGGCTAGTTGGACCATATGCTTCTTGACCGTTGTATGTCTTGTGATTTCTTTGTGTCCTTAGGACTTGTGGCTTGCTTAGGCCTTACTAGATGTTAGTCGTATTTGGTCTAAGTGTGGGTATGATGTGTTGTTTGATATTTGCTTAGGGACAAGCAAATGAATAAGTGTGGGAATGTTTGATACGCTCTAAAATATACATATATTTATATTAGTATTCTCTACATTTTAAATAATATTTGGGCTAGTTTTTACTAAATATTACTTCTATTTAGTTCGTATTATTTATTTAAAGGTTTGATGCGAAACCGAGCTAAAATGGTGCATTTGAGCTAAAATTGAGACTCACTAAATTTTTAATATTTAAATGGGCCATGTAAATCACAATTTAAATTGGGTTGGTGTCTTTTTTAAACTTATGTGGGGTAGGAACTAATGGGCTAAGGCCCAAACGAGATGGAGAAAAATAGGCGACAACTAAGTTAGGCTGAACTCTAATCTATAATTACTTGTTGGGCTGCATTTAGCTACAACATTTAATGGGCTAAACATAGAGATAAAAAAAGAACTTCTGGCTGGCCCATATTGGAAACGAGTAGGGCACTATAGTGGTTGTTTATAAAAGAAAGTTGGTGTACGAGGTTGAGAGAGGGGCGGCTCCAGAAACTGACATAAAAAAAAATAATATTAAAAGAGCAGCACTAGAGTGACGTTGAATTAGGACTTTTGAAGCAAACATTTATTACAAAAAATAATATAATAATAATAGTAAAGGAGTAGAAGGTCACGAAAAAAAGTATATATATATTTTGAAGGTGAAGGGTCACAGAGAAGCGACGACTACGAAGCTTATCGGTTTGGTATTTTTTGGTCTCGCTATGATTTTTATTTGTGAACCTTATAGATTTGTTTTTACTTCTTCCATTATTATGGTTGGCTAGATTTATGTTGGTTCCCTAGACTTGGAATGATTAATGAATATTATTGATGGTTTTTGGGATTTGACACTTGTTTGGCACTAGTTTATGTATAAAAACCTAAACTTTATTGGTTTTTGTTGTGATTAATCATCTGGATGATGTTTATGTTATATTTTTAGATTCATATGTAGCTATAATTTATTGACTTAGTGTTTTTAAATTAAAAGTCGCATATTTTTATCATTTGCTTTGTGTGATGATTTGATGGGTTGACTTGTTAACTTAGGATCTAGAAATTGCGTATTTAACATCGTTTTGGGTTTGTCACCTACCTTGAGACCGAGAGGAGATAGGTTGTGGGTTTGTTAGGATTTATTGGTTTATTTGGTTAGATATTGCACCAGAGTGAATTTCTTTTCCGGTATCCTTTTATCCGCTTTCCCAAACATTTACCTTTCGGAATAGATTCACCCCTTGATACCGTTAGGTGTTTCGTGATTAGTGAGACCGAGAGGAGATCTAATCTTTGGGTGCCTAAACTTTTATGTTTGGTGAGACCGAGAGGTGATCCATTCTTTACCCGGTGAGCATCACACTGCTTAGGATTTCATTTAGTGTTCTACTGAGACCGAGAGAAGATCTAGAGACTATAGTGTTTCCCGAGTCGGTTATACCCATAGATCCCGGTAGTCATTCGAGTATCCATTTCCCTCTAGCTTTCAACTTTATCAGTAGGATTCCCAGTCTAGGCAGCCATCTTTTGAGCGTTTACTCTATGATCTCTCATATCTGTTGCTTATTTATTTCTTGTCTTGTTTTATTTGTTTACTTCTTTATCGTTTTAGTTATTTGATAGTTAAAAATCATGCTCTTTTATATAGACTAGGACTCGACACAGGTTAGTATCGAGGGCTGCATATTAGTGTCCATGGATTGATACTCGGTCTTATCGACTTTACTACATTACGACCGGTACACTGCCGTGTTGCGTGGTTTAGCTTTGTGATTCCATTTTTAAAACCAGATTGTGAAAATTAAAATATTTATATATAAACCACAGCAATCACTATTTTTGAAAAGTTCTCGATGAATCGACGATAATAGTCAGCTAACCCTATCAATTGTCGAACTTCGGTTGGGGTATTAGGTCTAGCCCAATTTTTTATCGCTTCAATCTTGGCTGGATCAACATGGATGCCCTTTTCATTCACGACGTGACCAAGGAAGTGAACCTCACGAATCCAGAATTCACATTGGGAAAATTTGGCATTCAGTTTCTCGCTCTTAAGCAGATTGAGAATTTCCCTCAAATGTTGTTCGTGTTCCTCTTGGGTTCGTGAATAAATCAAAATTTCGTCAATGAATACAATCACGAACTTGTTGAGGTAAGGCTTAGACACTCGATTCGTCAGATCTATGAACACTACTGGTGCGTTTGTCAAACCGAACGACATTACAAGGAACTCATGATGACCATACCGCGTCCTGAAAGCGGTCTTAGGAATATCCTCCTCATGGATACGCAACTGATGATAGCCTGATCTCGGGTCAATCTTCGAGTTGAAACTCGAACCTTGCAATTGATCAAACAGATCAAGGATCCTGGGAAGAGGATAACGGTTCTTCACCGTGAGCTTGTTTAACTCTCTGTTATCGATGCACATGCGAAACGACCCATCCTTCTTCTTGACAAATAAGACTGGAGCTCCCCAGGGTGACAAGCTCGGACGAATGAATCCGTTGTCCAGTAGTTCCTGCAACTGGTTGGATAGTTCCTGCATCTCAGAGGGAGCTAAACGGTAGAGTGAACGGGCTACGAGAGCAGCTCCAGGAATAAGGACGACACGAAACTCCACTTGCCCTGGGGGTGGCAATCTTGGCAGATCTTCGGGAAACACTTCTGGAAATTCCCTCACGACACGGATGTCTTTGATTCTTCTTTCCACTGGTTTCTTCTCGATCACGCGCGCCAAGAATGCCAAATGGCCTTTCCGCAAACACTTCTGGGCTTTGATGCAAGATATGAGTCGCAACGGAGTCTTCTGGCACTCTCCTTGAACAGACAAAACCTCTCCGTTCGGCAACGGCACTCGAACTACTCTGGAAAAACAGATGATTTCGGCTCGATTCTTCGACAACCAATCCATCCCAACTATAACATCGAAACTTCCTAGCTCGACAGGTAGAAGGTCGATACTGAACTCATGACCTCCTAGTTTCAACGCACGGTTCTTAAACTCTTCATCAAACTCGATTGTCTTACCATTGGCCAATTCTATCGAATATCGGGTGTGAAACTTAGTTGACTCTAGTCCAACGGCTTGTTTAAAGTCGGTTGACACAAAACTTAAATCGGCACCGGTATCAAAAAGTACAGAAGCAGCATGATTGTTTACGCAGAACGTACCCGTGACAACGTTAGGATCCTCGCGTGCATCATCTGCTCCCATGAAAAAAGCCCTGCCATGAGCTTGGCCTTTCAGATTAGGGCAGTCTTTCTTGAAATGGCCGATAGCTCCACATTCGAAACATCCGGGTTTCCCATCATTGTTCCCAACTTCCTTGGACCGGCACTGCACTGCGGGATGTCCCATCCGCTTGCACTTCTCGCACTTGATGTTGTCACACGTCCCCACGTGATGGTACTTGCATTTGTTGTAGAGTGAGTGGGGCCCGTTGTATGGCTTGCGAGTTTCAGTAGCGGTGGTAACAAAAGCTTTGATGGTTTCGGGTTTCTTGCTGGGATTGCCTTCTGCACCTCTTCCTTTCTTGAAGTGAGACCACTTACGCTTGTTTCCAGAGCTTTCACCCTTGTCGGATTCCTTTTGGGTCAGGGAACCCATACGTACCGCATTGTCGGTCAGGCTATGAGCAAGGGTGACAGCGTGCTGGATCGAAGCTGGAGCAGCAGTGGTAACCATGCTATGAATCTTAGGAGAAAGTCCCCAGATATATCTATCTACCCGCTTATACTCGGGGGTAACCATGTGTGGAACTAGACGAGAAAGCTCATGAAATCGGGTGGTATAGGCTGCGATATCCGCCCCACTCATAGATAAGTTCCAGAACTCAGTCTCCAACTTCTGCAGTTCACTCCGCGGGCAATACTTATCCATCAGCATCGACTTCAACTCAGTCCACGAGAGATTGTAGGCAGCTTCGCGACCCAAGGTCTGCACTTGCAGGTTCCACTATGTCAGCGCCTCGTCCTGGAAGATGCAAGTGACATACTTGATCTTTTGGTCCTCTGAGCAACCACTGATATCAAGTACTGACTCGGTTTTCTTGATCCAACGGACAATACCAATTGCTCCTTCTGACCCACGAAAGTTCCAAGGCTTGCATGTCATGAAGTCTTGTAGGAACACCCACGTATGGTATTCTCTACTTCTGCGGTGTCAGAATGAATGGTTTATCAGTCGATGGAATCGGCACAAGAGAAGGTCAAGACTAAGAAGGGATAGGTAAGAGCTTTACCAGTCTTGGGATCCTGGGTTCTGCGTCAGCCTGCTGCGCCCGAACCGCCACTGGAATCGGCGCGGTTCGCTTCATGTTGCGCCATAGCATGTGCAATTACCCTGGCTAGATCCGCTGAGGTGGTTGGAAAAGCTTCTTCCTCAGAAGTCGATCGAGTAGTTCTTTTAGGAGGCATGTTCTTCTAATACATATGATTAAAAGAATGAGACACGTATCACTGTATAATATTGTCAACATATGCACCAATTAAAACAACTATTCAATCAACACGAATGACAAAACACGATCACAATTGCACGACACACACAACAACAATATAGGAAACCAAAATATAGAACTTTCATAGAAAGTTTAACATACTTGATGGGATTTTGTTTTTGCATACAAAATATATGGCATATTGCCTTACAAGTTTTAAACTACTACTACTAGCACAATATATGATATCCTACGGGGATAGGGGTGGGAAAGCAGCAGACAAGCTGCAACATCTGCAGTCATCCTCGCCTCGAGATCGTCAACTCTAGCCTCAAGCTTGGCGACACACTCCTCTGCTGCGGCGCGTCCCTGATCCGCCTCATACACACGCGTAGCTAACTCAGCTAGGCGATGGATAATGGGATCCCTGGTACTACCGGTCAGATACATGTCATCCTCGATCCCCTGGACTCTCTCACGCAACACCCCTACCTCTGTGTCGTGACGCCTAATCATCTCTCGAACAAAGTAGTGGATGTGGCGCACAGGAGCTGGCTCAAAACCAGTGGGTAGTGGAGTATTAGAGGGTTGCTGGGATGACTCACTGACGTCGAAGGTAGAAGGGGCCTCGCCGTCAGTGTCCTTATCAAAGTAGGCTAAGAAGCCATCAACAGTCAGCAAGTAAGTCCTCTAACGAGCCTTAGATCTCCGACGTAGCTGCTTCTTGGGTAGCTCTGGTGCCTCTGATGTTAGGGGGCTGTGGGTCTGCTGGTGCTGGAGGCTCAGGGTCATCTTGGACAGGGGCCTCAACTGGAGTGATAGGAGCCGGTGGAGGGAGTACTCGTTTCCGAGGGGTGTATATTATGCGTACTCCACCTGGACACGGGCGATAGGAACGGAAAGATGGCACCCTAGGCTCTGGCTGCGGGGGTGGTGCATCCTCCTGCTGTGCCTCTCCAGCGGGCACAACATCCTTGTCATCTGAGACAACATGATCCACCTGCATATGGTCCTCCTCAACATCCGAGTAGCTGGAATCAGGCTAATAACCCTGTTAAATGTCGGCGGCTAGAGGGCTGTCTGGTACAATCTCCTCCTCAGAACCAGAGATGATGATAGGGTCTTCGTGGTGTGCCATGATCCTGGAAATCAATGAACACGCGTGTGTGTTAGAAAGCATTTAGTGTACTTAATATATCTACTAATGTGTGAAGTATGTAACTGGCATGGAACTTGCGTAGCGCGTAGGGATAATTGTAGTGTTTCTTTCCTTTGGAAAACATTTCAAAAGCAATTTTATTTAGATTATAGTTTTGACTCAAAAGAATCTTAGTTCGCTATAACCTCGATCTCTGATACCACTCTGTCACACCCCGCCTAAAGCGGAAACACGAGGTGCAACTGAAATGATTTCAAAGCACAAAAGTAACACGAGCATTATTTAAATAAAACAGTAATTACCATTTAAACATTCAAGTCTTACAAAAACATAACATTTATTTGTTTAGATTAGAAACCATTGTATAAAGTGTTTAGGTCAAAACGTCACAACAATGGTTCAAAAGATGGTATCCCTTAAATGCTTGCACGCGACCTTCCCAAGTTCCATGCTTCATGCTAATTTCCTGAAAAAACATGCATGAAAATATATAGGTCAACATAAAGTTGGTAAGTACACGGGTTTGTATGAATGGACATGTTATCCAAAACCGACTAAATTACTGCCTAGCTAGGGCAATAATCGATATGTGATCTGACATGAGCCCATAACCAAACCTTGACATGTTGTGCCTCGCCCATTGTCCACTAAAGACAATGAAATGATGTTAAATACTAGCACTCTTTTGATATCTGTCATCCGGTCAGAGCTACTGACCAAGAGTGGGGGTGTCAACCCAATAGATCTATTCTGGTGTTTCATGGCTAAGTCCATAGCTAATGGTTATGGTGAAATGTATGACACAAGGGCTTAATGGATCCTAAACATTATTGTCTCATGTTCACATAATAGTCATGTATGTAACTGAAAACTGTACGCATGTTTTCCCCCGGAAAAATGTAAAACAGTGAAAAGGGGGTCATGAAAATCATCTTGTGGTGTTTCTGGGAATGAACAAATGAGTCTGAGCTAAAGAGATCGACCTACGTGTCCTATGTAAAAGAGACATTTTAGGTCCAGGTTACTTGTACTGTTTACAAGTTGTTCTCTTATTATGCTTGTCCTTGTAACTTAACTCTTTAAGTTAAATGTGTCTTTGGTGTAAAGATTTACGTATATGATGACTTAATTGTAGTAAGTCAACACTAAGCTTTCCTAAGTGCCATAAGATGCTTTCCTCATTAGTGTAACATCTAGGAATGTGATGGAGGTGACTAAAGCATGTTGTTGGGTGAATCTTGGTGGAAGAATATAGTGAAGGGACTTGTGTAAGAGTGGAAGACAAACACTACACACATGTACATGTGTGTCGTGTATATATGTATGTATGTGGAGGTTATGTATCTTTGGCAAGTCAACTACCATGGAATGAATACAAGGTCAAATGTTTAACCAATTATGGTGGAATCTTAGAGGATGAAAGGATGGTTCATTAAAGGATGGAAAGCACATACACACATATGTATGTGTGTGTGCCTACACACATGCATATATATTATTATTATTTTTTTTTTGAACATTTAATCCATGTCTTGTACATGTGTAGGGCCACATATTATAATTAGATGTTAAGTGTGATCTTTGTACAAGTTTATGTGGTACACAATAATATATAAATGTGTGCCCAATGTATATATTTAACTAGTCGTATTACTAGTTGTTTATGGACATTGTGTCTGAACAATTCCTTGTATATGGACATTGTTTGTTTTTGTTCTTGATTGGATCATTATTGAAATGTTATGTTCAATTGTATAAGTTCCCAAATTAGGGTTTTTGGTATGATCTCTCTATAGCTCATGATAAATATTCAACTAGTTATGAAGTTGAATTCCCTAGTGTGCCTAATGCTAAACTATAAGCATTGAAACTGGCTTGTTGAGACCCTGTGTGGCTCAATTGTAATAAAACATGTAAAATGAGATTTCATGCACAATATGTACGTGTATCTAGTGTACAGTTATGACCTGTGATTTCGACGGGTGTCACAATAATGGATTAGGATTCATGTTTTATTAGTCATAACTGAGATTGATGAGGATATTAACATGATTTGATGATGATATGTGGATTTTACCTAATATGAAAAAAAATTCATGCATAATGTGACATTCTCATAATCTTTGCTATTTTGGGTAAACTTGTTCTTGTGCATAAAACCTAATCCGAGAAAGTGTTAAGTGGTGTATCATGATTAGAATAGGCTATGAAATGGTTTGGTATTGATTGATTGTGAAACGAAAAGTTTCTAGATCGATTCGAAGGGGTTCGCGCGTCAAAACAGCAAACAACAGTAGCACTGGTGAAGGGCTCCACCTTCGCCCTACGACACACGAAGAGCTCACCCCCTTCGTGTAAAGGGCGACCCCTTCCCCTATAAGAAGATCTTTTCGCCCTAATTTGACCTCTTCGCCTAGAATGGACCCCTTCGTGTCGAACTATGATCCCTCCGTGTAAAACATGATGATATAACCCATAACTTGCAAATTTACGAGTTTTACATGTTTCGTTACCTGACAACTTGTATGTGACTATTTAACTGATATTATGGGTCACCAACGGGATGTCGAGTCTTGTGTGGTCGTGTCAAAGTCAAAACACTTATACAAACATACAAAGTTATGGTCTGGACAACCAAGGGTTACCAGACCAACACGTTATCGGTCAAACACACTTATTGACGTCTGATAATAGGTTTCTAGTAGTCGGGACTGTCATACACGTCGGCTACTTTACATTCAGAAGACGCAACCTAAGGTGAGTTCCACGGCCCCTTTTTACTGTGTTTTCCATTGGGGGAGAAACATGCTACGATTTACTAAACTACGAGGATTGCATTGTTTTATTATATTACTTGCATATTGAACAACCTATCTGAGACAAATAGGGTGCGAATAGTAAACCGAATAGTATTGCATATAGTGATTCAAACAGTAGTGTGAATTACCAACAATGTTTTCAAGAGACTTTAATATAATGAGTATTGAATGCAAATCCAACTTTCTAAATACTTTTGAATACTAAACTTGTGGACTCGCCACCATTATATGTTGACCGGTTTTAGTATGTTTTCTCAGGTCGCTAAGGTAGCAGCAGGAGTAGGACGCACTATGGGTCGCATTGCATCACATTTACATAAAATCCATTTGGTTAGCTTTTGAAAACAATTATAAACCTATGTAGTGATGTAATGTCAGGTTACTTGAATGCCTCTGTTGTGTTATTAAAATTTGTAAAACGAATTCTTTTCATTACGTTGTTCTCTTATCATATAGTGTGTCGTCTATTGTGATTGTTGACTTGGATCCTAGTGTCACGTGCCTCGTGGTAAAAACCCTCACTTGGAATCTGGGGGTGTGACATGAGCACTCAGGGTTATCCTCTCATATTGTACCAACTGGACGTTAAGGTGGCACCAGATAATGGAAGTTGCTCACTCACCTGACCCTGTTGTGGTTCAGGTGAGTTAGCCTCTTAAAAGAGTCGTTGCTCTCCTCTCCCTCCAACGCTAGAAACTTTGAGCCTGGTCACCCCACCTCCCTCGTGCCTCCTCTCGCATGAGGACATTGCTGTGTTCGCGAGCCATGTGGCTCGTGAACTCCTCTTGCGCCAGCCAATCACTTGCCCCAACGGATAGTCTAAGGCCTACATAAAAACTAAAATTTGAGGCCTTTTTTTTCTTATTTGAAAATTATGATAATTTTTAATTATTTAAACTTATAAGGTTAAGGTTAAGTTATTCTACAAAGGAGAAATATAAAAAACACTAAACATTATGTTTTTTTCTCACTAAAGTCACTGAATAATTTTTTACATACAAAAAGCACTGTATTTTCAGTTTTTTCATACAAAAGTCACTCGACATTTTATTTGTACTTAAAAAACACTCTACTTTGGGTTTATTCTCGTAAAAGTCACTCGACGGTTTTTTTCCTTTTGTGAAGTGGTTATTGTTTGTTTTAGTTTTTAAGATATTTGTAATTATATATTTATTTTTGTAACAAATGGTATGATAAAAAAAATCTCTTGTTGCAATCAAAGTAGTATTAGTTTTGCTAATTTAAATTTTCATACAGTTCTTAAGTACTAAGAAAAAAATTATATAACAAATAAGCATTGTTTTTAATCGATGTAAGACGCTTAAAATATTTAAATTTCGTCATCAACTTCATTAATTTTTTTAAGGATAAAAAAATATATAAGCCACCAATGCAACAAATGAACACGTAAGCAAACATAATTGGGAGTTCCAGTTCCAGATTATTTAAAACAAAAAAAAAAACTGAATTTTGTTCTAAATTGACATTTTGATGGGTTTTTATACGAAAAAAAAAATTGTTGCGTTACATTTATAAGAAAAACAGAAGTATAGTGTTTTTTATAAAGACTTTTTTAGTGACCCTTGTAAAGGAAAAAAATGAAAGTTTAGCGCTTTTTATGTGCAAAAAATTGTTGAGTGGATTTAGTAAAAAAAAACAGAAAGTTTAGCATTTTTATGATATTTGCCCTTCAACAAAGGTAAAATAAAGGATGATTGTGCGAACGATATAAAAGACACAATATATTGCACAACGAATCACAAAATATGACATAATACGGAGAAAAAAGACATTGTGATGATAAAAAAAAAAAAAAACATAATGTCAAATAAAAAGAACAATGATCTAACAAAAAATCTAAAATCTACAAGTTAAAATTCCAAAAGTGAATACCTAAAATATAAGATCGTAAAGTTCAATGGTTTCAATACCGCTAAACTGAGTTCAATCGAAATCCGATTGATATTTCCTTGAACTTCGTATTTTTAGAAGGAATGCATTTAAAAATTTCAATAAGCGAAGAAGTTTTATGAGGGCTTTATGGATTATGGGCCCAATGTCACACTACATGTGGAACTTTTTTTTTATATTGCATAATACAATTGAACAAATCAAAATACGTAAATGGAACTCGATTTACCTCATATTGTCAAACCATAGTTTCTTATTATTGCAGCAGTTTATTATGAATTTAATAAAACTGGAAAAACATTACGTAGGTTAAAGATGTGAATCTGTTCTTTAGGTTTGTATGGCTTATATTTCACATTTCACACACTGGATACGTAAAACTTTTATTGTCACCCCATATCTAATTCTTAAAGAAAGTGCGGTTCTCGTAAACATGTATATAAAGTAGTTGTTACATAAACAAATATATGAGTAGTTAGATCACATTTTAGCCTATGCGTTATACCCGCGAGGCCTCCTTGCTTCTGCTCTATCCCACACCAGAGGTGTGTTAAAGATATTAAACTGATTGATTTCCATTCAATACTAAAAGGTTACAATACATAGAGATAAATCGGGCTCGTGCGCTACGATACTAAAACCCTGAATACTATATGCCAATACTCCCCTGCAGTCTGAGCGGTAGAGAATCAGACTCTAAGACTAGAAATATTATAAAAAAAAAAAAAAAAAAAAAAAAAACATTAAACAAAGAACAATAAAAAAAACTAGCCTCGATTTCGGTTACTTGTTAGTCCAAAATCTTGCAATCTTCTTGAGTTTGCAAAAAAAAAATAATTGTACTATTCAACGCTTAACTTTAGTTCGGTCCATGACATCCCCCTGTTAGGTTTTGTTTCTTAAGTTCCCAGAATGACAAACAGGATCTGCTAGATCCCAATAAAGTGGGAGTTCCATCTTTGTCAGCCATGACAATACAAAAGATAAAAGAAAGGCTAAAGAAAAAGATTTAAGAAGCATACAGGAAAGAAAAAGATATAAGAAGCTAATAGACACCCGGCGAGGCGGCGACCCTAGTCGTGGCGGTGTGTCAAAACTTGGAGGTGGCGAAAGCCAGTGATGGTGGTCAAACGGCGTTCGTCGAATGAAAATTGAGATCCGTAGATCGAAGAAAGATGCCTGATCAAACCGTGGTTCGATAGGCTAGCGGACCATGTTCCGGTGAGAGGAGCCAACAAGAAAAAAAAGCTTCGGCTATAGAGAGATGGACGCTTGATGCCGATCAGAAATAGACTTGGGTGATGGTGTATTGTTGACAACTGATAGTTAACCATATAAGAGAAGATAAATTTCTAGCATTGTGTGTAATTAAATGATGGCCTGATCATCAAAAGAAATAAATTTTGTTGTGCTCTAGTCAACAAAAGTCAAAACTCATCAAAAACCAAAGTAGGGATGTAGGATAATTGGTTGATGGCTTCTTTGTATATGGTGTGTACAGAAGAAAAAAAAAAAAAAAAAAAAAAAGCTTATTCGCAAACGGTAGGATAACTAGTGGACCAAAATTTTGAACCAAATTAACACTTTATTAGTAGAAAAAAAAGGTTATAGGAAATAAAAAACAAAACGGAGTTCGGACAGGGCAGTGGTTGCCGCCGCCCTGTCTAGGGTTTCTTTTTCTCAAGTGGTGACGGCTAGGGTTTGTTTATTTATGGTGGCGCAACGGTAAGGAAGAAAGTAACCAGAATCATAAGGCTCTGATACCATTAAAGATATTAAACTGATTGATTTCTATTCAATAAAATGTTACAATATATAGAGATAAATCGAGCCCATGAGCTATGATACGAAAACCCTAAATACTATATGCCAATAGTGTGATGTTCCTCGCCATCCTCCGCACACTGAATTGTATTTTAATTTATGGATACTTATAATTATAATACTAAATATTATTAGAAAGTTGTGATCAAGTACACAGTGAAAGAAAAATAGGAAGTCGTAGAAAGGGTATCCAACGGACTCTGATTGAACTCATTCAAGCGGCATTGGAGCCGTCTCATTGAACCCTATGATCTTAGTTTTTAGGTTTTCGCTTTTTTAAAATTTTTAGTTTGTAGTTTTTAAAATTTACGTTGTATCATTGTGTCTTTTTCTTATTTTCATTATTGTGTCATTTTTGCGATTCATTGTGTCTTTTTTCTTCAACATTATGACATATTTTTTTGGCATTATGTCATATTTCATGATTTATTGTGTTTTGTTGTATCATTATCACCCTTCTCATTTTTTTGACACTGTGTAGGGTAACTTGACTCTTATATTAGATACCAGATTATTATTGCAATATCTATATCTATACTATCTATACTATATTATAAATAATTTTTCAATGACTTCTAACTTAAGAGGTTCAAGTTTGATTCCTTATGATACAACATACAATGCATATAAGAACTACCTTTTGAGGGTAAAATTGTCTTTTAAACATCATATTTAATCAAAAGGTAATCAAGAGTCATGAGATGTTTATGAGACCTCATGATATTCAATTCTACAATTATTTTAAACACATTAAATAGAACACATATAAAAAAATAAGTCATAATACTACATATTTTGTTATAATTTTTTGCATACAATTAGATACTTTATAAAAGTTAAAGTTTTATAAACTTGATAGTACTATATAGAATTTGATCTAAACTATACTGTCACCGAATTCTATGATCGGAAAAGAATGATTATGTTTATAATGAATTTCGAACAAAAATATTAAGAAATATTTATATAAAGGAATGGACAATTACAAAAAAATAAATTAATTAACAATAATGGGTTCTTCTTCTTTAGTACTTCAACTCAAGTCCACATTTCCAGCTCAAGTAAATATTTTGGTTATTTATTTAAAACCAGTTGGACCGATGTTCATAACCGATTAACCAAACGGGAACAAATAAATAATTGAAACCCAACTGTTTTTTAAATATTTTAATTGAAAATTTTGGTTTTGGTTATGGTTCAAAATCGAAGTGAACCAAACAGCAGCTTGAACATACCCTTAAAATCACCAACTTAAATGTCGTGGTCTTCACCATAACGTACGAGCACCCCACTAGTATTTATAAAATGTAAATAGTTATAACGTGTTAGGTGGACAATACGTTAATAATATACTTTTTATCATCAATAAAATATGTATGAGCATATAACTTTGATTTGTTGATGTGAATAATTGAACTACTACAGAGTTAGAGTAAGATTTTATAATTTGGCTGGTATTGTCATTCTATAATAAAAAGTATTTTTATATGTTGATATATAACCTAACATGTTTTTGTTTAATAAATGAAACCATGTAATATATTTTCATAAATGAATTGCTATGAACTTGGACTAAGATTTCATGAACTTGGAGTAAGATTTCGGTTGCTATAATATTGAGGGATGACATTTAGAGGGTGTTTGGGATTGCGTTTTGAATCTGATTTTTAGATTATTGTGTTTTGAAAATGCAGATAATCAGTTTTTAGTGTTTGGATTGCGTTTTGAAAACGCAGATAATCAGTTTTTTAGGCTATCAAAACGCAATAATCTATAAGCAGCTCCACCCATGCTTTTCCAAAACGCATAATCTGTTTTGAATAATCAATCCCAAACACCCCCTTAACAAGAAGACACTTAAGAGATTTTAAAACATGGCTGCTTAACTATTCTTCTTTTGTATTGTATCTTTATTTATAAATCACAAAAATGACATGATGACGAAAATAAGAAAAAAAACACAATAATATAACACAAATTACAGAAACTAAAAGCTACAAACTAAAAAAAAACAAAAACCTAAAAACTATGATCATAGTGTTCGATGAGACGTATCCAATGCCGCTTAAATGAGTTCAAACGAAGTCTGTTTGATACTCATCATACGACTTCCTATTTTTGTTTCATTGTGTATGTGATCATAACACGTAATGTTTATCGAAAGTAGGTTTGGTTAGTGGTTACATACACAAACTTAGTATCGTCAAAATAAAATAAATATATTACATAAAAGTGTGTGTATATATATATATATATATATATATATATATTAATTAGAAGTAGCTTAGATAGATACATCAAATTTTATATATAACTCGTGTATGTCTAAAGTATAGTACCTAAAAGTTCAATAACCCCGTAAGTTTTTAATTACGTGACAGAAAGAAACAAGAGAGAGATATGGTTGAATTCGTAAGCTAGTTGCCCTATTAATATTGATACCAGTATGGTGAACAAGTTTCAAAACCTTGACTTCTGGTACAGGGGTGGTGTATGATGAAACTATTTGGGCAAATAACTAGCGAAGCTAGTAATCAATAATTAGTTACAGTGTATAACCAAATATAAAACTTGAGTTAGAAATATATTAAAATGATTTCAAAAATTCATAAATGGTTACAAACCAACGCAAAAATCATAGTTTACACTCAAGCCCAAAAATTTATTGTTATGTAATAAACCTCATCCTAAAATTCATAATAAACTTAACAATGCATGACAACAAACCTAAGTGTGTGTTTTCTCTTTGCTTTACAACTTAGGCCGAAGTCGAAATATGATGAAAGTTTCTCTATACTTGTCATCTACCTACCCTAATAAAAGAGTAACTTGGGCGCCACGTGTCCTTTGACTAGGGACTCCACGTACACTCCACGTCATATTCCACATGGCTTCACCACAAACTTTCTCATTTAAAAAACATATGCCCGAATACCTGATTCGATTACAACTGATCTAACCCTAATCACATTTCCAGTCATTTTTTCATACAACTTTCATCTTCCTCCCTCTCATACAATCTTCCATACTCATTGTTGGTTGGTTTTTCTTTTCTGTAACGCTTCCTTTTTATTTGATAGATATCCTATCCCTGGTTGATTACGACCATCTTCATCATTGTGGTGGTATGTTGCATCCTACTAGTTTTTTTAAGAACATGGCTTCCCGTTTTCTCATCCGGTGACTTCTCCTCCGGCACTCAGTCGGTTCTTTTTACCATCATCAGAGGTAAGTTCTAGTTCTTTTCATTCTCCGGCATCAATATTCCATTTTTAATTTCAATGTATTGCTTTTTTGAAGGCGGACAAAAAAGTAGCTAAAACCTTCTTACTCTGTGTGGCATCTATATGTGATTAGAGGTGTTCGAATAAAAGTGTAGTGAACATTATTGATGATTAGAGTAATTAGGTTTTGGCTCCTATCTATTTCCTAAAGTTTGCTTCGTTTTCAGTTAATGTATATTTAATATGATTACATTATTGATTGAGAAAACAAAAATCTATTTTTTTTTTTTTTTTTTTTGTGATTTGCAGTGACGAAGACAAATTGGTTACTTGTAATTTTGTATTTGTAACTTTATACCTTTCTTTGTTATTGTGTAGTTAACCCCTATGTAGAATGTTCATCTGATGAATCTGTCACACTCTCAAATTTTCACTTGCGGAGTCTTACTGCGAGGCACGTGACATACCAGGATCCAAGTCAACGGTCACAAAGAACGACAACTATATGTGAAAAGATGCGTAAACCAAACCATGCAATAGTTTCAAAGACTATGATTCAAAACACAGCGGAAGCAAATTTAGTTTTACAAAACTGAATAACGATGAGATATAAGTTTAAAGTTTAACAATCCAAAACGTGAGACATGATCCTAGACGCAAGTGCGACTCCGTGCTAGGGCTGTTCAAAACGCTCGACGCTCGCCGATCGCTCGCCGCTCGTTCGGAATTTACTAGGAAATTGCTCGCTCGATTTTCCGCTCGGTTGTAAACGAGCTGATCGGCTCGGTTTGATTTGTAAACGAGCCAAGCACGAGCAAAGGTCCGCTCGACTCGGTTCTGCTCGATATAATTTTTATTAATTTATTATACATATAATAATATATATACACATTAATTACAATTATATTTATAGGTTTATACAAGCCACTCTATTGGATTTATCTCAATCTATGCATATATACAATTATATTTATAGTTATTGGCCTAGTCAACATAATGATAACTCATTAGTTGTGCACCATCAATTATCTCCCGCTATCAACCTACGTCACAACACGACAATTGTTATCTATAGTGTGCGCATCACCTCACTGGCCTCAACTAGAGCCTCATTCTCGAACGGTCGAACCTAAGTCATCACTACGCACCGAGAATATTAAAGGAAACATCCCAAATTTATGGTTGTCCGAACACACTTGCCGCTTGTCGCTCGCTCAAAAAAATGTGCGCTCGAACAATGCTCGCTCGGTTTCCAGATCGATTGTAAACGAGCCGATCGGCTTGGTTCCGTTTGTAAATGAGCCAAGCACGAGCAAAGGTCCGCTTGGTTCGGCTCGGCTCGTGAACAGCCCTACTCCGTGCGCCTAAACTCAATGCTGCTACCTTAGCGACCTGAGAAAACATGCCAAAAAGATGTCAACATATAATGCTGGTGAGTTCACAGGTTTTAAGTTCACAAAACATTTCAAGCGTAAAGAGTTTCATCTCAAAAGTACCAAGTGTGTAAAACCTTTAAGTAAATAACAAACGTTCTCTTACTACTACGATTGTGTTGCTGAAACCATTACTGACAAGCATTGCTTAAAGTGCTGCCCATGTTTAAGTGCCTAGTGCCAAGTGTCAAATAGAGACAATATGCACCCGCCCGGCTCCCAGCCATCGAGTGGGGTTCGTCACACCCAATAGATCTATACACATTTCCCCTATTGTGCCTCGCACATTCATGGTTTCAATAGGGACTTTGGGTTGCATCGTATTGTAAATAAGTGCCAAATGCCAAGTGCCAATGTTTAAAAATGCCAAGTGTCAAAAGTGTCACATTTCTCAAAAGAGTTACATTCCCAAAGAGCGTCATGTTTCTAAAAGTGTTATGTTTCCAAAAGTGTCACGTTCCACAAGAGTTATGTTTTCAAACATAATCGTTGCATTGTTAAAACGTGTGGCATGTTTCTCCCCCGAGAGAAAAGAGTATAAAAGAGGGGCCGTGAAACTCACCTTAAAGTGCGCCTTCAGATACTTAGAATTCCAACACGTGTATGATGACCCAACTTAGTGACAACCTATCAATGAGTTTGAATAAGTGTATTGACTACTAACCCGAAGGTTAACTAGTCCCCGATTGTCCAGATCTTGACTACGTGTGTTAAAAAGTGCGTTTAAGCGTTAACCGGACATATCAGACAGACCCGACATCCCATTGGTGACCCATTACATCAATTAGTCATGCAAATAAGGTTAACACATAAGTTTCAAGCATAAAACACTTAGTTTGCATCCAAGGGCTTCTAGTTCGACCCATGGACCCTTGGTTCAACCCTCATGATGTTCATTCAACCTATTCACAAGTTCACTTGACTTAACACGTGTTTATTTAACCCTAACATATGTTTATTCGACCTTAACGTATGTTAATTCGACCCTAACACGTCTTAATTCGCCCCCCCGGGCACCCAAATTTGACCACAGGCACCCACGTTCGACCCCAGACACCCACATTCGACCCTATGGTGCTACATTCGACCCATTTGAGCCACCTTCGACCCATTTGAGCCACATCCGACCCATTTGAGCCACATTCGACCCTTTTGGGCCACATTCAACCATTTTGAGCCACATTCTCCCCTTTTGAGCCACGTTCGACCCCACGAAGGGTCGAATGAGTTCCACGTTCAATCCTTTACTGTAGAACTTCATAAAACGCACCTAAACACATCTAAACGGTCCGAAAACATCACGAAACATCACCAATCACAACAGTTAACTATCATTAACATATTCCTACAAAACCCTACCAATTTTATCCCGAAATCCGTCCGTTTTACAAGTTCCCCGAAATGGCAAATTATGGAGATGTCACATATAATGCATGCAATCTTTGCCCAATTAGGAAACTTTCTGAAATCAATCAATAATCAACTTAATATACTCAGATTATCATGAACAAGAAACCCTCAATCATATCCCTATCACTATCATCATGAACAAGCCCTAGATCTAACCCAAAATCCCCAATATGAGCAAAACATCATCAATAATCAATTGTAACCTATCTCAATCATAAATCATCATCAATAATTGTTGGATCAGTATTGCTCTTTGTATTAACTTTCTAGTGAACACTTAAGTGTTTAACAAGTTCTTTATCAGTTATAGCACAGCGGAATGATTTAAGTTAAAGCTACACTTATCAACAGGAGTTATTACTCCCCCTGGATGTTTGATAAAACTAAAGACAAGTATTTAATGAGAATCTAAGTATTGAATGAGAATGAATACTTAAACAGATTTTCAGTAAATGAAACGGAAATAACAATGATAAGCTTTGAAGGATTTCTGTATTAAAAATCAATGTCTAAAACAGAGGGATGAACCCATCTATTTATTGACTTTACAAATACATGAACCTTGCCAAAAAGCAAGTTCAGAGACAAGTTGCAATCTTGGAACTTGTACAAAAAGTTAAAGTAATACTAAACTAATAAACTACTGAAACATAAGGCGGTTGAAAGATTCTTGAACAAGTGCTGATGAATGACAAACTCCTGATGAGTAGTTTGTCTTCAGTAGTTCTTCAGTGAACTGTCTGATTTGGACTTCAAAACTTCTGATGCATTTCTTCTTCAGTACTTGTAGAATCCTTCTTCAGTACTTTTGTCTTCTTTCTTCAGTAGTTCTATACTTAGAATATTCTTGACAGAAGTGAATTATACTTAGGTTTGCAAAAGTGGTTTCACCAATCCTCTTTGTCTTAACAATCTCCCCCTGGATTGATAAAGCCAAAACCTTTTCTAATTCTTTATTGTTTTCTTCTGTCATTCACAATCTTCCATATTCCTTTGAACATGGAATTCTTCAATTGATTAAGCTGCTCATCAGTGAGAGATCCCCTTTGAGGTTCCAGATGTTGAATTGTAAGCAAGTCCTGAGTTGATAATTTCTTCAGTTCATTCAAGGATTTGTAGGTCTTGCTTGTAAGATCTCTCCTTGTCACTAATACTGATTACATTCCTTATATTACCTCATTCATTTCATTGTGTCCACGTCGCAGCACTCGCAATAGCAATGGTGAGAACCATGAGGAAGGTGGCAACAACCATGACCATAACCACGACGCTAACCACAACAACAACAATAACAACAACAACAATGGCGTTGATGCTCAACTGGCTGCGATCATCTCTCAACAAATGGCACAACAGATCGCAACCCTGGTTCCTAACTTACTGGCTCAAGTCATCCAGATGAACGGAAACGGCAATGGAAACGGAAACAGCAATGGAAACCACAATGGAAACGGGAATGGAAACGGGAATGGTCTCCCAGCTTGCACTCTTAAACACTTTAATACCTGTAATCCCCTTAAGTTCAGTGGAGATGAAGGAGCTACGGGTCTTCTACAATGGTTTGAGGGTATTGAGAATACATTCATTAACAGTGAGTGTCCCGATAACTTTAAGGTCCGTTATGCCATGAGTGTTCTTCACAAACGAGCACTCAGTTGGTGGAATGAGGAAAAGCGCACCCGCGGAGCTGAAGTTGCACTAGCTATGACCTGGGATCAAGTCAAGGAGATTATGAAAGATGAGTTTTATCCCCGTAACAAGGTTAAGAAACTGGAAGACGAGTTCCACAGCCTTGCTCAGGATAGTGGGGAAAACCTTGCTTATAATACCCGCTTTCACGAGCTCAGTTTGTTGTTGCCCCATAAAGTTACTCCCCTACCTGTAGCCATTGAGAAGTATATCGGTGGCCTACCTATGCAAATCCAGGACACGGTATGGGGAAGGAATCCTGCCACCTTGGAGGAAGCCAAACGCCTGGCGGATACTCTCACCGATAATCATGTGAAGAACGGTACTCTCTTTCGCAAGAAACCAAGAAGACTGCTGCAAAAGACACTACTCAGCCCGCTATTGAGGTTAAGCCTAAGACCTCAACCAACAGGAAGCGCAAGGCTAGGAACTACATGGTTGCTACCACCCCACCTGCAGTGCAAAACCCAGCTAAGAAACCGTATGTCGGGAACCACCCTCTTTGTAACACTTGTCAATACCACCATCTTGCTAACAGACCATGCCGCCAATGTAATAACTTCAAGCGGTACGGACACTTTGCCAATACTTGCCAAGCCCCTGCCACTCAAAACAACCCTGCCAGAAATAATCCAGCTCCTAATGCTCAGAATGGTAGGCCTGTTCGTGGCCAGTGCTATGAATGTGGAAGTACGGAACATAATAGGGATGCTTGCCCTAGACTTGGAAACCAGAACCAGAACCAAAACCGCAACCAAAATCAGAACCGCAACCAGAACCAAGGTGCTCGAGGTCGCGCTTACAACCTCAATGCTAATCAGGCCCACGACAACAACGAGGTGGTTAATGGTGCGTTTCTCGTTAATAACCACTATGCCTCTATATTATTTGATTCGGGTGTTGATAAGTCATTTGTATCACTAAAGTTTGAACCCTTACTTAACTTACCCCAAACTAACCTAGAGGAACCTTTAGTGGTAGAGGTAGCTAATGGGAAGTCTATCTCGATCGATTCTATTATTCGTAACTGTGTGTTGAACCTTGATGAGCATACCTTCTCTATCGATCTCATTCCTATGCATCTTGGAAGCTTTGATGTCATAGTAGGCATGGATTGGTTGTCAACCCATCGTGCTAAAATCCTATGCTTTGAGAAAGTCATTCGCATTCCTCTCGAATCTGGTGATATTTTGAAGATCTATGGTGAGAAGCCTTATGGCGAGCTTAAGCTCATGTCTTGTACTACTGCTCAAAAATATTTACGAAAGGGGTATACGGCTTTCTTAGCTAACGTGAAAGAAAAGAAAGACAAGGGCAAAAGTATCCAAGACATCCCAATCATTCGGGACTATCATGAAGTCTTTCCAGAGGATTTACCTGGTTTACCTCCTGCTCGACAAGTAGAATTTAGGATCGATCTTGTTCCTGGTGCAAATCCTGTCGCCAAAGCTCCTTATCGTCTTGCACCCTCTGAGATGCAACAACTTGTCAGTCAACTACAGGAGCTTTCTGATAAAGGTTTCATTCGCCCCAGTTCTTCTCCATGGGGAGCCCCTGTTTTGTTCGTTAAGAAGAAAGATGGATCTCTCAGGATGTGTATCGGCTATCGCGAACTCAACAAACTCACCATCAAGAATCGTTATCCATTGCCTAGGATTGATGATCTTTTCGATCAACTACAAGGAGCGACCCACTTCTCGAAGATTGATCTTCGTTCTGGTTATCATCAGCTTAGAGTCCACGATGAAGATATTCCCAAGACAGCCTTTCGTACACGTTATGCTCATTACGAATTCATGGTCATGCCGTTTGGATTGAGCAACGCTCCCGCAGTGTTTATGGATCTAATGAATCGGGTTTGTAGACCCTACCTTGACAAATTCGTGATCGTCTTCATCGACGACATTTTGATTTACTCGAAATCAAAATCTGATCACGAACAACATCTTCACTCAATTTTGGGTCTCCTAAAGAAAGAACAACTGTATGCCAAGTTCTCTAAATGTGAATTTTGGCTTAAGGAAGTTCAATTTTTGGGACACGTCATTGATGAGAACGGAATTCATGTTGATCCCGCGATGATCGAAGCTGTCAAAGAGTGGAGTGTTCCTAAAACTCCAACAGAAGTCTGTTCCTTCCTTGGTTTGGCTGGTTATTATCGTCGATTCATTGCCAACTTCTCTAAGATCGCTGTTCCTCTCACTGCCTTAACTCACAAGGGTAAACCTTATGAGTGGGGACCAAAACAAGAGGAAGCATTTGAAACTCTTAAGTTGAAACTCTGTGAAGCTCCTATCCTGTCTCTACCTGATGGTAATGATGATTTCGTGGTCTATTGTGATGCATCAAACCAATGTCTTGGTTGTGTTCTCATGCAACGAGGCAAGGTTATTGCTTATGCGTCTAGACAACTCAAGACCCACGAAAAGAATTATACCACCCATGATCTTGAATTGGGCGCTGTCGTCTTTGCTCTTAAGATTTGGAGACACTATCTTTATGGAACCAAATGTGTGGTTTTTACGGACCACAAAATTCTCCAACATGTCTTCGACCAGAAAAATCTTAACATGAGGCAACGACGTTGGGTTAAATTACTTAACGACTATGATTGCGAAATTCGATACCATCCTGGCAAAGCGAATGTTGTGGCTGATGCACTCAATCGTAAAGAGCGCATCAAACTTCATTGTGCGAGAGTTCGTACTGATCTTCAGGATCGTATTCTCCAGGCTCAACATACTTCAGTCACCCAAGGTAACATGTATGAGGAAATGTCTTGTGGTGCTGAGACTCAACTTGAAACCAAACCCGATGGTCTACTCTATTTTCTCAATCGACTTTGGATTCCTGACCGTGATGATCTTCGTACCTTTCTTATGAACGAGGCTCATAAGTCTCGTTATTCTATTCATCCTGGAGCTGACAAGATGTACCAAGATCTTCGTTATTCGTATTGGTGGCCTGGTATGAAGAAAGATATCGGTCTTTTCATATCAAAATGCCTTACTTGTTCAAAGGTCAAGGCTGAAAATCAACGACCATCTGGTATGCTTGAACAACCAGAAATTCCTATATGGAAATGGGAGAGCATAGCAATGGACTTCATCACTAAACTCCCTCGTACACCCAAAGGTTTTGACAGCATTTGGGTAATCGTTGACCGTTTGACCAAGTCAGCCCATTTCTTACCTATTCGTGAGAAATATTCTGTGGAAAGGTTAGCTAAGATGTACGTGAGTGAAATTGTATGTCGTCATGGTATACCTTTGGACATTATCTCTGATCGTGATGGTCGTTTCACCTCTCACTTTTGGGATTCTTTACAAGACGCTTTGGGTACCAAGCTGAACCTGAGTACTGCTTATCACCCTCAAACAGATGGTCAGACTGAACAGACCATCCAGACACTTGAGGATATGCTCACGGCATGTGTCATCGATTTTGGTGGCGCATGGGATTCTCATCTTCCCTTGGTCGAGTTTTCATACAACAACAGTTATCATGCCAGCATTAACATGGCCCCTTTTGAGGCACTCTATGGTCGTAAGTGTCGTTCACCTGTCTGTTGGACTGAGGTTGGTGAAGCCCATATCACTGGACCTGAACTGATGCAGGAAACCACAGATAAAATCCAACTCATTCAGGATAATCTTCTCAAGGCTAGAAGTCGACAGAAGAGCTATGTTGATAAACGTCGTAAGCCCTTGGAATTTCAAGTCGTGGACCTTGTACTTCTTAAGGTATCCCCTTGGAAGGGAGTGATTCGCTTCGGTAGAAAGGGAAAACTAGCTCCTCGATACGTAGGCCCATTCAAAGTGCTTGATACGATTGGAAAAGTGGCTTACAAACTTGATCTTCAACCAGAGTTGAGCAATGTTCACCCATCTTTTCACGTTTCGAATCTCAAGAAATGCTTAGCAGATGAGAACCTCCATGTCCCTCTTGAAGATGTGTAGATCGATGAAACTATGCACATTGTCAAAAAACCTGTTGAGATCGTGGATACTGGAGTCAAGAAACTCAAGCACAGTCGCATAACGATCGTCAAGGTTCGTTGGGAATCTAAACGAGGTCCAGAGTTCACTTGGGAACGCAAGGACCAGATGAAGTCTAAGTACCCACATCTTTTCCCACCAGACTCTCCAACTTCAACTTCGGGACGAAGTTCCTAAAAGTAGGGGAGACTGTAACATTTCGCATTGAATTCCTTGTACGTTACGTTGATTATTAATAAAACGTCGAATTTTATCATTTATCGTCCTTTTAAAAATGTATCGTGACACATTTGGACCCCTAGTACCCTATTATAAGCATATGTTATATATATATATATATATTAAAGATAAAATTGTCAAAAAAATTATTGCATGGGTCGGGGTTCGAACCCGAGCCCATGGCCGGTCCTTTTACACAAAACAGCCCCACCATCTGGTCCACACAACATATCTGTTTCATATCCCACGCTTTTAATTATAAATGAATGCTGATTTGTATCATTTGACTCCAAGAGTCAACCTGCGAACCTAATCAACCATACTTAGCATATCAATCTGCGTAATTAACCTCCGATATGGTAAATTACGTAAACGTTTGACTAAAACGCGTGTTATACACGCTGAATCATCTTCAATACTTGCCTAAATCCTAACAATCACGCGTCATAGTCTTTAATAGGGTCAAACCTTACCAATTCGCACCACTCGAGCCTCCCACTATAAATTGAGACCTTCACATCATCCTACACTCGCTGATATCTCTTTCCTCACCTTCAATTTCTGCTAAAAAACATCTTTCAAGCTTCTTTGATCATACAGTTGACTATTTCGTTGACTATCTCAAAACACACGATTTCTCTTTGTAAGTTTTTAATTTGTTGTTGGGTTTTGATCTTCGGCACCCTACGAACAATAGCCCCATCATATCAGGGGCTATTGGTTGTCAATTGTGATTATTAAGAAACTTAGGGTTTGGCCGATTCGAATTGGGGATAAACATTCTGCAGGTCTTGTTATTTATTTAAAACAGAGACAAGACAAACACAACCACTGATCTAGATCAAGTGGTTGGGCCGTCTGTTTGTATACAAGGGGACGCGGGTTCGAGTCCCTTATCCCACAATCTTTTATTTTCTTTTAAAAGGGATTATATAACTGTTTCAGGTATAAATATATATATTATTTTAAACCAAGATTAATTGTTCTCAGGGTCCAGACCAGATGGTCTGGACTTGTGATATAAAACACGAACCGTTCACCATACCCGGGTTCGATTCCTTGCATGAGCTAAACATTTTTTTTCTCTTTTTAGATTTATATATATTCGCTAGTATTTTTAAAAATGGTTTTAAAATATTAAAATTGCTTTATAAATTCTACAAAAATTATTTTATGATGTTCTAATAAAAAGGTTTATTTTACCATTTTTAGTTTTCCAAAAATAATTTATTTATTATATATAATAAATATTTCAAGTTTATTCACAACACTTAGAGGATAATTCACCTTAGCCAATGTGAGTTTATGTAACCATGTTTATGCAATTCTTTATACTTGCAACATTATACTTAAGCAATTCTACATACATGTCTAGTTGTAAACTTTAATGCCTCATGATTTAGACAACAACAACAGTTAGACTTACGCTTCAACATACATAATCATTAGCAATGGCCAAGCCGGCGATACTCAATAATAGATCTATTGGATTGACAATCCCACCTAGATTCATTGACCATCTTTTATGGGGAGCGCGGGTGATTGTTATCGTTCCAACGTGATATTAAGGTGAACCGTGGATGACGGGATGGACCTAAACTTGTTGGAGGTTTTATTATGTGCATACTATACTTCATGTTTATTCATGTAGACTTAAACTTACGATAGACATATGAATTGCTAAACTTTTATTATTCTTAAATTTAATTGCTTGACATGGCTTATGTATTCTCACCAACTTCTAGTTGACCCCCCCTATTTTTACAACTCAACAGGAAATAATGATGCTTGAAGTCTAGAGCTAGCATGTGGAGACAATTTGAAGTTTATGCTTTGTTTGGCTTTTTGATGTATTAGAATTTCAGTCAAGACTTGTTATGTATTTTCAATTTTGGATATTTTACTTTAAATAAATTTCAATTAAAACTTGAATACCATGTGCTACTGTATACTCATTCTTACGTGACACCTCGATGTTTCCGCCATCTGTTGGGGTGTTACAACATAAAACACCATTAACATGTGTTAATTTGTATGAAAACTCATTGTTTATGAATAGGTTTTGTTTAGAAAGATGTTAGGAAGGTTTTTATCTATGAAAACATGTTTGAGTCAGATCTGGACTCTTGGGGTTTAATGAAAATGAATCAAAATGCTTTACAAAGGATTTAGGATGAAGAACACACCTTAGATCTTTGTTTAGAAGATGTTTGTAGGTTAAATTATGGAAAACAAGAGCAAACACTCCTTCCTTAATGATTAAAGTTGCTAGAGAGTGTTTAGAGGCGTTTAGAGGTGTTTAGGGTTTGTGAAATGGTGAAAAATGACAAAGTGTGGTATTTATACTGGTCCACGTTCGCCCCTGTACAAGGTCGAAGGTACCCACGTTCGCCCCCTGTACAAGGTCGAATGAACCTTTATGTTGTTTTCCCCTTCCAGGTTTGCCCCCACGCTGGGTCGAACCAAGGCCCATGCCAGGTTCGCCCCCACGCTATTGGTCGAACCAAGACTTATGTTTTCCAGATTTTCCAGTTTGTCGTGATTAACGCATTTTAACACATCCTAACACATGAACATGTAATCCTAATCTATGTTTAACATATATAAGCATGGATAATCATCTAAACATCGTTTAAACACGTATTTGCATATAATCCACCACATAAGAATCAATCTACCCATAACACTTATTTAGTTAATGTAATTCACCAACAACGGGACTCGTAACGTGTGCGTGTGTGATTAACCCAATGATCCTCCAAATCATTGAACCCTGGACAATACGGACTGTGTTCCGACACTACTGATCGACCCCGTCAAGTATGTTTAATAAACGTTTCTCGCTAAGGTAGACTTTATACGTTTATAAAATGTTGACCTGAACATGTCGGGTGTCACAGAATCTTTTGAAGTTTTGGTTCGAAGTTCTTGTCAACCTTTAATTCTATTCTCATTGGCTTCTTGGTAGGCTGTTGACTGTTATGAAGAATTATGACAATATATAGTTAGTCTCTTGAGCAACCAGATGTAGTTCCCAACATGTTATTTTCATATTTAGTGATTATCATGGTCACATTTATCCTATTTTCTGTCCTTTTCTTCTAAATCGGTATGGTAAAACTTCAGTTTTTGATCCTCACACTTCGTTTAAAATTCATAACATGCATACTCGCAAAATGGATCTTTGGAAGTTTAGCACGAAATATTTGGCAGTGAACTCCGTATATGTGAAATAATCAGAGTTGTGTAGGTAGAATTATATTATATCAGAATAAAAAACGCCACCAAACGTTTCCTGATCACTACAAATAAAATCACCAAATATCATAATTGAAGCTCCAAAAATGTTGAAGACAACAGCTTCTGTTCCTTGCTTTAGGGTTAATTCTGGTTTAGTCAAAGCGGATGATGTAGGCAGGTAATTTTATTTATTTTTTGTACTCATACATTTAGGCACAAGTTTTAAATAGAAAAACCATTTTATTAGCAGTCTTCCATGGCTATTATTGTATCTCTGCTATTTAAGTATATCATTGACTCATTGTTATTAGTGCTTAAGCCTCTTTAGTTAAATCAAGGAGGGTTTAGTGCATGTTGATACATGAATACTGAAACATGTGACATATGCAGATCGCATTAGTCATTAGCATGATTCTATTCGTTTTGTCTTGATTATTATTATTATGATAATAATTACAATGATTAATGATAATTTTTATTAGTCTCAATGTATAAGTTAAGATTTAAGCATTCATGTACAAAATCACATTCTAATCATTCACGCTTATATGTGATCCTACTAAAATTGATTCAAATAATTAAATTTAGTTGATAGATACATGAGAATTTTCCAAATTTATATTCACATGATATCTTATTTGCTACCATGGGATGATGATTTCTAGATTAGGTTTTATAGGGTTTGATCATTTTTCCTTGAACATTAATAAGGTCGTTTTTTTTCCTCAGCATGTGTGTGAAATTGTTAAGGAAGAAAACCATAGCACGCTAAAAAGATCAACAAAACAAGGGTCAAGCTCATAATCTGATTCCTGATTCTTATTCTAAGGCATGCTGGATATGTTAACATGGATCAGATTCATAATTGAAATTGCTTAGGGTTTGACACTATTTATCAATATTTTAGGTTCTCGGGTTAATATTCCAAGTTTTTTGTGTAATGGTAACTTCAAAGTCATTTATGTTTACTATAAACAAGTAGACTAAACATTTATTTACGATGAACAGACATAAGCGGATCACAGTTTCAGTTTCGTGTTTTGAAGACGCAGACTGAACGTTATCTCCGGCGTTTCTCTCATCAACAGGATTCACGAAGCTTATACGGTCAGATGTAGATTTTTCCTTGCCACTATCATATTTTGATCTCAATTATTTCTAACATTAATTGTTACAAGTCAATCTCTCTCAATGATTTCATCCGTATATATTTTTTTACTAAAGTTATTTAGGCTTTTAGATGGCCTTTGATCGATCTAAAGGTGGGAAGGGCGGTATGCGTTTATTGTTGAATCATTGTTTGATGTATGATATAGGATCAAATTCTTTGAGAACACAAAACTGGATTTCGTTTATTGGGGTAAGACGTATTGCAAATTTGAATTGGGGGCTTTTTCTTGATTTTTTTGGGTTTGTTTGGGGTACATGTAAACATTACTCTAAAGATGGAATATGATCCTGACAAAATGAATTGGCTGAATAATTCACAGGTCTTAAATCTCAGGTTATTTATCTGAGTCAACTGAAGATTAGCTCTTGATTTTGATGACTCTATTCTGTTCATACTATTAATCTTCACACAAAATGGGTGTCAGGTTATCTATCCATTGGTCTTCTGTTGATGGTTCAGTGTTGTTAAATTTAATTATATTAGTAGCATAGTTTTTGTTGTCAATGGTTGAGGTCCATTTATTGACGCCTAGCATTAAGTTATTCTTGGGTTATAATATGGATATTACAATCATGTAGCAATGTAGTTTTGGGTAAGAGATCTGTGTTAGCTCATTCAGATCATGGTAAAGACTAAATACTGTGGGCCTATGGAGATTCAAGTAATTTACATACACAGGGAGTTTGTCTTTTGAATACTAATAAATAACTTACTTAAGTTTTTAATGAATCCAGGTAAGGCTTTTTTGTGCAATTGTAAAGAACTAAGGAGTGAACTTTGTTCAGTGATTTAGGTTACATGGAACCAACACACTAAATCTCCTATGGATATCATTGGTTGGATATATAAAAGTGGATGTTCAACAATGTGGGTAACAAACTCCATAGAGGTTTTCTATAGTATAATTAGTGTAACATTTAAAGATGGCACTTGTATTGATGTCACAGATCATCGGTATGTTTTTATGTAATTATATCCACACATATAAGGAGAATATTGTATAAAAGAGTTTTGAATCAAACTAAACTTAGGTAGGTATTGTTGTCCCTGTATTTGTTATTGCTAGAGCATCACATTAATCTCACACGTCAATTCGAGCAGCTACTGAACGAAATGTCTTGAGCAAAATTGGAGGAAAACTGTACAACGTGTTTTTAATGATCGAAATTTTTTTATTTAACTCGATTATTTTATATGGGTCAATTTTGGTTATGTTTTATTTTAAATGGGTCGAATGGTTGAAGATCATCAAAAGCCTATTTTTAATGCAACTTACCTCCTACCCCGACCGATGGCGGAATCATCGAGGTGCCACGTTGTGACTATTGTTCAATAGCTCATGGACTAAAAGTGTAAATGTCGATACATTGATTAAATAGTTATTTTACATTGAAATGAAATAAAATGATTCTAAATGTCAACTAAACTGAAATACAATGAATCAAAATCTAAATATAAATCCGAAAGCTTAAAGAATGCATCTCAAAATAACCTGAAACATGTACAAAAGAATTTTGTCAATACAAAAATTGTATTGGTGAGCATACCCTGTTTGAATACATATAGTAGAAAAGAGTTTCGCAATTCACGTGTTATACTGTCTACAATTTAGTGTTCAAGCTGTGTACAGATGCCACCCAAAATCAAACCTTAAAGAATCAAGAATCATATATATATAGGATTTGGATCATTTGAGAACCACTATTTAGGGAGAGAACCAAAAAACCAAGTGTGAACACAAAAACCCCTCCACCAAAAAATAAAAAAAAAAATAATAATAAAATTATATAACCTAAAAAAATAAAAAAAAATAAAAAAGTAAAAACACCAAAATGTTTTTTTAGTGTTAATCTTTCTGAAAAAAAAAATAAAAAAAAATACAAAAAAATAAAAAAAAAACAAAAAATGGCCTTTCTTACGTCATAATTACGTCATATACCGCATGCACATGTGCATTTCACTATTAGAGCACACTTTTGAATAAATTATCAATTGCCATAATGAAATGATCATTTAAATGGACGTGATATGATATATAAGGTGGAAAAAAATTTATTCAATGATCTTTAAATAAACGCGAAGTGCATTTCACTATTATAGTTAGTTTTTTTTTTTATGGGTTTAGCTTTAGGGTTTAGTTTTTAGGTATGATGGGAATGGGGTTAGGTTTTTTGGGGTTGTTGGTGAATAAACTTAAAAAAACCCCTATATAAAACTATAAAATAAGATAATTGTACTACATGCACATGTGCATTTCACTATTATAGTTAAGTTTTTTAATGGGTTTAGCTTTAGGGTTTAGTTTTTTGGTATGGTGGAAGATGGGGTATCTTTTTGGGGGGATGGGATGGAGCGTTTTGGTTTTTGGGGGGGTGTGGGGTTAGCTGCACATGTGCATTTCACAATTGGGGGGGGGGGGGGGTGGGGGGGGAGGGTTGGGGCGGTGTGGGGGATGGGGGGTTTAGGTTTTTAGGGAGTGAGGTGGGTGGGTTTAGGTTTTTAGGGGGTGAAGGTGGGGTTTTTAGGTTTTTTTTGTTTGTGTTGACAATGGTTCTCTGGTTCTCTCCCTAAAGTTGGTTCTCGTATGATCCCTACCCTATATATATATAGGGAAAGGGTAAAATGAAAACACACTTTTCGTAAAAGAACACCGGAAACCATTTCTATCCATTGATCTTACTTGATCCAATGGTTAATATTATGACACATGGGTTTTTTGTCCTTTTGTGCCCACTTGCATTTTTTATTGTATAAGATAATATTAAAAAATTATTGAGGGGTAGTATTGTCTTCTTACACCACTCCCTCTCTCCTCCTTTTTCCTTCCCTACTTGGCCCCACCTGTCATAGTCTCTCAAAAAGTCAATTCATTTTTTTTCTCTCTCCCAAAAATTGAATTCAACTTTTCCAGAAACTCTTTTGCTTTTATTGTTTAATTCATTTTTTTATAACAGATCCTTTGAAAATAAAATGTATGTGTAAATATTATTTACACTAGTGTAAAACATCCAAATATATTTATAATTTTGAGGTTAAATAATAAAACAAACGACATAATCCATTTACATCAGTGTATAAAAATCACAATTACAACATAGCAAAACATTTACATCAGTGTAAAAAAACAAACTGTACCCGCCTTGCTAGCACGACGCGACCCCTCCACCGTTGCGCATTTGCCAACACCACCTTGCGCACCTGTAGGCGCATTGGCAGCACCAAATTGCCAACACCACACTGCGCACCGGTAAGTCACTGGCGACCGTAGTCTTTTCAACCCCAATGCTCAAGTCCGTTGTCGCCTCGCCCAAACAACATTGCGCACCTGTAGACGCAAACTTCGTGAACAACCAGCTGCCCTCCTCCCTGAAAAAATGGGAAAATAAACCGTTACACCAGTGTAAAATAGTTATATTAAAAATTGCGACCAAAAACAAAAAAAAAACGTTTCTCTTGTACCTGCGTTATCGCCAGCCGGACGTGCGTGAACACCGCTGTACACATCGTGCACTACCCTAGAAGGTGGATCGTCCCCAACAACAGTATCTTGCATACTCGTCGTTCAACTGCACGAAAAAATCTAAAAACATATATGTAAAATCTAATTTACACCTATGAAAAAAAAATTGTATAAAAATTACAATTAAATGGGGCAAAACATTTTACATCAGTGTGAAAAAAACAGTTTAATGGCACAAAGTTTAACAACGGTGATATAATAATCAATGTAAAAATCTAATGTCATTTACACCAGTGTAAAAACAGTTTAATGTAATAACCAAAATCATCATCAACCCAAAAAACAATATCATCATCTTCTTATATGAAAAAAAAACCCTATTCATCAACCAAAAACCAACATCAAACACAAAGCTTACACCAGTGTTTACTTACCTTTACATCAGTGTATACAAAATACAATTACGTCTCTGTTCGTCCAAAACGAAAACTCTACACTACCGACTAAAATTACAAATGTAATAATACCTAGTAGGCAAAGTCCGAGACGCTTTGGTCCTCCATAACATCCCATATTCTCTGTTGGCAAGATTCGAAGCGCTACTCTTACACCAATCTGGTAAACAAACCAATTTGTTTTACAAAGTTTACATTGGTGTAAACACACCCATAACACATACAAAATAACCTAAATCCTATATAGAGGGTTGTTCGCACTGATGTAAATTCACACACTCAATTGTTTTACAAAGTTTGTATGGAAAAAAACCCAAAACGTGAATTAATCATGGTGTTTACATTGGTGTAAACACCCCCAAAAAACATTGAAACACTACTGTTGAAAAAATTCAAACACTTTTAGTCCTAAATCAGGCCTGCATTTCTCGAATATACAAAATGCCTACACAATTTAAAACACCTTTTATTAAAAAGACCGTTGTGCACATCATACACACTCGTACCTGTGTTTACATTGGTGTAAACACCCCCATAACACATACAAAACGTTTTAACTTCAAAAATATAGGAATTTACACCACTGTTTACATCAAAACGTACAAAAAATATAGGAATTTACACCACTGTCAAACATTATTTTCTAGTTTACATCAAAAAACAAACCATTTCTACACCATTTTCCAGTTTATTTTACAACAAAAACAAACCATTTCTATACCATCTTCATCAAACCAGCATCATCAGCATCAAAAACACAAAGTTTACACTAGTGTTTACTTACCTTATATGAAAAAACCCATCATCGTCTTCAAGCAACAGCATCATCTTCAAGCCAACATCATCTTCATCAAACCAACATCATCATCTTCAAGCATCATCGACTTTCAACCAGCAGCATCATCTATAAAAAAACCCATGAAATCTTATAAATAATAAGAATAATAATAGTAATAATAATAATAATAAACCTGTTCATCTTTTTCAAATAATAATAATAATAATAATAATAATAATAATAATAATAATAATAATAATAATAATAATAATACCATCACCATAACCACCACATCGAACCCCCCCTACCGCCTTCCTCACCACCGTCACCTACTACCATCACCATAACCACCACCTCGAAAAACCCCCAAAACTCAGAACCACCACCATAACCATCGCCTTCCTCACCACCGTCACCTACTACCATCACCATAACCACCACCTCGAAAAACCCCCAACCCCCAGAACCACCACCATAACCACCGCCTTCCTCACCACCGTCACCTACTACCATCACCAAACCATTACCATCACCTCAACCCCCCCCTATATAATAATAATAATAATAATAATAATAATAATAATAATAATAATAATAATCACCCTAATAATAATAATAATAATAATAATAATAATAATAATAATAATAATAACAATAATAATACTACTACTACCTGAACACCATCATCGGACCACCATCAAACCCACCACAAGCCACCAACGAACCCGTCACAACTCGAACCCACCACCATAACCACCGCCTTCATCGATATTATTATTATTCACAGATCTGTTCTACAACTCTTTTTTATTATTATTATTACTATTATTATTATTATTACTATTATTATTATTATTATTATCTTCTTTTTCTTCATGAAGAATTGAAAAGATTGCTGAGAGAAGAGAGAGAGAGAAGAGAGAGAAAGGATTAGAAATATGATGATGACAGATATCTAGATAGATAGATGAAGAAAGACTGTATTGCCCCTCCATTTTAAAGATAATTACATTTATACCTAAAAAATCTAGATTGAATCACAACCATTGATTAATTTGATCAATGGTTGTGAGTGGTTTCTATGGTTTTTTCATGAAAGGTTGGTTTCCAATAGAATCTAATCCTATATATATAGTATTCACTCATAAGTATCATGACAAGACAATGCAGTTTATACATAACAATAACTAAGGACTTAACTTGAACACGTAAGTCAACAAGGGGTATATACCATGGTACTATTTATTATTATGCTAGGCCCACACCAGGTTAATGATTAAGGTCATAAGTACACACTATCAGTGATCAACAAGTAAAACACATACAAGAATTGCAATTATAAATATAGAATAAAACATGATTAAGTGAATGAAGTAATAAGCGTACATGAGTCACCCCAAAAGTGTAAAACATGAAAAAGGGGAAAGATATACTCACAATTTTGCTAAGTGGTAAATCCAACAAAGTTCGTCACAAAAGGCTTGGGAATTCCGAAGAATTCAACCTATACGTATAAGAATACTAATGAGGAAAGTGACTTAAAAAGTCTAAGGTATCTAGGGTTCTAAGGCATTAGGGTTTGCTAAGTCGATTTGGGGAATTAGAGTTTTTATGATGAATCGAATTAATATAAAAGTTGTATATCAAAAATAATATGTCAAAGTTTGTAAAATGTGGTTTAGGTAATATAATTATTACCAATTGAATATTTAGATAAAAATATGTTTTTAATAATTAAGACAAAAGAATTTAGTTAATTACTTTAACTAAATTATTGTAAATAAATACAATAATCATAAATGATTGAACAAATAATTATAACTTACACAATGATCCAAACAAATGAGGAATTAGACTTTCAAACATAAGAATATTTCTGTTTCATAAGAAAAAGTTTTTATAAAATAGATACTAAATATAAAATTAATTAAATGATTAATTATGTCTAATTAAACATAAATAAGACTAAAAATACAAGATATGATCCAAAAATATTATTTTTATAGAAAATGAATACTTTATGATGTAAATCAATGAAAATAATTTTCCCATAATTTTTCTAAATTTATTTGTATTTAAAACAGATTTAATGAATTTAAATTATTTTTAAATGATTAAAAATAGAAAAAACAAATAAAATAGTTGTTTTTTCTAGACCAATAATTTTTATTTCAGTTCATGATGATTAGAAATAATTTCCCAAAAAGTTTGAGTTTAAAATCATTAAAAGTGAATTTTTAATTTATTAATTATGATTAAAACAATTTAAATCAATAAAAATATGAAAATAATTTATTTTCCAGAAAATAAAAATGTGATAATTTTATTTAGGGTGTCAAGATGTTACAGCTAAATTTTCATAATTTTTGAATAAAAAATGAATTAGTTATGATTATTTTAAAGTATAAATTTATTTATATGATTATAATATGGTTTAAATAAAAAATAAAAAAAAAAATCAGAAAAATGGGGGTTACTTAACAGGTCTCGAACCTGAGCCCCTTTGGTTCTAACACCCTAGTCTTAACCAGTAGACCACAATCTGATTTATGTTGGAAACCATAAGAAAATTTTATTTAACATAATATCACTTATCATTTTCTTCCCCAAACCTAAACCCTAACCCTAGAATTATGATAACTCTAATTCGTTAACAATAGCCTCTGATTTCATAGGGCTTTCGTTAAGTGATGTTTAAATAACAAAACGGCAAAAGAAAATGGTACTTACAAAGTAGGTTGAGATCGAAAATGAAGGTGCAAGAACTCAATTAAAAATCGATGTGTAGAGCAAATTACTGGACCGATTTGTAATGTTTTATAGTGTGTATGGAGCGAGTATAAGTGCAGAAACAGACTGGGATAACTGATTTATATCATGGCCGACTGAAAGCGTGTCCAAAGGTTCGATTTTTAACATTCCGGTCGTGTGGTATTAAAATGGAATTAAAACTCAATTAATGCTCGTTTAAAACATATAAAATGTTTGGGTTTTGATTGTTTAGAATGGAGAACGTTACCCCAATCATTAATACGGACAAAAACGGTGATAAACCATGCATTTAAGGCTCGCCGGAATTCTGAGGTGTGCCGGAACTTCTGCCGGAAATCGGCCGGGCAAGTGCAAAAAGGGGGAAACTTATCTTTCAAATTCAAGTTTCAGATTTGGTTTCCAACACTTAACTAACTAGGTTAATTTATAAAGTTTTTTTGTTAACTTTTTTTTTTTTTTTATAAAACTTAACCATACTAACTAAACTTTAACTTTAACCAAAACCAAACTTTTTAGAACTTAAACTTTTTATCTTAACTTAGTAAATAACTAATTAAGTTTGTATTTCGTAAGTTTTGACTAAAAAAATTCACACATTCAGTAAGCGTTTAAATTTACGATTTAAAAGTAACTCGCGTTTTAATAAATTCGACAACGTTGGAAAGTATAGGGACTCAATTTGACAATTGATTAAAGATTGAGGTGACGGATGTCACACCTATATTGTTGTTATTCAAGGATTTAAAATGTTTTTTGTAATTATGTTGCTTATGTACTCATACTTAATGCATTAACTATGTATAAAGAATGACAAAAAAGTGTTTGGAGTCAAGCTAACCCAATGCGTCTAGTAAACATGTACTAAAAAGTGACCATTTTGACTCAATATCCAATGACCTATTTTAAATGTATCTGGACAGTTACTGTTAAGTATAGTAGAAATACACATACAATTCAAATAAGTAATGAGATTATTATTGTATGTTAGTGGATGCTCCATCATTCCAAAATCTTACCCCGTTATGGTTCTCATATACTAATAAGTAATGAGATTATTATTGTATCTAGGTTATTGCCCGCGTGTACACGCGGTTCAACAATTAACAATTATTTGGAGCGGTTAAACATATAAAAAAAATATAGTAGATATACACATACAATTCAAATATCATTAAATATTTCCTTATAGACAACATTTTTTGTTTTATTTATGACCTTCCAATCGAGATCAAGTAACTTAACCCCTGCCCTGCTCTTAACTCTTGACAATATCACATAAAGATGGCCATGTGTGAATCCTGGATTCGTTTCTGTGTTTGCATCTTAGTCCGAAAATATATAAATACATCTCATCCATAATTAGAAAATATATAAATATTTTAGGATATCTCTAATTTAAAGGTTATAGGTAGGTTTAATTGTTCTAATTATTAACTTAAATTCACAAGTTTGAAATTTTTTAAAATAATCCATTCATTCAAAATTTCAAATTGAATGCATTAATTAAGTTTAAATACTAACATTATTATCTTAAATTCAAAATTTAGAAATTTTACAATATTAACCAAAATTTAAAAATTAGTTATAAATATTAAAGTTTGAAATTATATACTTAAATAGAACATTTAATATTCAATATTTTTAAAATTTAACTGAAAACTTTTTTTGAAATTATAGTATTCAAATTTTGAATTTAAACTTGTAACTAATTTAAGAAATTTATAGCCAATATTACTATTTGATAAATTAAATATATTAGAAAATCTGTAATTTAAAGGTAATAAGTAAGTGTAAATGTTAAAATTATTAACTTAAATTAACAAATTTGGATTTTTTTAAATATTTAAATCATTCACAATTATGAAACTAATGTAGTAGTTAATTCTAAATGTTACCATAATTATTCTAAATTCAAAATTTTCAATTTTTATAATATTAACCAAAATTTAAAAATTAAAATTATGAATATTAAAATTTGAAGTTAAATACTTAAATAGAACATTTAGGATTTGAATATTTTTAAAGTTTAACAAAAATGTATAATTTCAAATTGTAGTATTTAAATTTTAATTTTGATTTATAACTAATTTCAGAAATTTATTACCGAAATTATTAAATGTTATATTTTAAATATGATAGAAATCTATAATTTAAAGATAATAATTAGGTGTAATGGTTACCGTTAATAACTTAAACTAAAATATTTAAAAACTTTTAAAAGATTCTATTCATTCAAAATTTTTAATTAAATGTATAAAATGTTTTAATTAAGTCTAACTTTTACCGTTATTATCTTAAATTCAAAACTTTAAATGAAAAATAGAAAAGAAAATACTTAAACTTGTGGTGTATCTTGGAACATAAGATTTCTTTGAATCGGAAGAGTCATCATTAGCCTGAGGCAGATTAAAGAAATGAACTCTTGTCATATTGTTATTAGCAAAAAAAAAAAAAAAAAAAAAAAAAAAAGAATAGTCACGATGAATACCTTGCTTAATAATCTGAACACAGAGTTAAGAATAGCTAAAAACAGAAAAGTCACGATGAACAGCTTGCTTAATAATCTGAATACAGAGTTAAGAAAAAGACATAGACCAGCGATTGATCAAAATCAAGCCTAACTAAATAATATGAATTAATTGTAAGAAGAATAGTGATCGATGAATACCTTGCTTAATAATCTGATTCTCGGCACAATAACAGTAAACTAGGAATTTAAAACGAAAATAACCGGAAATTGACAAAAAAAACATATGATTAATAATCAAAATCAATTAAAATATAAAAATATAAATCAATAGATCAATAAGGTTCGATATTACCTTAGAGAAATTGAATGGTTATGGATTATGGAACCTGAGTCGTTGATGTATACAAGATGCAGAACTATGTTGGCTTTTAAAGATATTGATGTATTTGGGTTTATAAGAATTGGGGGAAGATGAAGAGGTTATTGGTTTTGGATTAAGGATATTTGATATAATAATTTCTATAAATAATACCTCAGAGTACATGTTCAAAAAAAGTGTTGACAATGTATATAATTTTTTTATAATTGATTTTATTTTTTATCGGCTATAATTAATTTAATTATTTTATTTGACCAAAAAGTCAATATTGATATTAATCATATACGAAAAATTAAGTGGCATGTTATTACACAATTGATAAATGTTTGATTTGACTGAAAATTCAAATTAAAATACTTATAATGAATTAACTAATTTAATTTAATCAATGAATTACCTAATTTAATTTAATTAATGATTTTTTATTTAAAAAAACTAAAAATCTTATAAAATACATGGAAAGTGTTTAATATTTGACCGATGTTGACCATTGCCTTTAATGTCTAGATTTTCGATTTAAAAAAATTATAAATTCCATGGTTGAGCCATGTGGCACAATAAGGAAGGAGAGATAATTGATAGAAATATCAATCATAAATTAGTAAGTTTAACGTAAAAAGAGTTGTCATATCTATTCAAATATAATAGGGTGAGGTTTATGTCTTGTTGATATCTTAAAATAGAACGATCAAAGATAAGATTAGAACTGAAACAAAATAAAAAAAATACAAAAATCCTGATTAATGAATGGTAGTAATAGAGTCGAACTGCACCGACTAAAAAAATCAACATTAATACTGAATTGAAAAAAGAATATTACCTCTGATTCGAGAATCAACATTATTTTAGGGAAGGACGATAAATCAAATCTCATATGAGAAATACATATCAAAAGTAAAAATTAGTTACAAAATCTAACAAAATATATAAAGACATTGTATTAATAGACGAAAACATACCTTGAAGACGAAGATGATAATTGGATTCACAGATAACTAAAGACATCGTATTCAAAGATGATAGTCCAATTAAAACAATAACCAAAAGCAAAAAAAAAAAGTATTAGTTACCAAATGATATTTGTGATTAAAATTAGAATAAACCTTTAACAAATAAGTATTCTATGTTTTAAGGTAAATAATGATAACTATTAAAACCAGTTTAATTGATATTATTATAATAAATTAAAAATCAATTTCGGATTTAACTATGCGAACTTTTAGAAATAGAAAAATTAATAATTAAAAGGTATGTATTAAGTCTTTAAATTACCAAAATTAATGTGACAATTTGAATATAAAATTCAATTAAACATTTAAATTTGAAAAATCAAAATTACATATACAATATTGAAAAACGTTTACGGATTTGATAAGGAAACTTCTTAATATTGACTAAGTTTCCGTAAAAAATATATAAAGTCAAAACAAAATTTTAAACTTTCAAACAAATAAATCAATTTTAAATTCAGATTTTCTATAAAAAAAATTGGTTAAACCAAATCAATCAGAATTAATGCCATAATCTTGAAAACCAATTAAAATATTCCTACAAACATGCAATCCATTGTTGACCAACCAAAGTAAGATCAAACATAAAATTCAAACGGGCATTCAAAAAACAATATCATAATCCGTATGAACATGATGAACACCAACATACATTACCGTTTGCAGCTGCCAATATGAACAATTTATAAAAAGCAGATTTCCCAACTGATCTGATCGTTTAGAAAAACTACTTGACATTTGGCATGTCAAACCAAAAACAATATAAAATACTAAAACATACTGATACATAAATCAATGAATCAAGAAATACACAAAACTGAGAACTTAATCAATCATACACATTCATACCTAAATCAATCATACAGATAAATACAGATTCAAAAAGAAAGAAAACCATGAACCCTAAATCAGAAAAATTATTAATCAGTTAAAAACAAATAAACAAAAACAATCATCGCCCTAAAACAGAGAATTTTGATCAGAAATCAGTGAACCCTAAATCTAAAGACTTACTAAACATAAACAACAACACACATCACATCAACATTGAAACCTTAACTATTAAAATTAGTATGAAAAAAAGAAAGAAAAACATGAACCCTAAAACTGAAAAATTATTAAACCAAAACAATAATACATAATAAATCAAGATTTGAAACAAAAATCATTAAAATCATGTAAAACAAAAACAGAATAACACTAATCGCCCACGAAAGTTAACTAATAATCATATGAGAAAAAAAAACGAAAACAAAAACAAAGATGATTGATCGACGTTTGTATTACAGAAGAATTGAAGAGATAGCTTGAAGGAGAGGAGACGAAGGAGATGGACGATCGATGATGGCGTGAATATTGTTTTAATTTAGTGTTAAGAATTGATGGTGAATGAATGAGATTGGATAAATCGAGTTTAGGAAAGGTAGGAATTGACCGATTTTGACCATATTTATGTATTATTTAAATTTTGATTTAAAAGAAAAAGAAAATTTTATAAATTCTAAGCTTGTACCATGTGGCACAATATGGGAGGAGATAGGAGTGAAGGTGCATTGTGGGAGTGTCATGTGTTAAAATTGACTTTCGTTTATTATATGTATGTATAGATATAGATATAGATAGATTATGTAATAAGTGAGTTTTTCTCATTTTATACGAATGTGAACATCTTCAATGTTTCATATAGTATTAGCACTCCATTTTTCATTATATAGTTATTATGAATGTTGTCTAAAAAATATTGCATAAGAATCAAACTGCAAATGTTGTCTACAAAGAAATATTTAGAAGCTTGTGAATAAGTATTCAATCATATTATTCTTAAATAGTTTAATTTCATATTTTTTGCGTTTATTTTTTGTTGAACTATATTTATGTGCTTAGATTTTTCATCTTCATCTGCAGGTCGTTTAAATAAATATTCCTGCATCTTCATTTTAATATTTGTTTTATAATTACGTCAAATCAAACATTGCATTATTCATGTATAATTTATTGGCTAACAATAAACTTTTTTTTATCATATTTTTCATGTAACCCAAATTTATAGGAATTTGTAATACGTAACTAAAACTTGTATATTACAATCTTTATAAAATAACTTTCTCATTTGACTGGAGGATGTACCGGGTGTACACCCGGGTCTCTAACCTAGTATATATATAGGTCAAGTATAAAACGAAAACCCTCTTGAAAACCTTTGAAAACCCATGAAAAAATACATTATTATTTTTTTTTGAAAAAAATAAAAAGCATAAAATACATGTTTTTAAGCGGTTTTAGCCGAAAAATAAAAAATAAAAAGCGCTGACGGGATTATTTTTTTAAAAAAAAGTTGCAGAAAACATATGTTTTTAGCGCAACTTTGTTTATTTTTTTAAAAACAAATCTCATCGGCGCTTTTTTAATATTTTTTGCCCAAAATACTAAAAGACATGTATTTTATATTGGCTATTTTTTTCAAAAAAAAAAAATAATGTTTTTTATATGGGTTTTCAAAGGTTTTCTCAACTCAAGAGGGTTTTTATCTTATCCCTCCCCTATATATATATACTAGTATAGTGACCCGCCGCGCGTTGTGGCGGCATCGAAAGTTAAGCGACTCAAATTTATCGTGACCAATAAATATAGTGGCAGTAAAACCAAATCATTAGATGCGTACATTTCTATTAACGAAGTCATAATCCAAACATACTCATTGTATAGCTTACATTCATACCAAGCTTTACAATAAAACTAATTACATAAAATTCATTAAATAAATCATTCATGCACATGGAGATAAGTGTGTAATAGTATGTCTTAAATTGTCAAAGATACCATTGCAAGTAGCAAGTGCAGTCTCTCCCTTTGATTACCATAAAATCAAAGACCCATAGTAAACCAAAAATTGAAGAAATCTTACTATTGCAAGTAGCAAGTGCAGTCTCTCCCTTTGTTTGATATTACAACATATTTACCTGACATGTCAAATTATATAGCATTGAATGTCCAGTTCTGCAAATAATGGTAAACAACTATTGAAGTGAATTCAACCATAACAAAAGGCAGTAATACATACATGTATAAAGAATATATTACAGCCATGTCTAGGACTATATGCATTCATTGGGAATCAATCACATAATCAGTTGAAAAGCCAAATTGTAACTTTACCAAGTCAATATATATGCATTCATACTGATGTAATCGAATCGATCATCTTGAAGACCTAATAAAGTCACCAGAAACAACTCAAATGAATTGAGAATCATAAAAAAAAAAAACTAACCTTGTCCTCGTGGGGAACTCTAGATCAGTCAAAACCCTCGCTTTTTGTCTCTGCCGCTTACCAAAGACTCACCAGTTCTTCTTCATCTCTGTTCCACCGTGGCCGGAAAGAACACACACACAACAGAAGTGGTACAATGCGGCATTCCACAAAAAGTACAATAGAGTTCAACAACATTAGTCGGAGTTTACAAACCAACTATTCACTATACTAATACCATAAAGAGTATGAACAACCCATCATCTTGCAGAAGTCTTCTGAATATCATTGTGTACAGAGAGAAACATATAGATATATATATGTATCGATACATGTATATATATATATATACACGTAAGCCATTGGAGCACAATCATAGCATTGGTGACCACGACGGTTACAGACTCATAGTGAGAACCATAACCCTCCACCATGACCTCGACATCAGAGAAAGCGCCGCCTCTTCACCGCCGGTGGGCGATCAAATTCGCCACTACGACACCGCTGCTTCCATTGATAACTTCACTCATCTAAAAGTGTCCCTGCAGACTATGTATGCGTATATTATTATAAGGCTTAGTAACAAACCATTACACATAATACACATTAGTTTATGCATACAAATTGAGTCTCATATAATGCAATAAAATAGTATTCAGCAACTTACCAAATGATGTCTCTATGAATAGAACCTCTTAACCGGTTTCCTAATTAAGCTGTAACCAGACAATCAAAGCGATTTCAATGATTCGAAAACTGTAGGCGGCATTCGAAAAATCACCATCAGCAAATCAACATCAAGTCGAATATACAATGATTCACCAGCTCTCAGTTTTGAAGTAAGATCCAGAACCTGGCACCTCAAAACAATCAAACATAGGAAAATTTTGCAAAAAAAAAAAAATCATCAATTTAGTTCAATTACACTAATCAAATATGATCTTTACGGGGTGTTTGGGGCGTTTTTTTTAAAGTATCATGCTATATTGAGAAAATACAGAAAATATAAGAAACTAATAGATTAAATGACCAAAAACGACAATTTTGTTACCAGAATTTAGCTCGGTTATAATCACTAATCGATGCATTTCGTAAACGTTGTTTGCTATATGCACTTCTTTCCATCAGTGTATATATATTTGAAGAGCTAACATTCCTAGTTTAAGTTATAACTTGAAATAAACGTTCCTAGGTGTATGAAGCAAGAGCTTTAAATAACTATGCCCAGAGTAGACCTAAAACAAACTAATCTAGCCTTAAAAAAGCCTAAAACATGTCTAAATTCCCTAAAAACTATATTTTTAATTTTTTTATACTATAAAAGTTGCCTAAAAAAAACTCTCGTTTTTAAGCACCTTGCACCAAGGCACACCCTTTACACCTTGAGTGTGCCTTGCACCTTCAACAACTATGAACTAAATACTATTGCATTGTAATAAACCCATACCCACATGAACCTGAACTCGCAAGACCTAAACAAAACACCATAGCATTGTATTAAATTTTAAAACCACTGCCCACATCAACCCGAATCCACAAAACCGAAACAAACTATTATTTTAAATGGTCCACGGATGATAAAACAATTCAATCAAGAACAAATAATCCATTCATAAGATAACCTAGATAGAGAATAAACCGCATTAAACATTACAACAAGCAACACAAATAACCCGATACAATTTTCAATTTAGAAAACATAAATAAAAATCATAACTTTTTGAATATAACCTCAAAATCCAACAATATAATTAAGCTATAAAATAAAAAACCCATAAAGAAAAACGTTAGCTTTGACAAAGAATAATAATAATAATACCTAGGTTAGTGAATTCACCGGAGGCAAGAACATCGGCGTAATATTTATGGTTGAAACGAACAGGCAAGAGAACAGAGTTTAGTTTCCTCAATTAAGATAGAAACTGCACGACCTGCACCCATATTATTTGTTCCCGATTGATTGTGATTGTATTGTACAAGAAGAAGATGATTGTTGTGGTGGAGGTTGTTGAAAGCTATCAATTGATAGCTTAGTTACTGAAGGAGAAGATGAAAGGGGAGGATAGGAAATAAAAGTGATACCTGTCGTATGGTTGTATTGATCTGTATCTGATTTGGAACTGTAACCACATGTGTAGATCTAGAGGATGTAATGGTGAAGAAAATTTAAGCTGTGGTGGACACGTGAGTGGTTAAGAAAATAAAAGTGATACCTGGCAATATAGAGAGAGATGAGACGTCGATTGAAAGAAAGAAGGTCGGTTAACATTCATTATTCAATGAATTGATTAATGCAGAGAGGAAATGCTGGTATGGTGAACAGAAGGAAGGTAGTAAGGGAATGAAATTTGAGTTGTAAACTAAAAACAAAGTATAAAATTACTATTATAACCTTATAAGTGTCTTAATATACCCTTATGTGACTAATTTACCCCTATCAATTAAGCTTTATTAAGTTGTAAATGTAGCTACAAAACTTGTACCCAAGACAAAATTACAATCCTAGCCATCACTCTTCCTTGATAAGATTATATATATATATATATATATATATATATATATATATATATATATATATATATATATATATATATATAGGGCAGGGTTCCTATAGAAAAATTGTTTTGTGTAGGAAGTGTTTTCAACCTTTGGATCTAGAAATGGATGGTTTAGATTAAAAGTTTAGGTTTCTAAAGATTCTAGTAATTCTATATATATTAAACGGAGAGAAAATTTGAACAGTAAGATGGCACAACTGTAATTTTTTGTTTTAACAGGGCGTTTTGTAATATACACCGTCAAGCCTCTCTGTATCTTCACACTTCTACTGTTCTACATCTCTTTTCCCCTCTCTCGCACATACCCTCTTCCATAATGAGCTCGTGAAACCGTAGTCGTCGCAAAGGCACAAAACCCTCAAATGACCCGATCATCATCATCAAAACCCCCCTTAAAAACACCCCCGTAACCACCATCCCCACCGTCAAACCACAACAGCCGGCAACCACCATCCCCATCCTTAAACCACAACATTCGTCAATAATCATCATCTAAAAAACCCAAAAAACCAAAAAAGAAAAACATACAGCCAAAAGCCCTCAAAAAAGGGATAAACCCTCTCTGCAGCCGTAGCCGCAGGGATAAACCCTCTCCGCAGCGTGCTGCTGCTAACATGAATCGGACCACCTCATCACGACAATTCCATCGCTTGATGTCGTACCATCATAACGGTTCACGGTAGGAAACGGTATTCTACGCAACTGACGGTGTTTGTGAATTTGGGACTCGCTTCTGGCATCTTTGCTGTCTCCATACGCCAGCAGTGAGGTGGCCATGGTGATGAATGTTTCGGCGCCGGAGGTTAACTCCGCTGACGGCCATCACTACAACCAACTGTAACCTGCACATGGTGACCCCATAAATTCAGGTTGTTAACATTTGTTGTCAGAAAACGCAAATCAACACCAAAAACAAGACATGAATTTGAAAACAATGCTTTTTTTTGATATAGTGGATGTCACACCCCAACCGATGGCGGAATACATCGGGGCGAGACTTGGGATAGATTGTTCAAAGACTTCATGACACTAGAATTTGTGACAATATGATTTAAAGATAAAATTTCATTCATAGCATAATCATCGTCTAAAAAGATAACAGAATACAAATTGTTTTCATGCAAAGAGAAATACGACATCAAAATATAGAACCTAAACTAGCGTGAGTTTCTAGTCCAATCCTAAGTAGATTTCTTAAATATCCTGCATCAAACATTTCCTGCAACATGTATAAAATATCCGTCAACACATAAAGCATTGGTGAGCATACTGGTTTTGGTTTACATACGAAAAATTAGAATGATTTACTCGAATCTCATACTATAGCATTGCACATACATACCATACAAAGAACATAACTCAAACCCGCGAGTACCACTGCGTATACCTAACATATTCATGCTAGGCCATTTAATTCTTAACAATGACCCATAAAGGGGGCGGGGTGCTACTCCTATAGCGCTATACATGTTAAGTGGGCTAATAATAGTTAATGAATTATGTTTAAGTATCAAGAATCGTAAGCATGGCAAATAGCATATAAGTATGTTTAATAGATTGAGCATGATAGTTTAAGAGTATGAAATCGTTTAAGTTTTGATAGTGATACATGTTGAGCCCCAAAGAATAAAGAATAAAAGGGGGACACGTATGAACTCACCTTTGGGTGCGTTTAGTAAGGCTCCAAAGACGAGTCTTGGGAGGTTAGTTCCTTAGCCTTGGTTAACTAGAATTAGAGAATAAAGGGTCTTAGGTTCAAGTTTAGATTATAGGTTCACGAGAGTCATGCAAGCCTTTTAGGTAAACCAAGCACAAATTGCCTTTAGGGCAATCCGGATGGTCATGAGATTAAGTTAGACCAAGCACAAAACCACCATAGATGATTCGGATGGTATAAAGTTAGAAATGTGAATCCATTTGATAGGTTCATGTCATAACCACTTCGCTTATGGAATAAACGTGGGTTTTGAACACGGGATTTCCCCTTTCTAGTGTGGATAAATCCATAGCACAAGAAGGGTCAAGAGAGTTGGTAAGGTAGGGTGTAACCACAAACCTTCCAAAGATTAATAATAAGCTAGTAAGATAGAAACTTGAAAGTATATGTTTATATTATTATATAGTATAATTCAGAAAACAATTCAGAAAATAAACCCATTTGGGACCTCTTTTAGGTGCTCTACCCTTATCACACTTGTGTGGATAAACATGGGGAAGATCCTAGAGGGTTCTCCAAGGAGTTTTTGATAGAAAGGAGAAGGAAAAACTGACAAGAAAGAGAGTTTGAGGTTGGAAAACTTACTGATGTGTTAGAGAGTGATTTTAGAGAGATTATTGATGAACAACAGGTTAAAGGGTGGAGAGTGGTTGTATTTATAGGTGAGGTGGGTTGGTTGGGTGTTTAATGTAGTAATTAGGGTGGTTGGGAGGTGTTTAGGTGAGAAAATGGGGTTAATTACGAGTTGTTAAAGAAGTTAACTGATCTGATGCCTCCCCGAGCACCATGAGGGACTGGGCTCTTCTCCCCGAGGTACGCGGGGGAGAGGGGGTTCAGCCCAAAGTTGGTTTTCGTTGGGCTTGGCCCAACAGACTCGGTTTTGGACGTGTTTTTAGGTTAAAACTTAAGGTTTAGGCCCATTTTGACATGTTTTTGGGTTGGGCTTGATTTCCAACTTGTATGGGTTCGTTTATGCTTCGGTTTCGCATTAGAGTCTCGTTTTTAAGTGTAAAGTATAAAGTTTGCGTAAATAGATTACATAGAATATTTGAAATAGATTAATAGTTAAATGCAATTGACAAAATATTCTTCCATTGATCATAAGCTTGAGATTACAAGGGTATAAAATGAAAAGATACAAGAATACAAAGACTAGGATTGAAAATGTGAAAAGTACAAATGTTACAGTCTCCCCTACTTTAGGAAATTTCGTCCCGAAATTTAATTAAGAGTCAACCTTTTGAAAAATAGGTAAGTGGCTTGATATGGGTTTAATAAAAACAAAAACTTGTTAGTTTATTATGCTTAGATCGAATACAGTATCTAGTCACTTGTGCGATAATTATGCTCGTACGAAAAGTATTTTTTTTTTCTTAAATTTTTAACCCAAGGTCGTACGTAGGAATTTGAAAATTTGACCGACTAAAGCATTTTTGTAAATAGTGAAGCAAGGGAGTACGTATATGGAGTTAATGCAGCGAATTTTGAAGGGATAAGTAATTATATGGTATGAAATAGTGAAAATTGAAGGTAGTTAAGTATATTATATAGCATATCAAAATTTTGGGAAAATAAGTAATTATACGGTATAACGTATATGTAATAGTAGAAATTTTTGGCTTGTAAAAGAGATGTCCTTGGGTAATTGTGTAAATATTTGATTTGCACAAGGTCGAAAATTTTTCCAGATTTTTTTTTGAAGGCGAATAAAATAAACGAGAAATTGGACTATTTGAAAACAGCTTTTTGGTGATATAAATAGTATTTATTTAGTTTTGAAATCCAGTAAATAAGTAGTCAAGAAATATAAGAAAATGAGAGGCAAATCTTGTTTTAAATGTATAAATGCTTTTAGAGGTTAAGGCCAAAGTTTACGGGACTTAGAACGAGATTCTTGAAAATGGGAGGATTGCTGATTAAGCAAGGAAAGCACGAGGAAGGAACGAAGTTTGATGGAGATTGCAAGTATAGGTTATTCATAGAAAGGATGATGTTGCATATTGGATAGTGTGGTTCTAAACAAGGTTATGATATGCATAAAAGACGAATGATACAAGCATAGTTAGACTAGTAAACTATAACATAAATGGTATCGCAAAAGATAAATAACGTAAGTGTTGGTCAAAATTTTAACTCGACACCCAAAACTTCTCATGGCATGAATAACTCTACTTTTGGTAGTATGACAGGAAATTTATGTATAGGATGTACCGGCGGCGTATCCACCATGTCGTTATCATACCTCATCCGTGTTGTTATTCAAGTCATGATAGGTTACACACACTTGGACTTGTTATGTTTTCCATGCGCCCAATTTTTGTAATTACGTGTGCACCCGTAATTTGTCCAATTGTCGTATGGTCCACATAATTTGTCTTAGTTATGTGTGGGTCACTAGTGGACACAAAATACTTATACACAAAGGAAAAGACATTAAACTAAGGCATTAGACAGTTCTGATGTTGTAAACATAGCAAGTAACGTGACATGCAAACACATAATGTGAAAAGGCATTAAGCAAGTTTTTTTTTATGTTGTAAACTGTATGCGTTTTTTGGCGTAGATGCATGGTTTCATGACATAATGGTGTAGACTTGTGCATATGTGGTTACGTTCAGATGATAAAATCAAACAAAAGGACGGACAATTGCATTCCTAATGAAAACGTGTAAAATGTTTTGACTGTGCGCAACATAGAATTCGGGTTTATTACAAATTGAGTTTTATGGGTATGCGAGAAATTTTAGCTTTTCAGGACTGAGGTTCAGTTTGATGGTAGAAGAATTTAGTCCGTTGGATGTTAACGAAAAACAGATTTAGTTAAAGTGGGAAAAATTTGGTGTGAAAGTCTTACCGAAGATGGACGTTTGATTTATGAAAAAAAATCCATTTTATTAAGCGAGGAAAAATAGTTTATTGAGAATGTTAGTTTGGCGTTGGTGAATATTTTGACTCGTGATACGGTTTCAAGATAAAAGGTTTTGGGATTATAAGGAAGTAGGTTCTCTGATGTAGCGTGTCCTTTGCTCACAAGTCCTGTTTTACAAAAAGAAAATTTATTTCAAACATTTTTTTATCATTTAAAATCTTGTTTGTCGTACAGGCTCGACACACACATTTGTTAGTGGGTTGAAAGCGAGGATTTTATAGAAGAAAAGGCATCCTCTTAGAAATAGTAGGAAGAATTTTGTAAACAATTTTTTTTTTTTGAAAAAGATCATGTGCGAGGAGAAAAGGGTTTTGCGATATTTGAATTTTGCCGTTAAATTATGATTGTAACTACGATAACGATGGTATAAAAATTTTTTATATCCGAACAATTTCTTGAAAACATTACATAAGGAAATTCTCATTTTTTTTTTAAAAAAGAAAAGTCAATCTTCTTTAGTGTGGTGAGTGGTTCTTCTAGCATCATAGATCACCATGGCAAGTCTTGGGCATTGGTTGCATTCATGGGTTGGGTCGTTGTTTAGTGGTGTGACGACATGTTTTGGCTAAATGACCATATGCACCACAGTTGGCGCATATGCGGCATGGTGAGTGAGTGAGATGGTGATATTTACAACTGTCGCATAGCGGAAGGTTCCACGGTACTGCTTTTTGTTGGAATTCGGAGTCTTAGGAGTTGTCAAAGTGTGGTTTCGTTTGAGGGTTTTGCGTTTTTGGTTACCCTTTTTCGTTTGTTTGGTAGGGGTAGGGGTAGAAGGTTTAGTATCTACATGGTTTGTGTTGTCCTAGATGGTATCGCCGGGGTTTGGAATTGGGTTTGTTAGTGTTTCTAGGCTAGGGAGAATCTTGACTAGTTCTTGGGCAATAAGACTCTCAGTTGGTTGAGATCGATGCTGTTGAGACGGGAAGGCGTCTACGAGAATCATACATAGGAAAATTTGCATAAGCGTTTTTGAACAAGGTTACTTTTGGATTTAGGAAATGGTTATTAGAATTTTGGTTACCAATGAAAAGCTTATGGTAAAATTAGATCGGTGAAATTGATGCAAATTTAAATAAACAAAGTACATAAGCTTAAGTTGTTCTCATAGACTTAGTATGCAAGTTCAAGTTGCATGTATAGTATGCAAGTTTCACATTGTTCAATTAGCGTAACACGTATGTATAATAAAGTATAGTGCACTTAGTTATCATAGAGGAGTTTTGATTTATGTTGGTTGCGATTATTAGTATTGTTTGGAGATCGCGAGAGTAGATTGTAAATGCGAGTCTTGAGAGCGAGTGCGAGAGGATAAGGTACAATTTCAAGTAAATCGAATATATAATGAAAACATAGCATGAAAACAACATTGAAAGTAGTATTAGCATAAAAAGAGAGGCTTGTTTTAAACAAAACAATTGGAGTGTTCCGAAACGGAACTAAGACTAACCAAAGTGATTCGAATTTACCTTTGAGTTTGGAAACATGCTTTGTCCTAATAGGTGGAAATACTCTCGCCGAAACTTTCGGTTAACGGTATTCACCCTTCCAGTTACTACATGTTTCTTGTCATTAGTAAATTTGAGACTTTGGCGAGATTTAAAAAAAAATATCAAGGATTGAAACTAGTCGCCAAGTTGCGGATTTCACCCCTATCTTAGCGAGGTCGTTTCTTTGAGTGTGGTTTGTACACTTTGTCCAACGTGGTAAGAAAATTAATTCTAACCTTCGATTGGTAAGTGTCCACTAGAATGAGAATTGTGAAATTTCCACCAAGGTGAGGATATCACTCCTATCTTGGTGTAGTTAAAAAAAATACAAAGAATTTACGCGGATTGAAAGTTATCACCAAAGTGAGGGTTTCATGCCTATTTCGGTGATTTCCTTTCGTTTGTGTTATACGAGCATCTTCGAGTGTAGAGTAATCCACAAATAGAAGGTAAATTTTAAGGACCAAGAGAATTGAGTAGAAGCAAGAAAGGGAGAACAAGTATATTAAGCATGATAAAAGGAATGTTCAAAATGGTTCTTAACTATAGTCTAGGTCAAACATAGAAATTTTTCCTAGATCCCTATAGTCATGGCTCTGATACCAATCTGTCACACCCCAACCGATGGCGGAATACATCGGGGCGAGACTTGGGATAGATTGTTCAAAGACTTCATGACACTAGAATTTGTGACAATATGATTTATAGATAAAATTTCATTCATAGCATAATCATCGTCTAAAAAGATAACATAATACAAATTGTTTTCATGAAAAGAGAAATACGACATCAAAATATAGAACTTAAACTAGCGTGAGTTTCTAGTCCAATCCTAAGTAGATTTCTTGAATATCCTGCATAAAACATTTCCTGCAACATGTATAAAATATCCGTCACACATAAAGCATTGGTGAGCATACTGGTTTTGGTTTACATACGAATAATTAGAATGATTTACTCGACTCTCATACTATAGCATTGCACATACATACCATACAAAGAACATAACTCAAACCCGCGAGTACCACTGCGTATACCTAACATATTCATGCTAGGCCGTTTAATTCTTAACAATAACCCATAAAGGGGGCGGGGTGCTACTCCTATAGCGCTATACATGTTAAGTGGGCTAATAATAGTTAATGAATTATGTTTAAGTATCAAGAATCATAAGCATGGCAAATAGCATACAAGTATGTTTAATAGATTGAGCATGATAGTTTAAGAGTATGAAATCGTTTAAGTTTTGATAGTGATACATATTGAGCCCCCAAAGAATAAAGAATAAAAGAGGGACAAGTATGAACTCACCTTTGGGTGCGTTTAGTAAGGCTCCAAAGACGAGTCTTGGGAGGTTAGTTCCTTAGCCTTGGCTAACTAGAAGTAGAGAATAAAGGGTCTTAGGTTCAAGTTTAGATTATAGATTCACGAGAGTCATGCAAGCCTTTTAGGCAAACCAAGCACAAATTGCCTTTAGGGCAATCCGGATGGTCATGAGATTAAGTTAGACCAAGCACAAAACCATCATAGATGATTCGGATGGTATAAAGTTAGGAATGTGAATCCATTTGATAGGTTCATGTCATAACCACTTCGCTTATGGAATTAATGTGGGTTTTGAACACGGGATTTCCCCTTTCTAGTGTGGAAAAATCCATAGCACAAGATGTAACATCGCCAAATTTTCAAATTATAAAACGTATATTATTTCCATAATGTGCCTAAGTTTTATTTCACGATCACACAACTTATATATATATATATGTATATACATATATATAATAATAATAATAATAATAATATTTATAAAAAAAAAAAAAAAAATTTCAGATTATATATATATATTAAACACAAAACTTTGTGTTACACAACCTTGAAACCCACTATTAAACCATAACCAAACCATAGCCCAAACCCCTTGTTTCCTTTACATTTCTGAAGCCCAACAAGTGCCAGCCCAGTTCTTCGGCCCAACACAAAAGCCCAGCTCCACTCTCCTCCTCCCTTTCAGTCAAAAAAAAAAAAAAAAAGAGAGAACGCCTCTGCCAGGGGTCGAACCCGGGCAGAAGCTGAAACAACCCCACGCCAACACCACTAAGATACAAGCACACATCTGATTCAATCCCTACACAAAATAAATATAAACCTTACCTCGCGTCTGTTTCCTTCTTCCCCTGCACGCGTTTCAGCAGCAGACATGAACATAGTGTTTTTTTTAATTTTATTTCTTTTCTTTTCAATTTTAACCATTCAATTCGCGTGTCTAAATTTATATAAGGATTAATAACGTGATTTCCGGCTTCATCCAACTTCAATCACACGCCAATTACACCAAATCATTGACCAATTCTTTATTATTACGCGTATGAATTTAAAACGAGGTCAAACCTTCCAATTAACCTTAATCATTGAACATCAGTATAAATAGATGGTCTGCGAACCTTGATCACTCGCTCACAACTCTCTCTCAACCTTCAATTCTCTCTAATTCACACTGATTATTATTATCAAGCTCGTCGTTTGACTTTTGCTTTGACCCGACGATTATAATCAATTCATCACTGTGAGTTATTTTTCTTGTGTGGGTTTCATTAATCGGCGGTCAAACAACAATAGCCCCAACATTAATCGGGCTCAAGTTATCTGAATTGTTTGATTGCAAATCCTAGGGTTCGTTTGTTTAGATTTGGGGATAAACTGATTTGGGCACAGTGTATATATTAATTATTAACCAGAGGATATCACAACCACTGGCCTGGGCCAAGTGGTTGTGACCTGGGTTTGATTCAGAGGGGAACCGGGTTCGAGTCCCGGCTAGAACACCCTTTTTCCACATTTTTTTTTTCTAAAACAAACCATTTATAATTATTTATTATACATTTAAATCTTGTAAATTCATTTTTAAATAGTAAAACTTTTTTATAAATTCTACAAAAATTATATCATGTTGATCTGAGATAAAAGCTCAACACCCAATTTTTAGTTTTCAAAAATTTATTTATTTAATATATATAATAAATAAATCAAGTTTATTCTATTTTATTTATAAAAATCTATAAAAATATCAAAACGATCTTATTAATTTCCACAAAAATTATTTTAAGTTTTTATAACATTAAGCTTTTCAGAAATGATTGTTATTTCTGAAAAATCATTTATTTAATATTTTTAATCAATTTTTGTTAGTTTTAATCATAATTAAATCATAATAAATTCAATTTTTGTTATTTTTGCACCAAAATTTTATACAAATTATTTCTGATCATTTAGAACAGAAATATGAATTTTAAACTAAAAATTATTTAATTTTAATATTTTTAAATATTAAAGTTAAGATTTTGACAATTTCTAAATAAATAGATTTAATAATCTATTTTAAAGAAAATAATTTTATAAAAATTATTTTTATACTTTAAACACATTATTGTGACCATCCTAGATTTAACATTTATAAAAGATTTTTAGTTATTTATTTACTAAATTTCTCTCAATTGGCGAATATTTTTAATATTTTTCAAACGAGCATTTATCCCCAATTCGAAGCCCTAGAACTTATACATTTGTAGACTTGATAGACTTAGACATATTTATTACCTCATTTTAGGGTGATACTTGATACATTTGGTCAACACATTTCTCAACAGATATAACATTTTACCAAGGTGAGTTTTACATAGCCCCTTTTCTATTTATCACCATTTTTGGGGTGAAACATGTTTATAACATCATCATTGCAATTCAATCATCAATGTGTCTATGTGTTTTCTATGTTGCATTATGTCTTGAGCATGATTAGAGTAAGCACCATTCTAGCATAATCATTAACATTGATCAGCCGGCGGTATACATTGATAGATCTATTGGACTGACAATCCCACCCGGATACGTGCCTCCTACAAAGGTTGCGTGGGTGTTTGTTATCGTATAACATATTGGACCATGAGCGTATGGTATGTATCATATTATAACAGTCATCAGGGTTGATTATGCACTCGATTTATTTCTAGTATGTTTCTCACATATGGACTAGATTGACATGACACATGAATTGCACAACATTTTTATTCAATCATCAAAAACCTATGTAATTCTCACCAACTTTTGTTGACCCAAAATATTTTCAACTTAACATGTTTCAGGTTCTATTTGCTTGAAGATTTGAATTGATGCTTGGAGATACGTGTATAGTTTTATTCAATTTGATGTACAAATTCTAGAACAATTGTATGTAATTTATTTAAATCATTTATGAAACTTATTATTCACCATGAGCTACTGAACAATCATTCATACGTGGCACCTCGATGTTTCCGCCATCGGTTGGGGTGTTACAGATTGTGGATTGTAAGATCCCACATCGGTTGAGAAGGAGAACAAACACTTCCTTATAAGGGGTGGGGGAACCTTCTCTACCAGACGCGTTTTGGCCAGTCCTTCGGGGGTGAGACCAATGCAAAACCATGAGCTGCGGCGAAGCGGACAATATCGTGGTACGGGTTAGCTTGGGCTGTTACAGATGGTATCAGAGCGGGGGCCCGGATTGGTGTGCCAGTCGTGCCCGCGAGGACGCTGGGCTCCCTAACGGGGGTGGATTGTAAGATCCCACATCGGTTGAGAAGGAGAACAAACACTTCCTTATAAGGGGTGGGGGAACCTTCTCTACCAGACGCGTTTTGGCCAGTCCTTCGGGGGTGAGACCAATGCAAAACCGTGAGCTGCGGCGAAGCGGACAATATCGTGGTACGGGTTAGCTTGGGCTGTTACACAAGAAGGGTCAAGAGAGTTGGTAAGGTAGGGTGTAACCACAAACCTTCCAAAGATTAATAATAAGCTAGTAAGATAGAAACTTGAAAGTATATGTTTATATTATTATATAGTATAATTCAGAAAACAATTCAGAAAATAAACCCATTTGGGACCTCTTTTAGGTGCTCTACCCTTATCACACTTGTGTGGATAAACATGGGGAAGATCCTAGAGGGTTCTCCAAGGAGTTTTGGATAGAAAGGAGAAGGAAAAACTGAAAAGAAAGAGAGTTTGATGTTGGAAAACTTATCGATGTGTTATCAGGAAGTTTGCTCAAAACTTTGAGGATTAGAGAGTTATTTTAGAGAGATTATGGATGAACAAGAGGTTAAAGGGTGGAGAGGGGTTTTATTTATAGGTGAGGTGGGTTGGTTGGGTGTTTAATGCAGTAATTAGGGTGGTTGGGAGGTGTTTAGGTGAGAAAATGGGGTTAATTACGAGTTGTTAAAGAAGTTAACTGATCTGATGCCTCCCGAGCACCATGAGGGACTGGGCTTTTCTCCCCGAGGTACGCGGGGGAGAGGGGGTTCAGCCCAAAGTTGGTTTTCGTTGGGCTTGGCCCAATAGACTCGGTTTTGGACTTGTTTTTAGGTTAAAACTTAAGGTTTAGGCCCATTTTGACATGTTTTTGGGTTGGGCTTGATTTCCAACTTGTATGGGTTCGTTTATGCTTCGGTTTCGCATTAGAGTCTCGTTTTTAAGTGTAAAGTATAAAGTTTGCGTAAATAGATTACATAGAATATTTGAAATAGATTAATAGTTAAATGCAATTGACAAAATATTCTTCCATTGATCATAAGCTTGAGATTACAAGGGTATAAAATGAGAAGATACAAGAATACAAAGACTTGGATTGAAAATGTGAAAAGTACAAATGTTACAGTGGAATATTTTGGGTGTTAAGTAGTTCGTGCCAGAGCCGGTTAATGTTGGGTGGCTGACGGATTTTGCGTAACATGGTGGTGTTGGGTTAGGTCAGATCTTGAAGAGGGTTGGGGTTGAAGAAGATGCATTGGATTGTGGAGATGGTAGTCTGCCAGCTAAAGTAATTGTTTGTATGGTAAAACAAATACCATGGGCAACAATGGTTTTATTGTATTAAAAAAACAACGGTTTTTTATTAATAGGTTTTGAACAAGTGGAATCTCAGAACATATGGTCAACACAAAATAATTATCTTATATATTAGGGTATTGTACAGAATTTATAAAATATAGACATGTTTATTACCTTTCAATATAAAAAATGGAAATAAATAATGTCTTAGTACTATCCATGTTATCCAAGTATTAAACTATTTTTTATACCTTTTAATGACTTTAAATATACGGCAGTAATTACAAATATGCAATTCTTCCTCCGTTTCGTTTAATGTCTAATTTTTTGTTAAACTAATACAACACGTATTTGTGCGTATTGTAATGTACGTCGTACTAAATGTACATTTGGCGTAAATCCTATTTAGAAATGAAAATCAGTTCAACGACATAAATTTGAGTTACTTAGGTTTCGACGCCGCACACGTGGTTGCGACGCGCACAGGTAACTTAGGGAATCGCTCGGCGCAACGCGCCGATTATCATACCACTAGTTATAATTTAATAATTAAGGGTGGGATGGTCCAATAAGTGTTTTAAAAGAGGGCACTAATGTCATTTTGTATAATTTGATATAGTAACCGTTTGTGAATACCTTAATTCATGAGATTCTTCTCTATCATCTAAATCTTCAAAATAATAGATTATAGTGTTTCTCTCTCATCTAAATATATCTCATAAAATATAAAAAAACACAGGCTTCTTCATCTTCTCTAGCAATTCTTCATCTTCTGTTAGGTTCGGCTTTTTCATCTTGTCTAACAATCGTATTCTTCATCTTATTATATCATCGGCTTCCTCATCTATAACACAATCTTGTTGTCGATTATTTAATAATTGATGATGGACCTGTATTATAAAACGGGAAAATGATTCATACATAAACTATAATACTTATTCATACATGTTTACAAAACAACCCATAAAACACTACGTATTCGTATAAAACACCACTTACTCATATAAAACATATCATCACCTGTTAACAAAACAACTTATAAAAAACAATGCTTATTCGTATAAAACACTATTTATACGTATAACACACTACTTATTCGTATAAAAACACTACATAGCCGTATAAAACACTACATCACCTGTTAACAAAACATCTTATAAAAAACAATGCTTATTTATATAAAACACTACTTATTCATGCATGTTAACAAACACATTATCGTTGCAGGGGATTTTAGATAAAAATCACATATCAAATCCACGACTGTTATAAAGATTGAATATCTTATGATTGTTATGAAAATGAGGAAGAATTAGTTATTTTAGGATGATTAAATTTCATAAATATCCAGATTTTAGAGGCTAAATTAGTGGGTCTATGATAATTAATAAAATGGATAAAAATTCAATAATGTCCTTCATCTAAAGATTTAATCAGATTTGATCCAACCGTTGAAAACACTTCCTATACAAAACAATTTTCCTACCGGATCCTCTACCTATATATATAATTTGAGAACACCTATATTTCTTGCGAACCGTAAGAACGACATCTAAAACCATTCAAATTCAAAATTTCTTTTTACACTTATCTTTATTACTAAAATACAATCTAAAAAACACAATTTATGCGTAAAAATTCAAACGTATGCGAAAATAAATTGTTTTTACACATGTGTAAAAAGTTAATTTTAAAGTGTTTTTGCAAGAAAAAATGAATTATTTGGAGAGAAAATTCATTTATTAATGTTGTATTTTGATTATAATGAGGTTTGTATTAAAAAATTTTTGATTTTGGTTGATTTTTTTACTTATTCTCACGGTTCTCACAATATTTAGTATTCTCAAGATAACCCTCCCATATATATATATATATATATATATATATATATATATAGGGATCGGTTCAAATATAAAGTATAAAAAACGTGCGAAGGATGCAAAGGCTTCTACGCGCGTTTTCTTGAAGGGTACTATCATCATTTTACTCGAGATTTAAAACCCATATCTTTTATAAAAGGATTAGATATTCAAATTCGTATTTAATCGATTTTAGATTTTGAAATCAATATAAATATTGATCATAATTCACACGATCAATCATAATTCAGTTCATTCAATCATAAATCAGTTCATTCTCTTTCGATTATATCTACAAACGATTTTCCTTTATTCATTCATCAAAGATGGCTGTGAATAATGATTGTGCAGGTATGATTTGAGCTATCTGTTACGTAAAGTTTGTTCGATTGATTTCTTTTAAAGATTTCGTTTCTATTTAGTAGAATTTGAATTAAATTCAGCTTTTTTTATTAATTGTTCGTTGTTTTTCTATTTATTAAAGCATTACGTTATTTGTTCTTTGTTTTTTATTAAATTCATCTTTTTTTATTTGATTTCTTGGATTAATGATAGTATTTACGTTATTTTTTTGTGTTTTTGTTTGTTTCATATCAGAATGTCACAATTTTACGTGTTTTTTTGTTTGTTTATTATATTCATGTTACGTAATTTTCATTACGTTATTTCATTACGTTATTATATTTATGCTTATTAGGCCATTATGTTACTGTGTTAATAGTTATTACGTGATTTCCAGGTTTTATTTTCAATGATAGAGCTGAAAGTAGTTCTATTCAGGCTGTTTCAACAGTTTATAAACCACAAGTTGCCTCTCTTATGACACCATGTGTTAATATGGTATTTCCATCGATTGATCATGCGTATGAGTTTTATGTGACATATGCAAAAAATGCTGGATTTAGTGTTCGCAAAGGAGGTCAATATGCCCATGGTGAGATTATTAAGTTGAAGCATTTGGTTTGTTCAATGGAAGGATTCAAACCTTGTAAAGCGTTTGATAGTCTTCAAAATGGTAAAAGTAGGAATAAACCATCGCAGAGAACAGGTTGTAATGCTCATATAGTTTTTTCGTCAGAGGATGGACAAAATTCTAAAGTTTTCAGGTTTGTTGAAGAGCATAACCATTACTTGGTTTCTCCAGAAGATATGCAATTTCTTCCATCATCACGTAATTTGACATATCAACAAATGCAAGTGTTATGCAATATGTCCAAAGTAAACATGGGTCCTGTTAAGGCTTTTAATCTAATGAGGACGATTTATGGTGGTTTTGAACAAGTTGGTGCTACTGCTGCAGATTTCAAAAAATTTAAAAGGAATTTGAACTTATATATTGGTGAGTATGATGCGGATATGGTAGTTAATATACTGTAGAAGAAGCAAGAGTTTCTTCCTGATTTTTATTTTGAGTATAGTCATGACACTAAACGACAGCTAACTGGATTATTTTGGGCTGATGAGCATGCAAAAAGAAGTTATAAAGTTTTTGGTGATGTTGTTTCATTCGATGCTACTTTCAATTCTAACAAGTAAGTTCATTACGTAATTTTTTTATTCATTTTATGTCATTATTTTAGTTTAATTAATTTAATTTTTTTTTTTGCTTTTTTAGATACAATATGGTATTTGTTCCATTTACTGGTATCGATAATCACTGCAACAATATAACTCTTGGTGCTGGATTGCTGAGTTCAGAGACAATTGAATCCTACTCATGGCTGTTAACTTGTTTCAAGAAGTGTTTTGGTAAAGAACCGCTTGTTGTAGTTACAGATCAAGATCCTGCTATTAAACAAGCAGTTGCATCAGTTTTACCAAATAGTAGGCATAGATTGTGCATGTGGCACATCATGAAAAAGGTTGCTGATTAGGTATGTCATTTTTGCTATGATTTTTGATTTTTTGTATGTTACGTAATTTTCAAGGCTTTTATTTGTATACCATATCTTTATTACGTGATTATTTTATGCTATGATTTTTGATTTGTGTATGTTACGTGATTTTCAAGGCTTTTTATTTGTATACCATATTTTTTATTACGTGATTATTCAAATTCAAAAATTCATAACTGAAGAAACAAATAGTCTTACCACCGGTTAGGGATGATAAGATTATGAGTGTCTACAGGGTTGAACCTTCACTAGCAGCTATGGATTGAGGAACCTGCAAACAAGAGTTGATTTGGGTGTCGAGACGACTACATAAGGTAGTAGTTTATGACAAAAACGGGGTGAATGGGGATACTATCAAGTGTGATAACTCTCCAGGTTAGCAGAAAATGTCCTCTCCTACTAGGGATATGATCCCTTTTATAGGAGAGTTCATATGCCACCATTACCCAAGTCCTAACCGTGGTTAGGTTGTCTCCTTCACCCTTGATTATGTTAGTAAGGTGATTAAGATAAGCTAAATTTATGGAAATGGTGGAGATTGTCTCCTTGATTCATGCATGGCTGTTGACCATGCATGATATTCTCCTTTGACCATTATGTGATTGTTGACCGGGCGTAATTTACTCGTTTGACCTTTTGCGCATGAAATCCTCCCGCGTAATTGTAAAGCCGGGTTCGGGTATTCAAATTCAAAAATTCATAACTGAAGAAACAAATAGTCTTACCACCGGTTAGGGATGATAAGATTATGAGTGTCTACAGGGTTGAACCTTCACTAGCAGCTATGGATTGAGGAACCTGCAAACAAGAGTTGATTTGGGTGTCGAGACGACTACATAAGGTAGTAGTTTATGACAAAAACGGGGTGAATGGGGATACTATCAAGTGTGATAACTCTCCAGGTTAGCAGAAAATGTCCTCTCCTACTAGGGATATGATCCCTTTTATAGGAGTGTTCATATGCCACCATTACCCAAGTCCTAACCGTGGTTAGGTTGTCTCCTTCACCCTTGATTATGTTAGTAAGGTGATTAAGATAAGCTAAATTTATGGAAATGGTGGAGATTGTCTCCTTGATTCATGCATGGCTGTTGACCATGCATGATATTCTCCTTTGACCATTATGTGATTGTTGACCGGGCGTAATTTACTCGTTTGACCTTTTGCGCATGAATTCCTCCCGCGTAATTTTAAAGCCGGGTTCGGGTATCACAACTAGTTCGTTTAGTACCCAATCCCATCAAGTCCCCCCAGTCCAGTGTGTCTTCTATCTCCGAATTTATGATGAGGTAGGAGGGATGCTGGACTCAAAGGTAGTGATTCTCGGATGACAGCTCATCCTTTCTTGGTAGTGAAAACTGGGATTTGGTGCGGGAGGCTGCTCGTTGCGCTTGTTATCATCTAAGTGTCACCTTCTAGGCTAACTGTCGCCGACACGCAAGCGTCCAGTAACGATTTGCTGCATGTGTTACTATGGCTCGTTGCCAAAACCTGCAAGTATCTCAATCATATAATATGGGTGTATTGTGAAGTGCCCAACCTTGTGTTAGTATATCGTATGACGTGCCAAAGTTATGCTCCGCGGATTGCTTTATGTAGACAAGAGCATGCTCCGCGAAAGATGCCTTTTTAAGTTGTATGTCAGTCCGAAGCAATGCTCTACGATATCCGTGAAGTGCTTTGCGATGGCGTATGATAGTCGGTACTGCGCGAAGTGCTTGTTGTTGGCGGATGAAAGCAATATGCGGTTGTATGCGCAGAGTTTCGTTGACGCTGGTGAAGACCTGGTCAGCTGAAGTTTGAAGAGCGTTGTGGCACAGAGTGGCGACGTGGCGTAATATCTCTGCCGAAAAAAATGAGCTGCGAACGCCTATAACGGCCACGAGATATGCGGAACGCCTCTAACGCCCACGCGAGATGCGGAACGCCTCTGACGCCCACGCGATATGCGTAACGCCTCTGACGCCCACGCGAGATGCATAGGGAGTTACCCATAAGCATGGAGTTACCGGCTTTGCGCGGGGTTACCATTGCGTGGGGAGTTACCGTCAAGCGGGGTTACCCGTAAGCGTGGAGTTACCAGCTTTGCGCGGGGTTACCGTTGCGTAGGGAGTTACCGACAAGGGGGGTTACACGTGATCATATCATATAGATATTCATATAATAATTCACATGGGATCTTCATTACTATGCCTTTTTAGGATTTGGCCATTTCATTAAATGGTCATCAAACCACAACCAATACATTCATGACATCACAAGGCATGTGAAGAAACAATACGTGTACTTTATTTCTCACCAACCACGTGATCATCTTTTGACTTTTAAAACTGGGTTTTTGGTTTCCAAAGCATGTTTGAAGTTTAATTATAGTCACTGGCTATTGCTCGCCCAATATCTAATTTAAGAACGAACTAAGAACCTGGAAGACGACAAAAATATTATTATATCATCTCCAATTTGTTTGCCTGCGTGGCGGAGAGAATAAAAACATCCACCGGGAGCAATGCAGCCCTAGGAGCATGTCCGCAGTTGAGCTTGCAAAATTTGTCTTGCAGGTGCGGATGACGAAGTCTGCCCATGGTGGAAATTCTGTTGTAGGCGGCGGAGCTTTAACCGCGTATATGAGGAGTTAGATGTGATCGCTGCGTGCGGAACGATCATAATAATGCAGATAGAAGATCATGGGCCAGAGACATTTTCAAGCCTGTGCGCGGAGTCGGACGGCGTTGAAGCCGTTCCGCCTAAAGTGGAATGACCAAAAGGCAACCCGCTAGTTGAAAGTCGTTCAAGTTTGGAACGTGTGGACCCTCCATTTTGATGGAACTTTGGGCGCGAGAATGGTGCGTATGCCTTTATTGAAGTATCACTTACAAATTGATAGATTCCATATCCAGAGAATGGTAGGAACAATTTACATGACAGGAGTGAGAGATCCCTTCTCTTAGGTTGGTTGTACCGTGCGCTTAATTCATTGTGCCCGCCATGTTTAGATGAGAAACCCCAAAATTTAAAAGGAAAAAGAACCCATATATGGGGATTGCTTGTACCGTATGCAGAATGGGTTGTTCCCACCACGTTTAGCTGAGAAACTCAGACTTTAAAAGAAAAAAGAACCCAGATCTCGGAATTTTTACTTCAACATCAAGTGTGATTCGTTGCCAGGTCCAGAGGTACTAGTTTGAAAGATGAAAGAACCGATACGGATGGCACCAATGAAGAAACAAATAGTCTTACCACCGGTTAGGGATGATAAAATTATGAGTGTCTACAGGGTTGATCCTTCACTAGCAGCAATGGATTGAGGAACTTGCAAACAAGAGTTGATGTGGCTGTGGAGACGACTACACAAGGTAGTAGTTTATGAAAAAAACGGGGTGAATAGGGATACTATCAAGTGTGATAGCTCTCCGGGTTAGCAGAAAGTGTCCTCTCCTACTAGGGATATGATCCCTTTTATAGGAGAGTTCATATGCCACCATTACCCAAGTCCTAACCGTGGTTAGGTTGTGTCCATCACCCTTGATTATGTTAGTAAGGTGATTAAGAGAAGCTAAATTTATGGAAATGGTGGAACGGTTTACCGCCTTTAATGTTGGTCATACGGGATTGTCTCCTTGATTCATGCATGGCTGTTGACCATGCATGATATTCTCCTTTGACCATTATGTGCTTGTTGACCGGGTGTAATTTACTCGTTTGACCTTTTGCGCTTGAATTCCTCCCGCGTAATTGTAAAGCCGGGTTTGGGTATGACAGCTAGTTCGTTTAGTACCCAATCCAATCAATAACAATATGTGTTTTTGTTTTTTTATAGGTTGGTACTGCATTATGCAACAATGATGATTTTAAACAACGTATTTGCGACATTTTTAGACAGATTCTATTTCACCAAAAGAATTTGAGAAGGGATGGGAGCGACTTGTTTTTTATTTTAATTTCTTTTACCATGACTGGTTGTGTGACATTTATTCAAATAGAGCAATGTGGATTCCTGCTTTTTATCGCGATGAGCCAATGTCAGGTCTTATGCGTACTACTTTAAGATCTGAATGTGAAAATCATTTCTTTGGTCAAGTTTCCAATGCTCAATTAACGCTTCTTGAGTTTATTAGTCATTTTGATACTGCCATGGAATCCCAAAGGTATACTCATAGGAAAAATGATCATGAGACGAGGTATAAAACACCGGATTTTTGGACTGATTATCCTATTGAGGTGAAAGCTGCGAAATTATATACAAGAAGTATTTTCTTTGATGTCCAAGAAGAAACTTACGAAGCAGTGCATAAATGCATAAATGTCTTTCTTTCACATGAAGGAGATATAGGGACGTTTCTAATAAAAGATCATTCTGCGTATGGTGCCGGTTTGATAGAGGTATGTATAGTTTATTTTTTATGTTACGGAATTTTTTACATATCATTGTAACAGACATTACGTTTCATTAGTCTCTCACATTCATATACCTCATTACATATTTTTTTTATTTGTGTTAGTAACATACATTATGTGGTTATTTATTTTCATTACGTATTTTATTTTTTATGGAGATCTTTTGGTATTGCAGGTTAAATTTAACCTGGAAGATTTGACAATTTTATGTTCTTGCAAGCGTTTTGAGCGATATGGTTTATTGTGTCGACATGCTTTTTCAGTTTTAAGGTTGTGTGATATGGATGAAATTCCCAGTAGATACATTCTTGATCGCTGGAGGAGTGATGTTATTTGCAATAGTCCCTCTCGGTCGAGCTTGTCGTTGGTGATGCATAATGATGAAAATGGGGACCATCAAAGTGTTAATGATGTTGTTTGTGATATAATGCATTCGAGTGAGTATATAGTTAATAAGTTGATTACTGATTTTGAAAAGCTGAAGCTGTTTAGAGATGAGCTAAAAGCAATGAAAGAGAAGACAGATGAAGCTGGTATTCAGAGGATATCAGCCAAGAAGAAAGAAATTATTCAAGCTATTATTGGGGCTCCACATCAAACTAAGGCTGTTGTTCGTGTTCCTCATGGTATTAGGAATACGGGTTGTGGGTCACGCAAAAGGTTTAAATCAAAATGTGAACAAGCGATTAGTCGTGCAGAGAAGAGATCAAGAAATTGCAAAGTATGTGGGGGTAGTGGTCATGATAGGGGCACCTGTGAAGTTCTTAAAGGGACTGCAACAGCAAACAACAAAGGGAAAGAACCCGTTAATGAATCAGATGCGGATAATAGTTTAGATTCGGAATATGAAGTTGGCGATGATTGATTATGTATTTTTGTTAAATTGACATTGAAACATTTTCTTTACATTGTTACGTGATTTTTTTGTACACAAATGGTTTCTTTGCATTTCATTACATAATTTGTTGGCATGTTACGTAATTGTATCATAGCATAATCATTCACATATAACCATTACTTTACATTTTTTTGACATGTTACGTAATTTTAAGTTAGGTAACCATTATCAGTTTCATACATGATTAACATATAACAATTATCATACATGTTTTTTTGTATGTTACGTAATTGTATTTGTATGTTAGGTAACCATTATCAATTTCATACATAATCATTCAACATAATCAGGCCATACATAATCAACTCAATCCTTCAACATAATCAGAACATACATAATCATTCATATAATGTAGTATCTGATAAGCAAAATGTTAAATTGTATCAGGACATTTGCCATACAAAAACGAAATGTTAAATTGTATCATGACATTACGACACGTTGCACTAAAACTAGTCAAACATGATCATTTTGTCTTTTCACAAGAGTTTGGAATAAGTTCTGCTTGTACTTCGCCTTTTCACTGTATTCCTTTTGATGAAATTCCCTAGCCAGACAATCAATTAAATTTTTATTTTTGTTGGCATCGGAGAGTAGTATTTTTGCTAGATATTTGTAGAGAAGGTCATCAATCTGCATTTGTTGAGTTGGTCCCTCTTTTTGAAAATCAGTAACCCATTTTCTTCGATATGTGCTCATGAAAGTCTCCATATGCCTCATTGTGAACATCCCACACTCGATTTTGTTTTGTGTATTTCTCCATTCCATTTGAACTCTCACTGGTTTTTTGCTTACCATTTTAGAAGTCATGGGGTTATCATTAACCATCATGTAGTTGCACAAAGCATCTTTCTGCATACATTACGTAATTTACCATAAGCATTACGTAATTACCTAACATCAAAATAATATTATGTAAAAATATTTTTACCAATGGCACTATGATGTACTCGTATTTGCTATTATCTCCAAGCTTGCTGTTGTCCAATATTTCTATCTTCGGGGTCTTCATGTTGAAACATATTACATATATGTGTTCCGAAGATACGATAGGCATGAACAACAAATCCACCTCATTGATTGATTTTATTTCATTTTTGCTAAGTGCAAGATTTAAGTTCGCTGTCATGGTGTCCATTCGCTTTAAATCATCATATTGAGGCATGAAGAAGTCACTTAGGGATGGCAACGGGTCGGGTATGGGTCGGGTTTGGCTAATACCATACCCATACCCGGTTATAAAATCCCATACCATACCCGTCCCATTACCCGTCGGGTTTTTGTCGGGTATTACCCGTCGGGTATAGAGCATACCCGCAGGTATCGGGTATACCCGTTGGTATTTGCATGTATATATATTTTTATTTTCTTTTATAGTTTTATGTAAAAAAAATCTAGAATATATGAAATTGTAATAAGTAGCATATATATTATCATCACTATAATAATCTTTGAAACATTTAATATGTAAATATATATTATAGTATGAATTTTGAAAACTATTTATATATTTCATAGCATATAAATATAAATAATAATGTTATTTGAATATATATTTTAGACGAAAAGTTTATTTTTCAAATAATCAATATATTAGAATGAAACATTACTAAAAAATAGTTAAGAAAAGTTATATATAAAACGTAAAAGTCTTCGGGTATATATTTCGGGTAAACAGGTATTTAGTTTCGGGTAATCGGGTCGGGTATCACCTAATACCATACCCGTCCCATATCCGTCGGGTATCGGGTATACCCGTCCCAAATGCTTCGGGTTTCGGGTATACCCGTCGGGCTCAGGTTTTTTTGCCATCCCAACAGTCACTTGGCTGCAAATTTAGCATACATTACGTCATTTAGCATGACCATTACGTTATTATAATTTATGTATTACTTGAAAAAGCTAAGGAGCATACCAGAATATTTGTTTGAACAAACAACCTAAATGGTGAACCTGGAGCTCTTTTCTTCTCGTCGTGGTTCAGCACATGCGACCATGCATCCAAAACATTAGATGATAATGTTATTCCGGGGTATAAGCATTCAAATACCACTTTGAAGAATGGAGTCCCATCTGCTGGCTCGAATACAACATCACTGTGCAATTATGTTTTCATCGTCAGTTATTTTGTTCTTCATTACCACCTGGCGTTGAATGTAAGGAGACTTCAGAGGTCCAGCCAACATCCTTCCTCTTTTTGTACGTTCAACTTGTTTCTGGGCTATGGTTGACTCCAGTGATTGAGTAAACATTAGTCTCCCTACTGTTTCTGGTGTTTCGACATCATCTTGAGAGTTTTGTAGGAATGGTAGATCTGGAATTACATTTGTAGGTGCATCATCTTGGGAGAGATTCAGATCGAAACTTGGTCCTTCATAGCTTTCATTCGGTATTTCTTCTATTTCAGTATTCACCATTTTATTCAAGTTTTCTACTTTGTCTGCCTCCGATGTCTCGATTTCTTTTCCTTTCCTAGATCTTTCTTCAAACTCATTCAATTCTTTCAAGAATTGCGAACTGATAGATTCAGATGATGTTTGTATAGTTGAAGTTTGCAAAGCTGCACTCTTTTCTTCTTTGTCGGCTGCTTTTATCATTTCAGCAATCATATCTACGCTGTCACTCTCTAGGGCCTCATTTCCTGATTTTAGTTAACAATTTATATACATTCATATAAGTTTCATTTAGTATAAACATATTTAATATACATTACGTGATTTTTTTACCTTTCTCAACAGGTGGTTCATTTGTTGTTGCATCTTTCAAAGCATCCATTATATCTTTACCTTCTTTCACAACTTCTTTCTTATTTGTTTCTTCAAATTGTTCAGTTGCGGCAATCATTGCATTTAGCATTCCGGTGCTAACACTCTGTGAAGTTGTTGCCTTTTCATTCAAATCTTCTTTTTCACCTATAATTACGTATTCTGATCATTAATAAGTTTTGACAAATAATGTGTTACGTGATTTTTTTACCTTCTAGTGTTTCAGCTGCAATCACTATTGCATCTAGCATCCCTATGCTAACACTGTGTGATGTGGCTTGCTTTTGTTTCTAGTTTTCCTTTTCACCTGCAACTACTAATATACTTTTTGATATCCATTACGTAATTTTTAACTAACTTTTTTATCATTTAAATATACATTACGTAATTTTTACCTTCTATGTTTTCTTCATTACTTGATTTATAACTTGATACCCATGACTTCCATTTTCTTTGCTTCTCACGTATAAGGTTGCTGTCTAAAAAATTTGAAGTGGCTTTTTCCAAAATTTCATCTATTTCAGCAACATATGTTTGAAACTTCTCCATTTTGTTTTCTATCTTTGAAAGCCATTCCTGCAAACAATACGTGAATAACTTACATGATTTTTGTTGATGTTTAACATAATAAATTACAGTTACTTACATTCTCATTTTAACACCCCGCCCCTCTCACCACCAATATTGTCCGCTTTGCCCTGATGGGTTACCCATCCAGAGCTCACGGATTTGTTTTTGGTTGCCCAAGTGGAGACTTCCCAGGAGGTCACCCATCCTGGAATTTCTCCCACCTGAGCACGCTTAACTGTGGAGTTCTCCTCTCATCCACTAACATTAAGCCCCAAAACGCGTTGGTGATTTAAGAGGCAAGACATTACTTATGAACCAAGGATCTCTCCTGGCCACGACCGATGTGGGATTTCCTGGGGTGTCACATTCACCCCCTTTAGAGTCTCATCGTCCCCGATGAGGTGTGTTCCTGGGGTGTCACATTCACCCCCTGTTAGAGTCTCATCGTCCCTGATGAGGTGTCCACCCACCATCCCGAACGGCACAGGAGTGGCTCTAATACCAATCTGTCACACCCTCAAATTACCACTTGCGGGGTTTTACCGCGAGGCGCATGACAAACCAGGATCCAAGTCAACGATCACAATAAACAACTCTATATGAAAAACATAAACAGACATAACCATTAATTTAACCAGCGGAAGCGTTTCAGTAGCATTTAATCAACTATGCTATCATCTCAAAAGTTGTCAAAATACTTTTATTACAAAACGTGCACTAAATCTAGACGCCAATGCAGACCCGTGCGCCTAGTTCCGTTCATTGCTACCTTAGCGACCTGAGAAAAACATGCCAAAAAGATGGTCTCCTTCGCCCCAATTCACTGGTCGAAGGTGGTCTCCTTCGCCCCTTTCACAGGGTCGAATGAGACCTGTTTGGTCGAAGGGAATTTCTTAAATTCCACTTCCCTCGTTCGCCCACTTACATGGGTCGAACCAGACACTTTTCTTCTCCTTCGACCACTCGAAGTGGTCGAACCAGAATCCCTTTTTAACTAGGTTTCCAGTTTGTCGTGTTTAACGCATTCTAACACATCTTAACACATAAGCATGCATCCTTAGTCTATATTTAACACATTTAAGCACAGATAATCATTTACACCTCATTTAAACACATCTATGTATATAATCCACCACACGACCCATAATCTACACATATACTTAATTAGTTCATGTAATGTCACCAACAACGGAACCCGGTACTAGTGTATTACCAAAGTGACTCCCAATGATCCTCCAGATCATTGTACCCTGGACAATCCTAACTTGACCCGACTCAACTAATCCAGTTAAGTTTGTTTATAAACGTTTCTCGCTAAGGTAGACTTAGATGTTACTAATATGTTTAAGCCGAACATGCCAGGTGTCACATCAGAGGAGAACTCCACAGTTAAGCGTGCTCAGGTGGGAGAAATTCCAGGATGGGTGACCTCCTGGGAAGTCTCCACTTGGGCAACCAAAAACAAATCCGTGAGCTCTGGATGGGTAACCCATCAGGGCAAAGCGGACAATATTGGTGGTGAGAGGGGCGGGGTGTTAAAGATTGGTATCAGAGCCAATGGTTATAGTGAACTAGGACTGCATGTAGAGTCTGGTCTATAGCCGAGTCGCACACACTAGACGGTCACATACTTTGGGTCTATTAAAGGGGTATGTACTAACATTGTCGGGGTGTCCTTACATCATCATTATGCTTCTCTGTTACATCATCCGTTTTTTTTATTTGGGTTCTTACCTACTCTTGTCTTCTTCTTCTGGATTGAAGGAGGAGGGGTTGATTTGTTGATTCTAGCACACACATGCCTTCTTACACTTGCACCTATTGCCACATAGGCGACAATGTTCGGTGACTAGGGTCTAGATTAGGGGTACATTTGGAGGACCATGTAGAACAGTTTATCATTCCGGGTGCACACAAAATAATAAACTGGAATGCATGAAAATCCCGATGGACTTCGAGTTTGGATGTATAGTCCTGAATTTGTCCCTAGGTTAACTCTTGTAAATTTCTAGTGGTTGACACTGGAAGTGAATCTGAATCCCTCGATTTCTTGATTTGTTAGATCATGTCTGGTGCTCGCGGTGGTGGACGTCGTGGTGGCGGCGGTGGTCGTGCCGGAGGCGGTGGTCGTGGGAACATCAACATGACCCACGCTGAACTGAACAACTTGCTCCAGCAGCAAGTGAACATGGCTATGGCTAATTTCCAGGCCGGGATTAATGCCATGGGTGGTGAGTTGATTTCTGTCGACCTTGCCTCATTTTTGGGTTTCATGTCCTTTCGTCTGTGTTTTATTCGTGTACCATGTTTCAGGTGTTGGTGCCAATCCACCCTACCTCAGTGCTCTTATAAGAAGTTCAGGGACTGTCAGCCCCATAACTTTGCTGGAACTGAGGGAGCGGTGGGACTGCTCCGATGGCTGGAGAAGGTGGAATCTGTGTTCGTTATGTGTAACTGTCCTGCTGGGGACCGAGTGAAGTATGCTACTGCGACATTTGAGGGGCCTGCATTGTCGTGGTGGAATGCTACTACTCAGAACGTGGGATTGGGGGAGGCTATTGCTATGCCTTGGGCGGAGTTTGTGCAGTTTTTGAGAGGTGAGTACTGTCCGAGGGAGGAGATACAGAAGTTGGAGCATGAGGTTTGGAGTTACAAGATGGTTGGGTCGGAGATTGAGGAGTACACTGTGAGGAGGAACGAGCTGGCGGTGTTGTGTCCCGATTTACACACACCCGAGTACAGGAGGATCGAGCACTATGTGTCTGGATTAGTGCCCGAGATTGCTGGGTTGGTGGCTGCTGGGAATCTTCCCACTATTGCTGAAGTTGTCCGATCAGCTCATCGGATAACTAACCTGAAGGTGGCGGAAGGCGTTTTGCCACCCAAGGGTGCTACTGTGAAGGTTGCTGAGGGGAACAAGAGGAAGTGGGAGAGTGTGGGGAAGAGTGTGGTGCCAGCTCAGCCGGCGAAGAAGTTTGATACATCGGGGTCTTCTTCTGGGTCGAAGACGGGTGGGTATGTTGGGAAGCACCCCAAGTGTAACAAGTGTGGTTTTCATCACTCTGGGAGTTGTGATTGAGCACGTTGTCATCGGTGCCATCAGTTGGGGCACCATGCTAAGGATTGCAAGGTGGAGCTCACCCCAACTCAGACTCCTGCGGCTAGTCCTGCTCCTGCTGCTCAGGGGACTCAGGGGAGGCAGGGGTGTTATAACTGTGGTGACGCGGGACATTTCAAGCGTGACTGTCCCAAACTGAAGCAGGGCGATAATGGGAGGGGCGGGAACGGTAACGGGAACAATGGCGGCGGAGGCAGGACTGCACGTGCTTTCGTCATTGGATCTGCAGAGGCTAGGCAGGATCCAGACACAGTTACCGGTACGTTCCTTCTTAATGATCGCTATGTTTCTGTCTTGTTTGATTCTGGTGCCGATAAGAGTTTTGTATCTTTGGATATTAGTCGATTGCTAGATATAGTACCCACACCTTTAGAGGCTAAGTACTTAATAGAATTGGCTGATGGTAAGAAAATTGAAGCGACACACACCCTTAGGGAATGTCGCTTGGAACTGTCGGGTTTGTCTTTCCCCATTGACCTTATGCCGGTACCTCTGGGTAGTTTTGATGTCGTGGTTGGCATGGATTGGTTATCGTTGTATCGCGCGGAGATCGTTTGTTTTGACAAGGTTATTCGGATCCCTCTCCCTGATGGAGAGATTCTTTCGGTTCGTGGCGAGAAAAGCGGTGCCCCGCTGAGTATCATTTCTAGCATGAAAGCCCGTAAGCATCTTCGGAAAGGCTGTTCGGCCATTCTGGCACTTGTTAACGTTTCTACTGACGATGAGAAGAAGATCGAGGATATCCCGGTGGTTCGTGACTTCTCTGATGTGTTTCCTGATGATTTACCTGGTCTTCCTCCCCATCGTCAGGTTGAGTTTGGTATTGATCTCACTCCGGGCGCAGCTCCTATTGCCCGAGCCCCGTATCGTCTTGCACCTCCCGAGATGCAAGAGTTGTCCAGCCAGTTACAGGAACTCTTGGAAAAGGGTTTCATTCGACCGAGTTCTTCCCCGTGGGGAGCTCCTATTTTGTTTGTGAAGAAGAAGGACGGAAGTCTTCGTATGTGTATCGATTATCGCGAGCTGAACAAAGTGACCATCAAGAATCGTTATCCTCTTCCTCGCATTGATGATCTCTTTGACCAGCTTCAGGGTTCTAGCTACTATTCGAAGATTGATTTGCGGTCCGGTTATCACCAGTTGCGCGTCAGGGAAGCTGACATTCAGAAGACTGCTTTTCGCACTCGTTATGGCCATTTTGAGTTCTTGGTCATGCCTTTTGGTCTCACTAACGCACCGGCGGTGTTCATGGATTTGATGAACCGCGTTTGCAAGCCTTACCTTGATAAGTTTGTCATCGTGTTCATTGACGATATTCTGATTTACTCCAAGAACAAGGCGGATCACGAGGAACATCTGCGGTTGGTCTTGGAACTTTTGAGACAGGAGCAGTTGTATGCTAAGTTCTCGAAGTGTGATTTTTGGTTGCGTGAAGTTCAATTCCTAGGACATGTGGTGAATGAACTGGGAATTCATGTCGATCCGGCTAAGATCGAAGCTATTAAAGACTGGGAAGCACCAAAGACGCCATCTGAGGTGCGGCAATTCCTAGGTCTTGCGGGTTATTATCGTCGTTTCATTGAGGGATTTTCGAAGATCGCTCAACCCCTCACTGCTCTTACCCAGAAGGACCGAAAGTTCGACTGGAATGAACCACAAGAATCAGCATTTCAAATGCTGAAGCTTAAATTTTGTTCTGCACCTATCTTATCCTTGCCGGAAGGCACTGATGATTTCGTTGTGTACTGTGATGCTTCTATTCGTGGTCTCGGTTGCGTGTTGATGCAGCGCGGGAAGGTTATTGCTTATGCTTCTCGTCAACTCAAAGTTCATGAGAAGAACTACACTACTCATGACTTGGAACTGGGTGCGGTAGTCTTTGCGTTGAAAATCTGGAGACATTACTTGTACGGTACCAAGTGCGAAGTATATACCGATCACAAGAGTCTTCAGTATATTTTCGACCAGAAGGTGTTGAACATGCGGCAGCGTCGCTGGGTTGAACTCCTGAACGATTATGACTGTGCCATCAAATACCATCCTGGCAAGGCGAACGTTGTGGCGGACGCCTTGAGCAGGAAGGAGTCTGCGAACCCTCGCCGTGTTCGAGCCTTACAGCTCACCATTCATTCGTCGTTGCCTGACCGAATCCGTTCCGCACAGTTGGAAGCCTTGAAGGAGGAAAACCTTAAGGCTGAAACGATGCACGGTGCTGACAAGCATCTAGAGCTCAGGACTGATGGCTTACACTATTTCGCGGGACGTGTTTGGGTCCCATTGTTTGGGGGATTGCGCGAGCTTGTTCTGGATGAAGCTCACAAATCCCGGTATTCTATTCACCCTGGCTCCGATAAGATGTATCAGGATTTGAAGATACTTTATTGGTGGCCGAACATGAAAGCTGACATAGCTTCTTACGTCAGCAAATGTTTGACTTGTGCTAAAGTCAAGGTGGAGTATCAGAGGAAGTCTGGTCTCCTACAACAACCAGAGGTTCCAGAATGGAAGTGGGAACGAATCACGATGGATTTTGTCACCAAGCTTCCAAGGTCACCTAGTGGTTACGATATGATTTGGGTGATTGTTGACCGGCTGACAAAATCGGCACGTTTTATACCTATTAAGGAAACCGATGGACTCGAGCGGTTAGCTCGACTTTACCTTAAGGAGGTGGTTGCTCGGCACGGAGTGCCTGTTTCTATTATCTCTGATCGTGATTCTCGTTTCGCTTCGCGTTTCTGGAAGGCTCTGCACAAGGCTTTGGGTACTCAGTTGGATATGAGTACGGCTTATCATCCGCAAACTGATGGGCAGAGTGAGCGGACGATTCAAACCTTGGAAGACATGCTTCGGGCATGTGTTATCGATTTTGGCAAAAGTTGGGAGATCCACCTGCCGTTAGTGGAGTTCTCCTACAACAACAGCTATCACTCTAGCATTAAGGCAGCTCCGGTCGAGGCTCTTTACGGACGGAAATGTCGATCACCACTTTGTTGGGCCGAGGTGGGCGAGAGTCAGCTCACTGGTCCGGAACTCGTGTATGAAACTTCGGAGAAAATCGTACAGATCCGTCAACGTTTGGCTGCTGCACGGGATCGTCAGAAGAGCTATGCCGATCGCCGTCGAAAACCTTTAGAGTTCCAGGTTGGGGACAAGGTACTTCTGAAAGTTTCACCATGGAAGGGCGTCATACGCTTTGGAAAGCGTGGCAAGCTTAACCCTCGTTATGTCGGACCGTTCGCAATCCTGGATCGGATTGGACCGGTGGCATATAGACTTGACTTACCGGCGGAGCTCGGTAGTGTACACAACGTCTTCCATGTGTCTAACTTGAAGAAGTGTTTGGCTGATGAATCTCTCATTGTACCACTGGAAGAGATCAAGGTTGATGATCGTCTTCGCATTGTGGAGGAACCTGTCGAGATTCTCGACTACAAGATTCGTAGCCTTCGTCGAAGTAAAATCCGCATCGTTAAAGTCCGTTGGAACTCGAACCGTGGACCGGAGTTCACATGGGAACGGGAGGATCAGATGAAATCTAAGTATCCTCATCTTTTTCCGAAGCGCGCGTTTGAATCGAGGCATGTTATTGCTGAAGCGGAATGAATCTCGGGTCGAGATTCCTTTCAACGTGGGGATGATGTGACATCCGGTAAGTTTCTTTTCATTCTGTTCTTTTCGTTTCTTTCTTTTTGGGCTTTGCGCAATTTTCGGGACGAAAATTCTTTCAACGTGGGGATGATGTGACACCCGGCATGTTCGGCTTAAACATATTAGTAACATCTAAGTCTACCTTAGCGAGAAACATTTATAAACAAACTTAACTGGATTAGTTGAGTCGGGTCAAGTTAGGATTGTCCAGGGTACAATGATCTGGAGGATCATTGGGAGTCACTTTGGTAATACACTAGTACCGGGTTCCGTTGTTGGTGACATCACATGAACTAATTAAGTATATGTGTAGATTATGGGTCGTGTGGTGAATTATATACATAGATGTGTTTAAATGAGGTGTAAATGATTATCTGTGCTTAAATGTGTTAAATATAGACTAAGGATGCATGCTTATGTGTTAAGATGTGTTAGAATGCGTTAAACACGACAAACTGGAAAACTAGTTAAAAAGGGATTCTGGTTCGACCACTTCGAGTGGTCGAAGGAGAAGAAAAGTGTCTGGTTCGACCCATGTAAGTGGGCGAACCAGGGAAGTGGAATTTAAGAAATTCCCTTCGACCAAACAGGTCTCATTCGACCCTGTGAAAGGGGCGAAGGAGACCACCTTCGACCAATGAATTGGGGCGAAGGAGGACTAGTATAAATACCAACCTTTGTCATTTTTCATCATTTCAGAAACCCTAACCGTCCCAAAACGCTCTCAAACGATCTTAAACACTAAGGAAGGAGTTTTTGCTCTTCTTTTTCATAATCTAACCCATCTACAACATCTAAACAAGAATCCAAGGTGTGTTCATAATCCTAAATCTTTTAAAAGCATTTTAATTCGTTTTCATCTAACCCTAATTGTCCGGATCTGTTTTAAGGGTGTTTTTATGATTAAAAACCTTTTAAACATCTTTCTAAATCAAAACATGATCATTTAACATAGGTTTTAATAATGAATAACATGTGTAAATTGTGTGTTATGAGGTGTTATGTGTTGTTCACTGATTTGCTGCTATATCTATGATAGAAACATGATATAGGATTGTTATTAATGTTGGAATATTGTTGTCTAGGGTTAGGATTGGATATATTGATATTTGGGGGTTTTTATTGGATTAATACTTGATGTATGAATATTTATGATCAATAGAATGAATAAGAAAGATCGGATAATCGACAAACTGAGTATTTTTACGCTAAACATGAATCGATTTCAAAAGTTTCCAAATTGGGTAAATAATTCATGCATGAAAGTGATGTTTCCATAATCTTTACCATTTTGGGAAAGGGCTGAAACGGACGTATTATCGGGGGAAATCGATGGGGTTTTGTAGGGATAAGTTATCTATGCTTGACTGCTGTGTTTGATGATGTTTCGAGTCGTTTTGAATGTGTTTGAAGCGTTTTTAGGAAAAACTATGCAACAGGGGCGAACCTGGCCTCCTTCGACCCGTCGATGGTGCGAAGGAGGGATCCAGGGTCGAACCTGGGTTTTTATTTGGACGAATGAGATAAAACGGGCGAAGGAAGCATCAAACGGTCGAACGAGATGTAAAAAGGTGCGAAGGAGACAAAAAGGTGCGAAGGAGACTTAAAACTGACTGGTTCGACCGTTCTGATGCAGAAATGAGATTTTTGATACAAACTAAGTGTTTTATGCTTGAACCTTGTGTGTAATCTATGTGTACTTGATTAGTTAGGGTAATGGGTCACCAACGAGATGTCGGGTCGGTCTAGTGTGTCGGTTAAACATTTAAACACGTTTTAAAACATACTTGGTTACGATCTGGACAATCAGGGACTAGATAACCTTATGGTTATTAGTCGGAACACTTATGTGAACGTTTTGATAGATCTCCGGTAGAGGGATTATCAAGGGCTAAACATCTTTACTTATATTTGAAGAACGCTACTTAAGGTGAGTTCACGGCCCCACTTTTACTGCTTTAACTTTTGGGGGAGAAAACAGGTGCTAAACGGTTTTGGTAACATATGTCATACTATGGTTTTAACTTTATATTGCTATACGATCTTTTGGAAAGTCCCGGGGGAAACCATGAATGTGCGGGGTTGCACAACGGGGGAAATGTGGATAGATCTATTGGGTGTGACCTGCCCCACTCGTCGGCTTGGAGGGCCGGGCGGGTGCATATTGTCTCGAACAGGTACTTTGGTATCATGCTGAACATACGGGCTGCTTAAACATGCTGAACATTGCTAAACGTGTCTAGTAATGGTTTCCAATCGTAGTAGTAATGAAACATACGCCTAGCTAGCGTACTTGGTAACATTGATATAGTATGGACATGGTAACACTTTGGTAACATTTTTGAACAAACCTGTGAACTCACCAGCATTATATGTTGACATCTTTTTGGCATGTTTTTCTCAGGTCGCTAAGGTAGCAATGAACGGAACTAGGCGCACGGGTCTGCATTGGCGTCTAGATTTAGTGCACGTTTTGTAATAAAAGTATTTTGACAACTTTTGAGATGATAGCATAGTTGATTAAATGCTACTGAAACGCTTCCGCTGGTTAAATTAATGGTTATGTCTGTTTACGTTTTTCATATAGAGTTGTTTATTGTGATCGTTGACTTGGATCCTGGTTTGTCATGCGCCTCGCGGTAAAACCCCGCAAGTGGTAATTTGAGGGTGTGACACTCATCAACTGGGTAAGGACTTTTGTCTTTCTTCTTTCCCATTGTCTTTTTCCTTGTTGACCCTTTTATGCTCTCATATGTTGACTTTTGAGTTGCAACTTTATGTATTTTTGGTGTTGTTGTTGCCTCATCTATGGTAATCTTTTGATTATCGTTTTCATCATTTGCATCACCGGCCTGCAAACATTACGTGATTTTTTAAAATCCTATATACATATGCATGCTACGTAATTTTATACAGTTATTGCACTTACATTAGGAACTTCTGGAGTGTTGTAATTTTGCAAGATATCTTCAATGTCAGATAGTGATTTTGTTGTTTCATAGAGATTGTTGAATTCTTCTGAATCTATCAGGATATGTTGCTCAAGAATCATTTGCGTGTCATCACGCTGAATGAATGCATCTTCATTTCCAGCTTCATTCTTACCATCTTCTTCCATGTTTTCTCCATCATCTTCATCATTTCCAGCAGCTTCATTTCCACCAGCATCTTCTTCATCCTCATCATCATTTCCTTTTTCATCATCATTTCTATCTTCATTCTCACTATCTTCTTCGTCAGTTGAATATGGCCCATTGTCATACAAATGTTTATCAATGTCAATCAAATTCTGGGTGCTAATGTACTTAAGTGCTAGTGTTTGTGCTGTCTCAAGAGCATGCAATGACCTTTGTTCATGTGTATAAAGTAGCTGTAATGTGAATAAAGTTAACATTTGTTCATTACGTAATTAGTAATGAACACATTACATAATATATGTCATTACAGTTTATACGTAATTGTATTATACATTACATAATTATGAGTAAAAAACATACCGCAAGAAAAGCCAAAGGTCCATTATATGGTTCTCTTCCATTCCAGCTTGCCTTCATTCTTTTGAGACAAAAAATTAAGTACTCACACCAATTCAATTTTTTGATTGATTTTTCATATGTCACTCCTTTCAAGAACATTTGATTCACTGTTGAACTCTTTATTACTTGCCCAAATATAGAGTTGTAAAGTATAAGGAAGTTCAACTTGAAAATCCAGTCTCCGCTTTTGCTTTGAACTATTTTATTCTTCACATCTGTGATTGAAAGACTTCCATACAGTAAGTGTGTTAGATGACCCTTCCTTGGTTTGTTCTTTTCATTTACTGTCTGGTTACCCATTGGGACACCAAGGATTTGTTATACTTTATTGGCTGTTAGTTGAATGATGTGGTTTCCTATATTCAACTCATCTCGTCTATCATCATAATTAACCAGTAACCATCTCCCTAATTTTGTTGGCACTGTTTTAATGTTCATTGATGTAAAAGCTTCAAATCCCATTTGTTTAATTGCTTTTTTCTGTGCACTTGATAAGCTTGCCATTGCCTCATTCATGTTATTAATAGTCGCCCTGACCTGTAGTATTATATTTGAGTATAGAACAAATTAGTTTCTTGGTGGTGATTTTGTGGCTGTTCTGGTGCATCAACAAAATCGTCATCAACAACTGTTGTGACATTTGCAGGCTGTTGTTGTAGAAGTAATTCATTTTCATCGTTCACTGCATTATTATCAAAAGTTATAATTACGTAACAATGACAAAATGACCACATTTTCATTACCAAAATAACGTAACATAGACATAATCATCATATACTAGTATTTTCATTTACCAAAATTGCTTAACAATGACAGAATCACTACATTTTCATTACAAAAATAACGTAACATAGACATGATCATCATATACTGTAGCCAGAATCTTTACAAATTTCATTACCAAAATAACGTAACAAAGACATAATCATTTCTAGTTCTATTAATAAAATTACGCAACACAGACATACTATTTCCATTACTAAAATGACATAATTAGTACTATTTTCATTTACCAAAATTGCGTAATAATGACAAAATCACTAGATTTCAATTACCAAAATAACGTAACAAACACATAATCATCATATTCTATAGTCAGAATCATTACCAAAATAACGTAACAAAGTAATAATCATTTTAGTTCTATTAATAAAATCACGTAACACATAACAAAACAATTTTCTATATCCCTAAAATAAATTAACATACAAAAATACGTAATAATGTACCAAATAACTTAATATAAAGTAACGTACCATTTTTGTTTTTGTTTGATGGCCTGTCATGGTTTGCTTTTGTTCTTCTCTCTGATTTGTCAGTTTTATCGTTGGTTTTTTGAATTTTGCTAGGGCATGATAATTAGAAATACGTATTTTAGTAAAATTTCACAACGTATTAACAATATTAATTCACGTAATACTTATTTACCTTCATCAACGTCGTTCTTTTCAGTTTCATACTCTGTTCCTCTCTTTCTTCCTGTAACATGCATAATATAAGTTATTTTATAGTTTTTCAATGTAAAATTTGGTACAGAATAACGTAATGTACTTACTTTTGTATACTATTGAGTATTTCATGGTTAATCTTTTGTAGAAATGGAGTTTATTGATGATTTTAACTAGGGTTTCAGAGTTTATTATGTAATTTTGGGGAGAAATTTAGTGATTAATGAGACTGAACGGTCTCTTATAATTTGATTGTAGAAAAATTGACGATAATACCCTTATTAACTGTCTAATCTCTCACTTATTTACAAAATTGACACCGCGTAACTTTTTAATTAATGACGTACGATTGTTGCTTGATCGACTGCTAGGATTCCTTCGCATCCTTCGCACGTTTCTTTATTTTTGTAGAATAACCGCCCCCTATATATATATATATAGGGTCGAGTTCCTGAACAAATGGTGTTTTTTGTGAGAAGTGTAAGAAGTGTTTGGGACCATTAGATCTAGATATGGATGGTTGAGATTGAGTAGTGGCAAAATCGTAATAAGGGTATATTAGTCTTTTTGTTTGTTTTTAAAATCGAGATAATCAATTCTTTCATTAAATCTCTCCATCTACTCCCATTTTTATAGGGGTGTTTCTAAAAACATATATATCTCTCTCTCCTCCAAAATGCAATCCAAGAACATCTCGCTCTCCCTCTCTTCTAATATAAAGATTACTGACAAAAATCAACCATAATCTTCCAAGAACATCTCTCTCTTCAAAAAAGTTAGATTATATATAAATTATGATATGCGCGATCCAATCACACAGCTCAAGGCCTTCAAGACTTCTAAGGGAACGGTTAAGCATTCTTCAATATATTATTTGGGTTTGAATTTATTTTTCCAATTCAAGTGTTTTTTTTTTTCATCCAATTCAAGTGTTTTTTTTTTCGATCCAATTATCTATATATATATATATATATATATATATATATATATATATATATATTGCAAAGTGATTAATCATACATGTCATACTCTTATGCAATCTCTCCTTTGAGAGATGCCACATAGGATGTGATGTGGCAACTCTAGACCAATTAAAAAAAAAAGTAATAAATATGGCTTAAATATGGTTTAACCTAATTTATTAAATACCTAATCTACTAAATATAAATATTAAACCTTTATTATTTTCTCTCATGTTTTCTCCTATAACTTTTTAACGTTAATATCTTTTATATACGAGATTTTTTAAGGAAAAAAATTACATCAAATTAACGAGCGTTTTATTATCTTTCCAACGAGTACCATAGTGCTATATAAAAACGGAGAAAAAAAATGACTATTTTTTGTAACCCGACAGGTATTGTGTCGGGTTTGGGATTAGTAAAAATGACTATTTTTTTGTAACCCGATAGGTATTGTGTCGGGTTTGGGATTAGTTTAAAAAAAATTGTGGGTTTGGGTCGGGTCTGGGATTAGGTGATACCTGACCTGATTACCCGAAACAACATACCCAAATACCCGAACTATATACCCGATCATATACCCATGAATTTTTTAATGCATCACATAACCCTTAGACTAATGCGTTCGATATTTCCATAATTAACTTTTTTTTCTTATTTCATGTTAGTTCTTTTTAGAATGATCGATTACAAACTTCCGAATTTATTTGTAATGGCACTGGATTTATACCCCGACGCAGATATTCGTTTTTTTTATATTTGAATATGATAACTTATGGCAGAGATGTTTAAAATAATAATAATAATATATTTTATTATGTCATATTATATATATCAACCCAGAACGCTTCCGAGATAAAAACTAGTAATATATATGTATCTTTTTTTTTTTAAATTTAAGTTTGATAGTTTTTTTGAGACATGTAGCAATATATGCTTTAATGGTGGGGATTTTATCATTTTTGATATTGTGTGTTTTACTGTGTTTGTGATAATGTGTTTTATATTCAAAGGCTTTTAAAAGGCCACAGATAGGTTATATTGTGTTTTATACCTCTTTGGGTTTTGATTGGTATAACATGGCAATTATATGGTGTTTTACTCTAAATTTATTGTGTTTTATGTTGTTTTGTTATTTCAGCAGCAAAGGACATTGTAGTACACATGTTTCAACATAAAACACCATACGCATATGAATAAAACACCATATGTGTCCGCTCTCCTTTTGTAACAAAACACCAAAAGCATGCAATATTCGAACCTCATATTGTGTTATAACAACATAAACTGCACTAAAAAACATAAAACATTATTGTATCACGTTGGAACATAAAACACCCGTAATTATCACGTTAGAACATAAAAACACCCTAACGATTAAAACACCAAAAAATACGATTTTTTATAAAATCGTATATGCTTTAGATTGTGTATGTATTTTCGATTCAATATAATATGGATCACACGAATCTGAATTTTAATTATGTTGAAATAAAAATCCCTGAAAAATCTCATTTCAATTAAATACAGGTTTACTTCCTATTTTTAAGATTAATAAAAGTATGTTATTAACCTTAATCACTAATTTTAATGTTTGCCACGTGTTACCCCCACGTTGGTTCTCACACTTCTCACAAAAAAATAGATTTGTACAGAAACCTAAATATATATATATATAAATATAAATTAGATTATGAAGAAAAGTGAAAAAACTGTTATCACAAGATATAAATTTGTATGATTATATAGAAAAAGGAAAACGAAAAAAGTGATAAAAAGGAAACCGAATAAAACAGGAAAAAGAATACCAATGAGAAAGTAAACACAGGGAAAATGACCAAAATAGCCCGTTGACTGTGCGTTTTGCATAAATAGCCCTCTCCACTGTCTTTGGAGAGACGGGACACGGCTCCCAACCAGCCTGAACCGTCTCCGAGACCGTTTGGTTTTAGAGCCAATTGCCAACCAACACGTGGCGTCTCTGATCCCGAGGCTGTACCGTCTCTCTCCAGACGGGTCAGAACTCTCTCCCAGACGGTTCACGTTTCCCCATGCCGGCTGCCTTCGGTTCAACCGTCTCAAAAGATGGGTCACATTTCCCAAGACGGCTGGCCCTTCGGTTCAACCGTCTCTCAAGACGGTTCACATTTCCCAACGCCGGTGAGTCCCGTTGACCGGGCGACGCTTCGGTTGTCCAGCTCAGCCCTATAAATACCGTTCTCCCGTCCCATTCCCATCACCCCAACACCGTCTAACGCTTCTGATCACCGTCCAACACCGTCTAAACACTATCCACCACCGTCCAACACCGTCTAAACACTATCTACCACCCCCACCACCACCGTCCAACACCGTCTAATTCATCCAAAAATGGCACCGCAAAGATGGACCGAAGAACAAGAAATTGCCTTGATTGCAGCATGGCGTCATGTTGAAGAAAGCACCCACCAAACCAACAAATGGTTCCGAATATTGCACGAATACAATCGGCTCGTTGGAGGGTCAGACCGTACAACCGAGTCCCTAAGCCGGAAGTTGACCGATTTGACCACGAAGTGTCAAATCTTCAACGGGTACCACAACCGGACTCTTCAGGACGTACCCTCTAACTTTCCCGAAGACGTGGCAATTAGACACAGTCAAAGACAGTATAAAAACAGGGAGCGTAAAGAATTTAAACACGTGTCTGTTTGGCAAATGATGAGGGATCGTCTTAATTAATTTGTAATTTATTAACTTTTTATTAATGCAATTATTGTTTATATTTTATTATTAATGCAATGAATGTTTAAATTTTGTTTTTTATATTAAGGTAAATATTTCATTAAACAAACTATACTATTACAATCACAAATAAACAAACTATACTATTACAACAACAATAAAAAAACTACACTATTACAACAAACTTCCTAAATTTACTTCCAGAACTAAGAACTTTGTTTGAAGTAATCGTAGTGTCTAACCAACTATTGAAGACTACATCCTAGTGTTAGATGTTTTGTCCTCCACAGCGGTGGTAGTAGCAGTGGTCTACATAGACGTTGTTTCGAATGGTGTATGTGCTCTACACAGACAAGTCCGAGACGTTTCCTCGTTTTATGTAACAATAGTTCTCAGTGAGCACACGTCGAACATCGAGACATAAATTCGGAAAGCGAACAAACTTTCCTCAAATGTAGACCACCACATCATCGATCCATTACACGGGTTGTAAACCACGCGCAGATGGAACAACAATCCAAGTAGCCGTACGCAGATGAAACAACAATCCAAGTAATCGGACAATATTTTCGTAAGCCGGTAGGCTTCGGCTGGGAAAGCAAAAAAACATCATTGGTTTGGAAGATGAAAGCTTAGAGGAGAGGGGTGGGTGCAAATTTCGTTAAGTGAATTGGGGTATTTATATACACTCGTGAGACGGTTCAGACGGTAGCAGAAAACGGCTTAAGACGTATTGGGAAATGTGACCCGTCTTTTGAGACGGTTGAACCGAAGGGGCAGCCGGCATGGGAAATGTGAACCGTCTGGGAGACGGTTGAACCGAAGGCAGCCGGCATGGGGAAATGTGAACCGTCTGGGAGAGAGTTCTGACCCGTCTGGAGAGAGACGGTACAGCCTCGGGATCAGAGACGCCACGTGTTGGTTGGCAATTGGCTCTAAAACCAAACGGTCTCGGAGACGGTTCAGGCTGGTTGGGAGCCGTGTCCCGTCTCTCCAAAGACGGTAGAGAGGGCTATTTATGCAAAACGCCCGGTCAACGGGCTATTTTGGTATTTTCCCTAAACACATGAGTTTGAGTCCAAGAAAAAAAACACACATGAGTCTAATGTAACCTTGTATGAGAGATGACACGTCACTATATGAATTTAGAAGCAACAAATCTTTACATACTGTTGTATGCAACTTGTTCAAACATTTAAACTAAAAAACACATACTAAAAAAAACAGCCGAGACAAGGCACCAAAAAACGAGCTTGAGGCGGTAATAATTATTTTGTACAAGCGCCTTGCGCCTTAGGGTGGTTTGATGCTTGTTTTTTATGTTTGAAAGTTCTTGTGTCAATTTCAAATATTCCTTCTCTTTTTAATGTGTGTTTTTGATGAATCCGATGATAAAATTAGTTAGTATTTTATTTATATATATATATATATATATATATTAATTCCGTCTTGGTTAGCCTTGGGGTGTATGTCTCGTAAGTTGAAGGGAAAACACCTTAGGCACAATTCTGTACTTTTAAATCTTGTACATAGTAAGACTAGAAGAACAACTCGATTTTATAATTTATAGTAATAACAAAGTATATAAAAGTTATGCACATTTAAGCATATATATAGTTTAACCAAAAAAAAAAAAGTTAACAACTAGTGATTTTTCCCATTGCCCATGCCACCCATGAAAGCCTTCATTTGAGTACAAATGGACATCCCTTCATTTTAGCCATTAACTTACATCCAAAGGTAATTGGAATTAAATAATGCTAACTATGTCATGTTGGAAAACAATAATCTCAACTTAAAAATAGAAACAAACAGGCCCAACTTGTATTTATTTCTTTACCCAGATAGTTTCTGCCTACGTGACATGCCATAAAATGCAAATGGGTCAATAGAATACATAAAATGCATATAATGATATGTCACGTAGGTAGAAAATTAAATGGGTTAACCCAGTTAGTTTTGTTCCAGTGAAATAAAACCAAGACAAGTTAGATTTAAATTTTTAAATTGGGATTATTTCCTTCCAACCCGACAAAATTGGGATTATTTAATTGCAATTCCCCTACATTCGAAGTTCAAACTTATTACACTTTTTAGCAGATTTAATCCTTTTTAGTTTTTACCTGATCCTATTCTCTACACACATACGTACACGCGCGCACGCATAGATATCTATCTCTGTGTACATTCATGTTATATGTGTGTATAAATAATACAATGCAATTGCGTAAGTTGTTTAGTTTCATTACAAAATGATTTGTGGTTGGAAAATGGCACCTAACGTGAATTTATTAAAAAAGATTTTTGGCACTTTAAAAAGCTCAAATCTTCCAATCAGTATTTATCACATTGTTTCTTTGCCTATCAAGTGCAAGTCAACAATAATTGGTCAGACATATGGCTGCTCTACTCAACTGGTTCAAACAACTTTGGACTTCTATTGTTGTAAGTCTTCCTTCTCTGATCCACACACACATGTATATGTATGTATGTAAGTATTTGGATGCCATATATACTGTGTTACCCACCATTTGTTTCATTAAATATACAAGTAACACAGAGAACGATCATTGATGCTTTTTCTTACTTGTGTACCTTTTTTTTTCTTGTTTGTACAAATTATAACCTACAATCGACTCATGTCACCAAAATCATAAGTGTCCTATCATTGTCAGTGAATTAAATCATTAATGAATGCTAGTATTTGATGAGTAGGATGCATTTGGAGCATGTTGTGGCAAAACCAAGGAGGCTCCAACGACAACAACCGTGGAAATTAGCGCGGGTCCTGATGGAGAAGTCAACATAACTCAACAAGATATTAGTAGCGGCGGTGGTGGCTCAACCCATGGGGACCTCCTTACTGCTGAGCTAAAGACCAGCGATGGGTACGTTGAACAAACTACACGCGACATACTTGCTACTAGTATGATCAGTAGCGGTGGGGGTGGTACTACGCATTGACACAACCAACAGTTCTCACGAACAAAATATATATTGCTGGAAAACTTATGGGTGATTATTGTAGTGAACGATTATCAAGAATATTTGGGTCAGTTGCACGAAGTTAAAATTGAACCTCCCACCAATCGTGTTTTACTTGTTTAATATGTTAAAAGAGTCTTTCTTTTATGTGTATGTGTATAGGCTTGTTTATTGTTGTTCATATGGATTATCTGTATGTATATATGTTTGATTTATTGTCAAAGATTTATTAAAAAAATCATCAAATATATTTGGTAGGTTTAAGAACCCAATATAAATTAAGAACCTTGTGAACCTAATCCAATCATCCATTTTATTTAATCATCTCAAGGGTATATATGTAATAATACAATTAAACGATATATTTCCCACATCATTAGTTACATAAATCATGAATGACTCCTTGATTATGTCATATCTCCCGAATCTGAAAATATCATAACTCTAATTCCCTCTCTACCTCCTTCCTGACTCACGACCAAATCGATCCATGTAACAGCCTGACGAGGTGGGGCCCGGTCTAACTAGACCGGCCCACACTATAAAGTACTAATAACCCGGTCCACCTAATTCAAATAATATATGATAGATATAAAGGCTTGTTAATAAGGCAATCTCCTTATCACAACAACCTGTTGAGCCTTTTACAAAAACAAATGTAGAAGATAAGGTTTATCTCCATCGTCTCCGGGGAGTATTGTATTTCGAATACAACTCTCGATAGTTATCGGCAAAGGACGAGAACGACTATAAAAGGAGGTCTAAGGTAAACCGTAGCATTCATTCCCACTCTCAATACTTTCACATTTACCGCTACCGTCACAAATTGTATTTTCACGCCGGAGAGTGGTCACAGGGATACCCCTATTCCTGTGGCGAGTCCTAACGGTGTTCTGTTTTGCAGTAATCAAGGTTCAACCCGTTTGGAGTAGTTTGAGTCAGGATCTCTCTATTCCACCCAGAAGACCATACCCCCAGGTACTTGTTTCTTCATTGGCGTCATCCGTAGGACGGAATACTGAAGTAGAAGATTGTGATCTCTCTCTGTTCTACATGGCAGAGAATCAAAGCGCTGCTCAAACCACAACATCGACCAGCGTTAACCAAGATCCACTCCAACTAACCAACGAAAACAACATGCCTTTCTCCATTTATTCAGAAGAGGAAACGGCAGATGACCATGCACCGGGACTTACGCCTACTGTAACATTTCGCATTTAATATTTATACGTTACGAATAATTTAAATAAAACGTCAAGTTTCATTGTTATTATTATTTTTAATTATTATTGTGTTGTATTTGGAACCCTAATACTATATTATTAATATATAATATACATATATATAAAGTTTTTAATGTAAAAAAAATACATTGCTTGGGCCGGGAATCAAACCCGCGTCCCAAGCCGGATCATTAACACAGTCTGCTTAACCATCTGGGCTACACACACTTTTGGAATAATCCCCAACGTGTAATAATTATATCACGTATAATTGTCCTTCACAGTTGACTTGGAAAGTCAACTGTGGCGACAACTTACCAAAATCAAAATCAATTACACGCGTATTGATCATGTATTGGCATGTCATCGTGATTTCCGGCCTATTACGAGTCCTATACACGTACAATCATCTTTAATTCGAACAAATTATACATAATTATGCGATACCCATTCAATTCGTGGTCAAACATACCAATTCGATCATCCTAGCCCTAATCCTATAAATTGGACATTGCAATTCATTCACAACTCGCCGAAATCCTTCCCTTAATCCTCAATTTTTGTATTAATTCGTCATTAGAAGTGTTCTTGTTCGCGTTTGACTATTTTCGTTGACTGAGCAAAAACACTCGATTCGTTCTTGTAAGTCTCTTATTTTTTATGGGTTTTATCCTTCGGCAATCACACAACAATAACCCCATGATTAATCGGGTTATTGTTGTGTAATTCATGTGATTGTAAAAACTAGGGCACGATAATCTTGATTTGGGGAAGAACACTTCCAGAACATATACATATATTTAATATAAACAGAAACCAAACAAAACCACTGATCTAGATCAAGTGGTTGTGTCTGGTGTCCTTGAACCGGCCCACGCGGGTTCGACCCACAGCTTCAACAATGTTTCTTTTTTTGTTTAAAAACAATCAAGCTTTAAATATATATATAATTACTTGTATTTTCAAAATTCATTTTAAATACTAAAACTCTTTTAAATATTCTACAAAAATTATTTTGTGTTAATCTAGTGAAAAAGTTTAACATACAATTTTTAGTTTTCAAAAATTTATTTATTTAATATATATAGTAAATAATTCAAGTTTATTCAATTTTATTTATAAAATTCTATAAAAATATCAAAACGATAATATAAATTTCCACAAAAATTATTCTGAGTTTTTATAACATTAAGCTTTTCTGAAATAATTTTTATTTCTGAAAAATCATTTATTTAATATTTTTAATCAATTTTTGTTAGTTTTAATCATAAATAAATCATAATAAATTCATTTTTCAATATTTTTGCACCAAAATTTTATATAAATTATTTCTGATTATTTGGAACAGAAATATAATTTTTAATCTAATAATTCTTAAATTTTATTATTTTTAAATATTAAAGTTTAATTTTGACAATTTGAAATCGATAGATTTAATATTCTATTTTTAAGAAAATAATTTTATAAAAATTATTTTTATACTTTAAACTCATTATTGTGACCATCTTTGATTCAAATTTTATAAAAAGACTTTTGTTTATTTATTTATCGAATTTCTCTCAATTATCAAACATTTTAATTATTAATCAAACAAGCACTTATCCCCGATTCGAAGCCCTAGAATATATATTTGTAGACTAGATAGACTTAGACATATTTATTACCTTAATTATAGGGTAATACTTGGCATTGTTGGGCAACACACTATTCTATTTTTCAAGAGATATAACATTTTGCTAAGGTGAGTTTTACATAGCCCATTTTCTATTTATCACCGTTTTTGGGGTGAAACATGTTACAACATTCTATATGCAATTCAATCATCAAAGTGTCTATGTGTTTATCTATGTTGCATTATGTCTTGAACATGACTAGGGTAAGCACAATTCTAGCATAATCATTAACATTGATCAGCCGACAGTATACAATGATAGATCTATTGGACTGACAATCCCACCCCGATACGTGCCTCCTACAAAGGTAGCGTGGGTGTTTGTTATCGCATAACATATTTGAGTGAACCATGAGCGTATGGGATGTACCACATTATAACAGTCACAAGGGTTGATTATGCACTCGATTTACTTCTAGTATGTTTTCACATATGGACTAGACTTGCCATGACACTTGAATTGTACTACATTTTTATTCGATTATCAAAACCTATGTAATTCTCACCAACTTTTGTTGACCCAAAAATATTTTCAAAATTAACATGTTTCAGGTAACAATGAAGCTGAGGCTTGAGTTTGCATGAGGATTTATCATGAAGTTATTGTTTGAAGTTATTTGAAGTTGTTGCTTATTTGATATCATGTATTTGAATTTCTAGACATCACTTTATTTTGGATATTTATGTTTTGAATAAATTATTTAAAATTCAATTTATACCATGTGCTACTGTAACAATCATCAATACGTGACATCCCGATGTTTCCGCCATCGGTTGGGGTGTTACAGATTGGTATCAGAGCCATGGTTATAGTGAATTAGGTTATTAGAAAAATAATCTAGTCTATAACCATAGGATTTAACCAGTACTTGCTTCTTTTACTTGCTATTCTCTATCTCCCTCCTACTTCTTATCCCTACAAGAAGATTGCTCTCCATCACAAGATCTACTCTTAGACTAGTAGGACAAAATCCCCAGGTTTAGCTTGAACCACCTTGAGATCTCGTCGAAGTTCTAGATTTTAATAACGAACACGTGCAATCTGGAAGGGTGAACGCCTGTATTCTGAGTCTTCTGTCTAGGCTGGCATTGCGCATATATCCCAATCAGACGAGGGACCCGGATGCCTACCTAGGAATTCTCGGGATGAGTGTTCACTTATAGGCTAAAGCATGTCTTCATATGTTATTAGAATCTAGAATCTTTGAGAAGTCAACGTTTTCGTTTATTCGTTTTAATTAATGAATAAATGATTACATTCCTTATATAATCTCATTCATTTCATTGTGTCTCTTACAGATCATGCCTCCACGTCACGGCACTCGCCTTAACAATGGTGACAATCAAGATGAAGTGAATAGCAACAACCACGACGCTATCCACAACAACAACAACAATGGTGTTGATGCCCAACTGGCTGCGATCATTTCTTAACAAATGGCGCAACAAATCGCGACTTTGGTTCCTAACTTACTGGCTCAAGTCATCCAGATGAACGGAAATGGCAACGGAAACGGTCATGGAAACGGGAACGGTAATGGAAAACACAACGGAAACGGGAATGGTCTCCCAGCTTGCACTCTTAAGCACTTTAATTCCTGTAATCCCCCTAAGTTCAGTGGAGAAGAAGGAGCTACGGGACTTTTACAATGGTTCGAGGGCATTGAGAATACCTTCATTAACAGTGAGTGTCCCGATAACTTAAAGGTCCGTTATGCTATGAGTGTTCTTCACAAACGAGCACTCACTTGGTGGAATGAGGAAAAGCGCACCCGCGGAGCTGAAGCTGCAGTGGCCTTAACTTGGGATCAAGCTAAAGACATTATGAAGGCAGAGTTCTGCCCTCGTAATGAAATCAAAAAGCTGGAAGATGAGTTTCATGATCTTGCTCAAGATAGTGGAGAAAACCTTGCCTACAACACTCGTTTTCACGAACTTAGTCTACTGCTACCACATAAGGTCACCCCTTTGCCTATTGCGATCGAAAAATACATTGGTGGCTTACCCATGCAGATTCAAGACACGGTGTGGGGAAGGAACCTTGCTACTCTGGAAGAAGCAAAGCGTTTGGCGGCCACCCTAACAGATAACCATGTGAAGGCAGGAACCCTGACTCGGAAAGGGGAAAAGAAAACTGTTGCGAAGGATACTCCCCAACCTGCCGTTGAAGTCAAAACTGAGGCCTCAACCAATGGAAGGCACAAGGTCAGGAATTTTGCAATAGACGCCACTGTCCCACCCAACAAGAAACAATACAACGGAAACCAACCTAAGTGCGACACCTGCCAGTATCACCACCCAACCTAAGTGCCCTGCCGTCAGTGTACCAATTGTCAAAGGTATGGGCATCTTGCGGATGATTGTCGAATTCCTGCTACAAACGCCCTTGCTGCTCCAAATAACCCCGCTAGGGACCCTCCAGCTACTTAACAGCAAGCCCCACCATTTGAATGATGTCTGCTTTTTAATTCTATGTATTGATTCAAGTAATAAATTCTAGTATTATCATAACACCTGGATGCATGCTTGTTTGAATGTGAACTAATTGCTATATCTATATGTGAATCATACTCATTATACATGCTTACTTGTACAACAGTTAGTTGACTACCAAACAACCTACTCAACGATTGGTAGAGGTCATCATGTCTTTCGAACAGTCGGGAGAGGCCCTACAACCTGCTCAACGACTGGTGGAGGCTATCGAACCTGCTCAACAATCGGTAGAGTCATAGAAGGACACAAAACCCTGATGTAAGGTAAATTGGTGATTGCGGTCCGGAACATAATCATGAATTTACAGGTACGTTAAGGTAGTGTGAAATTTTATCAAGGTTTTCAGTAGTTGACCAATTGTAAATCTGGTAGTTCATTTAGTCCTTCTATAGTCCATCAACTCACTTCTTTTAGGACTCCTAAAACTTAATGCCTTACTAGATTCTTACTCTCCTTGCGATGTCATACGAACCTAATTCAACTCTTAAAGCTCACACCTACCCGACCGAAACCACTATCCTATTACCAATAAAAGAATTTCCAAATCATAGTCGCCCCAAATTCTACCCAATCACCCTCAACCTTGTGTTTTTCTGTTAACTTCGGGACGAAGTTCCTAAAAGTAGGGGAGACTGTAACATTTCGCATTTAATATTTATACGTTACGAATAATTTAAATAAAACGTCAAGTTTCATTGTTATTATTATTTTTAATTATTATTGTGTTGTATTTGGAACCCTAATACTATATTATTAATATATAATATACATATATATAAAGTTTTTAATGTAAAAAAAAATACATTGCTTGGGCTGAGAATCGAACCCGCGCCCCAAGCCGGATCATTAACACAGTCTGCTTAACCATCTGGGCTACACACACTTTTGGAATAATCCCCAACGTGTAATAATTATATCACGTATAATTGTCCTTCACAGTTGACTTGGAAAGTCAACTGTGACGACAACTTACCAAAATCAAAATCAATTACACGCGTATTGATCATGTATTGGCATGTCATCGTGATTTCCGGCCTATTACGAGTCCTATACACGTACAATCATCTTTAATTCGAACAAATTATACATAATTATGCGATACCCATTCAATTCGTGGTCAAACATACCAATTCGATCATCCTAGCCCTATTCCTATAAATTGGACATTGCAATTCATTCACAACTCGCCGAAATCCTTCCCTTAATCCTCAATTTCTGTATTAATTTGTCATTAGAAGTGTTCTTGTTCGCGTTTGACTATTTTCGTTGACTGAGCAAAAACACTCGATTTGTTCTTGTAAGTCTCTTATTTTTTATGGGTTTTATCCTTCGGCAATCACACAACAATAACCCCATGATTAATCGGGTTATTGTTGTGTAATTCATGTGATTGTAAAAACTAGGGCACGATAATCTTGATTTCGGGAAGAACACTTCCAGAACATATACATATATTTAATATAAATAGAAACAAAACAAAACCACAGATCTAGATCAAGTGGTTGTGTCTGGTGTCCTTGAACCGGCCCACGCGGGTTCGACCCACAGCATCAACAATGTTTTTTTTTTTTGTTTAAAAACAATCAAGCTTTAAATATATATAATTACTTGTATTTTAAAAATTCATTTTAATTACTAAAACTCTTTTAAAAATTCTACAAAAATTATTTTGTGTTAATCTAGTGAAAAAGTTTAACATACAATTTTTAGTTTTCAATAATTTATTTATTTAATATATATAATAAATAATTCAAGTTTATTCAATTTTATTTATAAAATTCTATAAAAATATAAAAACGATTATATAAATTTCCACAAAAATTATTCTGAGTTTTTATAACATTAAGCTTTTCTAAAATAATTTTTATTTCTAAAAATCATTTATTTAATATTTTTAATCAATTTTTGTTAGTTTTAATCATAAATAAATCATAATAAATTCATTTTTCAATTTTTTTGCACCAAAATTTTATATAAATTATTTCTGATTATTTGGAACAGAAATATAATTTTTAATCTAATAATTCTTTAATTTTAGTATTTTTAAATATTAAAGTTTAATTTTCACAATTTGAAATAGATAGATTTAATATTCTATTTTTAAGAAAATAATTTTATAAAAATTATTTTTATACTTTAAACTCATTATTGTGACCATCTTTGATTCAAATTTTATAAAAAAGACTTTTGTTTATTTATTTATCAAATTTCTCTCAATTATCAAACATTTTATTTATTAATCAAACAAGCACTTATCCCCGATTCAAAGCCCTAGAATATATATTTGTAGACTAGATAGACTTAGACATATTTATTACCTTAATTATAGGGTAATACTTGGCATTGTTGGGCAACACACTATTCTATTTTTCAAGAGATATAACATTTTGCTATGTTGAGTTTTACATAGCCCCTTTTCTATTTATCACCATTTTTGGGGTGAAATATGTTACAACATTCTATATGCAATTCAATCATCATAGTGTCTATGTGTTTTTCTATGTTGCATTATGTCTTGAACATGACTAGGGTAAGCACAATTCTAGCATATTCATTAACATTGATCAGCCGACGGTATACAATGATAGATCTATTGGACTGACAATCCCACCCGGATACGTGCCTCCTACAAAGGTAGCGTGGGTGTTTGTTATCGCATAACATATTCGAGTGAACCATGAGCGTATAGGATGTACCACATTATAACAGTCACAAGGGATGATTATGCACTCGATTTACTTCTAGTATGTTTTCACATATGGACTAGACTTGCCATGACACTTGAATTGTACAACATTTTTATTCAATTATCAAAACCTATGTAATTCTCACCAACTTTTGTTGACCCAAAAATATTTTCAAAATTAACATGTTTCAGGTAACAATGAAGCTGAGGCTTGAGTTTGCATGAGGATTTATCATGAAGTTATTGTTTGAAGTTATTTGAAGTTGTTGCTTATTTGATATCATGTATTTGAATTTCTAGACATCACTTTATTTTGGATATTTATGTTTTGAATAAATTATTTAAAATTCAATTTATACCATGTGCTACTGAAACAATCATCAATACGTGACATCCCGATGTTTCCGCCATCGGTTGGGGTGTTACACCTACAAACCCAGGAACTAGGTCAACAACACCCCGTGCCTGATCAGGACCTTCAGGTGGTACACCATCCACCCTGCTTCAACAAAGGGAAGGAGGAGGGCCGAATTTGGTAGAAGGGATTAGAGAGGGTGGGAAACCGAGGAGAGAGAGTAGAGAGGGAGAGAAAGAGAGATAGTAGAGTAAAGATGAAGCTATGGTTTCTAGTTTTGGGGGGGGGGGGGGGGGCAGCAGCAGAGTGAGAGGGGAAGGGGAGGATATGGCCTTTTACAATTAGGGTTTGGGGTAGGTAGATACAGTGTATCAAACCCGTATTAAACGCTTTAAGGCTCGGTTTGTATTTAGGGTCAATAGCTTATCACGAAAACTAGTCGGTTTTGTTCGCTTCTAAAAATAACACTAAACCGAGCAAAAACATAATTATTTTCGTCATCCGACGCGTGCTTTCGAAACACACATTTAAATCGCGTTAATCGATCCAGTCGCGGTTTCCTTCATTATAACAATCTGTTTACTTTCAAAACTAAAAAAAATGACGTTATTTATGATAAATAATTATTCCGAAAGTTCGATAACGGTTAAAACAACGCATTTTGACATCCGATTCCCGCGTCAGTCTCTTCTGCGTTATCCAAAACGCTGCGTTTTTTACCGTTTTCACGCCGATTTCACATTTGATCGCATCAATAGTAAATAAGTGTCGTATTTACATATATTAGCCCTATGTTAGTCCTCTTTGACAAATTTGTACTGATATCAGTTCGTTAACGTTAATTACGTGAAGTCTTTCTTTAAAGGCATCAAGGCTTCTACGAACTTTGAGAAGGACAATGTAGGACTCGTAACGGCTCAATTAAACGTGATTAGCCTTAAACCATGTTAATTACTTCAAAAAACCGATTAAGATCACGTTAAACGTTGTACAGAATTTGACGGTTATGATACCATTGCTAGCTTTGTGTCACATGTTCATGCAAACATTGGTGGGGGTTGCCTGGGCCTGGTGGGATAGTTTACCTCTGGGATTAATCGCCAACTGGAACGAGATTGTGAAGGGTTTCTTGCAACAATTTAGTCAACAAAGAAGGCATACCAAGTACAGGGATGAAGTGGTGCACATAAGGCAACTGGATAACGAATACATGGAGAATTTTATCATCCGCTTTGATAAAGAGCGGTTAAAGATCCCGGGCCTAACCGAGAAACTGGCATGCACTGCTTTTACCATGGGGGTGAATGACTATGGCCTATTGCGAAAGCTCTAAGGACCAAAAGGATTCCCGCAAACCATGGATGAGATGATGACCATCGCTAAGGCGTTTGTTAAACAGGAAAAGTCGATGGCCATGAATCATGCAGTTAGAAAGAAGCAGGAGTCCACCAAGACAAATGAGTAGCATGATTACAGAAGTTCCAAGAACAAAGGAAGATCAAGCACATCAGGTCAGCCATACTCGCGGGACGACCGCAGGAAGTCACACTGAAGGTCTGACAAGTCTCAGGACTCATATACTGGGAGAAGCAAGAATTCAACAAAGCCTAAGTTCGATTACCCGGAGCTAAATAATACTCCTTCCCAGATCTTAGAGACAGAGAACCTGAAGTTAAACACGTCGCGCCCAATTAAGGACTCACCCTCTCGGGATAAGTCCAAACAATGTGAGTATCATAAAGGCAGCGGGCATGACACGAACAATTGTTTCCAGTTAAAGAGGCCAATCGGATACTTTGTAAAGACATGCAAGTTGGCACACTTAGTAAAAGACATAAAGCAGGGCCCCTCCTCCGCAGGTGAAGATAAGGCAGCGGGAAAGAGGCATTGGGAGATGAATATGGTCCGGGCTGATGTTATGTCCGGTTCAAAGAGACACTTTGAACGCTTTGAGCCATGGATGGAGGCTATCATGACGGTGCCCCCGCATTATAAGGTGTTAAGTATGGATGCACTGGTAATATCTGCAGCGGTTTGAGATTATAGTATAAAGAGAATCCTAGTGGACACCGGAAGCTCTGAAGACATTATATACGAACCATGCTTCCGCCAGATGGGTAACATCGCATATTTTCCCCAAAATTTTTAATTAATAAGACTACCACTTTACCTAGTATATTTTTCTTTTGACAATTTGTACATGAATTCAAAAACAATATATGTTTTAACCACCTTATACTAATAATTATTTAATAAATTCTTTGGATCTCGACGTTCTCGTATGCTTTAAAATTTATTCATAACATTTTTTAACCTTGTGTAATTATAATATATATGTAATATTACAATTTATATATGTATGAAATGCTAAAAAAAATAAATGGTGTAACCGGGACTTGAACCCGCGTCCAACCACTCAACAACTTATCACCCGCCACATAAACCACTGAGCCACGATGTTTCTTGTGTTTTAACCTAGACCAACCGAATTTATCACCTTCCCAGATTACCCCAGTCAACAACATAAGTCAACCTTCAATCGATCCATTCCAATTAAGTCCAAATCCCGCGTTTTTGATTCGTGATTAAGTATGGAATGTTTTAACCGGCCTTACAGCGTATTCCCCCACGCCAATTTACATCAAAACCTCCCATTTATATGTCAATTATGCGTTTATAATTAAGCCTTAGGTCAACTTTCCAATTCGTGCAACCCATTCGTAATAGTATAAATTGAATCCCTCATTAGAGTCTAAACACGCCGAAAACAAAAACCCTCACATGTAATTTATGTTCTCCATTCACCTTTAAGCAAGATTAGTTCGCGCTTCACTTTGTAGGTTAACTCGCAATTCATATTCAATTCAAACCTGTAAGTCTTGATTAAGCTTATGATTTTATTCCTCATCCTTGTCCCAATAATAGCCCTAGGAAATTTGGGGCTATCGTTTGTTATTTGTTTCAATTAGTAAACTAGGGTTCGTAGGTCATGATTTGGGGAAGATGACTCATTGCAGTTATCATTCTTACCCTATCGTAGGAAATTACGTATGAAAAGGAGTCTAATTTGTTTGGGGTGAACTTACTGTTCCCGGCTTTACCTCATAGAGGTAGAAAGGCTGATTTTGAGTACAAAGTCAAGGTAAACGGCTTCCACTAGGTTAGCTTCCTCTGCTTCCGGTGGTGTGGGACTGATGCAAGTGCTTTTGGGTTTTCAATCACGTGTTTTGTAGTCCCGAGTGGGGATCTACAAAAAAAGGTCAACGGGGGGGGGGGGGGGGGGGGTACTAAAATGGCTCTCGCTGACACCATCTACGAGAAGGTGAGGTCGTCTTTATTTCTAGCCGCCATACGGTTCGCCTTAAAGCCTTAAAGACGGACGTGGTTCTCTCGTCGTGAAAGAAGTAATGAAAGGTAAGCCCCGGGTCAACCCGCGTCTGCAAAAATACTTAAAAGTGCATTTTCTCAGGAATCAAAAATTGACCGAGACATCCCCGGTGAAAAGAAGGCAAAGGCCTTATTCGATGATGTAATCCAGAATCCGGAATAAAGAAATAGAATCACCAACGATTTCATCCGTATCTGGCCAGTCAAAGGGGCGGGTTAGGCGAGAGTAGGCAACTAGCCCATCCTTGCTAGAACAATTGACTACCAGACTTGTATACAAGATTCAAAGAGACAGGGGCTCTAACACAAACAGAAAACAATCACCAATTGATCTATAGATCAGTTGATGATACCCCTCATTGTTAAGACTTTGAACCGGACTGTGTCGTGGGTTCGATACCAGGCACAAACACATTTTTTTTCTAATAATTCTAATCCAAACCTAAGAAGTCTTTATAATTAATTGAAACGAAATTAAAATGTTCTCAGGGTCTAGACCAGATGGTCTAGGCTTGTGATATAAGAGGCGAACCGGCCAGAGGCCCGGGTTCGATTCCTGGCAGCCACAATATTTTTTTAAACCCTTTTTGCTTTATATATTAAATCTAAAGATCTTTTAAAATGGTTTTTAAATACTAAAACTGATTTATAAATTCTATAAAATTTATTTTATGTTATTCAGATAGTAAAGTTTATTATACAATTTTTAGTTTTTCAAAAATCATTTATTTGATATATATATATATATATATATATATATATATAGGATTTGGATCATTTCAGAACCAAAGAACCAAGTGTGAACACAAAAACCCCTCCACCAAAAAATAAAAAAAAATAATAAAAAAATTATATAACCTAAAAAAATAAAAAAATAAAAAAAGTAAAAACAACAAAATGTTTTTTAGTGTTAATCTTTCTGAAAAAAAATAAAAAAAATACAAAAAAATAAAAAAAAAACAAAAAAATGGCCTTTTTACGTCATATACCGTATGCACATGTGCATTTCACTATTAGAGCACACTTTTGAATAAATTATCAATTGCCATAATGAAATGATTATTTAAATGGACGTGATATGATATATAAGGTGGAAAAAAATTTATTCAATGATCTTTAAATAAACGCGAAGTGCATTTCACTATTATAGTTAGGTTTTTTTTTCATGGGTTTAGCTTTAGGGTTTAGTTTTTAGGTATGATGGGAATAGGGTTAGGTTTTTTGGGGTTGTTGGTGAATAAACTTAAAAAACCCTTATATAAAACTATAAAATAAGATAATTGTACTACATGCACATGTGCATTTCACTATTATAGTTAAGTTTTTTAATGGGTTTAGCTTTAGGGTTTAGTTTTTTGGTATGGTGGAAGAGGGGGTATCTTTTTGGGGGGGATGGGATGGAGCGTTTTGGTTTTTGGGGGGGTGTGGGGTTAGCTGCACATGTGCATTTCACAATTGGGGGGGGGGGGGGGGTTGGGGGGTTTAGGTTTTTAGGGAGTGAGGTGGGTGGGTTTAGGTTTTTAGGGGGTGAAGGTGGGGTTTTTAGGTTTTTTTTTGTTTGTGTTGACAATGGTTCTCTGGTTCTCTCCCTAAAGTTGGTTCTCGTATGATCCTTACCCTATATATATATATATATATATATATATATATATATATATATATATATATATATATATATATATATATATATATATATATATATATAATATTACAAGCTTATTCATTTATAAATTAAAATTTCTATAAAAAAATCTAAATAGTTTTATAAAATTTCACAAAAATTATTTTAAACTTATAAATCAATAACATTTTTAGAATTAAATTTTAATTTTAGAAAAATGTTTATCTTGTATTTTTAATTAATTTTTACTATTTTAATCATAAATAATTCATAATAAATCCATTTTTCATTATTTTTGCATCAAAATTTCACATAAATTATTTTTGTTCATTTAGATCAAAAATAAAATTTTATGATTTAAAACTTATGAAATATTGTATTTTTAAATATTAATACTATATTTTGTCAAATAAATATTAAAGTATTATATATTCATTAATTAAGAAAATAATTTTATCACACATGAGCCACAGTTATTCTATATCAAGGGATTCAATTCTAGCACTAAGGTGAGTTTACATAGCCCCTTTTTCACTATTTTGGGTGAAACATGTTATATTTTCAATTGCAATTCAACATAAGTGTCTATGTGTTAATCTATGTTGCATTATGTTTTAAACATTACTATGGTAAGCACAATTAGACTTGCATAATAATTAACTCCGTACAAGCCAACGATACACAATGATAGATCTATTGGACTGACAACCCCACCCGGATACGTGTACCTCCAGTATGGGTAGCGTGGGTGATTGTTATCGATCAACAAAATCGAGTGACCCATATGCGTATGGGATGGACCACAATATTCTAGTCACAAGGTTTGATTATGCACACGATTTACTTGGTAATTTTGTTTTCACATATGGACTAGACTTGCCATGACATTCGAATTGTACAAACTTTATTCATTATTCAAACGTACTTATGTAATTCTCACCAACTTTTGTTGACCCAAAATATTTTCAAACATAACATGTTTCAGGTTATAGCTTTGCTTGAAGATTAAAGTTAATGCTTGAAGATTAAAGTTAATGCTTGAAGATTTGTATTTAGTATTTCTCATCTGATGTACAAATTCTTTTAGAACAATGTATGTAATTTATTTAATTAATTATTGAAACATATTATTTACCATGAGCTACTGAACAATCATCAATACGTGACATCCCGATGTTTCCGCCATCGGTTGGGGTGTTACAGATTGGTATCATAGCCTTGGTTATAAGGAATTAGGTTATTAGAAAAAAAATCTAGTCTATAACCTTATGATTTTAACCAGTACTTGCTCCTTTTACTTGCAACTCTACTTGTTTCTACTCTCTATCTCCATCCTACTTCTTACCCCAACTTTAGCCCTTACAAGATGATTACTCTCCATCACTGGAACTACCCTTAGATTAATAGGACAAAATCCTCAGGTCCTAACCTGAACTGCCTTGGTTATCTCGTTGAAGCTCTATATTCTAATAACGAATACGTGCAATCTGGAAGGGTGAACGCCTGTATTCTGAGTTTTCTGTCTAGGACTGGCATTGCGCATATATCCCAATCAGACGAGGGACCCGGATGCCTACTTGGGAATTCTCGGGATGGGTGTTCACTTATTGGCTAAAGCATGTCTTCACTATGTTATTAGAATCTAGAAGCTTTGATAAGTCAACGTTTTTGGTTATTCGTTTTAATTAATGAATAAATGATTGCACTCCTTATTATATCCCATTATCCTTGTTTCATCCTATGTCTCATTGAAACCTTCATTGTGTCTCTTACAGATAATGCCTCCTCGTCGCAGCTCTCGTATTAACAACGATCATGATGGCGAAAGCATCATCAACAACAACAACAACAACCATGACAACGACAATGTCCAACTTGCTGCTATCATTTCCCAACAAATGGCTCAACAAATAGCAACATTAGTTCCCAATTTTGTGGCTCAAGCCGTTCAAATGAATGGAAATGGCAATGGAAATGGCAATGGGAATGGTAATCACAATGGGAATGGCAATGGGAACGGGAATGCTCACCCTGTTTGCACCCCCAAGCACTTCAACACTTGCAACCCTCCTAAGTTTACCGGGAACGAAGGAGCCACTGGCCTCCTTCAGTGGTTCGAAGGTATCGAAAATACCTTCATTATGTGATACCCCGCAAATTCAGGTTCTCACTTTAACTAAACTCTAGTTACGTTCCTTGCATTATACTTAACTAGGGTTAGCTAGTTAGGACACACATGCATTGTTGTGAGTTAATATCTGATTACATGATTAGTGAACCTCGGACGTTGGTGAATAATGAACTTATGTGTCTCTGTGATATTTGATGAACTTATGTGAAAACCATACGTGATTGTGTGAACCTAAACCGAATACGTTAATACAAATCACTAAAAGTGGAGTATGAGGTTGATTAGGGTCTTAACGCATGGGGTTGCACTTGTTACGGTCCGAAATAACGAAAACGCCAAAGGAAAACACATCGGGTGACGAAACAGGCCACTCACGTGGGCTGATGGCCTGCGAGCGGCCGCGCGAGCAGCCCGAGCGGCCGCGCGAGCGTCGCTGACGGGTTTAAACCGCCTCACATCCATATTTAAACACTCTTAAGCCCCATGTAACCTCTAAACTTAACCCTAATCGCCCCCTTACTGCCCCACACGAAATATTAACCCTAAAGCTCCTGCTAAGGCTCAAGATCATCAATTAGGAAGCTCCAAAGGCGCACGGTTGATCGAATCGAAGGGCCAAGGGTATAATCTTTGATTCCTTACACTTTTATCTTGTGTTTTTGTTATAAAAATCATGTAACAAAGTTTTTCCAGGTCTGAAAGTTTTTAATAATCATTAAAACATGAAGTTTTTGAAGATTAAATGGATCAAACATAATGATAAACGATTAGTAACATCATAGAATACTTGTTGCGTAAGTTATTGACGTTTTAGTCTTTAAAGTTGTGATCTTTGCATGTTTAGTAGTAGAATCTAATCAAAACAAGTATTAGGGATGTTTGGTAATGATGATTGATGTTTGTTGATTGTTTTTATGCACACGGTAGTCGATTAAAGTATGATTTAGGCGAAACTAAAATCTGGACAGAATGATTAGACGAATTTGTAGGAGCTGTAACACGGCCTTAACATAATGATTTTGGTATTTTCTTTGCATGGTTGAGTCACACCTGGTCTTAGCTTTTCATAATGGGTAAAATCAAGTGTTTTGGACGTCGGTTGAGTCGTTTTTGGAATTTTCATTGAAAATAGGTCAGGTCAGAATTTCGGGTATCAAACTGAGTAAACTTTGAAACATCATAACTCAAGTTTTATAAAGAGTTGGGTTGTGAAATTTTTACAGAAGGTTAATATTGGAGTAATTTGAGTTTTCCAAGTGGATTCATCCCGTTTGGATGAATACACAATTTTTGGGAATTTATCTACCAAACTGACCTGTTAGGAAGATTTTCTGAACATAGCTGAATTAGACAAATTTTAATTATTTTTGTGTTTGGATTTAAGACAAAACAAAAATAGGTTTTGTTGAGTGAATCCCAAAGAAAATTCAGTAAACATTTGGGAGGTTAACTCACTGATTTACTATTTTAAATAAATTTGTTTTGATGGCGCACAATCTGTCCTGAAAACACAGATTGTGTATTATGTGCTTATGTGATTAATTGAGGTCTTAGGTTGTATGAAATTGATGTGTAACTGAACGTATACTTGTATAAGACACATATGGAACGTGAAGACTAATTTTAACCAACACATTCACCAACGAGTCCGTAGGGTTTACTATTGCATGTAGAATCACTAGGCGTCACATACACACTTTTGAACGTTTAAAACGCCTTGGACAAACGAGTCATATGGTGTAATGATATTACGCCTATACTCACATAGTGACACTATTATTAGGGTGTCGGTAGCATACTTTACTTGCGGTTCGGATTTCTTTTGCTTGCACGTTAAGGTGAGTTTCACTACTTTTTTTTCTCAAAAGCATGCGTCTCGGATTAGAGACAACTTTGGTAAACATTTTCTAGTCCATTTGGGGCTACTCAGGTATGGACTCCTTGTGTGGGTCGGTTTTACGATTCCTTGTGTGGATCGGGTTTTCGGTCAGTTTAAAACTTATTGGTCCTTTGTAATCTAAACACTCTATCATTTGAAGTCCTAGCATATTATTGGGTTAATCGCTGGAGGCGAACGGGGTATTAGTTGATAGCGCTATTAGGTTGATGCAGTAACCTCATGTCTGAGGTGCTTGAGGCATGGGCATGAACTTCTGACCACAATTTCCGACTGGTGTTGATAGACGCCAGTCATTGAGGCAAATAATATTTTCCTGAAGGTTTCCCAATAATCTTGTTTAGTTACATTGAGTGGGCTAGCTACCCCTGACACACTTAAACTGACAACTCTTTAACTTTTTGGTCTGGAGGACCTACGTTATTACTTACTTACGTGGTTTTTGGAAACCAGCGCATTTACATATTAAATTACTTTACTTTGTGAACTCACCAGCTTTATGTTAACACACGATAGCATGCTTTTGCAGGTAACTAGGAATGGAGCACAGTTCGGTCATGCATCATATCATGGGTCTCAAACATTAAACTATTGTGCACATTTACTATTTATTTGGTTTTGGGCGCGGTGTTTTGCGCAGACTTTATTTACTAATTTCATTCGCTTCCGCTATACTTTTATTGGTTTGGTTAAACTTTAAAACTTGGTTTTTACAATAACGAACTAAATGGTTGGGCATTTAGAGTCGTTCATGTGACTTATGGCTATGGGATCCTGGTTTGTTATGCGCCTCGCGGTTTAAACCCCGCAGTGGAAATTTAAGGGTGTGACAGATTGGTATCAGAGCCATTGGTTATAGTGAACTAGGATTTGCATCTAGACTATAATCATCATAGCATAAGTATTAGTACACTCACTATTCTCAGCACACTACTAGCTATTTCTTGGATACGTATACTGATCTAACGTATTGCAGGAAAACATGACTAACCCCGCTCATCGTAATTACTCTTCTTATCGCCCTCTTGGAAGTTCGCAAAACACGTCTTTGAACCCGTATGGACAACCAGCTCAGACAGGGAACCCAGATGAGAATACCAATCGCTGGGTCTGGTTCACAAATATGTTACACTCGTGGGTTGTAGGGTACGGAGTGCCAGCTCAGGTCCCTCCCATTGTTGACTCATTGGAGAGGTCTCTAGCAGGGATGGTTAGGCACGTGCATACAGAGCTAGAGAATGCCTATAATGCTGTGAGGCAATTTCAGTCTTGGAGGCAGAATGCTGATGGATCTATTAAACGCATGGAAAGAGAAATCGACCACTTGTTTGATGAATTGGAAAGGACTAATAGTAAATTGGAAAGGGTTGAAAGGGAAGCTGCAGAAGATAGGCATGAGAGATCGATTGCTATTCAGGAGACAGCACTGTTAAGGGAGGAGTTGACCCTGGTCAATAACAAGCTTGAGGAAGCTCTAGCTCAGAATGGTGCAGAACCAGAGGTAGAGCCAGAGGAGGATCCCAAGGAAGAGCCCGCAGTTGGGGGATTTGATGCTCTCGAGGCAGCATTAGATGCGGCGCTCGAGGAAGAGTTTGAGCCTGAGGAGGAGGAGCCATTGGAGATAGAGATTGAGGATGAGAGCGAGGATGAGGGCTCATGCATCTCCATGGATCGCGACGACAACTGATTTTTTATATTTTTTGTATTCATATATTATTATTATGACTTTTGTTTCTCCCTAACGTTGTGAGACTTGAGGATTCTTTGTTTTGTGGTTGGATTCTTATTTACTACTATTACTTAAATTCTTTATTCTATTCTCGTGCATGTTATTTATATTCTAGTTTACTTGTACTATGTGAACGATTGTATGTGGGACATATTATTGTTTTCTCATGAGTATAGTGTAAATGTAGAATTACTATGGCGGGAAGAGGACACGGGAGAGGCAACATCAACATGACTCAAGCGGAGTTGAATGCACTTATCAATGACAGGGTGGTGGAAGCCCTCGCAGCTTTTCAAGCTGGTAACTCAATCTTGCTTTAAACTTTCCTCTATGCTCCAACGTTACGCTCTTTTATTCATTCGTGGTTCCTTCGCTTTTACACTCAGGTCAACCTGGACATCACCCTCCAGCCTGTACCTACAAGTCCTTCATGGACTGCAAGCCTCATAACTTTGGTGGATCTGAAGGGGCTGTCGGGCTACTGCGGTGGTTCGAGAAGCTGGAATCTTGCTTCGCTATGTGTAACTGTCCACCAGCTGACAGGGTGAAGTACGCCACTGCTACTGTTGAGAACTTGGCATTAACCTGGTGGAACTCTCAAGTGCAAATGCTAGGCGTGGAAGTGGCTAACGCAACACCTTGGGCAGATTTTAAGGAACTGATGAAGGAGGAATACTGTCCTCGAGACGAAATCCAGAAGTTAGAAACTAAGTATCTCAATCTAAAGATGGTGGGATCGGAGATTGAGAAATACACCACCAGATCGCATGAACTGGCAGTGATGTGCCCAAATTACTCCAACCTGCCCTACAAGAGGATTGAGTTGTATATCAAGGGCTTGGTGCCCCAGATCAAGAGCATGGTCACTGCTGCTAACCTCAATACCATCCAGCAGGTTATTAGGATGGCTCATCAACTGACTGATTAGAAGGTGGAAGAGGGGTTGTTACCTCCTCGTGGTGCTTCATCTTCTGGTACCAATGAAAACAAGAGGAAGTGGGAGAATGCATCTGGCAAACCCCCAGGGAATGGCAGTCAACAGCAGCAACAGAATAAGAAACATGACAGCCATGGCAGTAGTAACAATCGCAACAACCAGGGAGGTTATGAGGGGACTTTACCTAAGTGTAACAGGTGTGGTAGGCATCACACAGGGGCGTGTAGTAACATGAAGTGTGAACGATGCGGTAAGATGGGTCATAAGCAGAAGGACTGCAGGGTGTTTATCCCGGGAAATCCGCCAGTTACACAGCAGGGGCAACAATAGAGTGGTGGTAAAGGTTTTTACCAATGTGGGAGTGAAAATCATTTCAAGAGGAACTGCCCACAACTGAATGGTAATGGTAATGGTAATGGCAACAACAGGGGTAACACCAACAACAGTGGTGGTAACCGGGCAGAAAACAACAGCACCACCAATGCTGGGAACAACAACAACAACGGGAACAACAACAATGGGGCTCATGGTAGAGCATTCGTGATTGGCTCTAGAGAGGCTAGGACCGATAACAACGTCGTGACGGGTACGTGCTCCTTGAACGACACTCTTGCTTCTATTTTATATGATACTGGTGCGGACTATAGTTTTGTTTCATCAAAACATAGTAAACAATTAGGGATGGTTCCTACTCTTCTAGATACCCCATACTCTATTGAACTGGCTGATGGGAAGCCTGTCGAAGTAACCCATATACCTCGTGACTGTAAGCTCGAGTTGAACGGGCAATTGTTTGCCATCAACCTCTTACCTATCACCCTAGGTAGCTTTGATCTCGTGGTTGGCATGGACTGGTTGTCCAAGCAACACGCGGAAATTCTCTGTCAGGAGAAAATTGTTCGCATTCCCCTCCTAAGTGGAGAACTTTTATCCATACAGGGTGATCGAGGTGGTGCCATGGTGGGCATCATCTCCTATCTGAAGGCCCAGAAGTGTATTCGCAAGGGCTGTCCGGCCATTTTGGCTAACATATCTGACACTCGAGCTGAAACTGAAACTAGAATTGAGGACATCCCAGTGGTCCGAGACTTCCAAGATGTATTCCCAGAGGAATTACCGGGACTTCCACCAGTTCGTCAAGTGGAGTTCCAGATTGACCTTGCACCTGGAGCAGCGCCAGTTGCACGCGCACCGTACCGTACCATTTAGCACCAAGGGAGCTTCAAGAACTATCTACCCAACTCCAAGAACTATTGGATAGGGGTTTCATTAGACCAAGTTCTTCTCCATGGGGAGCTCCAGTTCTGTTTGTTAAGAAGAAAGACGGGAGCTTTCGCATGTGCATAGATTATCGGGAGTTGAACAAAGTGACGATTAAGAATCGTTACCCTTTGCCTCGTATTGATGACTTGTTTGACCAACTGCAAGGGTCGAGCTTCTACTCTAAGATTGACTTGAGGTCAGGGTACCATCAGCTGAGAGTCCGAGAAGAGGATGTGGCAAAGACGGCGTTTCGAACTCGTTATGGACATTATGATTTTTTGGTTATGCCATTTGGGCTAACTAATGCACCGGCGGTGTTCATGGATCTATTGAACTGTGTGTGCAAGCCTTACTTGGACAAATTCGTCATAGTGTTCATAGATGACATATTGATTTATTCCAAGAGCAGGGAGGAGCACAAGCAGCACCTGCGGTTAATCTTGGAACTACTAAGGAATGAGCAGCTGTATGCGAAGTTTTCTAAATGTGATTTTTGAATTCGAGAAGTCCAATTTCCTTGGGCATGTGGTCAACGAGGCAGGAATACATGTTGACCCAGCCAAGATTGACGCCATCAAAAAGTGGGAGGCTCCTAGGACCCCTACTGAAGTGCACCAATTTCTTGGTCTCGCGGGATACTATCGAAGATTTATTGAGGGATTTTCTAAGATCGCTCAACCTCTCACCGCCCTAACACAGAAAGGTATTACTTATAAGTGGGGAGATGCCCAAGAAACTGCCTTTCAGCTACTAAAGTCCAAACTTTGCAGTGCACCGATACTATCGTTGCCTGAGGGTACAGAGGACTTTGTAGTGTACTGTGATGCGTCTATCCAAGGCTTAGGGTGCGTACTGATGCAACGTGATAAGGTAATTGCATATGCATCGTGGCAACTGAATGTCCATGAGAAGAATTACCCCACTCATGATTTGGAACTAGGAGCGGTAGTTTTCACTCTTAAAATCTGGAGACACTACCTCTATGGAACGAACTGCACAATTTTCACTGATCACAAGAGCCTTCAGCATATATTTGATCAGAAGGTGCTGAATATACGACAACGTCGCTGGGTTGAACTTTTGAACGATTATGACTGTGCCATCAAGTATCATCCAGGGAAGGCTAACATAGTAGCTGATGCCCTCAGTCGAAAGGAAACAAAACCAGAAGGGTGCGAGCCTTACAACTCACCATCCATTCTCATCTTCCTGATAAGATACGTGAAGCCCAGGGTGAAGCCTTGAAGGAGGAAAACATCGGGCTTGAGACCCTACATGGTGCTGATAAGCACTTGGAACTAAAAACGGATGGTCTATAGTACTTCATGGATCGAGTCTGGATACCACGATTTGGGGATCTTAGACAACTGGTGCTTAATGAAGCACATACCTCTTGCTATTCGGTGCATCCTGGTTCGGACAAGATGTACCAAGATCTTTAGACTCTTTACTGGTGGCCAAACATGAAAGCTGAGATAGCCACTTATGTTAGTAAGTGCTTGAATTGTGCGAAGGTTAAGATTGAATATCAAATACCTTCAAGCCTACTCCAACAACCAGAAACTCCGATGTGGAAATGGGAAGGGATTTCCATGGATTTTATTACAAAGCTTCCTAGAACGCCAACGGGCCATAACATGATTTGGGTTATCGTGGACCGTTTAACCAAATCGGCCCACTTCCTGGCAATAAAGCAAACAGACTCACTAGAGAAACTGGCGAACCTTTACATCAAGGAGGTAGTCTCTAGGCATGGGGTGCCTACTTCTATTATATCTGATCGCGATGGGCGATTCACTTCTCGTTTCTGGACTACTCTCCAAGATGCTTTAGGAACTCGTCTTGATATGAGCTCAGCCTATCACCCGCAGACGGATGGACAGAGTGAACGTACCATCCAAACATTAGAGGATCTGCTACGAGCGTGCGTGGTGGACTTTGGCAATAATTGGGATAAGCACTTGCCCTTGATCGAATTCTCTTACAACAACAGTTACCACACTTCGATACAGTGTGCGCCTCTTGAGGCACTTTACGGGCGCAAGTGTAGGTCTCCCATCTGTTGGACTGAGGTTGGGGATAGCCAACTAACAGGTCCCGAACTCGTGCACGAAACTTCTGAGAAGATAGTGCAAATTAGAAACCGGATGGCTGCTGCTCGGGATCGACAGAAAAGTTATGCTGATAAACGTAGAAAACCTTTGGAGTTCCAAGTTGGGGACAAGGTTTTGTTAAAGGTGTCACCTTGGAGAGGAGTGATACGCTTTGGGAAACGAGGGAAGTTGAACCCCCGATACGTTGGACCTTTCGAGATTGTCAAAAGAATTGGTCCGGTAGCTTACCAGCTAAATCTACCAGATGAACTCAGTGGAGTGCACAATGTATTCCACGTCTCGAACTTAAAGAAATGCTTATCAGATACGACACTGGTAGTGCCACTAGAGGAGATCCAGGTGGACGATCAGCTACGTTTCGTAGAAGAACCAGTGGAGATTCTTGAGCAAGGCGTCAAGAAACTCAGACAAAGCACTATACCTATTGTTAAGGTACGGTGGAATTCCCGTCTAGGACCGGAATACACATGGGAGCGCAGAGATCAGATGCGGCTCAAATACCCACACCTCTTTACTGAACCTGAACCTGTGCATAGATCAAATGCCGAACATAAAGCAGCTCGCTCAAAGTGAATTTCGGGGCGAAATTCCTTTCAACTTGGGGATGATGTGACATCCGGGAACCAAGCTTACACTTTTCTAGCTGGCTTTACTGTTTACTTGCTGAATTTCGGGACGAAATTCTCTTCAACTTGGGGATGATGTGATACCCCGCAAATTCAGGTTCTCACTTTAACTAAACTCTAGTTACGTTCCTTGCATTATACTTAACTAGGGTTAGCTAGTTAGGACACACGTGCATTGTTGTGAGTTAATATCTGATTACATGATTAGTGAACCTCGGACGTTGGTGAATAATGAACTTATGTGAAAACCATACGTGATTGTGTGAACCTAAACCGAATACGTTAATAAAAATCACTAAAAGTGGAGTATGAGGTTGATTAGGGTCTTAACGCATGGGGTTGCACTTTTTATGGTCCGAAATAACGAAAACGCCAAAGGAAAACACATCGCGTGACGAAACGGGCCACTCACGCGGGCCGATGGCCTGCGAGCGGCCGCGCGAGCAGCCCGAGCGGCCGCGCGAGCGTCACTGACGGGTTTAAACCGCCTCACATCCCTATTTAAACATTCTTAAGCCCCGTGCAACCTCTAAACTTAACCCTAATCGCCCCCTTACTGCCCCACACGAAATATTAACCCTAAAGCTCCTGCTAAGGCTCAAGATCATCAATTGGGAAGCTCCAAAGGCGCACGGTTGATCGAATCGAAGAGCCAAGGGTATAATCTTTGATTCCTTACACTTTTATCTTGTGTTTTTGTTATAAAAATCATGTAACAAAGTTTTTCCAGGTCTAAAAGTTTTTAATAATCATTAAAACATGAAGTTTTTGAAGATTAAACGGATCAAACATAATGATAAAAGATTAGTAAAATCATAGAATACTTGTTGCGCAAGTTATTGACGTTTTAGTCTTTAAAGTTGTGATCTTTGCATGTTTAGTAGTAGAATCTGATCAAAATAAGTATTAGGGATGTTTGGTAATGATGATTGATGTTTGTTGATTGTTTTTATGCACACGGTAGTCGATTAAAGTATGATTTAGGCGAAACTAAAATCTGGACAGAATGATTAGACAAACTTGTAGGAGCTGTAACACGGCCTTAACATAATGATTTTGGTATTTTCTTTGCATGGTTGAGTCACACCTGGTCTTAGCTTTTCATAATGGGTAAAATCAAGTGTTTTGGACGTCGGTTGAGTCGTTTTTGGAATTTTCATTGAAAATAGGTCAGGTCAGAATTTCGGGTATCAAACTGAGTCAACTTTGAAACAACATAACTCAAGTTTTATAAAGAGTTGGGTTGTGAAATTTTTACAGAAGGTCAATATTGGAGTAATTTGAGTTTTCCAAGTGGATTCATCCCGTTTGGATGAATACACAATTTTTGGGAATTTATCTACCAAACTGACCTGTTAGGAAGATTTTCTGAACATAGCTGAATTAGACGAATTTTAATTATTTTTGTGTTTGGATTTAAGACAAAAAAAAAATAGGTGTTGTTGAGTGAATCCCAAAGAAAATTCAGTAAACATTTGGGAGGTTAACTCATTGATTTACTATTTTAAATAAATTCGTTTTGATGGCGCACAATCTGTCCTGAAAACACAGATTGTGTATTATGTGCTTATGTGATTAATTGAGGTCTTAGGTTGTATGAAATTGATGTGTAACTGAACGTATACTTGTATAAGACACATATGGAACGTGAAGACTAATTTTAACCAACACATTCACCAAGGAGTCCGTAGGGTTTACTATTGCATGTAGAATCACTAGGCGTCACATACACACTTTTGAACGTTTAAAACGCCTTGGACAAACGAGTTATATGGTGTAATGATATTACGCCTATACTCACTTACTGACACTATTATTAGGGTGTCGGTAGCATACTTTACTTGTGGTTCGGATTTCTTTTGCTTGCACGTTAAGGTGAGTTTCACTACTCTTTTTCTCAAAAGCATGCGTCTCGGATTAGAGACAACTTTGGTAAACATTTTCTAGTCCATTTGGGGCTACTCAGGTATGGACTCCTTGTGTGGGTCGGTTTTACGATTCCTTGTGTGGATCGGGTTTTCGGTCAGTTTAAAACTTATTGGTCCTTTGTAATCTAAACACTCTATCATTTAAAGTCCTTGCATATTATTGGGTTAATCGCTGGAGGCGAACGGGGTATTAGTTGATAGCGCTATTAGGTTGATGCAGCAACCTCATGTCTGCGGTGCTTGAGGCACGGGCATGAACTTCTGACCACAATTTCCGACTGGTGTTGATAGACGCCAGTCATTGAGGCAAATAACTATTTTCCTAAAGGTTTCCCAATAATCTTGTTTAGTTACATTGAGTGGGCTAGCTACCCCTGACACACTTAAACTGACAACTCTTTAACTTTTTGGTCTGGAGGACCTACGTTATTACTTACTAACGTGGTTTTTGGAAACCAGCGCATTTACATATTAAATTACTTTACTTTGTGAACTCACCAGCTTTATGTTGACACACGATAGCATGCTTTTGCAGGTAACTAGGAACGGAGCACAGTTAGGTCATGCATCATATCATGGGTCTCAAACATTAAACTATTTTGCACATTTACTATTTATTTGGTTTTGGGCGCGGTGTTTTGCGCATACTTTATTTACTATTTTTCATTCGCTTCCGTTATACTTTTATTGGTTTGGTTAAACTTTAAAACATGGTTTTTACAATAACGAACTAAATGGTTGGGCATTTAGAGTCGTTCATGTGACTTATGGCTATGGGATCCTGGTTTGTCATGCGCCTCGCGGTATAAACCACGCAGTGGAAATTTGAGGGTGTGACACATTAATAGTGAGTGCCCTAACAATCTTAAAGTTCGCTATGCTATGAGTGTCCTCCACAAGCGGGCACTCACATGGTGGAACGAAGAGAAACGGACTCGCGGAGCTGAAGTCGCACTGGCCTTGACTTGGGAGCAAGCTAAAGACATCATGAAGGCGGAATTCTGTCCTCGTAATGAAATCAAGAAGTTGGAAGACGAGTTTCACGATCTTGCCCAATACAGTGGGGAAAACCTAGCCTACAACATTCATTTCCACGAACTTAGTCTACTGCTACCACATAAGGTCACCCCCTACCTGTTGCAATAGAAAAGTACATTGGCGGCTTACCCATGTAGATTCAGGACACGGTGTGGGGAAGGAACCCTACTACTCTCGAGGAAGCAAAACGTTTGGCAGCCACCCTAACAGATAACCACGTGAAAGCAGAAACTCTGACTCAGAAAGGGGAAAAGAAAACTATTGTGAAGGATACTCCCCAACCTGCTATCGAGATTTAAAACTAAGTCCTCAACCAACGGAAGATGCAAGGCCAGGAATTTCGCAATAGATGCCACTGCCCCACCCAACAAGAAACAGTATAGCGAGAACCATCCTAAGTGTAACACCTGTCAGTATCACCACCCAACCCAAGTGCATTGTCGTCAATGTACCAATTGTCAAAAGTACGGGCATCTCGCAAATGTTTGTCGAATTCCTGTTTCCCCTGCTACTCAGAATAACCGTGCTAGGAATGCTCCAACCCCCAATCTTCAAAATGGTAGGCCTACTCATGGACAATGTTTCGAGTGAGGTGACCCCAATCATTTCCGTAATCAATGCCCTAACCTAAACCGAGATCAAGACCCTCCAGCTGCTTAATGACAAGCTCCACCATTAGAATGTTATTTGCTTTTAAAATTCCATGTATTGACGCATTTTGATTCGAGTAATAAATCCTAATATTGAAAATTTTGTCTTTTATATGAGAGTTTGGTTATTTAGTATGTTGATGACACTTGGTTGAATGTGAACTAAGTGCTAGATTAATATCTAAGCCTATACAATTAGAACTCACATACTATACTTGTTACACTTATAAACTTGCTTACATAAACATATTATCAATTTGCAATTTATGTGTGAAACAATTGTTATGCTTAATCAACAACTGGTAGAGGATGAAGTACCTACTCAACAGTTGGTAGAGTACCTAACAACCTGCTCAACGATTGGTAGAGGTCATCATGTGTAACACCCCAACCGATGGCGAAAACATCGAGGTGTCACGTATTGATGATTGTTCAGTAGCTCATGGTAAATAATAAATTTCATTAAATGATTTAAATAACTTACATACAATTGTTCTTTAAGAATTTGTACATAAAAATGAAAAATACTAGCTAAACATCTTCAAGCATTAACTCTAATCTTCAAGCAAGCTATAACCTGAAACATGATAAGTTTGAAAATAATTTGGGTCAACAAAAGTTGGTGAGAATTACATAGGTTTGAATGTTGAATAAAATTTGTACAATTCGAGTGTCATGGCAAGTCTAGTCCATATGTGAAAACAATACTACCCGGTAAATCGTGTGCATAATCAAACCTTTTGACTAGAATATTGTGGTCCATCCCATACGCATATGGTTCACTCGATTTTGTTATATGTTGCGATAACAATCACCCACGCTACCCATACCGGAGGTAACGTATCCGGGTGGGGTTGTCAGTCCAATAGATCTATCATTGTGTATCGTTGGCTTGTACGGAGTTAATGATTATGCTAGAATAATTGTGCTTACCATAGTAATGTTTAAGACATAATGCAACATAGAATAACACATAGACACTTATGTTGAATTGTAAAGTGATGTTGTAACATGTTTCACCCCAAAATAGTGAAAAAGGAAAAGGGGGCTATGTAAACTCACCTTAGTGCTAGAATTGCGTCCCTTGTTATAGAATAATTGTGGCTCGTGTGTCCAAATATCACCCTATTTATAAGGAAATAATTGAGTAATGGGAAAACTTAAAAGTCTAAGTTGTCTAGGATTAAGCGTTTAGGGTTTTATAGACTAGATTTGGGAATTCTAAGGTTTTTTTGAGTTAAACCATAATTAATTGTAAATATATATATATATATATATATATATATATATATATATATTATTTTAAAGAAATAATATCTCAATTATCTTTCTAAATATAAAGACTTGTAAAATGATTAAATGTGTAAATAATGAAGCGACTCGAATTTAAATAATAGACTTTATGTTAATTAATATGAAATAAAAGTATAAATTAATGGAATAAGTCAATAAGTCAAAAAAAATTTAAAAATTACAAGTAATTTTAATTCTTAGAATATAAAAAAAAATCAGAATTTTAAAACTCATAATTTTGGTATTTTGCATATTTTAAATTGATTTATTATTATTAAAAAGGCAATAATTAGGAATTAGATAAAAAAATAAAGTATAAAAATTTCTTTTTTATTTTATAATAGAGGCTAACACTTGATATAATTGAAAAATTATTTTAAGAATTATTTTTGATATTATTTCCATTCAAAATAGAATTAAATAGGATTTAATTGTAAAATTAGGCAAAAACAATTTTTTTACAGAAAATAAAACTACCTAAAAGTTTTATATGGTTAGGAATAACTCCACAAAAATTTTGGTATTAAAATGATTAAAAATGAATTTTTTTATGAATTAATTAAGGTTAAGACAAAATAAATATATTAAAAATATTAAATAAATGTTTTTTCAGAAAAATAAAATTATAAACATAAACTTTAGAGTTTTGTAAAGCTATGGTAATTTTTATAAAATTTTTGGACTAAGTTTACTATTTTTAATAATTAAATGTATTTAATAATTAAAATATAAACTAAAAGGGAAGGCTGCTATATAATAAAAACATAATAACACAGAACGGGTCCCTGGGGAATCGACCCTGTGACCATACGTTTGCAAGGCAATGCCCAGACGAGCTGGTCTGGTTCTGTGTTTGTTGAACAATATGGACTCGCGTCTCATTTAAACACAACCTGAAATCAACAACTCCCCCAAATTCAAAAGCTAATAAACCCTAGCCTCCTAATCTCAAAATTGAACTTGAATTCGATCCAGATTAAGAACGAATTCATGGGGCTAATGCTAAACATCTAAAATCGTTCAAGAAACAATGAATTAATTGAACTTACACGTCGTTTTCGAGAGGGGAAACGAGAGGGATAAAACGGAGCATAAATCGCTTCGAATCTGATTACAAAGGCTTCGTGCACCAAAATTCGTTTGAGGGTTTTCTTAATCGGCTCATATAGGCTTCATGTGTGGGTTTAATTGCGTTTAAATGGTCTGATAAAGATTGATTGATTTTGGTTAGTATGGAAAGTTTTAATCCATATTTAAAACCATTAATTGGCTTGTAATTGCACCTTGATATGCGATTTTGAGAACCAGGAAAGTCAAAAGGAATCAAGGTGCGTGATTGTTGGGATTTGATTGAGTTTTAGAGCACATTTGAGTTGTCAAATTAGTGGTTTGGTTGTGTCGGGTCTGGGTTCATGTATAAGTTTGGTTTAAAAGTTTTTTTTTATAAATGGTTATTATAGTTCTAGTTTATAAGACATTTTTTATAAACTTTATGAAATTTCAAACCTGAAAAAGATTATTATTATTGTTATTGTTGTAATAAAAAAAATAAAGATGGTTTAAAATATATAGTTTTATTGAGAAAATATTTGTAGTTGTAAGAAATTAATGATTTTGACTTGTCTAAAATTTTTAAGAATGATAAATAGTTAATATAAGATCATAAAATAAATAAGAATCTGACGTAATAAATAAAAATAATTTTTTTTATTAATTTAAATTTTGGGAAAAATACATAAGGTTACAGTCTCCCCTACTTTTGGGAACTTCGTCCCGAAGTTATTAAAAACATAAGGTTAAGGGTGGTTGGGTAAATGTTACGGCAACGGTGGTTTGGAAAGTTTGGATAAGAGGGGTGATATGCATGAGTTTTGAGAATTGGATTTGGTTCTTCAATCGAATAGTATGGAATGATTTTATCGGTACTAGGATAAAGTGTTTCGAATGATAGAATGATATGCATGACTTCTATGTTGAGGTGAATGGGATAAGAGTTGAATTACGTGGGTCTGGACTAATTGTGTGAATAAGAGTCTATATAAAACACCAATCCAAAGTTTGAGAATACAAAAGGAATACATGGAATAATCGACTATGGAATGACTAAATGGCCTATCAAATAACTAGGGTTTGTTATTGGTCCGATCCCTAGTCTCATTTTCGATGTATCATGAGTGTTCATTTATAGGGTGTACCACAGCTAACCTACCACACCTCTGATACTTCAAAAACATACTGGATATCTTACCGCAACCTTAATAGAATTTCACACCACCTTAACGTACCTGTAAATTCATGATTACGTTCCGGACCGCAATCACCAATTTACCTTACATTACGGTTTTGTGTCATTCTATGACTCTAAACACACATGTAAAATACACAATGCAAATTAACCTAGTGATTGAATCTTTGTATCAATGAGTCTTTGTATCAATTTACGTGTACAATATATCCAAAAATGAGTAACTGTTGAGTAGGAAAAAGACCTCTACCAGTTAGTGAGTAGGAACCTCTACCGATTGTTGAGCAGGTGCGATAGCCTCTACCAGTCGTTGAGCAGGTTGTTAGGACCTCTACCGACTGTTGAGCAGGCATGATGACCTCTACCAATCGTTGAGTAGGTTATTTGGTACTCTACTAACTGTTGAGCAAGTACTTCGTCCTCTACCAGTTGTTGATTAAGTGTAACAATATCACATAAGTTGTAAATTGATAATATGTACATGTAAGCAATCAAGTATCAAGTATAGCATAGAGTTGCCCTAGACAAGGTTAATGACTCTAGGTGTGTTTATAGCAAATAGTTTATATTCCATGCTTTCAAGTATCATGAATAATCAAATGTTCAAGTAGATAAAAAATCCTCATGTATGATAGTTTGGTTGTCATGGGTATCTAGTTCATGTTGGAGAAGATGAAGGGTATGAGTCTAATTCTTGAGAGGATGGTGAAAATCTTGAAGCATAATCAAGGTTATGAGAGATAGTGAATGTGAAGATAGTTGAATAAGAGCTTATTTTATAGTATGGAGATTATGTAGCAGTGTGAATTGTGGGGTTTGGGTCAAAGGTTAGAATCAAGTGTATGAGAAAACATGATTGTGGTATATGCCAAATATTGTAAACATTTGAACAAGTTGAAAATGAGTGAGTGACGATGGAGAATTTCGAGACTAAAGATTGTTACTATGGATGGGAAGAATTTATTTTCAAAATTGGTTTTGTACATAAAGTAAAAGTTGTTAAATAGTACAAACTAAGTGAGCTTTGATTAAAATATTCCAGTTAGTTGGAGATGACATTAGGTTTTGAAGATCAAGGTTCTATTAAGTGTTTTTTAATAGATTAAAGCATTATATAGAAAATCGTTTGTTACGTCTATAAATAAACAATTGAATTTAAGTTCGAGGCATCTTTTGACAAAAATATGTGCAGATACACGAAGTGCGACTAATGCTATTGAATTGCAAATTCTATTATGTTTCATCACTATTGGACGGTCGAAAGTGTTTTTCATATGGTCGAATGTAGATAAGTTTGGTCGAAGGGAGAACTCAAGAGGTCGAATGAAGATTTTATGTATATATGTGTTGATTCGCCCACATAGAATGGTCGAACCTGCACATTCGCCCAATCGAATGGTCAAATGTGCAGGTTTATATATAGATTGAATCATTTTGTAACTTTAACTTTTGGTCATTTTGTTTCCCTCTCTGAGTGTGTTCTCTCCCTAGGGTTTTGTTAAGTCTGATATTGTTATCTATAATTGAAAACATCATTTTGTAACAATTATCAAGTTGATTATTAATGAAATGAAATCTTTGAATGAGATTTGTTTGTTTTGCTGAATATATTATCATTTCGTAATCAATTCAGGGATTCCGCACCTGAATTGAACTTGTTTGATCATAGTCTTTGTTTTACGATCCGATCCTTGACACATACAAAGTGGTATCAGAGCCATAAGGATCAATCAACTACGAATTGATAATATTTGTGTTGATTTGGACCCAATTTTCATCAAAACTTTTCTGTTTTCGTTGAACAATTGAAATTGATAAATATTGATTGATTTGAACTAGTTTTCATGGATAAAATCTAGAATTCTCTTTGTTAAACTTGTTCTAAATCCTATCCGAAGCAAAACCTGCAAAGATCATCAAATTTCATCAGCATTTGAAAATTTTGGATCAAAATAACTGATTTTCAAAGTATAACCGTTTTTCAAAATGAAAGGGCCGAACCTAGGGAGAAACGGTCGAGTGTGTGGTGTTTAGGTCAAACCAGGACTTTTTAGGTCAAACGTGGAGGTTAATTCAGTCGAACCTAGATATTGTTAGTGTGGTGTTGCTTATTCGACCATCTGGTTTACATTCGACCAATCGGGAGGTCGAAAAAGGATAGTTTTTGTCGAAAGTGAGAAGAGTCTGTTACATTCTACCTTCGAGCCTTTAGAAACGGTCGAATCTGGACTAAATTCCACATTCGCCCCCACGATCACTTGTAAAAGGTCGAACGTATAAACTGTTACAAAATCTTTCTAATCGTTTCGTGTTTCATACTTTGCAGACGATATGTGGAACTTTCCAACAACACCGCGACCTAACACAACACCACAACAGCAAGTGACAATGGATCCTTGGTCGGTGGCTGCTTAGAAGACGTCTAGTCAATCATCTCAACCAATCAACTATTTAGCGATGACTAGTTCAATGCCCCAACAAGTTGCACAACCACAACAACAACCCATGACTGATTACTGGGGAGTTGCAGCAGCGGCAGTACACTCTCAGACTACCAATGCGATTTCGACGCTTATTCATGACTTATCTTCGGGTAGTGGGAGCCGTCCACCAAAGTTGATGGAAATGGTTGATTACAACCAATGGAAGACCAAGTTCAAGATTCATTTAGAGGGAATGGGAATGGAAGACACCGAAGCTTGGAAAATGAGTGCTAAGGGATATGTAGCTCCGGTTTTGGAGAACACTGGTGAGTCGATTCCATTAGAGAGTCTAGCTGAGGATGAGAAGAAGAAGTTTGCGGTGGAAAAGAAGGCGTTCTCACAATTATCCCATGCCATTAACACTGATCTTTTACATCAGTTTGGGTCCTGCACCACTTCGAAGCAATTATGGGATATGTTAAGTAATCGTCACGATGGGAATGAGAAGAGAAGGAAGCTTAGAATGGAGGAGTTAAGAAAGGAGTTCGAGAATTTTAGCTATATGGGTAATGAGACATTGAAGGAGCTGATTCCGAGGTATTGCCATTTATTGACTGAACTTTCAAGTTATGAGATCAACATACCCATGTCTGAGCTGGTGGATAAGTTCGCTGATGCATTACCACCATACTTGTAACATTTCGCATTAAATTCTATGTACGTTACGACATTTCTTAATAAAACGCCGAATTTTTATCATGTTTGTACCCTTTAAAAAATGTTTCGTGACACTTTTGGACTCCTAGTACCATACTATAAGCATATATTATTTATATATTAGTGTAATAATTGTTAAAAAATAAATGCCTGGGCCGGGGTTCGAACCCGTGCCCAAGGCCGGGTCACACACACACAAGACCTAACCAGCTGGTCTATAGCTTCAACTTGATTTATCTCTGATTTATAATATGTATATATATATATATATATATTATGATTAATAGTGCAGTTGACTATGGAAAAGTCAACTGCGAACCAACCATCCATAATTAGCTTATCAATCCGCGTTTATAATCCCTTTAAGGCATGAATGTTGATTGATAAGATTGATTCGCGTCTTATACACGCCAATTAACAGCTATAACCTTCCTAATTGAAGCTCAATCACGTGTCATCGTCTTTAAGACGGGTCAACCTTACCAATTCAAACACCCGAGCATCTAACTATAAATTGAATCCTCACTTTTCATCTACACTCGCCGAATACTCTTTCCCCACTCAAATTTTCTGCTAAAAACCCCTTTTCAAGCTCTAATTGAATCACGAGAAACATTTTGTAAGTCTCAATGTTTTTGTTTGGTTTTGTTCATCGCACCCCTGACAACAATAACCCCATGTTTAATCGGGTTATTGTTCGTCAATCTTGCTTATTGAAAAGCTAGGGCTCGACACTTTTGATTTGGGGATAATTGATCTGCAGACCTTGATATATAATTAATACAGAATCACTTTCATCACCAACTGATCAACGGATCAGTTGGTGTAACCCCCTTTTACTAAAACACGAACCGGCCACAAGGCCAGGGTTCGAGTCCCGCATCACGCGTTCTTTTATTTTCCTTTTAAAATGATTATATAACTGTTTCGATATACCTATATAATTAATTTTAAACCAAGATTATTCGTTCTCAGGGTCCAGACCAACTGGTCTGGGCTTGTGATTTAAAAACTCTGACCCGGGTTTGACGCGGGTTCGAGCCACACCATATGCAAACTTTTTGTTTTAAAACCTTTATTACTTATATATTCATTATTATTTATAAAAATAGTTTTAAAATACTAAAAATGCTTTATAAATTCTACAAAATTTATTTTATGTTATTCAAATGATTAACTTTGTTGTCCAATTTTTAGTTTTTCAAAAATCTTCTATTTATTATATATAATAAATATTTCAAGTTTATTCTATTATAAATATAAAATTCTATAAAAATATCAAAAAATTTTATAAAATTCTACAAAATTTATTCTAAGTTTATAAAATAATAAACATTCCAGAAATGATTTTTATTTCTGAAAAATCATTTATTTAATATTTTTAATCGATTTTGGCTATTTTAATCATAAATAAATCATAATAAATTCATTTTTCAATATTTTTACACCAAAATTTTCTATAAATTATTTCTGTCCATTTAGAACAGAAATACAAATTTTTATTTAAAAATTCTTAAATTTAAAATTTTTAAATATTAAAGTTATATTTTGGCAAAATAGAAATAAATAGACTAAATATTCTATTTTTAAGAAAATAATTTTATAAAAATTATTTTCGTACTTAAAACCTATTAACGTGATCACCCTTAATCAAAAATCTACAAAAAGACTTTTGTTTATTTATTTATCAAATTTCTTTTATTATATTTAACAATTTAATTAATAATCAAACGAATACCTATCCCCAAATCGAAACCCTAGGAAATATTTGTAGACTAGAAAGACTTAGACTTATTTATTACCTTAAGTATAGGGTAATACTTGGCATCGTTGGGATACATTTATTCTATTTTCACGAGACTTAACATTTTGCTAAGGTGAGTTTTACATAGCCCCTTTTCTATTTCACTATTTTTGGGGTGAAACATGGTACAACATTCTATCTACAATTCAATCATAAAGTGTCTATGTGTTATTCTATGTTGCATTATGTCTTAAACATGACTAGGGTAAGCACAATATTCTAGCATAATCATTAACATTGATCAGCCGACGGTATACAATGATAGATCTATTGGACTGACAATCTTACCCGGATACGTGTACCTCCTACATAGGTAGCGTGGGTGATTGTTATCGCATAACATAATCGAGTGAACCATGAGCGTATGGGATGGACCACAATATTCTAGTCACAAGGGTTGATTATGCACTCGATTTACCTGATAGTATGTTTTCATATATGGACTAGACTTGCCATGACACTTGAATTGTACAAGCTTTATTCAATTATCAAAACCTATGTAATTCTCACCAACTTTTGTTGACCCAAAAATATTTTCAAAATTAACATGTTTCAGGTAACAATGAAGCTGAGGCTTAGGGTATGCATGATGGATACTTTGGAGTTATTTGAAGTTATTTGTTTCATTTGATATTATGTATTTTGGGATTTTTAGACATCATTTCATTTGGATATTTAATGTTTTGAATAAATTATTTAAAATTTCAATATATACCATGTGCTACTGAAACAATCATCAATACGTGACATCCCGATGTTTCCGGCATCGGTTGGGGTGTTACAGATTGGTATCAGAGCCTTGGTTATAGGGAATTAGGTTATTAGAAAGATAATCTAGACTATAACCTTAGGGATTTAAAATAGTACTTGCTTCTCTTACTTGTAACCCTAATTGTTTCCTTAATCCTATCCCTATCCTAAGCCTTTACAAGTTGACTGCTGTTATTCGTCTGCTGCAATCCTGATCCACCATTAGATTAATAGGACAAAATCCTCAGGTTTAACCTGAACCACCTTGAGATCTCGTCGAAGTTCTAGATTTTAATAACGAACACATGCAATCTGGAAGGGTGAACGCCTGTATTCTGAGTCTTCTGTCTAGGCTGGCATTGCGCATATATCCCAATCAGACGCGGGACCCGGATGCCTACCTGGGAATTCTCGGGATGAGTGTTCACTTATAGGCTAAAGCATGTCTTCACTATGTTATTAGAATCTAGAATCTTTGATAAGTCAACGTTTTCGTTTATTCATTTTAATTGATGGATAAATGATTACATTCCTTATATTACCTCATTCATTTCATTGTGTCTCATACAGATCATGCCTCCACGTCGCAGCACTCGCAATAACAGTGGTGGGAATCATGAGGAAGGAAGCAGCAACAACAACCATAACCACGACACTAATCACAACAATGGAGGTGATGCCCAACTGGCTGCGATCATTTCTCAACAAATGGCGCAACAGATCGTAACTCTGGTTCCTAACTTACTGGCCCGAGTCATCCAAATGAATGGAAACGGCAATGGAAATGGAAACGGCAATGGAAACCACAATGGGAACGGGAATGGAAACGGGAATGGTCTCCCAGCCTGTACTCTCAAACACTTTAATACCTGTAATCCTCCTAAGTTCAGTGGACATGAAGGAGCTACTAGTCTCCTACAATGGTTCGAGGGTATTGAGAATACCTTCATTAACAGTGAGTGTCCCGATAACTTTAAGGTCCGTTATGCTATGAGTGTTCTTCACAAACGAGCGCTCACTTGGTGGAATGAGGAAAAGCGCACCCGCGGAGCTGAAGTTGCACTTGCTATGACCTGGGATCAAGTCAAGGAGATAATGAAAGCTGAGTTTTGTCCCCGTAACGAGGTTTAGAAATTGGAGGACGAGTTCCACACCCTTGCTCGGGATAGTGGGGAAAACCTTGCTTATAATACCCGCTTCCACGAGCTCAGTTTGTTGTTGCCCCATAAGGTCACTCCCCTGTCTGTAGCCATCAAGAAGTATATCGGAGGTCTACCTATGAAAATTCAGGACACGATATGGGGAAGGAATCCTGCCACCTTGGAAGAAGCTAAACGTTTAGCAGCTACACTGACTGACAATCACGTGAAGAATGGTACTCTGTTTCGCAAAGGTGCTAAGAAAGATGGGAACAAAGCTAAACTAGAGCCGGCTAAGGAGATTAAGACTGAACACTCCGTTAACAAGAAACGTAAGGCCCGAAACTTTACAGTGGTTGCCACCCCCGCACCCAGTAAGAAGTCATACACCGGACCTCACCCCTTGTGCAACACTTGCAAATACCATCACCCAGCTCAGGTGCCATGTCGTTTTTGCACTAATTGTCAAAGGTATGGTCATCTTGTGAATATCTGTCGAGCTCCTCCTGCTAATGGCCCTGCTGCCCAAAATAACCCAGCTAGAAATGCCCCAGCTCCCAGCCAACAAAACAACAGGCCTGCTCGTGGTCAGTGTTACGAGTGTGGCAGCCCAGACCACTATATCAATGCCTGCCCCAATCGTAATCAAAACAAGAACTAGAACCGCAATCAAAACCAGAACCGCAACCAGAACCAAGGTGCTCAAGGTCGCGCATACAACCTCAATGCTAATCAGGCCCGCGACAACAACGAGGTGGTTAATGGTACGTTTCTCGTTAATAACCACTATGCTTCTATATTATTTGATTCGGGTGATGATAAGTCATTTGTATCACTAAAGTTTGAACCCTTACTAAACTTACCCCAAACTAACCTTGAGGAACCTTTAGTGGTAGAGGTAGCTAATGGGAAATCTATCTCGATCGATTCTATTATTCGTAACTGTGTGTTGAACCTTGATGAACATACTTTCTCTATCGATCTCATTCCTATGCATCTTGGAAGCTTTGATGTCATAGTAGGCATGGATTGGTTGTCAACCCATCGTGCTGAAATCCTATGCTATGAGAAAGTTATTCGCATTCCTCTCGAATCTGGTGATATTTTGAAGATCTATGGTGAGAAGCCTTGTGGTGAGCTTAAACTCATGTCTTGTACTACTGCTCAAAAATACTTACGAAAGGGGTATATGGCTTTCTTAGCTAACGTGATAGAAAAGAAAGACAAGGGAAAAAGTATCCAAGACATCCCAATCATTCGGGACTATCCTGAAGTCTTTCCAGAGGATTTACCTGGTTTGCCTCCTGCTCGACAAGTTGAATTTAGGATCGACCTTGTTCCTGGTGCAAATCCTGTTGCCAAAGCTCCTTATCGTCTTGCACCCTCTGAGATGCAAGAACTTGCCAGTTAATTGCAGGAACTTTCTGATAAAGGTTTCATTCGCCCCAGTTCTTCTCCATGGGGAGCCCCTGTATTGTTCGTAAATAAGAAATATGGAACTCTCAGGATGTGTATCGACTATCGTGAACTCAACAAACTCACCATCAAAAATCGTTATCCTTTGCCAAGGATTGACGATCTTTTCAATCAACTTCAAGGAGCAACCCACTTCTCGAAGATTGATCTTCGTTCTGGTTATCATCAGCTTAGAGTGCACGAAGAAGACATTCCCAAGACAGCCTTCCGTACACGTTATGGTCATTACGAATTCATGGTCATGCCGTTTGGATTGACCAACACTCCCGCAGTGTTTATGGATCTAATGAATCGGGTTTGTAGACCCTACCTTGACAAATTTGTGATCGTCTTCATTGACGACATCTTGATTTACTCAAAATCAAAATCCGATCACGAACAACATCTTCACTTAATCTTGGGTCTCCTAAAGAAAGAACAACTGTATGCCAAGTTCTCAAAATGTGAATTTTGGCTTAAGGAAGTTCAATTTTTAGGACACGTCATCAATGAGAACGGAATTCATGTTGATCCCGTGAAGATCAAAGCTGTCAAAGATTGGAGTGTTCCTAAAACTCCAATAGAAGTCCGTTCCTTCCTTGGTTTGGCTGGTTATTATCGTCGATTCATTGCCAACTTCTCCAAGGTCGCTGTTCCTCTCACTGCCTTAACTCACAAGGGTAAACCTTATGAGTGGGGACCAAAACAAGAGGAAGCATTTGAGACTCTTAAGCTGAAACTTTGTGAAGCTCCTATCCTGTCTCTACCTGATGGTAATGATGATTTCGTGGTCTATTGTGATGCATCAAACCAAGGTCTTGGTTGTGTTCTCATGCAACGAGGCAAGGTTATCGCTTATGCGTCTAGACAGCTCAAGACCCACAAAAAGAATTATACCACCCATGATCTTCAGGATCGTATCCTCCAGGATCAACATACTTCAGTCACCCAAGGTAACATGTACGAGGAAATGTCTTGTGGTGCTGAGACTCAACTTGAAACCAAGCCTGATGGTCTACTTTATTTTCTCAATCGACTTTGGATTCCTGACCGTGATGATCTTCGTTCTTTCCTTATGAACGAGGCTCATAAGTCTCGTTATTCTATTCATCCTGGAGCTGACAAGATGTACCAAGATCTTCGTTATTCATATTGGTGGCCTGGTATGAAGAAAGATATCGCTCTTTTCGTTGCAAAATGCCTTACTTGTTCAAAGGTCAAGGCTGAACATCAACGACCATCTGGTATGCTTGAACAACCAGATATTCCTGTATGGAAATGGGAGAGCATAGCGATGGACTTCATCACTAAACTCCCTCGTACACCCAAAGGTTTTGACAACATTTGGGTAATCGTTGACCGTCTAACCAAGTCAGCCCATTTCTTACCTATTCGTGAGAAATATTCTGTGGAAAGGTTAGCAAAGATGTACGTGAGTGAAATTGTATGTCGCCATGGTATACCTTTGGACATTATCTCTGATCGTGATGGTCGTTTCACCTCTCACTTTTGGGATTCTTTACAAGACGCTTTGGGTACCAAGCTAAACCTGAGTACTGCTTATCACCCTCAAACAGATGGTCAGACCGAATGGACCATTCAAACACTTGAGGATATGCTCAGGGCATGTGTCATTGATTTTGGTGGCGCATGGGATTCTCATCTTCCCTTGGTCGAGTTTTCATACAACAACAGTTATCATGCCAGCATTAACATGGCTCCTTTCGAGGCACTCTATGGTCGTAAGTGTCGTTCACCTGTCTGTTGGACTGAGGTTGGTGAAGCCCAGATCACTGGACCTGAACTGATCTAGGAAACCACAGATAAAATTCAACTCATTTAGGATAATCTTCTCAAGGCTAGAAGTCGACAGAAGAGCTATGCTGATAAACGTCGAAAGCCATTGGAATTTCAAGTCGGGGACCTTGTACTTCTTAAGGTATCTCCTTGGAAGGGAGTAATTCGCTTTGGTAGAAAGGGAAAACTAGCTCCTCGATATGTAGGCCCATTCAAAGTGCTTGACAGGATTGGAAAGGTGGCTTACAGACTTGATCTTCCACCTGAGTTAAGCAATGTTCACCCAACTTTTCACGTTTCGAATCTCAAGAAATGCTTGGCAGATGAGAACCTCCATGTCCCTCTTGAAGATGTGAAAATCGATGAAACTATGCACATTGTCGAGAAACCCGTTGAGATCGTGGATACTGGAGTGAAGAAACTCAAGCGCAGTCGCATTCCGATCGTTAAGGTTTGTTGGGAATCTAAACGAGGTCCAGAGTTCACATGGGAACACAAGGACCAGATGAAGTCTAAGTACCCACACCTTTTCCCACCAGACTCTCCAACTCCAACTTCGGGACGAAGTTCCTAAAAGTAGGGGAGACTGTAACATTTCGCATTAAATTCTATGTACGTTACGACATTTCTTAATAAAACGCCGAATTTTATCATTTTTGTACCCTTTAAAAAATGTTTCGTGACACTTTTGGACTCCTAGTACCATACTATAAGCATATATTATTTATATATTAGTGTAATAATTGTTAAAAAAATAAATGCCTGGGCCGGGGTTCGAACCCGTGCCCAAGGTCGGGTCACACACACACAAGACCTAACCAGCTGGTCTATAGCTTCAACTTGATTTATCTCTGATTTGTAATATTTATTTCTTAAAAATCAATTATTTAATATTTTTAATCGATTTTTGCTATTTTAATCATAAATAAATCATAATAAATTCATTTTTCAATACTTTTACACCAAAATTTTCTATGAATTATTTCTGTCCATTTAGAACAGAAATACAAATTTTTATTTAAAAATTCTTTAATTTTAATATTTGTAAATATTAAAGTTATATTTTGGCAAAATAGAAATAAATAGACTAAATATTCTATTTTTAAGAATAATTTTATAAAAATTATTTTCGTACTTAAAACCTATTAACGTGATCACCCTTAATCAAAAATCTACAAAAAGACTTTTGTTTATTTATTTATCGAATTTCTTTTATTTTATGTAACAATTTAATTAATAATCAAACGAATACCTATCCCAAATCGAAACCCTAGGAAATATTTGTAGACTAGAAAGACATAGACTTATTTATTACCTTAAATATAGGGTAATACTTGGCATCGTTGGGATACATTTATTCTATTTTCATGAGACTTAACATTTTGCTAAGGTGAGTTTTACATAGCCCCTTTTCTATTTCACTATTTTTGGGGTGAAACATGTTACAACATTCTATCTACAATTCAATCATAAAGTGTCTATGTGTTATTCTATGTTGCATTATGTCTTAAACATGACTAGGGTAAGCACAATATTCTGGCATAATCATTAACATTGATCAGCCGACGGTAAACAATGATAGATCTATTGGACTGACAATCCCACCCGGATACGTGTACCTCCTACATAGGTAGCGTGGGTGATTGTTATCGCATAACATAATCGAGTGAACCATGAGCGTATGGGATGGACCACAATATTCTAGTCACAAGGGTTGATTATGCACTCGATTTACCTGATAGTATGTTTTCATATATGGACTAGACTTGCCATGACACTTGAATTGTACAAGCTTTATTCAATTATCATAACCTATGTAATTCTCACCAACTTTTGTTGACCCAAAAATATTTTCAAAATTAACATGTTTTAGGTAACAATGAAGCTGAGGCTTAGGGTATGCATGATGGATACTTTGAGTTATTTGAAGTTATTTGTTTCATTTGATATTATGTATTTTGGGATTTTTAGACATCATTTCATTTGTATATTTATGTTTTGAATAAATTATTTAAAATTTCAATATATACCATGTGCTACTGAAACAATCATCAATACGTGACATCCCGATGTTTCCGCCATCAGTTGGGGTGTTACAATACTGGAATCAACACATTTAGGTCCTTAAGGGGAAGGATGCATACCAATATTGGACCATCAATGAATTCATTCAGAAGCTTGAGAATAAAGAGATGGAGGAAAAGAGGAAAGCGAAAAGAGCACAAGTTCCTCAGAATCCAGAGTTATATCATGGTGGTACATCTTCATCTCTGACTAGTTCAAGTTCTACTAATACTGTTGCTCCACACATAGCTTGTGTTTCAAGCATTGTTGAACCAACCAAAACCCCCATAAACTATCTTGCTCAAACATCATCTTATACCCCACCATCATATCCTACTGCTTACATCCCACCATTTTCACATATGCAACAAGTCGCATGTTATTCAGCCAATTTGAACAAACCTCAACAACAATCCTACATTCCCCAAATGAACCAAACCCAAATGAACCCAAGTCAACAAAATCAAAGCCCAATTGTGTTGGAGACATCAAACTTGAACAACATTACTGTTGAAGTTGCACAGCAACATGTAGCCTTGGTTTCTGCTATGGTCGCTTCGTATAACGGTTTAGTAGCTAGTCAAATTGGTAACAAAAACTTAACCAGTGAGGACTATGCTCAAATTGACAAGGAGGAGATGGAGCTCATTGACATTCAGTGGGCATTTGCTAGTGTCATGAGGCGAGCGACTGAATTTATAAAGAAGACGGGCAGAACTGATCTTTCTACATCTCCCAACACCACATATGGCGTCAACAAAGCAAAAGAAACGTGTTTTAACTATGGTGGGAAAGGTCACTTCAAAAGAGAATGCACACAGCCAGCACAACAGGGCAACGGAAATCCTTTTAACACCAATTACCAGAACCGTCAATCACAAAATCAGGTATCATATCAAAGCCAAAACAACTCCAACTTTCAACCACAAACTAATTACCAAAACCGTCAAAACACCTCACCAAACAATACTGTTAGACAAACCACTACACAAAACCAGAACTAAAACCAAACACCACACAATCCAACCAGAACAATCATTCCAATTTCTACACCAAACAGTCAAACCCTACCAGATAACCAGAACCAGGCTTTGGTAATCCAGAAATATGAGGGATTTGATTGGACTGGTATGCAACTTGGTGTTGAGGAAATCACTACTGGTAATGTGGCGTGTGTTGCTCAGAAGATAGATTTGGAGGAACCGGTGTCAGTTAAAGATGAATTGGAGACTGAGAAGATATCTGAGGTGAAGATTGAAGAGTTAGGAGAGGAAACTGATGTTTGTGTTAAAGAGAAGTCAGGATTGGTTCTTGACTCGGTCACTGATGTTTCCGAACAGTGCGATTCAGCTTATTCTGACACGGAGAGTCATTCTGATTCTAAAGCTAGTGTTAACTCACTAGATGATGATATTGATCAACTTCTAGCCGAAGCTGATTTTCTTATGACCCGCAAATCGTGCATAGTGGATGATGCTTTTACCAGAATCGATTATTCTAAATTTATTGTTGGAAAGGAAGCACATTTTGCATTGATGGCGATGACAGAGCCTCCAAAACAGGTAAGTTCCGAATCTACTTTAGACATGAACGGTGATAAGTATTGTGGTTCATGCGATAGATTGACAGAGGATAATAAGCAACTCAGGGTTCAACTTGAGAGTGCTAAGATCAACTGTCAATCGTATCGAAAAGAAGCTTTTGAATTCAATAAGGTACTTGATGGTTATAAGAAAGACATTTCTGATCTTAAGAAAACACTATCTTTAAAACAACTGACCATTAACAATTATATCAATGAATTGGAAGAAACAAAACTTGAAATGGCTACCATCAAGTGCTTTGCTGAGAAAGTCAACAAGAAGCTTGAAAGCTATAAACATATTGCATATGTTGTTGACCATATTATTGAGGAACCTTCACAGTCAAGTAGTGCAAACTACAAGGCCGTCCCATCTCCAATGTTGTTTGAAAATCATACTCTGCATTCGATAACACCGGAGAGTTCAGTTAAGTCTGACTCTACATCGGATGATGAGTTTAACATCTCCAGTGTGGGAGACCCTGATTCCGTTGTTAGACCTATCTTGGGACTAAATGATGAAGGTGTGATAGCTGTAACTGATGATTATGACTCTGAGGATGATAAATCTGAGAAAGTTTGTGATATCCCAGTTGAAAATCACATTATCACCAATGAACCGATGTCACCTTCTCAGATTATTCATCCAATGGCCAATGCTCATCGAGGTAATCAGTCAGTTAAGCAGATTGAGAAGAATGAACAAAGTGACAAACTCGTCAAAGTGTTTTATCGGATGGAAGGATCCGATAAGATAATTTCTGACGAGGAATATCCAATTAAGTTTGCCAATTACTCCAAGATTGAGAAAATTTGGCAGGAGAGTACCATTTGGTTCCCAAAACATGAGAGAACAAATGATGTACCTCCAGAGGTTTTAAAGAAAATTTATTTGGATGTTCCAAAAGAACCAAAGGTTCATGTGACCGAGTTTATTAAGCCCAAGGAGAAGGCAAATAGTTTTCTTGAGCTGACTTACTCAAAGGACCCAGCTCCTGAGAGTTTAAGAAGAAGGTGTGTGGATGATCAATATCCTATCACTACCTATGCAAAGTCGAATGCCAAGAACAACTTTGAGGAGTACCGTGCGTGTTTTAAGTGTGGGGAGAGAGGGCATTTACTTGCTCACTGCCCGTACACGAGGCACACGAGACACGAGGTTGAAGTGAAGCAAATGTATCAAAGTCCAGTTGATAATCATTGTTATCCACAACGACGCTTTGTCCCTCAACCAGCACCATTTTACAACCAAAGCAGATATTTTCAAAAGAGGGATAATCGTCAGATGACATATGATCGTCGTAACCAGATCGCTATGGAAAAGCCTTTTAAGAAACCAGTGGTGAACATAACTGTTGAGAAGCAAAAGGTACCAACAAAACCTGTAGTCAAACCAACAGTTGGACCTATCTCTGTTAAATCAGAGAAGGTAACCAAGAAATTTTCCTTCAAAGACAAAGTAAAGAAACCGACTGAGACTCCAAAATCTAAGATTCGGATCTTGAAACGTTCGGAACAATTCTGGTCACCAAAGGGTTCTCAAGGTGCTTTGACTTCAAAAGTGAATGAGAAATCTGAAAATGAAAAGGATTTAATTGATCAGAAAAAGATCAATTCAAATTCAACTGTTTGTGAGAAAAATTCTTTGAAACTGAATGTTCAAAGACCCAAGACCAAGGAGGCTTGGGTCCCCCGAAAAATCTAATCTTTTTACTTGATATGCGCAGGGAGCTTCAGCTGGCCCTATGAGCAGTCTTTGGATTGTTGACAGTGGAGCTTCTGGTCACATGACAGGGGATTTAATGCTACTGTTTGACATAAGAAATATCAATGGCGGATACGTAGCATTTGCTGGAAACAAAGGAGGATACATTACTATGGAGGGTAGTGTGAGTAATGGTATCGTGAGTTTTGAAAAGATATCGTATGTGAAGCAAATAGACTATAATCTGCTTAGTGTTAGTCAAATCTGTGATAAGCAGTTCTCTGTATTCATTGACGACAAATCTTGCTACATTCTCAAGCCAGGTTTCGTACTTCCAAAAGAGTGGGTAATGCTTAAAGCACCGAGAGTGAACAATCTGTACATTCTCGACATGTCAAAAGCAATGACAACCCAAGGATAAGTCACGTGTTTCCTCTCCTAGGCTACTGAAAAAGAATCTATCATGTGGCATAGGAGGATGGGACACATTCACCTTAGAAAAATGAACCATCTGGTGAAGAATGAACTTGTCGAAGGCGTAAATGTTAAACATTTCCATTTGAACGACAAATGTGTGAGTTGCAAGAAAGGAAAGCAGCACAAGGAATCCCACAAACCAAAGAAAGTCAATTCAGTTGAATTACCACTTGAGCGTTTGCACATGGACTTATTCGGACCGGTCAAGCGTAAAAGTCATGCTGGTGAATTGTACTGTCTTGTGGTTACGGATGACTATTCCAGATTTTCATGGGTTATGTGCTTGCATCATAAGAGCGACACATTTAATAATCTGAAGGTTCTGTTCACTCGATTAGAAAATGTCTATGGTCTAAAGATCAAGATAATTAGGAGTGATAATGAGACGGAGTTCATGAATGCACAGATGGATGCTCTTTGTGAAGACAAAGGAATTCATCATGAATATAGTGCTCCGTATACCCCTCAACAGAATGGTGTCGCAGAACGTAAAAACAGGACTCTAATTGACGCGGCTAGAACAATGCTTGCGGATTCCAACCTTCCAGTAATGTTCTAGAATGAAGCCATTTACGCAGCTTGTTATACTCTCAATCGTGTTTTAACAGTGAAGAAGTTTGGTAAAACTTCTTATGAGCTGTTGAACAGATGAAAGCCGAACTTAGAGTATCTAGAAACATTTGGAGCACCGTGTACAATGCTTAATCCATCTGAGAAGTTCGCACCAAAAGCTGAAGAAGGATTCTTTGTTGGATATGTCACCCCACTCAAACAGGTATTCAACAAACGGACTCGTCAGGTAGAGGAGGGGGCTAACGTTGAAGTTCAGCGGTATACTCAGAATGTACAGGGTAGCGGTCCAGATTGGATGTTTGATTACAAAGATTTATTTGAATCATTCAATCTAGATAGTTTGGTTGAAGAGGTTGTATTAATATTATACTACGAGTGTGAAAACGCAGTGACATCATCGTTGGTGCGTCCGATCACCGTAACACCTCAAACAGCTTCTAATGATGCCAATGCTCCTGCAGCTGAAGAAGAAGTGTTCCAGGAAGCTTCCACAACTCTCAATTCATCGGAATCTGAAGATGACGATGATGTCATAAGTGAAGTTGTTCCAGATATTGCTACAGAGACACCTCTAGTGAACCCAAATCCAAATGGTGCTTCATCATCAAACTTGGGTAATGATCTGGATTCGACAGAGAATTTGACTACTCAAACGGGAGTGCAAGTACCTGATTATCCGGAATCTCGGATACATCGGATTCACCCGCTTGAGCAGGTTATTGGTGCTCTTGGAAGCAGTGTTATGACGAGGGGACAACTAAGGAATGCAAACTCACAAGAAAACCTTGGTGCACTAGCCTTATATGCTAAAATTCAAAATTCAGGTTGTCAGAATGACTGGTCGTTTGCTTGTTATGTTTCGCAGGTTGAGTCGCGGACATACAAGGATGCTCTTTTGGATGACGCTTGGGTAGAGGCAATGCAAGAGGAGTTATTACAATTTCAAAAACTTGGAGTATGGACACTGACAGATTTACCTCCAGGACGGAAAAAGATTGGAACCAAATGGGTGTTTAAGTGTAAGAAGGATGACAGTGGAGTGATTGTTAGAAACAAAGCTCGATTGGTCGTACAAGGATTTCATCAAGTGGAAGGAATCGATTATAACGAGATTTATGCACCTGTTGCACGTTTAGAAGCTATCCGCATGTTTCTAGCGTTTGCATCTTACAAGAAATTCAAGGTATATCAAATTGACGTTAAATGCGCGTTTCTTTATGGTGTGGTGAAGGAAGAAGTTTACGTAGGTCAACCACCAGGCTTTGAGGATCCTATCCACCGGGATAAGGTCTACGTTCTAAACAAAGATCTCTATGGGTTGCACCAGGCTCCACGACAATGGTATGAGGAGCTGAGCACGTATCTTCTATCCAAAGGATTCAAGCGAGGTTTGGTAGATTGCACACTGTTCACAAAACGAACAAGAGATGACTTGCTTCTAGTACAAATTTATGTTAATGACATTATTTTTGGATCTACTAACGAACTTTTATGTAGAGAATTTGAAAAAGTTATGCATGAAAAGTTCGAAATGAGTGCGATGGGAGAGATGCAGCTTTTCCTAGGCTTGCAGGTGGACCAAAGACCAACAAGGATCTTTCTTCACCAAACCAAATACGTTTGAGAAGTCTTGAGCCGATTCCAGATGGATGATTCGAAGCCGATGGATACCCCGATACAACCTAATCACGGGATTGGTGTTGACGTTAAGGGGGAGCTGACTAATCCTTTTACATACAGAGCAATCGTCGGATCTCTGATGTACCTCACCGCATCCAGACCAGACATAATGTTCGCCACATTTCTTTGTGCACGTTATCAATCAAAGCTGAAACAAAGTCATTTAGCAGCTGTCAAACGTATCCTTAGATATCTGAAGGGTTGTCCGTCGAGAGGACTTTGGTACCCTAATGATGATAATTTTGACCTAATAGCTTTTAGTGATGCAGATTGGGGAGGCTGTGATAAAGACAGCAAATCCACAACGGCTGGATTCTAGTTTATGGGGAGCAGGCTCGTGACCTGGCAATGCAAGAAACAAACTGCAGTCGCCTTATCAACATGTGAAGCAGAATATGTCTCAGCTTCAAGCTGCTGCTCACAAGTTCTGTGGATACAACAACAGATGGTGGACTACGGTTTGCAGTTTCTTAAAACTCCTATTTACTGTGATAATGAGGCCGCAATTGCATTAACAAAAGATTTAGTCAATCACTCGAAAGCTAAGCATATCCGGATCAAATACCATTTTATCCGTGATTGCTATGCAAAAGAGTTGATCGGCATGGTCAAAATCCACACTGACTATCAACGTGCAGATCTTTTTACCAAAGCTTTTGATAAATCAAGATTTGAATATCTTTTAAAAGCAAATGGTATAAAAGAAAAACAAGACTGATCATCACCTAGGTTTATCGTTTTTTGTTTTAGTTTTTATTGTTTTTCAGAAAAATACAAAAACCCAAAAATATGTTTTTCATTTTAGGGGGAGTTTATTTTCAGAAAAACCAAAAACATTAAAAAAAATTCAAAAACCCATAAAAAAATTAGAAAAACCCAAAATGATTTCCAGGAGAAAAAGGGGAAATGATAGTACATCAGTGGGGATCTGACACATGCTAAAGAAGTGTAATACAATTCAAGGCGTGTGTTTAAGTCTGTGTGATGTGTTGATAGGCTTCGTAGACCTATTACTGCATGCCTAATACATACATATCAAACGAATTGTTGTGTGGATGAACTCCTCATGGGCATATGGTCTTAGTACTGTAATTTCGTGTGGTAGGGTATTTGTACAAAAATTCGGAGGTTTCGGGTCATTATGTTATTAGTTATCTGGGGATAGCCTATCTGATCTTTTGCTGTAAGTCATTACGGACCTAGATAAGACAGGGTATCTTTATAAAAGAGCTTTAAAAGCCAAATCCTAAAGTTACCGAATTGAGGAACTTTCAATGTATGATAATAATCAAAGATTATCTAATGCATCGTATCCAATCATTGATGCAAATCATGATTGATATCAGCCCTCAACCTGGTAGAGTGCACAAGTTACTTTGTAGCATTGAGTTGCTGACCTGTACACCTCTGTGCCTCATACCTTGTAAATTACAGATGACGAAAGCATAATCACGCGTTACAATGAGTCTTTGTACATTTATTTCTTGATACGGGAGTATGTCGTGTGTGTGGGAACCACAGACAATTGAGTTTATACTATAAATAACCGTATCAGTCTAAAGCACTACACAACAGTCTGCATGTGTGCTTATGTGGACAACAATATCAGCAGTTGCGAGATCACACATTGTCTTTAATGATAATAAATCAAAAGATCAACTGTGTGATCAGATTTCTCGATAACTGATATGATCCTCTTACCGGAAATCACAAAACATTTACTGCTTTATCTTTGCATTTCTGCATTTTACATTTCTCGTCAAAAATACAAAACTCAAAAAGATTTTAGGTGTGTTTTAACAAAAACTTTCAGAAAATCCAAAAGATTTTACATTTCTATATTATTTTTGATAACTGATGGTGGTTGATGCTGATTTTCTGAAACTTGATGGACCATTTGAGTTTTGTCATCTTTGAATGAGAAATAATGAATGTTGGATGCTTCAAAGTTGAGAAAAATATTGAACGGGACTCGATTTTGAGATTTGGTAAAAAGTTCAAAAATTCCAAATTTCATTCGCCCCTTCGATGGGTCGAATGTGGAATTTTGCTATTCATTCGAACCTTCCAAATGGTCGAATGTGAGTGTTCTTATGTCTGATTGCACATTCGAACCATTTTTCTTCCTTCAAACCTTTAAATAGGGTCGAAAGTGGAAAATTTTTCACATTCGCCGAGGTAAAAGGGTCGAATATGGAGCCTATATATACCCATCTGCACTTTTGACTCTCCATTTCAAAAAAAAAATTCAAATTCTGAGATTACCACCCTTTGTTGCCCGATTGTTTAAAATCATATCATCGTAATCCTTGTCTTCTGCTGATCTTTTTAAGCTATAATTTGCAGGTAATCATCACGTTTTCACCTCAGAATCATTGATTCTGTATACGAACCCTTAACTGAATCGTACCATGGATTTTTGGACTGTTATAGGGATAATTGTTGGCAGGGATTCATTGTTTAAGTGTTTTAGGGGGAGAGGATATCAAAATCCAAGGTTAACATCCAGCAGATTGTTGGATTGATTGAACAAACCCTTCAAACCCTAGATTTTAGGGAAAAACACTTAAAAATTGATCAATAAAAACAATTGTTGGTTGGAAAAGGTTAATCGATCATATTAGAAGCCTTACAAATCAAAATGGCATGTTAAATCACACAAAATCAAAATCTGCAAATTTTGAAGATGAACAGCCATATTCGACCAATTCAAAAGGGTCGAATGTGAGTTTTTGGTCGAATGTACCATGTTCAAATGGTCGAAAGTGGATAAAAAGGTCGAATGTATATTTTTAAAACTGATTTTTCACATTCGAACCTTATTTCCACATTCGAACTTCTCATTTCACACATTCGAACCCTCGATTGGTCGAATGTGAATTTCAAAATCAAAAATTTCAAATTTTGAATATTTTGTCCGTTTTTAATGTGTTTTCTTGTTTTGTTTTGCAGATCAATCATGTCTGAACCACAAAGTTCTGATATTCCCACAAGTTCATCGGAGAAAGCTGCCGGAAAGAAACCTGAAGAAGATCTATGTTTGAAGAGGCACATAACTGTTGTGCTTATCTTGGTGATTTAAAGAAACATACTGAATTCACCGGTATTGTTGATTTTCTGAAGAGAAGTCAAGTTGTTGACGCCATTGCTACTCCTACCATTATTTACAGAGATCATCAAAAGGAGTTCTGGACGAATGCAAGAATGGACTTCTGGAATAATGAAACTGCTATCGTGAGTAAGATTCAGGGGGAGCTGGTGATAATATCTGAAGACAACATCAGAAAAGCGTTGAAGTTAAGAGACAGCCCGACAGATCCAAGAGTTTTATCATGGATTGAACAGAGAAAGTGTTTCTTCAGAATGAAGTACAATGGACCGATTACTGATGGTTCATTACACAAAGGTAAACTGTGCCCGCAGTTCAAATACCTTGCTCACGTCATGTTACATGTCTTCGGATCTGTGAGTCGAGGATACGACGTGATGAGAAAGAGTATAAGCTCTTTAATGGTTGCCTTGATTTTGAATAAACCATTCAACGTATCTGGAATGATACTTGAACACATGCTTGAACCATTGAGAGGCTTGAAGAGTAAAAAGTTCTTATTATATCCAAGATTCCTGCAGATGATCTTCGATCAGAAGTACAAGAAGTTAAGGAAAGATCCTATTCTGATTATGGTACAGGATCACATGAGTTTGAACACATTAGTAAGAATGAAGGGATACAAAGGCGTACCTATGAATGAAAGACCACCGTTGAAGAACTTGTTTGGTCACCTGATCAATCCAGGTTATGTAGATCTAGGTGTTGATAAAGCCAGGAATGAAAACAGTGATTCTGATGCAGATAATCCATTACGTCCTGTTGATCCTGAAGCTAAGAGGAAAAGGCAAGTTGTGAATGTTGGTGCGCAGAGTGGTAAAGGGAAAGGTAAGGAAAAAGAGGATGATGCTGAACCACCTAAGAAAACATCTTGGAGACAGAAAAGTGTTGCTAAGAAAGGTATACATTTGGTTAATGAAGAATCGATGGATTCTGAAGAAACTCAAGTAGAGGAGAGATGGGATTCTGATAATGAAACTGTCAAATCCACCACGCCCAAGGCCACTGTGGCTGGTGAATCTGAGAGTCTGAATAAAACATTGGATGAACAAAGAATGAAAAGTCCGATTGTGATGGATGATGTTGACGAAATTCTTGGTGTGGGTTCTGAAGATTGTGGTGGATCGCCAAAGACTGGAGAGAAACAGAAAAACCCAACTTACAAGAAGAAGGCCAAGGCTGTTGAAATTGAAAAGCCAATGAAGAAGAGAGCTAAGGATATTGAAAGCTTAATTGCCGGAAAGAAAGTTCCTGTAATGTCTAGCTTTAAGTCTCCCGTGACATCTCCAGCAGCCAAGAAACAGAAAACATCTGCTGCTGAGCAAAACATTCCAACAGACGATTTCAATGCTGTGTTAGATAAAGTCTTGAACAAATTCAAGAAAAAGACTCCAGTTGCTGAGGCTTCAACTCCAAGAGTTACTGTATCAGGTGATGAAATGGATGCAGTGAACCAGAAGCTGACTGAAATGATGAAAATCATTAACCAGCAACAAACTGAGATTGAGCAATTAAGAAAGAATGATAGGAAGATGTTGGATGTAGTTGAATCTTCATAGGAGAGCAATGAAGAATTAGCAGCTAAAATCAAGTTACTCCAAGAAGAAAATCAAAAGCTGTTATTGCATGAGCAGAGAAATACTCGGAGGTATATCACTATGAAACTTGAAAACAAGAAGTTGAGAGCGAACAACAAAAGCATGAAGAATATCATAGATGATTTATACTCGAGAGCTCCTCAATTGAAAGAAGGAGAAGAGGATAAAGAAAAAGAAGAAGAGCTTGTTGATTTCGATTCATTTGAAGAAGAAGATGATGATGAAGAACTTGATCTGGATGCCGGTGATGCTCCTAAGAAAAAGAATGATGATGATAAAGATGATTCAGGTGATAATTCTGGTGATGGTAATAGCTCTGCTGATGATGATGACGATGATGATGATGATGATGATGATGATGATGATGATGATGATGATGATGATAACACTGATCAATATAAGTGTGAAAAGAGAGGATCAGGAAAAGATGCAGGAGAGTCTAGTTCGAAAGCTCCTGGTGGCAATACTGACGATGATGATATTTTCTGGAACGAGAAGATCAGATCCTTATCTGAGAAAGACAAGAAGCTATATCGCCAGATGTTGACTGATAGATTCTGGACGATTGAGATGATAGGTAGATTTCCAGAGATATTTGAGTCAGACGATATGCGATTTAAGGTTGAGTACAATGATCATGATCTGGAAGATGGAGAAGTTTCTGCAGCTGTGTCTAAAGAGATACTAGAAAGATTGGCTAAACAGGTTGGTAAATCTTTTGAAGAACTGATGAGTGAGAACCAAATACCAAACATTCCTGAGAAAGAAGCAGGAAATCACTCTGATGATAGAGATGTTCCAGTATTTGAAGAAGTTGAAATGGAGGATATTACAAGTGAGGAATATCCAGAATACTTCAAAAATGATAAAATTCTGGATTTCCTGAATTCTCTAAAAAGTTGTTGAGCCAAGCTGAGAAACTTGCTCGTGAGAAAAGCAAGAAGTTCGTTGAAGAAGTGTTTAAGAACTCAGATTGTCAAAAGTTGACTGTTGATCAATCTGATGATCTGAAAGACTTACTGAGGAAGCTTAAAGAAAAAGAAGCTAACCGTCCCAAGACTGAAGTTCATGGTAGTTTCTACAAATTCCATAATGAATTATTCAAAGGTAAAGCTCTCAGATGGAAAAACTTGAGATAGCTGAGGTGTGTCACTGTGAAGTGGGAAAAAGGAATTATGTACTTCAACAGATTCCATGACATAAAGACACTACATTATTGGGTTGTTCGCGATATCTGCAGACATACAATGTCAGGTGCTTCAGTAAACAACAATCTTGTTGGTTACTTTGCAGATCGCATGGCGAGAGAGAGTAGAACGAAATGGGAAGTGTTCACCCCTCAGTATCCTAAAAGGATAGTTCACAAGAAAGAGAATGACCAGATAACGGGGTTGAACAAGGTTACTTTAAAGTATAAACTACCGACTGTTCTGAAACATATATCTTTGATGCCTATTCCTCAACATTTCTGAAAAGACTTTATGTGGTGGTACTATGATTGAAGACGGCAGAGGCTATTATCGTATTGAAGAACGGGAAGAATGACTTCAAGAAGATACATATTTTTGACCCGATGTGGTTAATCAAGTGCTCTCATGAGGATATTATCATGCTATATTACAATCCAATTTACTGTTAAGAGAAAGATAGTGAGCAGGCAGCTAAATACCAACGTGTGGTATTTTTATGTTTTGCATGGGATGTCAACACGAGTTGTAATTTTGATAAGAAGCTGGGGAAGTTTGTTCAAGTTCAGAAAGCTGAAAAGAAGAAACCGAAGCAAACTCATGAACCAGTTATGACAAAAGAACAGAAGAAGTTATTGCATATCAAGCTGATGAACAAATTGGATGAAGAGAGAAGACTGAAGCAATTCAAGCAATAGTTGAGGGGGAGTTTGTAGATACACGAAGTGCGACTAATGCTATTGAATTGCAAATTCTATTATGTTTCATCACTATCGGACGGTCGAAAGTGTTTTTCATATGGTCGAATGTAGATAAGTGTTAGGACAAAAAGGATTGGTGAAACCACTTTTGTAAACCTTAGTCTAATTCACTTCTGTCAAAATATTCTAAGTATAGAACTGCTGAAGAAGAAAGATCAAACTGCTGAAGAAGAGACTCCACAAGTGCTGAAGAAGAAAAGTCATCAGAAGTTCTGAAGTTCAAACCAGACACTTCTACTGAAGAACTGCTGAAGACAAACTACTCATCAGTAGTTTGTCATTCATCAGTACTTATGTGAAGATCTTTTCCACTGCCTTTTTGTATCAGTAGTTTATTACTTTAGTATTACTTTTGCTTTATGTACAAGTTCCAAGACTGCAACTTGTTTCTGAACTTGCTTTTTGGCAAGGTTCATGTATTTGTAAAGTCTATAAATAGAAGGGTTCATCCCTCTGTTATAGACATTGATTTTAATACAGAAATCCTTCAACACATATTATTGTTATTTCCATTTCATATTTATTGAGAATCTGTCTAAGTGTTTCATTCTCATTCAATACTTAGATTCTCAATAAATACTTATCATTTATTAGTTTTTCAATCCAGGGGGAGTTATAACTCCTGTTGATAAGTGTAGCTTTAAACTCAAAACATTCCGCTGTGCTATCACTGATCAAGAACTTGCTAAACACCTAAGTGTTCACTAGCAAGTTCATACAAAAGAGCAATACTGATCCAACAATTGGTATCAGAGCTTCTGGTTTATCTGATTCTCAATCTAACACATTGAGAATCAGACACAGGCTCTTATTGATATTCAATAAAGGATTATAAGCTCACTTTTATCAACATCCATCACTTTAAGAGATATTTGACAAATCAATACTCTTTAAAATGGATCCTCATAATACTGGTTCTGCCAATAAACCTGCTATGCTAGTAAGAAATGAATATAACATCTGGCAAAGGAGAATGGCACATACATTATCACAGAAAAACACAGGTTGTTGGAAATCTGTGATATATGGTCCTCATAAACCAGTAAACATTAATCTTGAAACTAAAGAAGAGATTCCAAAAGACCCAAAAGACTATACAGATGATGATTTCCTAAAACTTGAGCTTGATGCTAAAGCTTTCTCTATGTTGGCAATGGCACTCCCAAATGAAATCTACTCTGGCCTATTACATTGTGATAGTGCCAAAGAGCTTTGGGACTGCCTCAAAGAACAGTTTGGAGGAACTGAAGAGGTGATTGCCAACACCAGAGAAATCCTGGCTCAACAATATGAAACTTTTGCTCACATTAATGGGGAAACCTTAACACAACAATTTGAAAGATTCTCCTCATTAATAACTGAGCTAAAACTAAATGGTCAGACCTACACAACTGTATCTATGCTTCATAGATTTTTAAGGTCTTTACCTGAAAAATGGGAAACATACTCTATAGTCTTAAGATCTTCACCAGACGTTAGCTCCCTCACGCTTACAAAACTTCATGGGAGAATACTTACTTTTGAAAGAGAAATTGATCAAAAGAAAAAGTTACAAAGTTCTGGCAAAACTGCTGATGACTATCTACCAGGTAGTACATCACTATTGGGACAAGACTCACCAACTTGTTCAAATAGTTTTGGATCTTTTGACCATATTGACATAACTGCTGGGATCTCATCTGAAAGATCATTCCCAGGTTATGACAATAATGATTTTGGTCAAACTGTTGATAACATGTGTTTTATCATGGATGATTTAAATAATTTTAGCAGTGATGACCTAGAAGAAATGGATATTTTGCACCAACTGGCCATGTTAAGTTTAAAAAACAAATAAATTTTACAAAAGGTCAGGAAGGAAGTTTCCAGGACTCAACAGTTCAACAAAAATTGGTTTTGACAAATCTAAACTTAGATGTTACAAGTGTCAAAAGTTGGGACACTTTGCTAGAGAGTGTAGAAGCTCTGGCTTTAACCAATCTCAGTCTGGAAACAATTTTAACCCCAATTATAACAGGAATAATGGAACACAAGGGAGTGCACATTTTGTACAGGCACAAGCTCCACAACACCAATATGTGCCACAAGTACAATATGTACAGATGCCTGCTCAACAGATGCAGAGCCAACAATCAATCCCTCCCTTTCCAGCTGCTCAACAACCTCAACAGCAATAGCAACCCTCTCAACAAAGTTTATTTACTTCAGGGTATGTTGACTGGAGCAGTCTTCCTTTTGACACCACAGAGTGTAATCCTGATGCAGACAACAAAATGTTTGACATCAACTGGGGAGAGCCTGACAATGGCAGAAAGAACTTTGCCTTAATGGCATTTGAGGGATGCACCTCAAAATCTGCCTTGTCACAGGTATCAAAAGAATCTTTGACAAAACTTTGTTCAACTTCTTGCAAAGAATCTTTTGCTCTCATAAGAGAGACTAATGTGCACTTACAAGGAAAAGCAAATGACTCTGAGAGAAAATTCACTCAGATGAAATGTGATTTAGAAAGAAAACTTTCTGCAAAAACAAAAGAAGTTTCTAAATTAACTAACACTGCTATTGAAACCCAAGCACAAATTAAAATCATGATAAATGACCTAGGAAATGTCAGACAAGAGCTTGCTGACACCAAGGTCACATGTGAAAAATGGGTGGAATCTTGTAAGGGGTACCAATTATTGCTAAACAAACAAAGTGCTTCAAATGTTAGGTTTGGCATAGGGTACAATCACACTGAAACACCAACAGATTTTTCCCCCAAAACTACTGAAGATGGGAGAAAAATTGTTTCAGGTGAAACTTCTGAAGTGGAAGAATGCACATCTTTCCATGAGAACTTTCTAAAAACACACAAAGAAAGTTCTTCAGAAGTACTGATTAAATCTGACTTTAAGCAATCAGTAGTTTCAACTACATCAGGAGTTGAGAACCTGAAAACTACTGATGACCTAAAACCAATCAATACAGTCAGAAACTTGTCTTTGAAAGAAAAGACAAAAGAATGTGAAATTTGTGGTCTGTTCAACCACAAAACAGAATTTTGCAGATATAGAAAAGGTATTCAGTTCAACAAGAAAAATCAACAACTGGTTGTGGGAAAACAAATCAAAAATTATTTTGTAAAAACTTTTTCTCCCAAGAAACAACAACCAGTAAACACCTTTTCTCAGAAAAAGACAAAATCTCAACAAAGATCTTTTTCTCAAAATTCTCTTTCAGTAGTTAGACCTGAATCATCAGCAGTTTCACAAACTGCTGAGATTAAAGATCTTATAAACTTGGTACAACTACTGATGACAAAATTTGATGGTGGTCCTCAAAAGGATACCACCATTGTTCTTAATGAAAAATCCATTGCCAAAAAGACATGGATTTCTCAACTTGGTCAAGAACAAACTGTAAATGTTCTCAAGAGCAACCCAAAGCCAAACTGGCTTGGGTTCCTAAATCTAACTAATTTGCTATCTTGTGCAGAGAGTTTCCAGAGGCTTAAATAGCATTTGGTATGTAGACAGCGGAGGCTCAATGCACATGACAGGATGCAGATACCTGATAAACAATTTTATCAGTCAAAGAGATGGATCTGTATCCTTTGGGAACAATGCTAAGGGATATGTGCTAGGACATGGCAATGTCTCCTCTGGCAAAATACAGTTTGACAAGGTCAATCTGGTTGAAAACCTTGAGTACAACTTGCTAAGTGTGTCACAAATGTGTGATAAAGGATATTCTTCCTTCTTCACAAAGACAGCATGCAAGATCATATCACCAGAAGGCCAGAAGTTGATAGAGAAGATTATTGAAGATCATACTTTGTTAATAGCCAAAAGATGTGGCAATGTCTATGCAGTGGACATTGAAAAAGACAAAGTACTGAACAACACTGCCTGTTTCTTCTCAAAGGCATCAACTTCAGAAACTGATCTCTGGCACAGGAGACTTGGCCATGTGAACTTTAAAACCATAAATAAAGTCACAAAAATGGGCTTGGTCAGAGGTCTACCCTTAAAAGTATACCAGTGTCAAGAACACTGTGTATCCTGTTTAAAGGGAAAACAGCATAAGTCCTCCTATAAGTCTATTGAAGAATAAAAAAACAACTGCATGTCTTCAACTACTCCATATGGACTTATTTGGGCCTGTAAAAATCATGAGCCTTGGTAAAAAGAAGTACTGCTTAGTCATCATTGATGACTACTCAAGATTTACATGGGTATTCTTCTTATTTTCCAAGGATGAGGCTGCTGAAATCATCGAGTTCTTCATTCTACAAGTAGAGAAGCAATACTCTCTACCTGTCAAAACCATTAGAAGTGATAATGTTGATGCGTTTTGCGACTAAGGATTGGATATATATAATTAACACATGTTAGTGATGGCCGAAGGTGTATTAGATGGGGCGAATGTAGAAAAGAATGGGCGAAGGTAGTTGATAAACGGGCGAAGGAAGACTGATGATGGACGAAGGAAGAATGGACCTGAACAGAAGACACATTCGACCACCTGAAGTGGGCGAATGTGGAAAACACTCACATTCGACCAGAAGAAACGGGCGAATGTGCAGTGCCTATATATAGTTTTTGTGTTTTTGATAATGTAAGAGAGTTGTCATTTGTGTCCAGGTTCAGTTCAGGTTCAGAGGTGTTTTTGAGAGATTATCAGTGTGTTCTAGATTAACATAAACTCATTGTAAATGCTTTTTGAATGAAGTTAATCTATGAAAATGATATTGAAAATGATCTTGATTGTGTCGTGATTTGTGTTTTATCAATTTGTTCAGATCTAGGGTTTCCGCACCTAGTTTTGTGACTTGTATGATCATATAATCCTGTTTTAGCTAAAATCCAACGCTCACAAAGTGGTATCAGAGCATAGAGGATCATACAACAACAAATTTGATAAAATCAGAGCTGATTTGGACATGTTTTTGACATAAAATCATCTGTTTTTACATAAACATTGTTTCTAAGAGTTTTTGATCGATTTAAAGGTGAATTTGTGGTCGAATTCAAGTTTTCCAAGACTTAAAGTTGTTCCAAATCAATTCCGAAACATAACCTGATTGAGATCATTCAAATCCATGAACTTTTGAAAATCTGAGATCAGAATAACCGTTTTTCAAACAATAACCGTTTTTCAAAAATGAGATCTGACTGTTTTGGGCGAACCTGGAACCTGAACTGAGTGTTGTGGTCGAAAGTGATAAAAAGTGGGCGAACCTGAGTTTTGAGTGGACGAACCTGGAATTTTCTTGTTGAATTTCCACATTCGACCGTTTTAGGTTTGGACGAAAGTGGAAAAGTGTTAGGTTGTGTTTACATTCTGATCAAATTCACATTCGGTTATTACTGTTTGGACGAAAGTAGAATCAGAAGGGACGAAAGTGAGAAAATTTGGACAAGAGTGTTTAAGTTTGGACGAACCTAGGATTGTTTGGACGAATATACTGTTTTTCGGGCGAACCTAAGATTTTTGTTGAAAATTTTTCTAAGTGTTGAGATTTTCAGATTGAGATCATGTGGCGTTTTCAAACTACTCCGGGATCAGCAACAACACAACCACAACAGCAGACAATGGACCCATGGACAGTGGCAGCGCAAAAGACGAACACACAGTCTTCACAACCACATAACTACATGACAACAACGAGCACGATGCCTCAAAGTGTAGCACATCCGGCACTACAAACTGATTACTGGGGAGTAGCTGCAGCGGCGGTAAATACTCAAACCACTAATGCTATTTCTACTTTGATTAAGGATTTGTCTACAGGTAGTGGAACTAGGCCACCGAAGCTGATGGATATGCAAGAGTATAATCAGTGGCATACCATGTTCAAGATCCATTTGGAAGGCATGGGAGTTGAAGGAGCTGAGGCATGGAGCATGATTGTTAAAGGATACACAGCACCGATTCTGGAGAATACAGGTGAGATGATTCCTCTGGAGAGCTTGACTGAGGACGAAAAGAAGAAATATGTGGTGGAGAAGAAGGCGTTCTCTCAACTGACACAGGCAATCACAAGTGACCTGTTGCATCAGTTTGGGACATGTACTACATCAAAGCAGCTTTGGGATAAGCTGAAAAGGAAGCATGATGGTAACGAGAAGACCAGGAGTCTGAGAATGGAGGAATTGGTCAAAGAGTTTGAGAATTTTTCTTTTATTAATAATGAAACTTTGAAAGAACTAACTCCGAGATATATGCATTTATTGTCTGAATTGTCTAGTTATGGTGTACAGATTCCAATGACTAAGCAGGTGGATAAGTTTGCAGATGCTTTACCACCACAATGGGATCAGCATGTGGAGGTACTGAGAGAGAAGGATGCTTATCAATTCTGGACCATTTCAGAGTTTATCGAAAAGCTGGAGAACAAAGAGTTGGAGGATAGGAGGAAAGCTAGAAGGTCACAGATTCCTCAGAATCCCAGTTTGTATTTTGGAGGCACTTCAGTTTCAGCTGGTAACTCGAGCTCTGGAAGCGTTGCACCACATGTTGCATGTATTTCTAATGTCATGGAAACATCAAAACCAACCACCAACTACACACCACCACAATACAATTCCTACTCACAACCATCATACACACCACCACAATATAATTCCTACATTTCACTAATCTCTCCAATGCAACAAGCAAGTTTTTACACCGCTAACCAATCACAACAACCAGTAAACCAAGTTACTCAACATAAACAACAACCTGTGGTTTTGGAAACATCTAACTTGGGAAATGTGACTGTGGAGGTTGCTCAGCAACACATTGCATTAGTCTCAGCAATGGTTTCATCCTACAATGGGTTGGTTGCTAGTCAGATTGGGAACAACAACTTAACCAACGAAGACTACGCACAGATAGACAAGGAAGAGATGGAACTCATTGACATTCAATGGGCTTTTGCGAGTATTATGAGAAGAGCAACAGAGTTCATCGAGAAAACTGGAAGGACTGATTTAGCAACTTCTCCCAACACAACCTATGGATTTAACAAGGAGAAGGTTACGTGTTTTAATTGTGGAGAAAAAGGACACTTCAAAAGGGAATGCACCCAGCCACCTAAACAAGGTAATCGAAACCCTTTCAATGCAAACTACCAGAATCGTCAACAAAACCAAGTTTCTTACCAAAATAACAACAACTACCAAAACCGAAACTTTAACAACCAAAACAGACAACCAAACACTCAACACCAGATTCAAAACCAATCTCCTAATCACACAAACCGAACAGTTGTACCTATTACTACACCTAATGAGACTCAACAGAATGCGAGTCAGAACCAAGCTTTGGTGACTCAACAGGATGAGAGGTTTGACTGGTCGGGTATGCAAATAGGAGTTGAGGAAGTGACTACTGGTGGGAATGTGGCATGTGTTGCTTATCAGGTTGATATGGAAGATTCAGTGGCAGTTGATGAGAAGAAAGAAACTGAGGAGAGTGAAAGTGATGATTCTGAGACTGAGATGGAGGTGGAAAATGAACCTGTTGAGGTTAAGGCTGTGGAAAAGAGTTCTGGAATGGTGATTGACTCAGTTTCTGATGTTCCCGAAGAGTGTAGATCAGTTTATTCAGATTCTGAGAGCGAATCAGACACAGAAGCAAGTGTTGATTCTTTAGATGATGATATTGATCAGTTGCTGGCAGAAGCTGACTTTTTGATGACGAGGAAGTCGTGCATAGCTGATGATGCTTTCACCAAGATCGACTATTCCAAGTTTTTCACTGGAAAGGAAGCTCATTTTGCGTTGATGGCCATGACTGAACCGCCAAAACCTGTAAGTTCTGAATCTAGCACTGATGTTATGAGTGATAAATATTGTGGAACATGTGATAGATTGACTGAGGAGAATAAACAACTCCGAATTTCACGAGATAGTGCTATCTTGAACTGTCAATCTACTCGCAAAGAGTTGAATGCTTTTAACAAAGTATTAGATGGCTATAAAAAGGACATTTCCGACTTGAAAAATACTTTATCATTGAAACAATTGGCCATAAACAACTATATCAATGAAATTGAAAACACCAAGTTGGAAATGGCAGCCATAAAATGCTTTGCTGAAAAGGTGAACAAAAAGCTGGAAAGTTATAAGAATGTTGCTTATGTGGTAGATCATATCATTGATGATAACACCACCAATTACAAGTCTGTACCATCTCCGGTTCTTTTTGAAAACCATAACTATCACCAAGTTATACCGGAGAGTTCGGTAAAATCAGACTCATCATCAGAAATGGAATCTAATACCTCGAGTATTGGTGATCCATATTCCGATGTGAGACCGATTTTGGGCTTGAACAATGAGGGTGTTTATGCTGAGAGTGATAATTCAGACTCAGAAAATGATGATACTGGTAGTGATCAATCTGTTAATGAATGTGAAATTCCAAAAGAAAATCACATCATTACCACTGAACCAGTGTCACCATCTGATCATGTTCATCCGATGGCTAACGCTAATCGTGATAAAAAGTCTGAAAAGATTGAGGTTAAGAAAGATAATGATGTTAAGAATGAGGTCAAAAAGAATGAGCTGAATGAACAAAGTGACAAACCTGTAAAGGTGTTTTATCGGATGGAAGGATCCGATAAAATCATTTCTGATGAGGAATTTCCGATCAAAAATATTAACTATTCTAAACTTGATAAAATCTGGCAAGAAAGCACAATATGGTTTCCAAAACATGAGAGAACCAATGAAATTCCACCAGAAATCTTAAAGAAATTGTTTTCAGAAGTTCCTCAAGAACCAAAAATCCATGTCACTGAGTTCATTCGACCAAATGATAAAGCAAATGGTTTTCATGAGCCTTCTTACTCGAAAGGACCACTTCCTGAGAGTTTAAGAAATCAACAGTATAATGATCAATTTCCTGTTAGATCATTTGCTTCACCAAATGCTCATTATGTGTTTGAGGAATATAGAAAATGCTTTAAATGTGGAGAACGTGGGCATTTACTTGCTCAGTGTCCATATGTAAGGCACAAAAGACATGAAGTTGAGGTTAGGAATTCCATGAGAAAGCCGATTGATCATTATGTTCCACCACATAGACGGGCTGTTCCTCAACAACAACAATTTTATAATCAAAACAATTTTCAAATGAGGAACAACCGTCCATTTCAATATGATCGAAGGAATCGGATTGCAATGGAACAATCTTGGAGAAAACCTGTGGTGAACACAACAGCTGATAGACAAAAGGTTCCACAAAAACCAATTGTCAAGTCAAATGTTGGACCTAAGTCTGTTAATTCAGATAAGGTTGCTAAGAAAGTTACTTTTAGTAACAATGTTCAGAAACCAATTGAGAAACCAAAATCTCAAATTCGTATTCTCAAAAGGTCTGAACAATCTTGGACACCTAATGGTACTTCAGGAGCTTCTACTTCAAAGGTGAGTGAGAAAAATGAAACTGTTTTGAACAATCAGAAAAAGATTGATCCAAAACAGAAAGTTGTTGAAAAAGTTGTTGAGGATGTTTCTTTGAAATCAAATGTTCAAAGGCCCAAGACTCAGGCTTGGGTCCCCCGAAAGAACTAAATGTTTAATTTTTGTGTGCAGGGAGCTTCAGTTGGCCCTATTAGCAGTCTCTGGATTGTTGATAGTGGAGCTTCAGGCCACATGACGGGGGATTTGGCATTATTGTTTGATGTGAAAAATATTAATGGAGGATATGTCGCGTTCGCGGGTAATAAAGGAGGATATATTACGATGGAAGGAAGCGTGAGTAATGGGATTGTGACTTTCGAGCGGATTTCTTATGTCAAGCAGATAGACTATAATCTGTTGAGTGTCAGTCAAATATGCGATAAACAATTTTCTGTGCATTTTGATGACAAATCCTGCTATATTCTCAAACCGGGCTTCAAAATTCCAAAGGAGTGGGTTATGTTGATGGCACCTCGAGTCAACAATCTTTATATTCTTGATATGTCCAAGGCGATGACATCACAGGGGCAGATAACATGCTTTCTATCCAAGGCGACCGAAAAAGAATCGATAATGTGGCACCGCAGAATGGGGCACATTCATCTGAGGAAAATGAATCAGTTAGTGAGAAATGGACTTGTCGATGGAGTAAACGTGAAACATTTCCATCTTAACGACAAGTGTGTGAGCTGCATGAAAGGAAAACAACACAAACAATCCCATAAAGTGAAGAAAGTTAACTCTGTTGAGATGCCGCTTGAGCGATTGCACATGGACCTTTTTGGACCAGTTAAGCGCAAAAGTCATCTTGGAGAGCTTTATTGTTTAGTTGTCACTGATGACTATTCACGATTCTCATGGGTGATGTGTTTGAAGAACAAAAGCGACACCTTTACCAACTTACAAGTTCTGTTCACTCGACTGGAGAATATCTACAATTTGAAGATCAAAAGGATCAGGAGTGACAACGGGACGGAGTTCAAAAATGCAAAGATGGATGAACTTTGTGAAAGCAAAGGGATTCATCATGAATATTCGGCTCCGTATACCCCGCAACAGAACGGTGTTGCTGAAAGAAAGAATAGGACTCTGATTGAGGCTGCTAGAACAATGCTTGCTGACTCAAATCTTCCAGTAATGTTCTGGAATGAGGCGATTTATGCAGCAAATTATACATTAAATCGGGTTCTAACAGTGAAGAAGTTTGGAAAAACATCTTATGAACTGTTACACCGACGAAAGCCCAATTTAGAGTATCTAGAACCATTTGGGGCGCCATGCACGATGTTGAATCCAAGCGAGAAGTTTAGTCCTAAAGCTGAGGAGGGATATTTTGTTGGATATGCAACCCCGCTCAAACGGGTATTCAACAAGAGAACTCGTCAAGTGGAGGATTGGGCTAACGTGGAAGTTCAACGATACACTCAAAATTTGCAAGGCACGGGCCCTGATTGGATGTTTGATTACAAAGATTTCTTTGAATCATTCAACCTAGATAGCCTGGTTGAAGAAGCTGTTATCAGATTACTTTACGAGTGTGAAAACGCGGCAACTTCACCGTTGATGCGTCCAATCACCGTAAACCCCCCACCAGCTTCTAATGATACCAGTGCTCCTACTCAAGAAGAAGAAATGTTTCAAGAAGCTTCAACTTCATTAGACACTTCAGAATCTGAAGATGAACAATTTGAAGAAGCCGTTCTTGAACATGCAGAAGACTTAGAAGAGCAAACTGTGAACCCAACTCCAAATCCAGATGTTGCTTCATCATCTAACACGGGTCATGATCAGGATGCTGTAGAGAACTTGACTGCTCAGACGGGAGTGATTGTACCTGTTAATCCGGAATCTCGGATTCATCGTATTCACCCGCTGGAGCAAGTAATCGGTGATCCTGGAAGTGGAGTGATGACCAGAGGGCAGCTAAAAAGCGTTAATTCGCCAGAGAGTTTTGGTGCTTTAGCATTGTATGCCAAAATTCAGAAATCTGGTAGTCAAAATGATTGGTCGTTTGCATGTTATGTGTCGCAGGTAGAGCCAAGGACATACAAAGACGCTTTGAATGAAGATGCCTGGGTTGAGGCAATGCAGGAGGAGTTATTGCAATTCCAGAAATTGGGAGTCTGGACGCTAACAGATTTGCCACCGGGAAGAAAGAAAATAGGCACTAAGTGGGTGTTTAAGTGCAAAAAGGATGATCGTGGAGTTATTGTACGGAACAAAGCCAGATTGGTTGTGCAGGGTTTCCATCAAATCGAAGGAATTGATTACAACGAAATCTATGCACCAGTAGCACGAATTGAAGCTATTCGGATGTTCCTTGCGTTTGCTTCGTATAAGAAATTCAAAGTCTATCAAATGGACGTCAAGAGCGCATTTTTGTACGGTAAAGTCAAGGAGGAGGTTTATGTCGGGCAGCCACCAGGCTTTGAGGACCCAATCCACCGGGACAAGGTCTACGTGCTAAACAAAGCTTTATATGGTCTGCACCAGGCTCCAAGACAGTGGTACGAGGAGCTAAGTACATACCTCATCTCCAAAGGATTCAAGCGCGGCCTCGATGATTGCACCCTCTTTACGAAGAAGACGGGAGATGACTTGCTTCTAGTACAGATTTACGTTGATGATATTATATTTGGTTCAACTAACGAACTTTTGTGCAGGGAATTTGAAACTGTTATGCAGGAGAAGTTCGAAATGAGCGCTATGGGGGAGATGGAGTTTTTCCTCGGCTTACAGGTGGATCAAAGACCCGACGGGATCTTCATTCACCAGACGAAATATGTAGCCGACATCTTGAGCCGATTCCAGATGGAGGACTCTAAGCCGATGGATACCCCGATTCAACCCAATCACGGGATTGGAGTGGACGCTAAGGGGGAGCTGACAGACCCATTTACATACAGAGCAATCATCGGATCTCTGATGTATTTGACAACGTCTCGACCAGATATTATGTATGCAACGTGTCTCTGTGCTCGCTACCAATCGAAGCCGAAACAAAGTCATCTGACGGCGGTCAAGCGTATCCTTCGATATCTGAAGGGTTGTCCATCAAAAGGACTTTGGTACCCTAATGATGATGATTTTGATTTTATTGCTTTTAGTGATGCAGATTGGGGTGGCTGTGACAAAGACAGCAAATCAACAACAGCCGGTTGCCAGTTTTTAGGGAGCAGGTTAATTACCTGGCAATGCAAGAAACAGACTTCTGTCGCACTGTCTACATGTGAAGCCGAGTACATTTCAGCCTCGAGTTGCTGTTCGCAAGTGCTCTGGATCCAACAACAGATGGTCGATTACGGTTTGCAGTTTCTTAAAACCCCTATACACTGTGACAACGAAGCCGCAATTGCTTTAACTAAAAATACTGAAAATCATTCTAAAGCGAAACATATCCGGATTAAATATCATTTTATCCGTGATTGTTACGCTAAGGAATTGATTGACATGGTCAAAATCCATACTGACTACCAACGTGCAGATTTATTTACAAAAGCTTTTGACAGATCCCGCTTTGAATATCTTTTGAAAGTAAACAATATAAAGGAAAAACAGGACTAATCGGCTCCTCGGTTTATCATTTTTACTTTTTAGTTTAGTTTTAAATTTTTGCTAATTGGGAATTTCTCTTTGCTAATTGGGAATTTCTCTTTACTATCATAATCCTCAAAGAAGTTGATGCTTTCGAGGGGGTTGTTTAATCCTCAAAGAAGTTGATGCTTTCAAGTGGATTGTTTCTTTCAAATTTTTGTATTGTTTTTCAGAAAAATTAAAAACCCAAAAATATGTTCTTTATTTTAGGGGGAGTCATTTTATCAGAAAAACCAAAAACATTGAAAAAAAAAATTTCAAAATACCTAAAAATTAGAAAAACCCAAAATGATTTCCTGGATAAAAAGAGGAAATGATAGTACATCAGTGGGGATCTGAAACAGGCTAAATAATTGTATAGTTTAATGAGACGTATGTTGATTACGTGTGATATGCTGATAGGCTTCGTAGACTATATATCGCGTGCATTAGTGATACAAACATAACAAACTACGCGTTTGTGGCTGAACACCTCATGGACATATGGTCTTAGTACCGTAATTTCGTTTGACAGGGTGTTTGTACAAACCTCGGAGGTTTAGGGTCGTTATGTTATTAGTTGTCTGGGGATAGCCTATCTGATCTTCTGCTGTAAGTCATTACGGACCTAGATCAGACAGGATGTCTTTATAAAAGAGCTTTATGCCAAATCCTAAAGTTACCGAATTGAGGAACTTTCCATGTTATATGATGATCAAAGATTATCTATAATATCGTATTGATCATTGATGCAAATCATGATTAATATCAGTCCTCAACCTGGTATGGTGCATATGTTACTTTGCTGCATTAATTTGCTGACCTGTATACCTCTATGCATTATATCTTGTACAATTACAGACGACGAAAGCATAATCACGCTTTACAATGAGTCTTTGTGCAAGTTACTTCTTGATACGGGAGTATGTCGTGTGTGTGGGAACCACAATGTGTTAGTCTAATACATCTAATTCGTATCATTTTAAAGCATTGCGTAATTGTCTGCATGTGAGCTTATGTGGACAACAATATCAGCAATTGCCGTGTCACATATTGTTTCTAATGATAATATTGAAACAGATCAACGCTGTGTTCAGATTTCTCAGAAAACTGATATGATCCTCTTACCGGAAATCACAAAAAGTTTACTGCTTTCATTTACTTTGATGCATTTTACTTTGTCGCATTTTACTTTTATTGTCAAAAAGATACAAAATCCAAAAAGATTTTAGGTGTGTTTTGATAAAAATTTCAGAAAATCCAAAAGATTTGCATTTCTGCTTTATTTTTGATATCCGGGGATGCTTGATGGTCAATTTCTGAGATTTGATAACACCATCTGGACTTTGTAACATTCAAAAAGTGAAAATTTGAGTTTTGGAAGTTTAACGGATTGAAAAATGTTGAACGGGATTCGAATTCGTGATTTGGCGAAATTTTCAGATTTTTCCATTTCACATTCGCCCCTTAAAATGGGTCGAATGTGGAAAAATCATCATGTTCGACCGTTTTGTTTCTGGGCGAATGTGGATTTTTCACTTTCGGGTGAACATTCCACTTCCGGGTAAAATTTCACCTTCGGGTCTTTAATTAGGGGCGAAGGTGGAGCAGTTTCACATTCGTGCCATTCACTTGGGGCGAATGTGGACTTAACCCACATTCGTCCACTACAAACGGGCGAACGTGGATCCTTATATAAAGGCCTTTCAGGTTCGATCCCCTCATTCAAAAATTTTTCAAAATTTAAATCATTACCAGACCTTGTTGCTCGTGACTTTTATGATCCATTGATTTGTTCCCTCGTCATTTCTGATCATTTTAAGACTAACTTTGCAGGTAATGGACAACGTTTCAGATCAGAATTGATTGTTTTAAGAACAGGACCTAGGGTTTCAATTTTAGGGATTGTTGATGATTATTGATGCTTGTTCTTGATTGCCGATCAGTTCTCATAGGTTTTAGGGGGAGAATGTAGAAGGAATTAGGATAATAACACATTTAGATGTTAGTTTGATCAATTGAACTCGTTTGAACCCTAATTCCACTTTAAAACCTATGAAAACTGATTAATTGTCAAAATTGGTAATGAACGAGTGTTAGTCGGACTTGTTAGCACACATTAGAATCAAAATCACAGGTTAAAACCAACAATGGCAAAAATTTAAATTTTGGGGGAAATTTGTTTCACATTCGGGTGTGATAAACGGACGAAAGTGGAACTAGTTGGGCGAATGTACAACAAAAATGGACGAATGTGATTTTTAATCAGAAATTTTTCATATTCGACCAAAATTTTCACATTCGACCACATATTCTCACATTCGGCCAGTTTAAAACGGCCGAATGTGCAGATTATTCAGACCAGAATTTTTATAATTTTGTCGTTTTTGTATTTTGACGAGTTTCTTTGATTTTTATGTGCAGATGGCTGATCAACCCGAGAACATTGAGACACCAGCAGTCAATGTGGAAACTCCAGCTGAGATTACACCAGTGCCAGAAGCTGAAACGACTGTTCCGAGCAGTTGGCCGTTTGAAAGATCGCACAACTGTTGCACCTATCTAGGAGATGTTGAGAAAAACACGGAGTTTACCGGGATTATAGCATTTCTGAAGAGGAGCAGGATTGTTCATGCCTTAGCTACACCAACCATCATATATAAAGACATCATTGAAGATTTTTACCAGAATGCGAAATATGACTACTGGGAGAATCAGACGATCATCAAGAGCAAGATTCAGGAGATGGATATGTTCTTGACTGAAGCTGATATTCGGGAAGCTTTACAGATTAAGTTTGAAGATAGTGAAGATCCCAGGGAGTTATCATGGACAGAAGAGAAGGCGTGTTTCTTACGTATGAAATACAAAGGTCCAATCACTGACGGATCTATGTATAAGGGGAAACTGGGAGTGCAGTACAAGTATTTTGCACATGTTCTTATTCATGTCTTTGGATGTGTGAGTGGTGGTTATGACGTCATGAGAAGGAGTTTGAGTTCATTAATGGTTGCGTTGACACTCAACAAACCATTTAATGTTTCTGGGATGATTCTTGATCATATGCTGGAGATGCTGAAGGGAATGAAGAATAAGAAGTTTATGTTGTATCCTAGATTTCTGATGATGATCTTTGACTACAAGTATCCTATGCTGAAAAAGGATCCGACTATGATCCTAGGTCAAGATCATATGAATATTAGAACCTTGATGAGGATGAAGGGTTACAAAGGTGTGCCTGATAGTGAGAAGCCACCTAACAGGAGATTATTTGGCGCTTTGGCTCGTCCGGATTACACTGATCCTGGCAAGAACAAAGCAAGACATGATGATAGTGACTCTGACAACGATGATCCCTTAGTGTATGTTGATTCAAGCACTAAGCGGAAACGGCAAGTAGTCAATCCTGGAGCCAAAGGGAAGGGCAAGGGAAAGGCTGTGGATCAGGGAAGCTCTAAGCAACAAGTGGCTAGAAAGAAATCGACGGCAAAGAAAGGATCGGGTTTGGTGGATGAAGAGTCTGTAGATTCAGAAGAGACTGAGGTTGATGAGCAGTGGGATTCTGATGATGAGAATGTGAGGACCACCAAACGTAAGGCCACTATGGTTGGTGAGTCTGAATCCTTAAACCAGTCGATAGAAGAAGCTGAAAGAAGAAAGAAATCAGTTGAGGATGAAGGTCTAGGTGTTGACCTAGCTGAATTGAGTGTTGGAGAAACTGTAGTGGTGAATTTGCCCAGAAAAACAAAGAAGCAAAAGACTATGGCCAAGAAATCAAGTGTAAAAGAACTGAGAGAGAAAGAGTTGGCTCAGTTATTGAAGGGAAAGAGATTACCTGATGCTGGTACACCATCTAAGCTATCTTCACCAGTTGCCAAGAAGCAGAAGAAAGCAAAAGAGGCAGAAACTTTACCAATCGATCAATTCAATATCGATATGGATAAAGTGCTCGATATGTTTAGAAAGCCTCAGAAGGAGAAAGTTGTTGAAGTTGAGCCATCCAGATCTAAATCAAAGAAAGTGACTGTGGATGACGATGTTATGAAGCAAGTGAATAAGAAGATGGAAGACATGATGAAGATGTTGGTTGCTCAACAGGCTGAGATTGCTAAGTTCAAACAGAATGAGGAGAAAATGCTCCAGATTGTGGTTGCTTCGAAATCTAATCAGGATGATATAAATGATAAGATTAAAATGATTGAAGCAAAGAATGAGAAGCTTGAAAGAAAATGTGAAAGAAATAAGAGCAAAATCAAATTGATTAAGGCTGATAACAAAGAACTAAAGAAGGAAAACAAACGCCTTTGTAATTTGATTGAAGATCTTTATAGAAGGGCACCCCAGTTGAAAGAGGGTGAAGAAGATGAAGAAGAAGATGAACAGAAAGTTGATTATGAGTATTCTGAATCTGAGAAAGAAGATGATGATGATGAGGATGATGATGGATCGGATAAAAGTGATGATGACAATGATGATGATGATGACAATAATGATGATGATGATGGTGCTGAAGGTACTGGGAAAAAGCAAGGTGATGAGTTTAGCAGTGGAAGTGATCATGATGGAGGAGATGATACTTCTAGATTTAGTTATGAGAAGAGAACACCGAAGAAGAAAGATACTGGAGAATCGAGTTCCAAGAAGAAAGGTGAGAATGTTGATTCGGATGAAAGTATTTTCTGGAACGAAAAGGTGAGATCTTTGTCTGAGGATGCTAAACAGCTGTATAAGAATATGTTGGAAAAGAGAGAGTGGACCATTGAGTTCACAGGATGCTTCGCTGAAATATTCCAGACTGATGATTTAAGATATGAGTTGGAATATGAAGATCCAGATCTTGAAGAAGGGGAATTACCTGCATCTGTGGCGAAAGTAATACTAGATGGTCTTGCACAGAGGGTAGGGAAAACGTTTGAGGAGTTTATGATGGATGAATCGATTCCTGATATTCCTGAAAAGGATATGGGAAGTCATTCAGATGATGTACAGACTCCAGAGAACAATGAAGTAGAAGTAGAAGATATAACTCATGAAGAGTTTCCCCAATATTTCAGACAAGATGATGAGAATGAAGTATTTCCTGACTTCACTGAGATACCAAATAAGTCAGCGAAACAGAAAGCAAAGAAAAGGAGTGAAGAGTTTGTTGAGAAGGTATTTGGTACTGAAAAGAAAGATTCTTCTAACCAGTCTGATGAGTTGAAGAATTATATGAAGAAATTGAAGGAAATGGATGAGAACCGACCAAAGCCTGAAGCTCAAGGTAACTTTTATCGATTTCATAATGCCAAGTTCAAAGGCAGAGCTCTCGGGTGGACTTACTTAGGCAGGCTGAAGTGTATTGCTGCAAAATGGGAAACCGGAATTCTGTACTTCAACAGATCTGTGACTTGCTTACTCTACCGTACTGGGCGGTGAGAGACTTATGCAGATTCCCAATGTCAGGTGCCGAGGTAAATGGATCACATGTCGGTTGGTGTGCTGATAAATTGGTTTGGGAAAGTCGCACGAGATGGAACAGATTCAAGCCTCAATATCCCAGAAGAAAAGTGCATAGGGATATTGATCCACAAACCAATATGAAGCGTGTTACTTTGATTTATAAAGCACCTAATGTGATGAGAAAGATACCGTTGATGCCAATGCCACAGCATTTTAGTGCTGATTTCATCTTTTGGTATTACGATTGGAGAAAGGCAGAAGCGGTGATCGTGTTGAGAGATGGAAAGGATAAATACAAGCATGTTCATGTATTTGATCCTATGTGGTTGATTAATTGCACATTCGAAGACATCATCATGTTATTCTACAATCCGATCTACTATGAACCTAATGACTTTGCTCAAGCGAGAAAGTATACGCAAGTTGTTGGAGTTTGTTTTGCGTATGATATAAATGCAGGAAGCAACTTGGAGGGTAAACTTGGCAAGACTATGAAGATGGCCAATGTGTCTAAGCCTGTGAAGAAAACATTTGAGCCGCCAATGACTACTGAGCAGAAGAAGCAGCTAAGAATCAAGTTGATGAACAAGACGATGGACCAACAGAGAAAACTATCCAATCAATAGTCGAGGGGGAGTTTGTTGATGCGTTTTGCGACTAAGGATTGGATATATATAATTAACACATGTTAGTGATGGCCGAAGGTGTATTAGATGGGGCGAATGTAGAAAAGAATGGGCGAAGGTAGTTGATAAACGGGCGAAGGAAGACTGATGATGGACGAAGGAAGAATGGACCTGAACAGAAGACACATTCGACCACCTGAAGTGGGCGAATGTGGAAAACACTCACATTCGACCAGAAGAAACGGGCGAATGTGCAGTGCCTATATATAGTTTTTGTGTTTTTGATAATGTAAGAGAGTTGTCATTTGTGTCCAGGTTCAGTTCAGGTTCAGAGGTGTTTTTGAGAGATTATCAGTGTGTTCTAGATTAACATAAACTCATTGTAAATGCTTTTTGAATGAAGTTAATCTATGAAAATGATATTGAAAATGATCTTGATTGTGTCGTGATTTGTGTTTTATCAATTTGTTCAGATCTAGGGTTTCCGCACCTAGTTTTGTGACTTGTATGATCATATAATCCTGTTTTAGCTAAAATCCAACGCTCACAGATAATGGGACAGAGTTCAGGAACAAAACTCTAGATGAATTCTGTTTGTCTAAAGGGATTATTAGACAATTCAGTGTTCCCAGAACTCCTGAACAAAATGGTGTGGTAGAAAGGAAGAACAGAACTTTAATAGAAGGAGCAAGAACAATGTTAGCTGACTCTGGCCTACCATTATACTTTTGGGCAGAAGCAGTTAACACATCATGTTATGTTCAAAATAGAGTTCTTATTGTCAAGAGACATTCAAAGACTGCCTATGAAGTTCTTCATGGCATGAAGCCCCTTATCTCCTTTTTCAGGGCTTTTGGGTGTCAATGTTTCATCTTGAACATTAAGGAATCTATTTCAAAGTTTGCTGCCAAAGTTGACTCAGGTTACTTTCTTGGTTATTCTTCAACTAGAAAAGCCTACAAGGTTTTTAACTCAAGAACCAGGATAGTAGAAGAAACACTAAATGTCAAGTTCAATGAGTCAAAACACACTCTCATTCCAGCACATCCTGCTGAACTTTTTGACCTTGACAGCTTCCATTTTGGACCTGAAAAGACTGTCACTTCATCCAAACCTACTTATTATGGTGATCAAAGGTTTGATGATGAGGATCCAGCACCATGGACTCCTCAAACAGTCATTAATTCAACTTCAAAACCATCAGAAGTTTCACAAACTTCTGATTCAACAAATACTGAGGAACAAACTCAAACATCTGCTTCAGCACCTGCAACTACTGAAGACACTGAAACTGCTGAACCAGATATAATAGACCTCAGTAGTTTGTTTGAAGAACATGAGCCTCCAACACCTGCCAGTGGTTTACAACAACTGATCGAACACAAAGACCATCCACTTGATCAAATCATGGGTGATATTGCATCAGGTGTTCTTACAAGAAACCAGCTTTCCAACTTTTGTCTCTTCTCAGCATTTATTTCAAAGTTGGAACCAAAGAAGTACTAGGAAGCCCTCAAAGACAACAATTGGGTGCAGGCAATGCAAGATGAATTGCTTCAATTCAACAAGCAACAGGTTTGGGAAATTTGTCCCTTACCACCAAACAAGCAACCAATTGGCACAAGATGGGTTTTCAGGAACAAACAAGATGAAGCTGGTATTATAATAAAGAACAAGGCAAGACTGGTAGTACAAGGTTACTCTCAAGAAGAAGGAATTGACTATGATGAAACCTTTGCTCCAGTTGCAAGGCTTGAAGCCATCAGGTTATTTCTGGCCTAGGCCATTTCCAACAAAATAAAAGTTTATCAAATGGATGTTAAGAGTGCATTTTTGTATGGAAAGATAAAAGAGGAAGTGTATGTTTGTCAGCCACCTGGGTTTGAGGATCCTTCTCATCCTGAGTGGGTGTACAAACTAGACAAAGCTCTTTATGGGCTCAAACAGGCTCCAAGAGCTTGGTATGACACACATTCAACCTTTTTACTCAAAAATAACTTTACAAGAGGTGCCATTGATAAAACTCTTTTCATAAAACATGTTGGAAATCATGTCTTACTTGTTCAAATATATGTTGATGATATCATTTTTGGTTCAACAAACACAAAATTGTGTGATGAATTTAAGAAACTCATGCAATCAAAATTTGAGATGAGTACAATGGGAGAACTGCAGTACTTTCTAGGACTGCAGATTAAACAACAATCAAATGGAACTTTTATACATCAATCAAAATATGTTAAAGAATTATTAAACAAATTTTCTTTACAAGACTGTAAATCATGTTCCACTCCCATGACACCAACCACACAAGTTGAACCAGATGATCAAGGAAAACAGGTTGATCAAACCATGTATAGATGTATGATAGGTTCCCTTTTATATCTAACTGCTTCTAGACCAGATATTATGTTTTCCACATGTGTCTGTGCTAGATATCAATCAGCTCCTAGGGAATCACACCTCATAGCAGTCAAAAGAATCTTCAGATATCTGAAAGGAACTCCAACTCTTGGAATTTGGTATCCTGCTTCAAGCAATACTAAGTTATCTGCTTTTTCAGATAATGACTATGCAGGGTGTAAAATGTCAAGAAAATCAACATCTGGTGGTTGTCAATTCTTGGGAAACTGTCTAGTGTCCTGGCAATCAAAGAAACAAACATCTGTTGCAACTTCAACTGCTGAAGCTGAATACATTGCAGCTGCAAGTTGTACATCACAGATACAATGGCTCTAATATCAACTTCTTGATTATGGAATCAAAGAGACCAAGACACCATTGCTTGTAGACAGCAAATCTGCCATTAGTATCATTCAATATTATGTTCAGTTTTCAAAGACTAAACACATTGAAATCAGGTATCATTTCATAAGAGATTGCTATGAAAAGGGCAAGATTGAAGTGAAACATGTAGCAACAGCTAATCAAATAGCTGACATATTCACTAAACCCCTTGACACATCAACATTTCAGAAGTTAGTATCCATGCTAGGGATGCTAAATTTGTAAGTGTTTCTCTTTACTTTTCTGCACAAACTTTTTATTTTTCACTTACATCTGTTTTCAAAAATTGAAAAACTTCTGAAAAACAAACAAGAGAGAAACTACTGATGAACAAAACATCAGTATGGGGATATTTTCTGAAAAGTGATTAACTTCTGATAAAACAACCTTCAGAAGTTATGAATAAAGTATTTATAAAATATTTCTCATCAGCTGTTCAAAACTACTGAAGAGAAAGTGGGAACTACTGATGAAAATAATTCTTCATCAGCAGTTTAGTCAAAAAGGGCAAATCAGACTTTTCCCACATCAGAAGTTTGACCTAGGCAGTTTAAAACTTCTGATAAAGAGGTTTTGACCTAGGCGGTTTAAAACTTCTGATAAAGAAGTTCTAGGCGATTAAAAACTTCTGATACATATCTTTTTCAACACTTATCCATTCAAAACAAAAATTCCCTCCTTCTCTCTCAAGAAAGCTCTCAAACCCTGAACCTGCAAAAACATTGTTCGATTCATACACACACAAACCACATGGCTTTAGTTCTTAAACAGGGACACAATCTTAGAGCCTACTTAGAAAAACAAGAAGGCTGGTCCCAATACGATGACATCATTGATCTAGTCGTCAAATCCCAATATTTCACCGCTCTCACAATAGACCCACCAATACATCCTGAAACTCTCAATGAGTTCTGGGCTAACGCTGAGACAGTGATGGTGGATGATGAGGTTATCTCTCTCAACTCAACAATCAAAGGGAGACAAATGGCCATCACACCGGCCACACTTGCAAACAGACTGGGGTTGAATGATGTGAATGCCCCTGAAAAGTTTGAAAACTCTGCAATCCACCTAACCATGACTGAATGTGGTTATCAAGGTACTCTCTCACAAGCTACCATCTTTAAAAAGTATTTTGAACCAAAATACAAACTTTTGTTTCATTATATAATTATGTGTTTGAGTCCTAAAACAGGGTCTTATGACCAGATGCCCTCAACCTTTCAACCAATTTTTCATTCCATAGTGAATGAAACAAATTTCAGGGCATCAAAACTTTTCTTTAATGAGTTAGTGTTACATCATAATAACACTAAAAAGAAGTTTTTGTTAAACCCAAGGTTCATTATGCAATGCATAATCAAAGAACTGGGTGATGAGGTGCTTGTGGGTAAAACTGAAATTTTGAAACCCTTAACCTCACAAGCATACTCAAGGCACAACAAACAGGCTGCCTGGCCAGAAGATGACCAAGGGGAACCAGAACCAGTCCCCATGGAACCCTCATCTTCCAAACTTACACCCCCAAAGGCCAAGAAACCCAAGGTACAAAAACAAAAACCCACCAAACCTAAAAGAAAAGTTGTTCAGGAGGTTGGGATGCCTGAACAACCTATTGTGCAATCTGCACTTCTTAAAGATGTGACTGAAACATCCTCTCAGTCTCATCCATCTCAAACCCCACCAAGAGCACCAATCACAATTATTTTCAAAAGAAAAAGACTTAAGAAAACCATTCCAATTGAGGCTTCTTTTGAAACTGCTGAACCCATTGACCAAACTACTGAACCAGCACCCCAACTTTCTGAACCAGATTTTGAAATAGCCAAACTTCTCTCTGGGCTAAAAGAGAAAGTCCCATCCACACATGTCAGTCCCCAACAACCACATCAAACAGGGGACATAACTTCAAAATTTGACATGGTTGTGGACACTCAAAGCCCTAACCAAAGAGATGAGGATAAACCAGGGTCTCTAAGCCCAAACTTAGAAACTCTTGGTACTTTTGAGGCTGCTACTACTCATTTACCACCCAGTGGTGGACCTGAGGATAGAAGTAACATAGCTAAGACCTCAACTGTGGCAACTACTGATGAAGGCTTAATGCCTGAGGTAGGAAATCCTCTGAACCAAGAAAAAGAGGTACATGAGACAACTGAGTTGGGCTCAGCTCATGATGTAACTGATACAGTCCTCATTGAGGATGTAATCAGGGATACAAATGATTCCATTGACTTGGATGATGTTTCAAAACACCAAACTACTGAATTAACGGCTACAAGTGAAGGTCCTGCACCTGGTGTATCTATGCTCAAGAAGCTAGTCACACCAGCTCAGGTTAAAGTCCACTTAATCCCTGATTCCCCTAAAGTGGCATCTTCTGTACAACAAGAAGATCAACCAAAAACACACCCCTCACTACAAATGCCTACCCAATTCCCTGGGCAAACAAGCATAGACATGAACCAGCTATGCAGCCCAGATGGTCCCTTATACCACATGATGAACACCCTCATCAAGAATCACTTCCAAACATACACAGCTAACTTGGAGCTGTCCATGAAGAACCAACTTGGGGTGATACAGACAAAGATGAATGATCTGTCCAACAAGATTGACTTCAACAGCAAACAGATTGCTAATCTTACAGGTCAGTTCTCCCAAGCTTCAACTTCAAAAACTGATGAAGCCAAAAAGGGGGAGAAAATTAAGGAACCTATGGATTCACTTGAAGCCAAGAGAAAGGCAAGAGTGGCTATCCTAGAAAGAGATCAAAGAGATCAAGCCAGAAAAGAAAAACTGGCCCAACAATTTGGTGTCTCTATTCAAGGAGTAGAAGATGCTGAAAAATCTGATAAATCCCAAGGGCACAATGAAGAAACCTCTGATGGACAAACTTCTGATGAAGAATCAGAAAGTACTGAAGACAATCCTTCAGTAGTTGACAAACCTTCAGTTGTTGTCAACCCATCAGAAGTTAACACTTCCAAAACTCAAACTGCTGAACAAGAGCCTTCCAGATCAACTGAACATACTCAACCAACTCCTGTTCCTCCTAGGCCTATTACCACTATGACTGTACTAAACCCTTCTCCAATCTCTTAATCAGCAGAACTTCTTGAGAAGAGTTTAGTGGCAGCCCAAAAGAAGGCCGGAGAAGATCAGATTTGGAAAAATCTGGAAGAAAGGGATGACTTAGACTTAAGCCTGGATGAAAAGCTACAGGCTTATGAAGCTGAACTTCAAAGGCAGGCTAGCCTAGACAAGATTGCTGAGGAAGATAAAAGACATCAACTGATGTCTTACATTACTAAGAACATCAAGATCAAAGCCCACACATTAAAGAGACTCTCCATGGAAGAGCTGACAAGAAGAGCTCAACTTATTGCAGACAAACTTGCAACAAGTAAAGATACAAAAGCCAAGAGAGCTCAGATGATAGAAGAGTTAGTAGCAAATGGTTATGGTTCAAAAGCCTCTGTGTCCAAATGGAAAGAAGAAAGATTAGTGGACACTTATAGAAAATATAAGGCTGCAAGGGCTGCAAATCCAGAGAAGTTTCAAACTGCTGAAGTACCAACTTCAGTAGTTAGAACTTCTGGTGTTCAAAGAAGACCAACTACCCAGAAGAAGAAATCAAAGGAGAATGTGAAGACTGATTTCAAAATGGTACTACTAGAAGGTAGTACAGTAGTCCATTCTGACTTTGGCATAGAAGAAAAACCTCTGATCACACAATTCAAGGATCCTTCCACCTTTGCCTATCAAATTCAGAAAACTATCAAAGACAAACTGCACACTAAGGTGGTTACTGAACATCATTTACCAACCTTTCAACTACCTAATGTGATGCAACAACAACAAGGAAGTGAATCCCACCTAAGAGTCAATGAAGTTGAAAACATCCAACACTTAGGAGAATCCCAGGGTACCACCATGGTTCCCTACACTTTAGACTTTGACAAGTCTAAAGTACCAATCATCAAATGGTCCTTTACTAATAACAACTCAGTACTTGTGACAAGAAATGATCAGACAAGCAGAGCCTATAGGTCGATGAATGATCTGAAGAAGCTATCAACTAAAGACCTGTTTACAATCCAACATCTAGAACCACAGAAAGGGTCTCTCACTGATGAACAGCTGAACCAGCTGAAGAATTCCATGTTCAAAGGAATATGGAAAATTGTGAAGGACAGAAAAGAACAATAAGGAATTAGTAAGGTTTTGGCTTCATCAATCCAGGGGGAGATTGTTAGGACAAAAAGGATTGGTGAAACCACTTTTGTAAACCTTAGTCTAATTCACTTCTGTCAAAATATTCTAAGTATAGAACTGCTGAAGAAGAAAGATCAAACTGCTGAAGAAGAGATTCCACAAGTGCTGAAGAAGAAAAGTCATCAGAAGTTCTGAAGTTCAAACCAGACACTTCTACTGAAGAACTGCTGAAGACAAACTACTCATCAGTAGTTTGTCATTCATCAGTACTTATGTGAAGATCTTTTCCACAACCTTTTTGTATCAGTAGTTTATTACTTTAGTATTTCTTTTGCTTTATGTACAAGTTCCAAGACTGCAACTTGTTTCTGAACTTGCTTTTTGGCAAGGTTCATGTATTTGTAAAGTCTATAAATAGAAGGGTTCATCCCTTTGTTTTAGACATTGATTTTAATACAGAAATCCTTCAACACATATTATTGCTATTTCCATTTCATATTTATTGAGAATCTGTCTATGTGTTTCATTCTCATTCAATACTTAGATTCTCAATAAATACTTATCATTTATTAGTTTTTCAATCCAGGGGGAGTTATAACTCCTGTTGATAAGTGTAGCTTTAAACTCATAACATTCCGCTGTGCTATCACTGATTAAGAACTTTCTAAACACCTAAGTGTTCACTAGCAAGTTCATACAAAAGAGCAATACTGATCCAACAATAAGTTTGGTCGAAGGGAGAACTCAAGAGGTCGAATGAAGAATTTATGTATATATGTGTTGACTTGCCCACATAGAATGGTCGAACCTGCACATTCGCCCAATGGAATGGTCGAATGTGCAGGCCTATATATAGGTTGAATGATTTTGTATCTTTAACTTTTGGTCATTTTGTTTCCCTCTCTGAGTGTGTTCTCTCCCTAGGGTTTTGTTAAGTCTGATATTGTTATCTATCATTGAAAACATCATTTTGTAACAATTATCAAGTTGATTATTAATGAAATGAAATCTTTGAATGAGATTTGTTTGTTTTGATGAATATATTATCATTTCGTAATCAATTCAGGGATTCCGCACCTGAATTGAACTTGTTTGATCATAATCTTTGTTTGACGATCCGATCCTTGACACATACAATATGTATTTTGTAAAGTTTCTAGGTAATAAAAAATCTAACAAGATTTAGAAATCTTTAATTTTGTGCTAGGGTATACTCAGGTTATGAGGTTACAGTTTAAAAATATGTAACATGTTGATAAAGACAATGATATGATTTGGGTAGGGTGTTGAAAAACAATCAAACAAGTGGCTAAGATGGTAAGATGAAGTGTGATTGTGAAATCCATATATAATTATGGAATGGGTTTGATTTAAGCTGTAAAATTTTGCGAATTTAGAGTTTAGTTTTAAGGAAAGTGAGTGTAATCATTTATTCATTAATTAAAACGAATAAACGAAAACGTTGACTTATCAAAGCTTCTAGATTTTAATAACATAGTGAAGACATGCTTTAGCCTATAAGTGAACACTCATCCCGAGAATTCCCAGGTAGGCATCCGAGTCCCTCGTCTGATTGGATATATGCGCAATGTGTAACACCCCAACCGATGGCGGAAACATCGGGGTGCCACGTATTGATGATTGTTCAGTAGCTCATGGTGAATAATAGCTTCCATTAAATGATTTAAATGAATTACATACAATTGTTCTAGAATTTGTACATCATTGAATAAATCTATACACGTATCTTCAAGCAAATCTTCAAGCAAGTAGAACCTGAAACATGTTAAGTTGAAAATATTTTGGGTCAACAATTGTTGGTGAGAATTACATAGGTTTTTGAGAAATAGTTGATAACAATAGTTTGTACAACACTCAGGGTTGTATAATGATAGAGTATGATACCGACATGCAACAATGCGTCTTTGTACAACCAAACCTTGTGTCGACTGATGACTAACTCGCAAGTTAGTTAAATGTTGTTACTGTTATCGATCATCCCTGAGTCTATGCGGGTGGGATGGGTTTGTCAGACCTATAGCGCTATAATCTAAACAGGCGGCTTGATCATTGTTAATGATTGTACTGTGTCTTTTTGTTACAGTCAAATGATAGAATGATGTTGTAATTGAATCACAAGTATATATGAGTAAATGATAGTATAAAATATTTGAACATGTTTCACCCCAAAAATAGTGAAAATAGAGTAAAAAGGGGCTATGTAAACTCACCTTAGCAAATGTTAACTTGTTGAAAAGGTATGATAATTGTGTTGCCCAAAGTGATTCCAAATATTACCCTATAATGAGGTAATATATAATAAGTCTATATAACTAATACGTGTAACCTAGGGTTTCGATTTGGGGATAATCAATTGTTAAATTTAATTTAAAAATGTTAATTAAATAAAGAAAATTGGATAATTAATGAAAAATAGTCTTTTTACAAAATTTGAATTTTGAGTGTGCACATTAAAGTGTTTGAAGCAATAAAATAATTTTTATAAAATTATTTCATTTAAAATAGATTTTTAAATCTATTTATTTATAAATAGCCAATTATTAACTTTAATATTCAAAAATACTAAAATTAAAGAAGTCTTATTTTAAAAATCATAATTCTGTTTTAAATGATTAAAAATAATTTGTATAAAATTTTGGTGCAAAAATGATGAAAATTGGATTTATTATGAATTAAATATGATTAAATCTTACAAAAATTGATTAAAAATATAAAATAAATGATTTTACTGAATTAAAAATTATTTCAGTAAAGTTTAACTTTATAAAAAGTTAGGATAATTTTTGGGGAATTTAATAAAATTGTTTTGATATATAAATGGATTTTTATAATTATAATTGTATAAAAATGATTTAATTATTATAAATATTAAATAAAAGAATTTCTGAAAAATAAAAATTGTAAATAACACTTTTATATCAGATTAAACAATTATAATTTTTTTAGAATTTATAAAATAGTTTAGGTATTTTAAAAGGAATTTAAAAGATTAAAGGATTTAATATATATATATATATTTAATTGTTTGCTAAAAAAGAAAAGAAAAGAAAAGGATGCCAAAAAAAAACGGCCAGAGGGACTCGAACCCAGGCCCTATCAGTTGCAGGTCATGGTCACAACCACTTGGCCTAGGCCAGTGGTTGTGATTAATCCTGATTAAAATTATATAAATATTCTGTGCCAAAACTAGTTTATCCCCAAATTATAAATATGAACCCTAGATATTACAATCAAACGATTTAGACAACAATAGCCCGATTAATGTTAGGGCTATTGTTGCTGAGATGCCGAAGAACTAAACCCACCAAAAGAATTAGACTCACAGTGTGGTGTTAATGATAATAGTCGGGTCAAGGAGAAAGTCAAACTTCGAACAAAGTCAGCAATTACAGAGTGAATTAGGGAGAAATAGGGATTGAGAGAGAGTTGTGAGCGATTTGTCAAGGTCCAGAATGCCTCAATTTATAGTGCACAGGCCTAGATGCTCGAATTGGTAAGGGTTGACTACACCATGAATGTGATACGCGTTTGGCTTAATATGGTATGATTTTGCTTGTAATTGGACGAGTATTGCTGATTGATAGGCCGATAATCACGTTTATTAGTCAAACTTTTGATTATTACACGTTATTCGTTCAAATAAATTGATCAAAGAAGAAAAAAGAAATAAATAAAAAAAAAGAAAAAAAATTCATATCTGCTGCTGCTGAAATGCGAAGGAGGGGAGAAAAAGAAAGAATTCAATGTGGCCTTAAATAGAATTTACGCTGGGTAAGAATCAAAAAGGTTGTGTGGAGCAGATGGGAAATGAACGTGTGGGTGAGCGTGGTGACTCGGGTTCGAGACCCGGGTGGAACAAACATTTTTTTTTTTTTTTTTTTAATTGTAAGGAGAAGGGAGGGGGATTGGGCTCTGACCTGGGCCGGGTGTGGGCTTGGGTCTGGGCTTCAGATTAGGGTTAGTGTTGGGCTAGGGGTGTTGGGTTGGGTTATTATTCTAGTTATGATTTAGGGATTTAAAATGATAGGTTTATAAATCTTTTTTTTTTTTTTTTTTTTTTTTTTTTTTTTTTTTTTTAAACCAGATTTATTATTATTATTATTATTATTATTATTATTATTATATACATACATATATATATATATAAGTTGGTCGGAAAAACTTAGACACCTTATGAACGAACGTATTAGAATCTGAAAATTTTTGCGATGTTACAGTCTCCCCTACTTTTAGGAACTTCGTCCCGAAGTTAAGAGAAACACTAGGTTTACAATTGGTCGACAACTGAAAACTTTGATAAAATTTCACACTACCTTAACGTACCTGTAAATTCGTGATTACGTTCCGGACCGTAATTACCAATTTACCTTACATTAGGGTTTTGCGTCCTTTTATGACTTTACCGATTGTTGAGCAGGTCTGATAGTCTCCGCCAGTCGTTCAGGTGGTAGGGCCTCTCCCGACTGTTGGAATGACATGATGACCTCTACCAATCGTTAAGCTGGTCGTTTGGTAGTTAACTAATTATTGTATAAGCAAGTATGATTACAGATATAGCAATTAGTTCACATTCAGACAAACATGCACACAGATGTTATGATAATACTTAAATTTTATTACTTGAATCGAATAACGTCAATACATAGAATAAAAGTAACCAATAGTCAAATGGTGAGTCTTGCGGTTAGGTAGCTGGAGGGTCTTGATCTCTGTTCAGTTTAGGGCATCGGTTACGGAAGTGATTTGGGTCTCCACATTCATAGCATTGACCATAGTTGTATCGATTAGGATTAGCAGCCTGAGCAGGGTTGATGGGCTGGTTGGCATTAGGATTTGGGGTCTCGCGACATGTATTAACTAGATGGCCATACCTACCACAATTGGTGCACAAGCGACATGCTGAAGCAGTGGGATGATGTCGGTTGCATGTGTTGCACAATGGATGGTTTCCTGTATAAGGTTTCTTGTTAGAAGCTTGTGGAGTGAGGTTTGCATCAGGATCCCTGGTTTTACGTTTCTGGTTCTCAGTGGTTACCGCGGCTACAATACTTGTTTTATTGCCTTTCCGAACTAAGGTCCCGTTCTTTACGTGATTATCAGTTAAGGTAGCTGCTAAACGTTTGGCTTCCTCCAAGGTGGCAGGATTCCTTCCCCACACCGTATCCTGGATTTGCATGGGCAGACCACCGATGTACTTCTCGATGGCTACCGACAGGGGAGTGACTTTGTGGGGCAGCAATAAGCTAAGCTCATGAAAGCGGGTATTGTAGGCAAGGTTTTCCCCACTATCTTGAGCTAAGGTGTGGAACTCATCCTCAAGTTTCTTAACTTCATTGCGAGGACAAAACTCTTCCTTCATGATTTCCTTGACTTGATCCCATGTCATAGCAAGAGCAACTTCGGCCCCCCGAGTACGCTTTTCTTCATTCCACCATGTGAGTGCTCGTTTATGGAGAACACTCATGGCGTAACGAACCTTGAAGTTGTTGGGGCATTCACTGTTGATGAAGGTATTCTCAATACCCTCAAACCATTGGAGGAGTCCAGTAGCTCCTTCTTCACCACTAAACTTTGGAGGGTTACAAGAGTTGAAATGCTTAAGGGTACAGGCTTGGGGTCCATTTCCATTGCCATTGCCGTTCCCGTTCCCGTTGTTGTGACCATTCCCGTTGCCGTTCAATTGGATGACCTGAGCGAGTAAATTGGGAACCAGAGTTGCGATTTGCTGCGCCATTTGTTGAGAAATGATCGCAGCCAGTTGAGCATCAACCCCATTGTTGTTGTGGTTAGGAACTTGGTCATGGTTGTGGTTATGGTTATCACCACCTTCTTCGTGGTTCTCACCATTGCTGTTGCGAGTGCTGCGACGAGGAGGCATGATCTGTAATAGACACAATGAAATGAATGAGATTATATAAGGAGTGTAATCATTTATTCATTAATTAAAACGAATAAACGAAAACGTTGACTTATCAAAGATTCTCAATTCTAATAACATATGAAGACGTGCTTTAGCCTATAAGTGAACACTCATCCCGAGAATTCCCAGGTAGGCATCCGGGTCCCTCGTCTGATTGGGATATATGCGCAATGCCAGCCTAGACAGAAGACTCAGAATACAGGCGTTCACCCTTCCAGATTGCACGTGTTCGTTATTAAAATCTAGAACTTCGACGAGATCTCAAGGTGGTTCAGGTTAAACCTGGGGATTTTGTCCTATTAGTCTATGAGTAGGTCCACTGATGGGGAGCAACCTTCTTGTAGGGAGGATATGAAGTAGGAGAGGGATAGAGGATAGCAAACAAAAGAAGCAAGTACTGGTTAAATCCTATGGTTATAGACTAGATTATATTTCTAATAACCTAATTCCCTATAACCATGGCTCTGATACCAATCTGTAACACCCCAACCGATGGCGGAAACATCGGGGTGCCACGTATTGATGATTGTTCAGTAGCTCATGGTGAATAATAGCTTCCATTAAATGATTTAAATGAATTACATACAATTGTTCTAGAATTTGTACATCATTGAATAAATCTATACACGTATCTTCAAGCAAATCTTCAAGCAAGTAGAACCTGAAACATGTTAAGTTGAAAATATTTTGGGTCAACAATTGTTGGTGAGAATTACATAGGTTTTTGAGAAATAGTTGATAACAATAGTTTGTACAACACTCAGGGTTGTATAATGATAGAGTATGATACCGACATGCAACAATGCGTCTTTGTACAACCAAACCTTGTGTCGACTGATGACTAACTCGCAAGTTAGTTAAATGTTGTTACTGTTATCGATCATCCCTGAGTCTATGCGGGTGGGATGGGTTTGTCAGACCTATAGCGCTATAATCTAAACAGGCGGCTTGATCATTGTTAATGATTGTACTGTGTCTTTTTGTTACAGTCAAATGATAGAATGATGTTGTAATTGAATCACAAGTATATATGAGTAAATGATAGTATAAAATATTTGAACATGTTTCACCCCAAAAATAGTGAAAATAGAGTAAAAAGGGGCTATGTAAACTCACCTTAGCAAATGTTAACTTGTTGAAAAGGTATGATAATTGTGTTGCCCAAAGTGATTCCAAATATTACCCTATAATGAGGTAATATATAATAAGTCTATATAACTAATACGTGTAACCTAGGGTTTCGATTTGGGGATAATCAATTGTTAAATTTAATTTAAAAATGTTAATTAAATAAAGAAAATTGGATAATTAATGAAAAATAGTCTTTTTACAAAATTTGAATTTTGAGTGTGCACATTAAAGTGTTTGAAGCAATAAAATAATTTTTATAAAATTATTTCATTTAAAATAGATTTTTAAATCTATTTATTTATAAATAGCCAATTATTAACTTTAATATTCAAAAATACTAAAATTAAAGAAGTCTTATTTTAAAAATCATAATTCTGTTTTAAATGATTAAAAATAATTTGTATAAAATTTTGGTGCAAAAATGATGAAAATTGGATTTATTATGAATTAAATATGATTAAATCTTACAAAAATTGATTAAAAATATAAAATAAATGATTTTACTGAATTAAAAATTATTTCAGTAAAGTTTAACTTTATAAAAAGTTAGGATAATTTTTGGGGAATTTAATAAAATTGTTTTGATATATAAATGGATTTTTATAATTATAATTGTATAAAAATGATTTAATTATTATAAATATTAAATAAAAGAATTTCTGAAAAATAAAAATTGTAAATAACACTTTTATATCAGATTAAACAATTATAATTTTTTTAGAATTTATAAAATAGTTTAGGTATTTTAAAAGGAATTTAAAAGATTAAAGGATTTAATATATATATATATATATTTAATTGTTTGCTAAAAAAGAAAAGAAAAGAAAAGGATGCCAAAAAAAACGGCCAGAGGGACTCGAACCCAGGCCCTATCAGTTGCAGGTCATGGTCACAACCACTTGGCCTAGGCCAGTGGTTGTGATTAATCCTGATTAAAATTATATAAATATTCTGTGCCAAAACTAGTTTATCCCCAAATTATAAATATGAACCCTAGATATTACAATCAAACGATTTAGACAACAATAGCCCGATTAATGTTAGGGCTATTGTTGCTGAGATGCCGAAGAACTAAACCCACCAAAAGAATTAGACTCACAGTGTGGTGTTAATGATAATAGTCGGGTCAAGGAGAAAGTCAAACTTCGAACAAAGTCAGCAATTACAGAGTGAATTAGGGAGAAATAGGGATTGAGAGAGAGTTGTGAGCGATTTGTCAAGGTCCAGAATGCCTCAATTTATAGTGCACAGGCCTAGATGCTCGAATTGGTAAGGGTTGACTACACCATGAATGTGATACGCGTTTGGCTTAATATGGTATGATTTTGCTTGTAATTGGACGAGTATTGCTGATTGATAGGCCGATAATCACGTTTATTAGTCAAACTTTTGATTATTACACGTTATTCGTTCAAATAAATTGATCAAAGAAGAAAAAAGAAATAAATAAAAAAAAAGAAAAAAAATTCATATCTGCTGCTGCTGAAATGCGAAGGAGGGGAGAAAAAGAAAGAATTCAATGTGGCCTTAAATAGAATTTACGCTGGGTAAGAATCAAAAAGGTTGTGTGGAGCAGATGGGAAATGAACGTGTGGGTGAGCGTGGTGACTCGGGTTCGAGACCCGGGTGGAACAAACATTTTTTTTTTTTTTTTTTTTAATTGTAAGGAGAAGGGAGGGGGATTGGGCTCTGACCTGGGCCGGGTGTGGGCTTGGGTCTGGGCTTCAGATTAGGGTTAGTGTTGGGCTAGGGGTGTTGGGTTGGGTTATTATTCTAGTTATGATTTAGGGATTTAAAATGATAGGTTTATAAATCTTTTTTTTTTTTTTTTTTTTTTTTTTTTTTTTTTTTTTTAAAACCAGATTTATTATTATTATTATTATTATTATTATTATTATTATTATTATTATATACATACATATATATATATATATATAAGTTGGTCGGAAAAACTTAGACACCTTATGAACGAACGTATTAGAATCTGAAAATTTTTGCGATGTTACACAATGTCAGTCCTAGACAGAAAACTCAGAATACAGGCGTTCACCCTTCCAGATTGCACGTGTTCGTTATTAGAATATAGAACTTTGACGAGATTATCAAGGTAGTCCAAGTTAGGACCTGAGAATTTGTCCTATTAGCCTAAGAGTAGATCCAGTGATGGAGAGCAATCATCTTGTAGGGACTAAAGTAGGGATAAGAAGTAGGGTGGAGATAGAGAATAGAAACAAGTAGTGTTGCAAGTAAAAGGAGCAAATACAGGTTATAATCCTATGGTTATAGACTAGATTATTTTTCTAATAACCTAATTCCCTATAACCATGGCTTTGATACCAATATGTAACACCCCAACCGATGGCGGAAACATCGAGGTGTCACGTATTGATGATTGTTCAGTAGCTCATGGTAAATAATAATTTTCATTAAATGATTTAAATAACTTACATACAATTGTTCTATAAGAATTTGTACATCAAAATGAAAAATACTAGCTAAACATCTTCAAGCATTAACTCTAATCTTCAAGTAAGCTATAACCTGAAACATGTTAAGTTTGAAAATAATTTGGGTTAACAAAAGTTGGTGAGAATTACATAGGTTTGAATGTTGAATAAAATTTGTACAATTCGAGTGTCATGGCAAGTCTAGTCCATATGTGAAAACAATACTACCCGGTAAATCGTGTGCATAATCAAACCTTTTGACTAGAATATTGTGGTCCATCCCATACGCATATGGTTCACTCGATTTTGTTATATGTTGCGATCACAATCACCCACGCTACCCATACTGGAGGTAACGTATCCGGGTGGGGTTGTCAGTCCAATAGATATATCATTGTGTATCGTTGGCTTGTACGGAGTTAATGATTATGCTAGAATAATTGTGCTTACCATAGTAATGTTTAAGACATAATGCAACATAGAATAACACATAGACACTTATGTTGAATTGTAAAGTGATGTTGTAACATGTTTCACCCCAAAATAGTGAAAAGGAAAAGGTGGCTATGTAAACTCACCTTAGAGCTAGAATTGAGTCCCTTGTTATAGAATAATTGTGGCTCTTGTGTCCAAATATCACCCTATTTATAAGGCAATAATTGAGTAATGGGAAAACATAAAACTCTAAGTTGTCTAGGATTAGGCGTTTAGGGTTTTATGGGGATTCTAAGGTTTTTTTTAGTTAAAGCGTAATTAATGGTATATATATATATATATATATATATATATATATATATATTTTATTTTAAAAAATTAATATCTCAATTATCTTTCTAAATATAAAAACTTGTAAAATGATTAAATGTGTTAATAATGAAGCGACTCGAATTTAAATAATAGACTTTATGTTACTAAATATGAAATAAAAGTATAAATTAATGGAATAAGTCAATAAGTCAAAACAAATTTAAAAATTACAAGTAACTTTAATTCTGAGAATATAAAAAAATTTCAGAATTTTAAAACTCATAATTTTGGTATTTTGCATATTTTAAATTGATTTATTATTATTAAAAAGGCAATAATTAGGAATTAAATACAAATAAAGTATATAAATTTCATTTTTATTTTATAACAGAGGCTAACACTTGATATAATTGAAAAATAATTTTAAAAATTATTTTCCATATTATTTCCATTCAAAACAGAATTTAATTGAATAAAATCAATTAAATAGGATTTAATTGTAAAATTAGGCAAAAATAATTTTTTACAGAAAATAAAATTGCCTAAAAGTTTTATATGGTTAGGAATAACTCCACAACAATTTTGGTATTAAAATGATTTTTTTATGAATTAATTAAGGTTTAGACAAAATAAATAATAAATATGTTTTTCAGAAAAATAAAATTATAAACATAAACTTTAGAGTTTTTGAAGCTATGGTAATTTTTATAAAATTTTTGGACTAAGTTTACTATTTTTAATAATTAAATGTATTTAATAGTTAAAATATAAACGAAAAGGGAAGGCTGCTATATAAAAAACATAATAACACAGAACGTGTCCCTGGGGAATCGACCCTGTGACCATACGTTTGCAAGGCAACGCCCAGACCGACTGGTCTGGGTCTGTGTTTGTTGAACAATATGGACTCGCGTTTCATTTAAACACAACCTGAAATCAACAACTCCCCTAAATTCAAAAGCTAATAAACCCTAACCTCCTAATCTCAAAATTGAACTTGAATTCGATCCAGATTAAGAACAAATTCATGGGGCTAATGCTAAACATCTAAAATCGTTCAAGAAACAATGAATTAATTGAACTTACACGTCGTTTTCGAAAGGGAAACGAGAGGGATAAAACCGAGCATAAATCGCTTCAAATCTGATTGCAGAGGCTTCGTGCACCAAAATTAGTTTGAGGGTTTTCTTAATCAGCTCCTATAGGCTTCATGTGTGGGTTTAATTGCGTTTAAATGGTCTGATAAAGATTGATTGATTTTGGTTAGTATGGAAAGTTTTAATCCATATTTAAAACCATTAATTGGCTTGTAATTGCACCTTAATAGGCGATTTTGAGAACCAGAAAAGTCAAAAGGAATCAAGGTGCGTGATTGTTGGGATTTGATTGAGTTTTTGAGCACATTTGAGTTTTCAAATTAGTGGTTCGGTTGTGTCGGGTCTGGGTTCATGTATAAGTTTGGTTTAAAAGTTTTTTTTATAAATGGTTATTATAGTTCTAGTTTATAAGACATTTTTTATAAACTTTATGAAATTTCAAACCTGAAAAAGATTATTACTATTTTTATTATTGTAATAAAAAAATAAAGATGGTTTAAAATATATAGTTTTATTGAGGAAATATTTGTAGTTGTAAGAAATTAATGATTTTGACTTGTCTAAAGTTTTTAAGAATGATAAATAGTTTGTAACACCCCAACCGATGGCGAAAACATCGAGGTGTCACGTATAAATGATTGTTCAATAGCTCATGGTACTAAGTGAAAGTCGAATAATATTAAACAATTTACAATTCATCTTACAAGTAAAGATTACAAAAGTTGACTAATATAAACTAGGTCCAAAGCTCTTATGTATTCCGAGACTTGTACAACTTCCAATAGCAAATAACCCTGAAACATGTTAAGTTGGAAAGATGGGGGGTCAACTATAAATAGTTGGTGAGAATACATAGGTTTTGCATATAGTTGAAAACAATATGTTGTATAACAATCATAGTTGAAGTATAAAAATGAGTAATGATAGAATATGAGTCCGACATGTAACAATGAGTCTTTTGTACAATCAATCCTTGTGTCGACTGAGACCTAACTCGCAAGTTAGTAAAAGTGTAACTGTTGTCGATCATCCCTAAATTTATGCGGGGGGTGGGTTTGTCAGACCTATAGCGCTATAATCTAAACAGGCGGCTTGATCAATGTTAATGATTGTACTGTGTCTTTTTGTTACAGTCAAATGATAGAATGAGTAAATGATAGTGTAATTGAATCATGAGTAAATAATAGTGTAATTGAATCATGAGTAAATGATAGTGTATAAAATGTTTAAACATATTTCACCCCAAAATGTAAAACAGAAAAAGGGGCTATGTAAACTCACCTTAGGTGCATAATAAGTTCGTGCGTTTTATTGAGCGTGCAAACACTTAGCAATAATGCCTTGGAAAACTCAAAACTAGCTAGAGGAGATAATGACGGATGAAAACTTTAGTATATGGGAGATGGGATAATAATGTTTTTTTTTTTTGAATGGTATATAGAGTTGAATGGTAGGCTAGTGTATTTATAGTGTAAAATTTGGAGTTGTAATTAGGGACTACTTAGACTAGGCTAGAATTTAGGAACAACTTTGACTTGACTAGAAGACCATATTTACTAACACTTTGACTTGACTAGGAGACCATATTTACTAACACTTTGACTTGACTTGACTAGGAGACTACGTTTGACTTTTCAGGTTTGACTAAGGGACCTTGAAAGGGTTTAAGTTTAATTGGTTTTAATTAACATCACAAAACACCAAATGGTGTAGTGGTTTGTGTGGTGTGGTTAAGGTTTAGCCCGCCAGGGACTCGGGTTCGAATCCTGGCACAGGCAAACATTTTTTTTTAACGTTTTTAAATCAGAATTTTTAATACAATCCAATTTAATATGGATTATACGTCATTATTTAAACAAAAAAAATTAACAAAATGGATGGTAAAGATACTGTAAACATGAATCGGATGAATAAACGAGGGAGTTTTATATATATATATAAAGAAAATTTCTGTGATGTTACAGTCTCCCCTACTTTTAGGAACTTCGTCCCGAAGTTTATTTTAAGAAGAAATATTTGAATAGTGTTGAGGATAGTTAGGGTGACTATGGTTCAGAGTAGGGTAAGAGTTTAAGGAATGTATAAGATAACCATATATGCTAGATGGACTACCAAATAACTAGGGTTTGTTATTGGTCTGACCCTACAGTATCCCTTTCCACGTATCATTAGTGTTTATATATAGGGTGTACCGCAGCTAACCCATCACACCTCTGATACTTCAAAAACATACGGGGTATCTCCCAAAACCTTAATAGAATTTCACACTACCTTAATGTACCTGTAATTTCATGATTACGTTCCGGACCGCAATCACCAATTTACCTTACATTAGGGTTTTGTGTCCTTCTATGACTCTAAACACACATGTAAGTAATGCAAAATAGCCTTGTGATTGAATCGTATACAATGTATCCAAAAATAAGTCCAACTGTTGAGCAGGAAAAAGACCTCTACCAGTCAGTGAGTAAGAACCTCTACCAATTGTTGAGCAGTGCGATAGCCTCTATCAATCGTTGAGCAGGTTGTAGGGCCTCTACCGACTGTTGAGCAGGCATGATGACCTCTAACAATCGTTGAGTAGGTTATTTGGTACTCTACTAACTGTTGAGCAAGTACTTCATCCTCTATCAGTTGTTTGATTAAGTGTACCAATTATTACACACATGAATTGCAAATTGATAATATGTACATGTAAGCAATCAAGTATCAAGTATAGCATACGAGTTGTAATAGAGTTGCCCTAGACAAGGTTAATGACTCTAGGTGTGTCTATAGCAAATAGTTTATATTCCATGAATTCTAGTTTCAAATGTTCAAATATGGTAGATAGTCGAATCCTCATGTATAACTAAGGATTATGTTTGATGCAACACACAATCAAGTTTCAATAGTTTGGTTATCATGGGTAACTAGCTCATGTGTGAGAAGGTGAAGGATATGAATTTAGTTCTTGAGAGGATGATGAAAAATCTTGAAGCAGAATCAAGGTTGTGAGAGATAGTGAATGTGAAGATAGTTGATAAAGAGTTTATTTTATAGTAAGGAGATTATGTAGCAGTGTAAATTTTGGGGTTTGGATCAAAGGTTATAATCAAGTGTATAAGAAAACATGATTGTGGTATATGCCAAATATTGTAAAAATTTAAACAAGTTGAAAATGAGTGAGTGTCGATGGAGAATTTAGAGACTAGATATTATTCCTATGGATAAAAAAAATCTTATTTTCAAAATTGGTTTTATCAATAAAGCAAAAGTTGTTAAATTGTACAAGCTAAGTGGGCTTTGATTAAAATTTTCCCGTTAGTTGGAGATTTCAAACATGACATTAGGTTTTGAAGATCAAGGTTCTATTAAGTGATTTTTAATAGTTTAAAGGATTATATAGAAAATTGTTTGTTACGTCAATAAATAAACAATTGAATTTAAGTTCTAGGACATCTTTTGACAAAAAATATGTACTTTGTAAAGTTACTAGGTAATGAAAATACAACAGGATTTAGAAATCTTTAGTTTGTGCTAAGGTATGAGGTTATAGTTTTTAAAAATAAGTAACATGTGGAGAAATGAAATAATATGATTTGGGTAGGGTGTTGAATATTTAAAAAGTGGCTAAGATGGTAAGGTGAAGTGTGATTGTGAAATCCATAGATGGTTATGAAATGAGATTGATTTAAGCTGTAAAATTTTGAGATTTTAGAGCTTAGTTTTAGGAAAGTGAGTGTAATCATTTATTCATTAATTAAAACGAATAAACAAAAATGTTAACTTATCAAAACTTCTAGATTCTAATAACATAGTGAAGACATGCTTTAGCCTATAAGTGAACACTCATCCCTAGAATTCCCACGTAGGCATCCGGGTCCCTCGTCTGATTGGGATTTATGAGCAATGCCAGTCCTAGACAGAAAATTCAGAATACAGGCGTTCACCCTTCCAGATTGCACGTGTTTGTTATTAAAATCTAGAACTTCGACGAGATCTTCAAGGTGGTTCAGGCTAAACCTGAGGATTTGTCCTATTAGTCTAAGAGTAGATCTTGTGATGGAGAACAATCTTCTTTTAGGGACTAAAGTAGGGATAAGAAGTAGGAGGGAGATAGAGAATAGAAACAAGTAGGGTTGCAAGTAAAAGGAGCAAGTACTGATTATAATCCTATGGTTATAGACTAGATTATTTTTCTAATAACCTAATTCCCTATAACCATGGCTCTGATACCAATCTGTTACACCCCAACCGATGGCGGAAACATCGAGGTGTCACGTATAAATGATTGTTCAATAGCTCATGGTACTAAGTGAAAGTTGAATAATATTAAACAATTTACAATTCATCTTACAAGTAAAGATTACAAAAGTTAACTAATATAAACTAGGTCCAAAGCTCTTATGTATTCCAAGACTTGTACAACTTCCAATAGCAAATAACCCTGAAACATGTTAAGTTGGAAAGATGGGGGGTCAACTATAAATAGTTGGTGAGAATACATAGGTTTTGCAGATAGTTGAAAACAATATGCTGTATAACAATCATAGTTGAAGTATAATAATGAGTAATGATAGAATATGAGTCCGACATGTAACAATGCGTCTTTTGTACAATCAAACCTTGTGTCGACTGAGACCTAACTCGCAAGTTAGTAAAAGTGTAACTGTTATCGAACATCCCTGAATTTATGCGGGGGATGGGTTTGTCAGACCTATAGAGCTATAATCTAAACAGGCGGCTTGATCAATGTTAATGATTGTACTGTGTCTTTTTGTTACAGTCAAATGATAGAATGAGTAAATGATAGTGTAATTGAATCATGAGTAAATAATAGTGTAATTGAATCATGAGTAAATGATAGTGTATAAAATGTTTAAACATGTTTCACCCCAAAATGTAAAACAGAAAAAGGGGCTATGTAAACTCACCTTAGGTGCATAATGAGTTCGTGCGTTTTATTGAGCGTGCAAAGACTTAGCAATAATGCCTTGGAAAACTCGAAACTAGCTAGAGGAGATAATGACGGATGAAAACTTTAGTATATGGGAGATGGGATAATAATGTTTTTTTTTTTTTTTTGAATGGTATATAGAGTTGAATGGTAGGCTAGTGTATTTATAGTGTAAAATTTGGAGTTGTAATTAGGGACTACTTAGACTAGGCTAGAATTTAGGAACAACTTTGACTTGACTAGAAGACCATATTTACTAACACTTTGACTTGAGTAGGAGACCATATTTACTAACACTTTGACTTGACTTGACTAGGAGACTACGTTTGACTTTTCAGGTTTGACTAAGGGACCTTGAAAAGGTTTAAGTTTAATTGGTTTTAATTAACATCACAAAACACCAAATGGTGTAGTGGTTTGTGTGGTGTGGTTAAGGTTTTGCCAGCCAGGGACTCGGGTTCGAATCCTGGCACAGGCAAACATTTTTTTTTTAACGTTTTTAAATCAGAACTTTTAATACAATCCAATTTAATATGGATTATACTTCATTATTTAAACAAAAAAAATTAACAAAATGGATGGTAAAGATACTGTAAACATGAATCAGATGAATAAACAAGGGAGTTATATATATATATATATATATATATATATATATATAAAGAAAATTTGTGTGATGTTACATAGTTGATATAAGATCATAAAATAAATAAGAATCTGACGTTTAAAACTAATTTTTTTATTAATTTAAATTTTGGGAAAAATACATAAGGTTACATCATGCTTGCTCAACAGTCCGTAGAGGTTTTAATAAACTGCTCAACGACTGGTAGATGTCTTTTCCTGCTCAACAGTTGGACTCATTTTTGGATACATTGTATACGACTCAATCACAAGGTTATTTTGCACTATGTGTGTATCTAGAGTCATAGAATGACACGAAACCGCAATGTAAGGTAAATTGGTTATTGTGGTCCGGAACGTAATCATGAATTTACAGGTACGTTAAGGTAGTGTGAAATTCTATCAAGGTTTTCGTTAGACATCCAATTATAAACCCTAGCTAATTAATGGTCCATTTAACCCTAACGGTTATCTTGTGCATTCTTGAAACTTACAGTTTAGTGCTCCATAGGACCCCTACCTCAGACCAATATTACTCAAAACCTTGATCATGTCGCTCTTAAACTTTTACCACGGACACCTTAGCTTATACCAAACACCCACACACTTTCCCAGCAGTCTCTCCTAAATCAACTTCGGGACGAAGTTTCCAAAAGTAGGGGAGACTGTAACATCGCATATTTTCCCCAAAATTTTTAATTAATAAGACTATCACTTTACGTAGTATATTTTTCTTTTGACAATTTGTACATGAATTAAAAAACAATATATGTTTTAACCACCTTATACTAATAATTATTTAATAAAAATCTCGACGTTCTAGTATGTTTTAAAAATTATTCGTAACATTTTTTATCTTTGTGTAATTATAATATATATATATAATATTATAGTTTATATATGTATAAAATGCTAAAAAAATAAATGGTGGAACCGGGACTTGAACCCGCGTCCAACCACTCAACAACTTATCACACGCCACATAAACCACTGAGCCACGATGTTTCTTGTGTTTTAACCCAGACCAACCGAATTTATCACCTTCCCATATTACCCCAGTCAACAACAGAAGTCAACCTTCAATCGATCCAGTCCAATTAAGTCCAAATCCCGCGTTTTTGATTCGTGATTAAGTATGGAATGTTTTAACTGGCCTTACAGCGTATTCCCCCACGCCAATTTACATCAAAACCTCCTATTTATATGTCAATTACGCGTTTATAATTAAACCTTGGGTCAACTTTCCAATTCGTGCAACCCAGTTGTAATAGTATAAATTGAATCCCTCATTAGAGTCTAAACACGCCGATAACAAAAACCCTCACATGTAATTTCTGCTCCCCATTCACCTTTAAGCAAGATTAGTTCGTGTTTGACTTTGTGGGTTGACTCGCAATTCATATTCAATTCATACCTGTAAGTCTTGATTAAGATTATGATTTTATTCCTCATCCTTGTCCCAATAATAGCCATAGGAAATCTGGGGCTATCGTTTGTTATTTGTTTCAATTGTTAAACTAGGGTTCGTAGGTCACCATTTGGGGAAGATGACTCATTGCAGTTATCATTCTTATTTAACACAAACTGAAAACAATCACCAATTGATCAATAGATTAGTTGGTGATACCCCTCGTTGTTTAAACTTTGAACCGGACTGTGTCGTGGGTTCGATACCAGGCACAAGCACATTTTTTTTTCTAATAATTCTAATCCTAACCTAAGAAGTCTTTATAATTAATTGAAATGTGTTGATGCACTTTCTGTGGACGTCACTGTCGAATAGACTAGGGTTGAGTCTTGTATTGTATTACATGAGATTGTGGTGATCCATAAGGGCATTTTATGGATCTGATGCATTTGTAAAGATATAGGACAATACAAAAAGTTCAGGTCGACCCAAGGTAAAGGGCGAATGTGGAAACATCCCACATTCGACCTATACAATGGGGCGAAGGTGAACTTTGGTCCACATTCGACCTTTACAAAGGGGCGAAGGTGGAATTTGGTGTTGGACTATAAATAGCAATCTCATGTGTTGGTTTTCTTTTGTAGATTTGAGTTTATGCTTTGAATGCTCTCAAGGGGGAGGTCATGCCCGATCTCCCCCGGCCCCGAGATAGATGTTTATCCTACTGATGACAGTGTCTGTAACCGTTTCTGAATTAATACGAATCTGTGATGACTTTGATATCGTATATTTCTGTCTCGTCTCGAATCTCCCATCTGAAACCGAGTTGTTTTTGCTTATTCGATCCTTGAATTCGGTTTTTAACCGGATTCTCAACTGGATCGTGTAAACAACAAAGAATGATCAAACAAGTTAGTTTTAGGTGCGGAATCCCTAAAACAATCACAAAATAATAGTCAAACAGATCAAAACAAGTAAATCATCATTTCAAAAGCTTTTTCATTAATTAGAAACTCAATTACACGTTTAGAGATTGATACAAACAGGGTAAGAACGTGAAAAGAGCTAAATAAACTTCTAGAGAGAGAATCAGAAAGTGGAGGGAATAATATGACTCAAAGTTACATTCAAAAAATCAAGCTTGACTATTTATAGACTGCACATTCACCCAAATGATTTGTGCGAATGTGCAGGTTCGACCAAATCAACTGATCGAACCAAGCCATACATAAAAACTATATTCACATTCGTCCAATCCGAAGCACCTTCCATTACTCCTTCGCACCATCGATAATTCACAAAACATGTTTATTGTACAATCCGAAGCACTAGTCGCACAATTGCATCTACAAACTCCCCCTCGACTATTGCTTGGATTGTTGTCGACGTTGTTCGTCCATTCTGATGTTCATCAATCTGATATGTCGCTGAATCTTCTGTTCTTTAGTCAAAACCAGTTCCTGAAATTGCTTTGGCTTTGTCTTTTTCACTTCAGGCACCTTCTGCTTCTCTACAAACTTCCCGAGCTTTTCGTCTTAGTCACAACCAGCGTTTATATCATATGCAAAGCACAGAAATACCACACGTTGGTATTTTCCTGCTTGTTCAGCATCCTTCACTTCAGAATAGATCGGATTGTAAAACAACATTATTATATCCTCATGTGAACAGTTGATTAACCACATGGGATCAAAAATGTGTATTTTCTTGAAGTTCTTCTCTCTGTCTTTTAGCACAATCACAGCCTCTGCTATCTTCCAATCATAATACCACCAAATAAAATCTTTGGCGAAGTTTTGTGGAATTGGCAACAAAGGAATCTTCTTCCACACTCGCGGTGGTTTATACTTTAACGTCACCTTGGGCATACCTGTAATCATATCAATATCCTTTTTATGAACAATTCGTTTCGGATATTGTGGTTCAAACAAATCCCACTTGGTTCGGCTTTCTCTCGTCATTTTCTCAGCAAAGTAAGTAATCTGACTATTTGACGCTCCCATTAAACGGTGACGACAAATATCACGAATAGCCCAATAGGGAAGAGTCTTCAAATGATGAAACTTATCAAAATATAAGATCCCCTTCTCCCACTTTACTGCTATGCATCTCAGTTGCTGAATAAACTTCCAGGCCAATGCACGACCTTTGAAAATCCTATTATGAAGTTTATAAAAGCTACCTTGTATCTCAGCTCTTGGACGGTTATTCTCTTTCTCTTTCAATTTCCTCAAAAACTCCTTCAAACTATCTGATTGCTCGAACCGTGGTTTATCATGCCCTTTAAAAATCCCATCTTCAAACATTTTGCTCTTCTCCTTAGCTAGTTTCTCGGCCTGGTTTAGCACATCATCAGAAAAACCTGGAAATCCACAATCTTGATTATTCTTGAAATATTGTGGATATTCCTCACTCGTTATATCCTCCATTTCAACCTCTTCAAAAGCAGGAACGTCACGGTCATCAGAATGATTCCCGGCTTCCTTTTCAGGTATCTTTGGAATGTAATTATCAGCGAGCAACTCTTCCAAAGTCTTTCCCACCTGTTTGGCTAAACCCTCAAGTATTTCTTTAGAAACCGCCGCAGAAACCTCTCCATCTTCAAGATCTGGATCATCAAACTCCAATTCAAACATTTTATTGCTCGACTCGAATATTTCTGGAAATCTGCTTGTCATGTCAATCGTCCAGACTCGATCTGTGAGCATCTGGCGATACATGTTCTTGTCTTCTTCAGATAATGATTGCAGTTTTTCATTCCAGATGATATCGTCATCAACATTTTCACCTGGAGTCTTAGAGCTCGACTCTCCACCCTTACTTGAATCACGTTTTTCATAAGTATACTTCTCAGCGTTGTCATCATCATCATCATCACTACTATCAAAACGCAGAGTTGTTTCCATCACTCGATCCACCATCTGAACCTCCATCATCTCCATCATCTTTCTTCTTCTTCTTTTTAGAATCATTTCCAGCATCTTCATCATGATCTTCATCCTCTTCTTCGTCAGATGGTTCAAAGTCTACCTGCTCTTCTTCTCTTTCTTTATCTTCTTCACCAGCTTGAAGTAGAGGAGCTCGAGAGTACAAGTCTTTTATCAAATCATCCATATGCTTGTTACTCTTCTTTAGTTGTTTGTTCTCCTCTTTCAAGACAATAATCCTTTTGGTGTTTCGTTGCTCGTGCTTTAGCAACTTCTTATTCTCTCTTTTCAACTTCTTGATTGTTTTCTTCAAAACTTCATTATCATCATGGGATGTGACTACGACTTCCAACATCTTTTGATCATTTGACTTCAATTGCTCGATCTCAGTTTGCTGTTTGTTGATAATACTCATCATCTCAGATAATCTTTGATTCACAGCATTCATGATATCACTATCCACTGAAACCTTCTTTTTCACAGGCGATTCAGCAACTTCAGGCAGCTTGCCTTTCCTCATCTTCTTAAGCACATTATCTAAAGCTTCATTAAACTGATCAACAGGTATATCATCACTCTGTTGTGTGCTCGAAGTAGTCGCAGTCTTTTGTTTCTTTGATGCTGGTGCAATAACCGGTGACTTAGAACTAGAAGCTGGTGGAAGTTTCTTACCAGCTATGAGCGATTCAATCTCTATCTTTCTCTTCTGACTTGGTTTCTCCTGTTTCTTCTTCTTTGACTTTTTAGCCTGTGCAGGTGAACCAGTAAAAACTTCATCTAAATTCAGAATCACTTCATCATCACCAACAGGAATTGGACTCTTAGCACCTTGATCTTCAACAGTCTGACTAACAGACTCACCAGCCACAGTGGCCTTGGGCGTGGTGGTCTTTAACGTTTCAGTCTCCGAGTCCCAATGTTCGTCTTCTTGCGTCTCCTCTGAATCAATTGACGCTTCATCCACAATATGTAAACCCTTCTTTGCCATCGTCTTGTTTCGTCTTGATGTGCTCTTTTTCTTCTCAGGTTCAGACACAACTTCTAACCTTATCCCTTTCTCCTTAACCTTTCCACTCTTGGCACCGACATTAACAACCTGTCTTTTGCGCTTTGCATCTGGATCAACAGGATGTAATGGGTTATCTGGATCTGAATCACTGTTTGCGTGTCTTACAAGCCCTTCACCTGGATCTGTATAATCAATCCTTGCTAGATGTCCAAATAAACGCCTTACTGGTGGATGTTCATTGACCGACAATCCTTTGTACGCCTTCATCCTAGCAAGTGTATTAAGTGACATATGTTCCTGAACAACAATATGCTTAGGATCCCTCTTCAAGTCTTTATACTTGTTATCAAATACCATCTGGAGGAAACGAGGATATAGCAGAAACTTCAGATTCCTCGTGCAGTTTACAGGCTCTAACAAGTGTTCCATCAGCATGCCTGAAACATTGAACGGTTTGTTCAATACCAGGGCTACCATCAACGAGCTAATACTCTTGCGCATTAAGTCATATCCTCCAGCGGCTGATCCGAAGACATGTATCAAAACATGTGCCAAATATTTGAATTGAGGGCACAGTTTTCCCTTGTGCAATGAACCGTCAGTGATTGGTCCATTGTATTTCATTCTCAGGAAACACTTTCGCTGATCCATGAAACTCAACTCCTTAGGATCTATCTTCTCATCTTGTAAGTTCAAAGCTTCTCTTAAATCCTGCTCACATACGATAACCCTCTGCCCTTGGATCTTGCTAATCAAACATGACTCGCAATTCCAGAAGTCCAGCTTAGCTCCTGACCAGAATTCTTGCATCATGTCCCGGTAAATGATAGTAGGTGTAGCAATCGCGTCAATCACCCTACATCTCTTCAAGAGTTCAATAATTTCGACAAACTCCGTGTGCTTTTTAACCTCTCCGAGATACGCACAGCAATTATGCGCATTCTCGAAGGTTAAAGGCTCTTCAGGAACTTTCTTAGCAGGTTGTGAGGATGATCCAGCTTGCTCAGTCATCTTCTCCTGCTCGGACATGGTTAATTCTGCAAAACAAAACAAAGACACATGTTAAAAATCAACAAAAATTCAAATCTTGAAAATTTTGGTAATTAACATTCTCATTCGCCCAAACGGGGGTGCGAATGAGAAAAACAAGGTGCGAATGAGAAAATTTAATGGTACGAATGTATAAATTTTGGTAAAAAGTTTCATTCGCCCACAAGATCTACATTCGACCAGTTTGTCATCTCCTTCGCCCATTCGAAAGGGTCGAAGGAGTCTGTTCTTATTTTTGAATTTTCAATTTTGAAATTTATGGTTTCTGATCATGTTCTTTTGATTTGTATTGCTACTAACAATGCCGATAAACCATTTTAGACTAACAGTTTCATCAATTATTCATTATCTCTGTGTTTTCTTATTAAACCTAGGTTTCGAACTAAAGTGATGATCAATTGAACAATATACTGTTTTTGAAACCTTGGTTTATGGTTTATCTCCCTCTAAAACACAGAAATAATGAATCCCCATAATCAATTGTAACAATGAACTAATTAATATCAGTTTTTAAGAATTAGGGCTCGAAACACAAAAACAGTGATTAATCCTTGGATTCTGGATGTTAACCTGTAAAAGATATTGGAAAATGATCAGTAAATGTAGACGATCACAATGGTATATCACAAAATAACAGGGCAACAAGGTGAGGTTAGAGAGAAAAATTTGAAAAATTTTTGTATAGGGTCGAATGAGACTGATATGGTATATATAGGCACACTCCTTCGCCCGTTCTACTCGTACGAATGAGAAGCTTTTGTCTCCTTCGACCCTAGTCAAAGGTTCGAATGAGCCAAAAGGGTTCGAATGAAACATATGTTCAAGAACACTCTCCTTCGCCCGTTCAAAACATACGAAGGAACATGAAAAATCCCACATTCGACCAACCGAATGGGCGAATGAGAATTGGGATTTTTGATAAATTTTCTAAATCTCAAAAACGAGTCCCGTTCCAATTATTTTCCAACTTTTAAGCATCCAACATTCAAATTTTCACATTTAAAAGGTTACAAAGCTCAAATGGTGTAACAAGGTTTAGAAAATCGACATCAACCACCATCAGTTATCAAAAATAAAATGGGAATGAAAAATCTTTTTGGATTTTCTAACGTTTATGCTAAAACACACCTAAAATCTTTTTGAGTTTTGTAATTTTTGACGAAAAAATAAAATGCAGAAATGTAAATGAAAAATTGTAAATGTTTTTGTGATTTCCGGTAAAGGGATCATATCAGTTATTGAGAAATCTGATCACAACGTTGATCTTTTTGAATTATTATCATTAAAGACAATGTGTGATCTGGCAACTGCTGATATTGTGATCCACATAAACTCACATGCAGACTTTTGTGCAATGCTTTAAACTGATACTGATATTTATAGTATAAACGTAATCGTCTGTGGTTCCCACGCACACGACATACTCCCGTATCAAGAAGTAAATGTACAAAGACTCATTGTAAAGCGTGATTATGCTTTCGTTGTCTGTAATTTTACAAGGTATAATGCACAGAGGTATACAGGTCAGCAAATTAATGCAGCAAAGTAACATATGCATTGTACCAGGTTGAGGACTGATATTAATCATGATTTGCATCAGTGATTAATACGATGTAATAGATAATCTTTGATCATCATATAACATGGAAAGTTCCTCAATTCGGTAGCTTTAGGATTTGGCATAAAGCTCTTTTATAAAGACACCCTATCTGATCTAGGTCCCTAATGACTTACAGCAGAAGATCAGAGAGGCTATCCCCAGACAACTAATAACATAACGACCCGAAACCTCCAAGTTTTGTACAAATACCCTATCAAACGAAATTACGGTATTAAGACCATATGCCCATGAGGAGTTCATCCACACAACAATTCGTTTGATATGTATGTATCAGGCACGCAGTAATAGGTCTACGAAGCCTATCAGCACATCGCACAGACTCAGACACACGCCCTATATAGCAGTACATTACTTAGAATGTGTCAGATTCCCACTGATGTACTATCATTTCCCTTTATACTCCAGGAAATCATTTTTGATTTTTCTGATTTTTATAAATTTTCGAATTACTGTTCCCAAGGATAAGCTGGAGCATTTCAAATATGTGACTGCCCAGATATCGTTTGTTCACAGAAATCTGACGACATTAATCTAAGGGAAGAAGATATAGCAGTCAGCAAAGAAATTTTCTTAATTTTTATGGATTTTGAAATTTTTTCAATGTTTTTTGGATTTTTGAAATTTTTCTGAAAAGCAGTAAAAATTTAAACTAAAAAGTGATTGACTGAGGTGGTGATCAGTCTTGTTTTTCTTTAATACTATTAGCTTTTAAAAGATAATCAAATCTGGATTTGTCAAAAGCTTTGGTAAAAAGATCTGCGCGTTGGTAATCAGTGTGGATTTTGACCATATCGATCAACTCTTTAGCATAACAATCACGGATAAAATGATATTTAATCCGGATATGTTTAGCCTTTGAGTGATTTACTAAGTCTTTTGTTAATGCGATTGCGGCTTCATTATCACGGTAAATAGGGGTTTTAAGAAATTGCAAACCGTAATCCACCATCTGTTGTTGGATCCAAAGAACCTGTGAGCAGCAGCTCGATGCTGAAACGTATTCTGCTTCACATCTGGATAGTGCAACTGCGGTTTGTTTCTTGCATTGCCAGGTCACGAGCCTGCTCCCCATAAACTGACATCCAGCCGTTGTGGATTTGCTGTCTTTGTCACAGCCGCCCCAATCTGCATCACTAAAAGTGATTAGGTCAAAATTATCATCATGAGGATACCAAAGTCCTTTCGATGGACAACCCTTCAGATATCTAAGGATACGCTTGACAGCTGCAAGATGACTCTGTTTCGGCTTCGATTGATATCGTGCACAAAGACATGTCGCAAACATTATATCCGGTCTAGACGTGGAGAGATACATCAGAGATCCGACGATTGCTCTGTATGTAAATGGATCAGTCAGCTCCCCCTTAAAGTCAACTCCAATCCCGTGATTAGGTTGTATCGGGGTATCCATGGGCTTCGAATCATCCATCTGGAATCGGCTCAAGACTTCAGAAACGTATTTCGTCTGGTAAATAAAGATCCCCGTTGGTCTTTGTTCCACAAGCAAGCCTAGGAAAAAATGCATTTCTCCCATTGCGCTCATTTCGAACTTTTCCTGCATAACTTTTTCAAATTCCCTGCACAGAAGTTCGTTAGTAGATCCGAAAATAATATCATCAACATAAATTTGTACAAGAAGCAAGTCATCTCCTGCTCGTTTCGTGAACAGTGTGCAGTCTACCAATCCGCGTTTGAATCCTTTCAAGAGAAGATACGTGCTCAGCTCCTCATACCATTGTCTTGGAGCTTGGTGCAACCCGTAGAGAGCTTTGTTTAAAACATAAACCCTATCCCGGTGAATAGGGTCCTCAAAGCCTGGCGGTTGACCTACGTAAACTTCCTCTTTGACCACACCATAAAGAAATGCGCTCTTTACATCCATCTGATACACCTTGAATTTCTTCCAGGATGCAAACGCTAGGAACATTCGGATAGCTTCCAAGCGTGCAACAGGTGCATAGATTTCATTGTAGTCGATTCCCTCAACTTGATGAAAACCTTGAACGACCAAACGAGCTTTGTTTCTCACTATGACTCCTCTATCATCCTTCTTACACTTAAACACCCATTTGGTTCCAATTTTCTTTCTTCCCGGGGGCAAATCTGTCAGCGTCCATACTCCGAGTTTCTGAAATTGTAACAAGTCTTCTTGCATTGCTTCCACCCAGGCATCATCCAAAAGAGCTTCCTTGTACGTTCGTGGCTCGGCCTGCGAAACATAACAAGCGAAAGACCAGTCAGTTTGAAAACCAGATTTTTGTATTTTGGCATATAAAGCAAGATTGCCAATATTGTCTGGTGCTTGAGCATTTCTCAATTGTCCTCTTGTCATAACACTGCTACCAGGATCACCAATAACCTGTTCATGCGGGTGTATCCGATGTATCCGAGATTCCGGATAATCGGGTTCTTGTACTCCCGTTTGAGTTGTCAAATTCTCTGTAGAAACCAGATCATTACCCACATTCGATGTTGAAGCATCAGTTGTAGTTGGGTTCACTGGTGGTGTCACTGTAGCATTGTCCAGAATAGCTTCACTTGTAGCATCATCGTCTTCATCTTCTGAATCTGATGAATTAAGCGTTGTAGAAGCTTCTTGGAACACCTCTTCTTCCATCACAGGAGCAGTGGTATCATTAGAAGCTGCTTGAGGATTTACAGTGATCGGACGCACTAACGGTGAAGTCACGGCGTTTTCGACCTCATAATATAAGCGAAGTACAGCTTCTTCAACGATGCTATCTAGATTGAATGATTCAAAGAAGTCTTTGTTATCAAACATCCAATCTGGACCTCCTCCATGTACATTTTGTGTGTATCTTTGTACTTCGACATTAGCCCACTCCTCGACTTTTCTAGTTCTTTTGTTGAATACCCGTTTTAGTGGGGTGCATATCCAACAAAATAACCTTCTTCAGCCTTTGGTGCGAACTTCTCCGAAGGATTAAGCATTGTACACGGGGCACCAAATGGTTCTAAATACTCCAGATTCGGCTTGCGTCGGTTCAACAGCTCATAAGAAGTTTTGCCAAACTTCTTCACTGTTAAAACACGGTTCAAAGTGTAACATGCTGCGTAAATAGCTTCGTTCCAGAACATGACTAGAAGATTTGAGTCCGCAAGCATTGTTCTGGCCGTCTCAATTAGAGTCCTGTTCTTTCTTTCTGCGACACCGTTCTGCTGGGGTGTATACGGAGCGCTATATTCAGGATGAATTCCCTTGTTTGCACAATGATCCTCCATCTGAGCGTTTTTGAACTCCGTCCCATTATCACTCCGGATTCGTTTGATCTTCAGACCATAGTGTAGATGCAATTGTGCGACTAGTGCTTCGGATTGAACAACAAACTTGTTTTTGTGATTTGTCGTTGGTGCGAAGGAGAGATTTAGAAGGTGCGAATGAAGATTAGAAGGTGCGAAGGAAGATCCTTTAGTCGAATGTGAATATAGTTTATTGTATAGCTTGGTTCGACCAGACAGATTGGGCGAACCTGCACATTCGCATGAATCAAATGGGCGAATGTGCAGTCTATAAATAGACAAGCTTGATTTTTGAATGTAACTTTTTGTCATTATTATTCCCTCCACTTTCTGATATTCTCTCTAGTGTTTTGTTTAACTCTTTTCACGTTCTCACCCTGTTTGTAATCATATTTCAACGTGTAATCGAGTTGTTAATTAATGAAAACCTTTTGAAAATGATGATCTGCTTGTTTTAATCTGTTTGACTATTATTTTGTGATAGTTTTAGGGATTCCGCACCTAAAACTAACTTGTTTGATCATTCTTTGTTGTTATACGATCCTTTCACGCACATACAAAGTGGTATCAAAGCCTTTCTGGATCAAACAACCACAAATTAATAGTTTCTCAGTTGATTTGGACCCAATTTTGATCAAAAAGTTTCTGTTTTCATTGAACAAACTGAATTGATAAGATTTTGATTGATTACAACTTGATTTCGAGGTTAAATTGAATAATTCTCTTCATTAAAGTTGTTCCAAATCAATTCCGATTCAAAACCTGATTTAGATCATCAAAATCCATCAACATTTGATAAACATGATCAAAATTAACGGATTTTCAAAGAATAACCGTTTTTGAATTCTCAGGGGTCGAAAGAGAGAGAGTGGTCGAAAGTGGAATTCATTTTGGTCGAAAGAGGGTTTTTGTGGTCGAAGGAGGTGTTTTAGTGGTCGAACGTAGACTTTCATTGCTTATTTTGTTCATTCGCCCAGTGGTGTCACCTTCGATTGATCGAACGGTCGAAGGAAGAGAAAAACGGTCGAACGAGAGAAGAAAGCGGTCGAAAGAGATTTTGTGATTTCAGTCCACATTCGTATCATTCAAAACGGTCGACAGAGAATATTATTTCTCATTCGCACGTTCGATCATACGAAAGAGTATCCTGTTTTAAAACATTTCTAATCTTTTCGTGTTTAAACGTTTACAGGTTAAGATGTGGAACTTCCCAACAACGCCAAGACCTACTTAAGCACCACAACAGCAGACAACACAAGATCCATGGTCGGTTGCAGCCCAGAAGACTAGTCAATAATCCCAGCCAATCAATTACATCGCTATGACTAGTTCGGCTCCTCAACAAGTTGTTCAACCATTACAACAACCTATTGACAACTATTGGGGAGTAGCAGCAGCTGCAGTTCATTCGCAAACGACCAATGCCATATCCACACTTATTCATGATCTATCCTCAGGAAGCGGCAATCGTCCACCAAAGCTAACGGACATGAAGGAGTACAACACATGGAAGACGAAGTTCAAGATCCATGTTGAGGGACAAGGACTTAAAGGAGCCGAGGCATGGCAGATGATAGTAAAAGGGTATGTTGCTCCTATTCTGGAGAATACTAGAGAACCGATACCTTTGGAGAATTTGGCGGATGATGAGAAAAAGAGGTTTGCGATAGAGAAGAAGGAATTCTCTCAGCTATCCCAGGCGATCAACACTGATTTGCTACATCAGTTTGGATCGTGTACAACATCCAAACAATTGTGGGATATGCTGAGAAACCAACATGATGGTAATGAGAAGACAAGGAAGCTGAGGATGGAAGAGCTTCGGAAGGAATTTGAAAACTTCAGTTACATGGGCAATGAGACCCTAAAAGAGCTGGTTCCACGGTATTGCCATTTGCTCACAGAACTGTCAAGCTATGAGATCAGCATACCAATGTCAGAATTGGTGGATAAATTTGCTGATGCTTTACCACCCTACTGGAACCAACACATTGAAGTGTTGAAGGAAAAGGATGCTTAACAGTATTGGACCATCAACGAGTTCATTCAAAAGCTGGAAAACAAAGAAATGGAGGAGAAGAGGAAAGCCAAGAGAGCTCAGATTCCACAGAATCCAGATCTATATGTGAGTGGTACATCTAACTCTCTTTCTGCTTCAAGCACTACTTCAAATGTTGCTCCTCACATTGCATGTGTATCCAATGTTGTTGAACCCACAAAAGCACCAATCAACTACCTTGCCCAAACTTCGTCTTACACACCATCATACACACAACAATCTTATCAAACACCAAACTTTATTCCACCTTTTTCACCATTACAACAAGCTGCCTGCTACACAGCAAGTCAACCTCAACAACAACAACAATATACTCCTCACATGAATCAGATGCAGATTACTCAAGCACAATCAAGTCAAAGTCCGATTGTGTTAGAGACCTCGAATCTTAACAACGTGACTGTTGAAATTGCTCAACAGCATGTTGCTTTAGTGTCTGCTATGGTTGCATCATATAACGGTTTGGTTGCGAGTCAGATAGGAAACAACAATCTCACCAATGAGGACTACGCACAAATCGACAAAGAGGAGATGGAGCTTATGGACATTCAGTGGGCTTTTGCAAGCATAATGAGGAGAGCCACTGACTTTATTCAGAAGACTGGAAAAACTGACCTCTCAACTTCTCCAAATACCACATACGGCTTCAACAAAGCCAAAGTTACATGCTTCAATTGTGGTGAGAGGGGTCATTTTAAAAGGGAGTGTACACAGCCTGCACAGCAAGGTAACCGAAACCCGTTCAATTCAACCTACCAAAACAGACAAATCCAAAACCAAAATCAAGTTTCATACAACAGTCCCAACATTTCAAGCTTTCAACCTCAAAACAATTACCAGAACCGTCAACAAAATACCAACACTAGACAACCCACAACTCAAAACCAACCTCAACAAAATCCAAACCGAACCATTGTTCCTATCTCTACACCTAACACTCAAAACCAAAACCAAACAGACAATCAAAACCAAGCACTTGTGATCCAAAAGGATGAAGGTTTTGATTGGACGGGTATGCAATTGGGGGTGGAGGAGATTACTGCTGGAAACGTGGCTTGTGTGGCACAGAAGATGAGTTTGGATGAGAATGAGGAGATTGAAGAGGAGGTTGTGATTGAGAAAGTGTCGGAGTTGAAAATAGAGGAAGTGAATGAGGATGTGATTGCTGAGAGTGAAGACAAGAAATCTGGTATGATTCTTGATTCTGTCACGGATGTAGGAGAGCACTACAATTCAGCTTATTCGGATATGGAGAGTGATTCTGATTCGGAAGCTAGTGTGAATTCACTAGATGATGACATTGATCAACTGCTAGCTGAAGCTGATTTCCTGATGACCCGCAAGTCATGTATGGTGGATGATGCGTGCACCAAGATTGACTACTCTAAATTCTTCGCAGGCAAGGAAGCTCACTTCGCTTTGATGGCAATGACAGAACCTCCTAAGCCGGTAAGTTCTGAATCTCAATCTAAAGTGTGTGTTAAATGTGTTAAATGTGCTGATTTTGAAAAACTGACAGATGAAAATAAGCTTCTCAAGGTCCAACTTGAGAGTGCCAAAATAAACTGTCAGATTTATCAAAAAGATTTAAAAGATTTCAACAAAGTTCTTGATGGTTATAAAAAGGATGTGTCTGAACTTAAAAAGACATTGTCAATTAAACAACTTGCCATTAATAACTATATTAATGAAATGGAAAACACTAAGTTAGAAATGGTAACCATCAAGTGCTTTGCTGAAAAAGTGAACAAGAAGTTAGAGAGTTACAAGCACATAGCATATGTAGTTGACCATATCATAGAAGAACCCTCCCAGTCGAATAGTGCAAACTATAAGGCGGTCCCATCTCCGGTATTGTTTGAAAACCACAATTTACATGCAATACCACCGGAGACGTTAGTCAATTCTGACTCCACATCAGAAAATGAGCCCAACACTTCTAGTGTCGGAGACCCGTATTCTGATGTGAGACCTGTTTTGGGAAACAATGAGGGTGTGGTCGCTGCTGATGATTCAGATGAAGAAGATGAACAATCTGAGACGGTTGAAAATGATAGTGATATCCCTGATGAAAATCATATAATCACTACTGAGCCAGTCTCACCGTCTCAGATCATTCATCCCATGGCAAATGCTCATCGTAAGAATGCTGTTAAGAAAACCGAAAAGTCTGTTGGTAAGGGTGTTGAAAAGAAAGAGGTAAAGAAAATTGAGAAAAATGTGGTTAAACCGGTTGAAAAGAAAACTGAAACTAAATCTGAGAAAAATGTGGTGAAACCGGTTGAAAAGAAAAATGAGATTAAAAATGAGAAAACCAATGAAATGAGCAACGAATCGTGTGACAAACCTGTCAAAATTTTCTATCGGATGCAAGGCTCCGATAAGATCTTGTCTGATGATGAATATCCGATTAAATTTGTCAATTATTCCAAAATCAAAAAGATCTGGCAGGAAAGTACGATTTGGTTTCCAAATTTAAAAGAACCAATGACATTCCTCCAGAAATTTTAGAGAAAATTTATTCGGATAAAGACGCTAAGGTCAATGTCACACAATTTGTTTTGCCAGTTGATAAAGCAAACAGTTTTATTGAACCGACTTACTCGAAGGAACCAGCTCCTGAGAGTTTAAGGAAACAATGCATGGTTGATCGATATCCCATTGCTAGCTTTTCCAAGTCGCCAATCAAAGAAAATTATGAAGAATACCGTGCGTGCTATAAGTGCGGGGAAAGGGGACATTTACTTGCCGCCTGCCCGTACGTACGACACAAAAGGCACGAGGTGGAGATGAGGCAACATCATGATTATCCGGTTGACAACTACGGTTATCCACAAAGACGGTATTACCCTCAGCAAGAACTTTATTATAATCAAAACAATTTTTACAACAAGAGGGAAAACCGTCCGATGACGTATGATAAACGCAACCGGATAACCACTGAGAAATCTGTTAAGAAACCTGTGATGAACTCAACTGCTGATAACAAAAAGGTTGCTCCTAAACCTAACGGAAAACAAGCAGTTGGACCTGTCTCTGTTAAATCAGAGAAGGTAACCAAGAAGGTTGCATTTAAAGATGAAGTAAAGAAACCGGCTGAGACAACAAAATCTCAGATCCGGATCTTGAAAAGATCTGAGCAATCCTGGTCATCTAAGGAATCTGAAGGAGCCTCAACTTCACAGAATGTGAAGAATGAGAAAAAGAAAGTTGAGAGTGAGAAGAAAGGGGTTGAGTTAACCCAAGATGTTTGTGAATCGAAAGACTCTTTGAAACAACCCGTTCAAAGACCCAAGACCAAACAGGCTTGGGTCCCCCGAAAGATCTAACTGCTTTACTTTATATGTGCAGGGAGCTCTAGCTGGCCCTGTTAGCAGCCTATGGATTGTTAACAGTGGAGCTTCTGGTCACATGACAGGGGACCTCACGCTACTCTTTGATATCAAAAACATTAACGGAGGTTATGTAGCATTTGCTGGAAATAAAGGAGGCTACATTACGATGGAGGGTAGTATAAGCAATGGGGTTGTGACATTTGAGCGGATATCATACGTGAAACAGATAGATTACAATCTGCTCAGTGTTAGTCAAATCCGTGATAAACAATTTTCCGTGTATTTTGATGACAAATCTTGCTATATCTTGAAACCTGGGTTTGAACTTCCGAAAGAGTGGGTGATGCTAAAGGCACCGAGAGTAAACAACTTGTATATTCTCGATATGTCCAAAGCAATGACCACCCATGGCCAAGTCACGTGTTTCCTCTCTAAGGCTACAGAAAAAGAATCTATAATGTGGCACAGGAGAATGGGACACATTCATTTGCGAAAGATGAACTAGTTAGTGAAGAATGAACTTGTCACGGGAGTTAATGTGAAACACTTCCATTTGAATGACAAGTGTGTTAGTTGCAAAAAGGGCAAGCAGCACAAACAGGCCCATAGACCAAAGAAAGTCAATTCCGTTGAACTACCGCTTGAGCGTTTGCATATGGATTTATTCGGTCCAGTCAGACGTAAAAGTCATGCCGGGGAGTTGTACTGTCTTGTGGTGACTGACGATTATTCAAGATTTTCATGGGTAATGTGCTTGCATCAGAAAAGCGACACTTTTGACAATCTGAAGGTTCTGTTTACACGTCTGGAGAATATATATGGTCTGAAGATCAAACGTATCCGGAGTGACAATGGGACGGAGTTCAAAAACGCTCAGATGGAGGATCTTTGTGCAAACAAGGGAATTCATCATGAATATAGTGCTCCGTATACACCCTAGCAGAACGGTGTCGCAGAAAGAAAGAACAGGACTCTAATCGAGACGGCGAGAACTATGCTTGCGGATTCAAATCTTCCAGTCATGTTCTAGAACGAAGCTATTTACGCAGCATGTTATACTCTAAACCGTGTTTTAACAGTGAAGAAGTATAGCAAAACTTCTTATGACCTGTTGAACCGACGCAAGCCGAATCTAGAGTATCTAGAACCATTTGGTGCCCCGTGTATAATGTTGAATCCTTCGGAGAAGTTCTCACCAAAGGCTGAAGAAGGTTATTTTGTTGGATATGCAACCCCACTAAAACGGGTATTCAACAAAAGAACTAGAAAAGTCGAGGAGTGGGCTAATGTCGAAGTTCAAAGATACACACAAAATGTACAGGGTGGAGGTCCAGATTGGATGTTTGATTACAAAGACTTCTTTGAATCATTCAATCTAGATAGCATGGTTAAAGAAGCTGTACTTCTCTTATATTACGAGGTCGAAAACGCCGTAACTTCATCGTTAGTGCGTCCGATCACTGTAAACCCCCAAGCAGCTTCTAATGATACCACTGCTCCTGTGATGGAAGAAGAGGTGTTTCAAGAAGTTTCTACAACGCTTAATGCATCAGATTCAGAAGATGAAGACGATGATGCAACAAGTGAAGCTATTCTGGACAATGCTACAGTGACACCACTAGTGAACCCAACTACTACTGATGCTTCAACATCGAATGTGGGTAATGATCTAGTTTCAACAAAGAATTTGACAACTCAAACGGGAGTACAAGTACCTGATTATCCGGAATCTCGGATACATCGGATACACCCGCTTGAACAGGTTATTGGTGATCCTGGTAGCAGCGTGATGACAAGAGGGCAGTTGAGAAATGCTCAAGCACCAGAAAATATTGGCAATCTTGCTTTATATGCCAAAATTCAGAAATCTGGTTTTCAAAATGACTGGTCTTTCGCTTGTTATGTTTCGCAGGTCAAACCGCGGACGTACAAGGACGCTCTTTTGGATGATGCCTGGGTGGAAGCAATGCAGGAAGAGTTGTTACAATTCCAGAAACTCGGTGTATGGACACTGACAGATTTGCCCCCCGGGAAGAAAGAAAATTGGAACCAAATGGGTGTTTAACTGCAAGAAGGATGATAGAGGAGTCATAGTGCGAAACAAAGCTTGTTTGGTCGTTCAAGGTTTTCATCAGGTTGAGGGAATCGACTACAATGAAATCTATGCACCGGTTACACGCTTGGAAGCCATCCGAATGTTCCTAGCATTTGCATCATGGAAGAAATTTAAGGTGTATCAGATGGATGTAAAGAGCGCATTTCTTTACGGTGTGGTCAAAGAGGAAGTTTACGTAGGTCAACCGCCAGGCTTTGAGGACCCTATTCACCGGGATAAGGTTTATGTGTTAAACAAAGCTCTCTACGGGTTGCACCAGGCTCCGAGACAATGGTATGAGGAGCTGAGCACGTATCTTCTCTCGAAAGGATTCAAACGCGGACTGGTAGACTGCACACTGTTCACGAAACGAGCAGGAGATGATTTGCTTCTTGTGCAAATTTATGTTGATGATATTATTTTCTGGTCAACTAACGAACTTCTATGCAGGGAATTTGAAAAAGTTATGCAGGAAAAGTTTGAAATGAGCGCAATGGGAGAAATGCAGTTTTTCCTAGGCTTGCAGGTGGAACAAAGACCAACGGGGATCTTTATTCACCAGACGAATACGTTTCTGAAGTCTTGAGCCGATTCCAGATGGATGATTCGAAGCCGATGGATACCCCGATACAACCTAATCACGGGATTGGAGTTGACCTTAAGGGGGAGCTGACTGATCCATTTACATACAGAGCAATCGTCGGATCTCTGATGTATCTCACCGCGTCTAGACCTGATATAATGTTTGCGACATGTCTTTCTGCACAATATCAATCGAAGCCGAAACAGAGTCATCTTGCAGCTGTCAAGCGTATCCTTAGATATCTGAAGGGCTGTCCATCGAAAGGACTTTGGTACCCTCATGATGATAATTTTGACCTAATCGCTTTTAGTGATGCAGATTGGGGCGGCTGTGACAAAGACAGCAAATCCACAACGGCTGGATGTCAGTTTATGGGGAGCAGGCTCGTGACCTGGCAATGCAAGAAACAAACCGCAGTTGCACTATCCACATGTGAAGCAGAATACGTTTCAGCATCGAGCTGCTGCTCACAGGTTCTTTGGATCCAACAACAGATGGTGGATTACGGTTTGCAATTTCTTAAAACCCCTATTTACTGTGATAATGAGGCCGTAATCAAATTACCAAAAGACTTAGTAAATCACTCAAAGGCTAAACATATCCGGATTAAATATCATTTTATCCGTGATTGTTATGCTAAAGACTTAGTATCATAACTAACCAAACTACATAGATGGTTGATGTGCTTTGTTAACACTTTTAAGCTCTAAATATTAGTTTCGTTCATAGAACTGAAATTTTCATACATGAATAAACTCATATGCACTAATTTAGCTAGAGGTGGTAAGGAAAATTGAATAAAAAGGGTTACTTCATTGTTTTTGCTACTAGATAAGTGAAGCTGATGCAATTTGTTTACATATAACACTGTAGAAGTTTATTTATTGATCGATTTGTATTGTTTTCATTATTATCACCTTATGGTGTTTTTTTTGTTCAGTGATTGTGGACACCGAGAAAAAAAGTAGCAAAGTTGGATATTAAATTGAGTGTTGAGGAGAGAAATTTTGTCTTTGTTGGATACAACAACGTCGTGGGTTAACTGATTCTAAGGTGTATACGATGAACGGATGCCCAAACTAATGTTGCAATTTGCTATGAGAAGTGAGATGTTGACTTCTTTTGTAACGGGTACGTTTTTAACTTAAGATTTGTTAGAACTATCAATTAAAGTTTCTAGGATAGCACAACATCCTCAAATCAAATGAATGCAATCTTTATATTAAAATCTTTTATTACATTTGATAATATAATATATTATTTCGGTATGCAGTCCCACTTGGCACATTAGGCACAACACCAACAACTATTTTTCGTGAAAAAAATTTGTTTAGGTGTTTGAATTGCAAAGGGTTGAAAGAAAAAAAAACAATAGTGTTTATCATATTATCATGCGTGATCCATGTAAATGGATTTGGGCTTTCAAGTCAAATGTGTTGTATTTTTGCTTTTGCTAATAAACCAACTATATGTAAACTCGTGCTTTTCGTGATCTAATTGTGTTGCGCATACTTAATTTGAGGAAAGATCTATTTATAGCAAACTAACAGTTTTAATTTTTGGACTATTTACATCTGATAAGACAACAAGAAAGTTGAACTGCATATGGCTATCAATTGCAAAGGCGCACAACTTTAACTTTTTCATATATAGTTTATCATTTACATAGCTTATTGGTTTGTTATTTTGTTAACAATTGTAGGTTGGTAATTATTTTTATTTCCCAAAATATGTTGATATCTTTTATGCAAAGTGTGGCAAAACTTCATATTAAAACTAGATAAGGTTAGCATCTAGATATCTTTATATTTACACAATGAGAGCTACTGAAATTTTTGCTAATAAAAACTTCTTGCACAACAGGTACAACGACACCAACACCTAGAGACACTACAACAGCATCAACCGCTCAAAACCAACTTCACTTCAGTTACCGCGGTACACAACCACATGCTTACATTTGTACAAACATAAGTTACACTTTAACATCTTAATCTTCAATGTGCAGATGAAGAAAACATGTAAATGCCACATAGAGATGTCTACCTAAAGGCACGACCCCCTTACAAAGGTTGTTTACTTATCATAGTACTTGCTTCGTAACAAACAAGTAAAATGTATTGTATGTAATCATTTGGATCAAATAAGCGATTTAATATTAATGAACAGTTCAAGAGTTTATCATATCATTTTATGTTATACTAATATCAAAGCTTGTCCTGAAACAAACTATATGATAGTAACAAGAGCAAGAGTGAAACCGCTCAAGTTTATGAAGCAACACGGTACAGCGTGCACGCAACGCGCGCGGGATTTATCTAGTTTAAACTAAAACAAATCATAATTTAATAGCTTGAAGAGAGGACCACTCCTAAAGAAATAAATCCTATTTGCGTCTTATTCTGGTAAGAGGCTTTGTGTCCCTTGTTTTTCTTGTTTGTCATTATGCATTGTTATACATGTTTAAGTTTTTCTTATCTGCCTTTAAAACTTGCAGATGTATTGTTTTTGTTGGTAAACCTACTACTGATCTGGAATATTATATGTTGGCAAATTTGTTCAAGTAATGTAGTGTAACTTTGTTTCATTTTAGTATACCAGCTTCATACCTTAGTTATGATACTAACTATATCAAAGTCTTTAAAAGTCGGTTATCTTTGATCCAAAGTTATGATATTTTGATTGTTTTCCGTAAAAAAATGGTTTAGTAATCTGAAATAGATACTTGAATATGGCATTTTGTTTGAAATATATATTGGGTCAATGCTTACTAATCCCATTTCAATAGTTTATTTTTTGTGTCCATTGATGCATGTATTTTGTTCTTAAACTGTTGGTTAACCAGGTTATTGATATTTTACATTAATGCTTGAGAAGCCTTAGCCGATTATTGTTTGACCAGGAACCAAAATCGAAATTCATTATAATGCTAAGGAGAAGAAATGATCATTTAGAGTTTTTGTAGCAGAGGGAGTCCAAGGTTTGCATGAGAGATGTTATTTTCTTTTCTTTTTACAACCTAAACAGGCAGCTAACCAAACAATGTGTTGGTTGTAGATATCCAGGGCAACTAAATAAACAAGTGTTGGCCGACCCAGTTTATTTCATCCACCAATCCATGTGGGGGTGCGACAAATTTGGAAGAAACTTCTACTATTGCATCGAATCAAACCATTACAGCATAGGTTCCATATACCTAACCGGGCTTCTTCCATCCTGTTATTTGTTGATGATGTGGCATTTTGACATGGTTACTAAGGAACAGGTGTAGGGGTGTGCATTTTATACAACGGTTGATGGGCGATGGCATAAAAAATACAGACAACGAGCAAGAACATGAAAATAACTTAGAAATAGTTTGATTAAAAGTTTATGTAGCTAGATTTTGAGTAAAAGTTTATTTCTTATTATTAAATCAAAATCTTATGTGTGAATTTTGGTTTATTATTATTAATATAATTTTTTATGTTTTCCCATGTTTACTGTTGTTTTGATTTAACAAAAAATTAAAAATAAAATAGTTAAATTACATGAAAATGGCGACAGAACCACAAGAAACATGTGTGACCAAAGTTCAGATAATTGTCACACTTAAAATCACAAAATTTCATGTGACTTTACATAACCATTAGCAACACAATACTTTTTTTTGGTGTGATGAAATGTTATCAAACGTCATAGGAAGAAAAATGTGTGATCAAAGGTTAATCAATAGACACATCTAAAATTAACAAATTTAATGTGGCTATATATATCCATTGGCCACACCATCGTTAGTTTGTTTTTTGTTTTGTGACAAAATGATAACAAACGTCATGGGAAAAGAACTTATGTGTGACTAAACGTTAGGCAATAGCCACACTTAATATTACAAATTTCATGTGGCTATATATACCCATTAGCTACAATGTCCTTGTTAGTTTTTTGTTGTGTGACGGAATGATAACAAATGTCACGGGGAAACAAATATATGTGTGGCTAAAGGTTAGACAATAGTCACACTTAAATTAAAACATTGTTTCCTGTGACGAAAAATAGTTTTTAGCCGCACTTACAGTTAATTTATGTAACTATATAATACAACCAACAACATTTACAAGAAATTCATGTGGCCATTGTTATTTTTTAGCCACACTTAATGCACATAAGACATGATTACAATAACTCTTTTGCCACATTTTTTTCTTAATTGGTGTGGCTAAAACAAACTTTTTAGTAAACTCATGTGACTATATAATAGAAACAACCACACTTAAAGTAATTTCATGTGGCCATTGCTACCATTTAGCTACACTAAATGTAGGGAATGCTTGATTCCAACAAGAAATGTTGGTACCCTTTAGCCACACCTTTTAGTAGTTGCGGCCACTAAACATGAATGTGACCGTATGCTACCTACGATGATCCATGTAAACGGATTTGGGCTTTCAAGTCAAATGTGTTGTATTTTTGCTTTTGCTAATAAACCAACTATATGTAAACTCATGCTTTTCGTGATCTAATTGTGTTGCGCATACTTAATTTGAGGAAAGATCTATTTATAGCAAACTAACAGTTTTAATTTTTGGACTATTTACATCTGATAAGACAACAAGAAAGTTGAACTGCATATGGCTATCAATTGCAAAGGCGCACAACTTTAACTTTTTCATATATAGTTTATCATTTACATAGCTTATTGGTTTGTTATTTTGTTAACAATTGTAGGTTGGTAATTATTTTTATTTCCCAAAATATGTTGATATCTTTTATGCAAAGTGTGGCAAAACTTCATATTAAAACTAGATAAGGTTAGCATCTAGATATCTTTATATTTACACAATGAGAGCTACTGAAATTTTTGCTAATAAAAACTTCTTGCACAACAGGTACAACGACACCAACACCTAGAGACACTACAACAGCATCAACCGCTCAAAACCAACTTCACTTCAGTTACCGCGGTACACAACCACATGCTTACATTTGTACAAACATAAGTTACACTTTAACATCTTAATCTTCAATGTGCAGATGAAGAAAACATGTAAATGCCACATAGAGATGTCTACCTAAAGGCACGACCCCCTTACAAAGGTTGTTTACTTATCATAGTACTTGCTTCGTAACAAACAAGTAAAATGTATTGTATGTAATCATTTGGATCAAATAAGCGATTTAATATTAATGAACAGTTCAAGAGTTTATCATATCATTTTATGTTATACTAATATCAAAGCTTGTCCTGAAACAAACTATATGATAGTAACAAGAGCAAGAGTGAAACCGCTCAAGTTTATGAAGCAACACCGTACAGCGTGCACGCAACGCGCGCGGGATTTATCTAGTTTAAACTAAAACAAATCATAATTTAATAGCTTGAAGAGAGGACCACTCCTAAAGAAATAAATCCTATTTGCGTCTTATTCTGGTAAGAGGCTTTGTGTCCCTTGTTTTTCTTGTTTGTCATTATGCATTGTTATACATGTTTAAGTTTTTCTTATCTGCCTTTAAAACTTGCAGATGTATTGTTTTTGTTGGTAAACCTACTACTGATCTGGAATATTATATGTTGGCAAATTTGTTCAAGTAATGTAGTGTAACTTTGTTTCATTTTAGTATACCAGCTTCATACCTTAGTTATGATACTAACTATATCAAAGTCTTTAAAAGTCGGTTATCTTTGATCCAAAGTTATGATATTTTGATTGTTTTCCGTAAAAAAATGGTTTAGTAATCTGAAATAGATACTTGAATATGGCATTTTGTTTGAAATATATATTGGGTCAATGCTTACTAATCCCATTTCAATAGTTTATTTTTTGTGTCCATTGATGCATGTATTTTGTTCTTAAACTGTTGGTTAACCAGGTTATTGATATTTTACATTAATGCTTGAGAAGCCTTAGCCGATTATTGTTTGACCAGGAACCAAAATCGAAGTTCATTATAATGCTAAGGAGAAGAAATGATCATTTAGAGTTTTTGTAGCAGAGGGAGTCCAAGGTTTGCATGAGAGATGTTATTTTCTTTTCTTTTTACAACCTAAACAGGCAGCTAACCAAACAATGTGTTGGTTGTAGATATCCAGGGCAACTAAATAAACAAGTGTTGGCCGACCCAGTTTATTTCATCCACCAATCCATGTGGGGGTGCGAAAAATTTGGAAGAAACTTCTACTATTGCATCGAATCAAACCATTACAGCATAGGTTCCATATACCTAACCGGGCTTCTTCCATCCTGTTATTTGTTGATGATGTGGCATTTTGACATGGTTACTAAGGAACAGGTGTAGGGGTGTGCATTTTATACAACGGTTGATGGGCGATGGCATAAAAAATACAGACAACGAGCAAGAACATGAAAATAACTTAGAAATAGTTTGATTAAAAGTTTATGTAGCTAGATTTTGAGTAAAAGTTTATTTCTTATTATTAAATCAAAATCTTATGTGTGAATTTTGGTTTATTATTATTAATATAATTTTTTATGTTTTCCCATGTTTACTGTTGTTTTGATTTAACAAAAAATTAAAAATAAAATAGTTAAATTACATGAAAATGGCGACAGAACCACAAGAAACATGTGTGACCAAAGTTCAGATAATTGTCACACTTAAAATCACAAAATTTCATGTGACTTTACATAACCATTAGCAACACAATACTTTTTTTTGGTGTGATGAAATGTTATCAAACGTCATAGGAAGAAAAATGTGTGATCAAAGGTTAATCAATAGACACATCTAAAATTAACAAATTTAATGTGGCTATATATATCCATTGGCCACACCATCGTTAGTTTGTTTTTTGTTTTGTGACAAAATGATAACAAACGTCATGGGAAAAGAACTTATGTGTGACTAAACGTTAGGCAATAGCCACACTTAATATTACAAATTTCATGTGGCTATATATACCCATTAGCTACAATGTCCTTGTTAGTTTTTTGTTGTGTGACGGAATGATAACAAATGTCACGGGGAAACAAATATATGTGTGGCTAAAGGTTAGACAATAGTCACACTTAAATTAAAACATTGTTTCCTGTGACAAAAAATAGTTTTTCGCCGCACTTACAGTTAATTTATGTAACTATATAATACAACCAACAACATTTACAAGAAATTCATGTGGCCATTGTTATTTTTTAGCCACACTTAATGCACATAAGACATGATTACAATAACTCTTTTGCCACATTTTTTTCTTAATTGGTGTGGCTAAAACAAACTTTTTAGTAAACTCATGTGACTATATAATAGAAACAACCACACTTAAAGTAATTTCATGTGGCCATTGCTACCATTTAGCTACACTAAATGTAGGGAATGCTTGATTCCAACAAGAAATGTTGGTACCCTTTAGCCACACCTTTTAGTAGTTGCGGCCACTAAACATGAATGTGACCGTATGCTACCTACGATGACTCGACCTTTGGTCACACTTGACCCACAAAAAATATGTGTGGCAAAAGACATACGGTCACACTTTTCGGATGTGGCTAAAGCCCATTTTTCACGTAGTGATACCTGATTCAGAAGTATCAGGAAGAGTAATATGCCCTGCACTCTTTTTCCCTTAGCTGAGGTTTTGACCCATTGGGTTTTCCTAGCAAGGTTTTTAACGAGACAACATCACCAAGCGTAAACTTTATTATTTTCTTATATAACATGGATAGTCAAGGGGGAGTGTTATAAATAAGTTATTATGATGACTATCCACATTCCAACTCCCATCTCTTTGTATCTTATTCATTAATGTAAGAGCCTTATAAATAGAGGCTTCATATAATTGTTATGATACACATCAATAAGAATGAATTATTCTATTATCTATTCTCTCTAATCTATGTTCTAAAATCTACACATCTTGTATGTTAGTTGCTAGTAGGTCGTTGTTTTACAACATAAAATTTATTTTATGTTATTCAGATAGTAAAGTTTATTATACAATTTTTAGTTTTTCAAAAATCATTTATTTAATATATATAAAATATATTACAAGTTTATTTATTTATAAATTAAAAATTCTATAAAAATATCTAAACAGTTTTATAAAATTTCACAAAAATTATTTTAAACTTATAAATCAATAACATTTTTGGAATTAAATTTTAATTTCAGAAAAACGTTTATTTAGTATTTTTAATTAATTTTTACTATTTTAATCATAAATAATTCATAATAAATCCATTTTTCATTATTTTTGCATCAAAATTTCACATAAATTATTTTTGTTCATTTAGATCAGAAAAAAAAATTTATGATTTAAAATTTATAAATTTTAGTGTTTTAAAATATTAATACTATATTTTGTCAAATAAATATTAAAGTATTATATATTCATTAATTAAGAAAATAATTTTATAAAAATTATTTTCACATTTGCAACATTTTAATACAACTACCTTTAATCAAGATTTATTAAAAAAAAATTTATTTTTTTTTTATTCAATAAACTAGATTATAGAAGATTCATTTCATACTAAAAGCAACAAGAATTACAAGTGAGGCGCGGGTAGACAGGCAACAAGCTGCGCCGCAACCCCTTTTTGAATAGCAAAGCCTACTCTATTAAATATAAAGCTTGTGTTCTTGGCCGCAGGAGAGTTACTCTGCACCACCTTCTGCACTCGATCTAAAAACCGGATTGCATCGGGAGCAAGGCCCCCAAATGTGTCAAAAGCGAAGGGCACAAAGACGTGTTGGTTTTCAAGACAAGCAGCTTCATGTTTGTCAACTTTATTATTCCATTAATAATTAATCATTAATCAATTGCCATCCCCAAATTAGGAACCCTAGAATACTTTTAGACTATAAAACTTAGACTTTTAAGTTTTACCATTATTTAATTATTGCCTTTAAAATAGGGTGATACTTGGACACACACGAGCCACAGTTATTCTATATCAAGGGATTCAATTCTAGCACTAAGGTGAGTTTACACAGCCCCTTTTTCACTATTTTGGGTGAAACATGTTACATTTTCAATTGCAATTCAACATAAGTGTCTATATGTTATTCTATGTTGCATTATGTCTTAAACATTACTATGGTAAGGACAATTAGACTACCATAATCATTAACTCCGTACAAGCCAACGATACACAATGATAGATCTATTGGACTGACAACCTCACCCGGATACGTGTACCTCCAGTATGGGTAGCGTGGGTGATTGTTATCGATCAATAAATACGAGTGAACCATATGCGTATGGGATGGACCACAATATTCTAGTCACAAGGTTTGATTATGCACACGATTTACCTCGTAGTTTTGTTTTCACATATGGACTAGACTTGCGATGACACTCGAATTGTACAAACTTAATTCAATATTCAAACCTATGTAATTCTCACCAACTTTTGTTGAGCCAAAATATTTTCAAACTTAACATGTTTGAGTAGGGATGAGCTCGGGACGGTATTGGTACCGAACTGATACCTATCCTGACAATACCGATACCGAAAAGTCCAAAAAACCAATACCGATACCGATACCAAACACATACGGTACGGTACGGTATCGGTTCGGTATCGGTACGGTACCGGTATGGTATCGGTATTTTGCCTTAAAATACTGATACCATACCGATCCCGTACCGATACCGATAATACCAAAACCGAAAATCCATAAATATGGGTACCGATACCGATCCCGAAACCCCTCGGTTCGGTATCGGTTCGGTATCGGTTTGGTACTGTATCGGGATCGGGACGGGACAGGATCGGTATTCGGCCTTGTATGCTCATCCCTATGTTTCAGGTTATAGCTTTGCTTGAAGATGAGAGTTAATGCTTGAAGATTTGTATTTAGTATTTCTCATTTGATGTACAAATTCTTTAAGAACAATGTATGTAATTTATTTAATTAATTATTGAAACTTATTATTTACCATGAGCTACTGAACAATCATCAATACGTGACATCCCGATGTTTCCGCCATCGGTTGGGGTGTTACAGGATGCGAATGGAAGATCAACGAATGTTGGCGCCTAAGCAGGGTCCTGTCAGGGTTTTCATTGGAGAAAGCGTCGAACCACTCGGATAGTTAACATTCCCGGTCACAGTCTGGGACGGAAGACGGGAACGTACGATACTAGTCACTTTTCTGGTTTTTCTCTTTTTCCTCAAGGAGCTGCCTCCTTTTCTTGAGGAATACTCCCATATCCAGGGTGAAAACCTTTCGTTTCTTGGACTTGTCCTTTTTCTTCTTCTTTTCTCCTGTTGTCTCTCCACTACGTGAAAAATGGGCTTTAGCCACATCCGAAAAGTGTGACCGTATGTCTTTTGCCACACATATTTTTTGTGGGTCAAGTGTGACCAAAGGTCGAGTCATCGTAGGTAGCATACGGTCACATTCATGTTTAGTGGCCGCAACTACTAAAAGGTGTGGCTAAAGGGTACCAACATTTCTTGTTGGAATCAAGCATTCCCTACATTTAGTGTAGCTAAATGGTAGCAATGGCCACATGAATTACTTTAAGTGTGGTTGTTTCTATTATATAGTCACATGAGTTTACTAAAAAGTTTGTTTTAGCCACACCAATTAAGAAAAAAATGTGGCAAAAGAGTTATTGTAATCATGTCTTATGTGCATTAAGTGTGGCTAAAAAATAACAATGGCCACATGAATTTCTTGTAAATGTTGTTGGTTGTATTATATAGTTACATAAATTAACTGTAAGTGCGGCTAAAAACTATTTTTCGTCACAGGAAACAATGTTTTAATTTAAGTGTGACTATTGTCTAACCTTTAGCCACACATATATTTGTTTCCCCGTGACATTTGTTATCATTCCGTCACACAACAAAAAACTAACAAGGACATTGTAGCTAATGGGTATATATAGCCACATGAAATTTGTAATATTAAGTGTGGCTATTGCCTAACGTTTAGTCACACATAAGTTCTTTTCCCATGACGTTTGTTATCATTTTGTCACAAAACAAAAAACAAACTAACGATGGTGTGGCCAATGGATATATATAGCCACATTAAATTTGTTAATTTTAGATGTGTCTATTGATTAACCTTTGATCACACATTTTTCTTCCTATGACGTTTGATAACATTTCATCACACCAAAAAAAAGTATTGTGTTGCTAATGGTTATGTAAAGTCACATGAAATTTTGTGATTTTAAGTGTGACAATTATCTGAACTTTGGTCACACATGTTTCTTGTGGTTCTGTCGCCATTTTCATGTAATTTAACTATTTTATTTTTAATTTTTTGTTAAATCAAAACAACAGTAAACATGGGAAAACATAAAAAATTATATTAATAATAATAAACCAAAATTCACACATAAGATTTTGATTTAATAATAAGAAATAAACTTTTACTCAAAATCTAGCTACATAAACTTTTAATCAAACTATTTCTAAGTTATTTTCATGTTCTTGCTCGTTGTCTGTATTTTTTATGCCATCGCCCATCAACCGTTGTATAAAATGCACACCCCTACACCTGTTCCTTAGTAACCATGTCAAAATGCCACATCATCAACAAATAACAGGATGGAAGAAGCCCGGTTAGGTATATGGAACCTATGCTGTAATGGTTTGATTCGATGCAATAGTAGAAGTTTCTTCCAAATTTTTCGCACCCCCACATGGATTGGTGGATGAAATAAACTGGGTCGGCCAACACTTGTTTATTTAGTTGCCCTGGATATCTACAACCAACACATTGTTTGGTTAGCTGCCTGTTTAGGTTGTAAAAAGAAAAGAAAATAACATCTCTCATGCAAACCTTGGACTCCCTCTGCTACAAAAACTCTAAATGATCATTTCTTCTCCTTAGCATTATAATGAACTTCGATTTTGGTTCCTGGTCAAACAATAATCGGCTAAGGCTTCTCAAGCATTAATGTAAAATATCAATAACCTGGTTAACCAACAGTTTAAGAACAAAATACATGCATCAATGGACACAAAAAATAAACTATTGAAATGGGATTAGTAAGCATTGACCCAATATATATTTCAAACAAAATGCCATATTCAAGTATCTATTTCAGATTACTAAACCATTTTTTTACGGAAAACAATCAAAATATCATAACTTTGGATCAAAGATAACCGACTTTTAAAGACTTTGATATAGTTAGTATCATAACTAAGGTATGAAGCTGGTATACTAAAATGAAACAAAGTTACACTACATTACTTGAACAAATTTGCCAACATATAATATTCCAGATCAGTAGTAGGTTTACCAACAAAAACAATACATCTGCAAGTTTTAAAGGCAGATAAGAAAAACTTAAACATGTATAACAATGCATAATGACAAACAAGAAAAACAAGGGACACAAAGCCTCTTACCAGAATAAGACGCAAATAGGATTTATTTCTTTAGGAGTGGTCCTCTCTTCAAGCTATTAAATTATGATTTGTTTTAGTTTAAACTAGATAAATCCCGCGCGCGTTGCGTGCACGCTGTACCGTGTTGCTTCATAAACTTGAGCGGTTTCACTCTTGCTCTTGTTACTATCATATAGTTTGTTTCAGGACAAGCTTTGATATTAGTATAACATAAAATGATATGATAAACTCTTGAACTGTTCATTAATATTAAATCGCTTATTTGATCCAAATGATTACATACAATACATTTTACTTGTTTGTTACGAAGCAAGTACTATGATAAGTAAACAACCTTTGTAAGGGGGTCGTGCCTTTAGGTAGACATCTCTATGTGGCATTTACATGTTTTCTTCATCTGCACATTGAAGATTAAGATGTTAAAGTGTAACTTATGTTTGTACAAATGTAAGCATGTGGTTGTGTACCGCGGTAACTGAAGTGAAGTTGGTTTTGAGCGGTTGATGCTGTTGTAGTGTCTCTAGGTGTTGGTGTCGTTGTACCTGTTGTGCAAGAAGTTTTTATTAGCAAAAATTTCAGTAGCTCTCATTGTGTAAATATAAAGATATCTAGATGCTAACCTTATCTAGTTTTAATATGAAGTTTTGCCACACTTTGCATAAAAGATATCAACATATTTTGGGAAATAAAAATAATTACCAACCTACAATTGTTAACAAAATAACAAACCAATAAGCTATGTAAATGATAAACTATATATGAAAAAGTTAAAGTTGTGCGCCTTTGCAATTGATAGCCATATGCAGTTCAACTTTCTTGTTGTCTTATCAGATGTAAATAGTCCAAAAATTAAAACTGTTAGTTTGCTATAAATAGATCTTTCCTCAAATTAAGTATGCGCAACACAATTAGATCACGAAAAGCACGAGTTTACATATAGTTGGTTTATTAGCAAAAGCAAAAATACAACACATTTGACTTGAAAGCCCAAATCCATTTACATGGATCACGCATGATAATATGATAAACACTATTGTTTTTTTTTCTTTCAACCCTTTGCAATTCAAACACCTAAACAAATTTTTTTCACGAAAAATAGTTGTTGGTGTTGTGCCTAATGTGCCAAGTGGGACTGCATACCGAAATAATATATTATATTATCAAATGTAATAAAAGATTTTAATATAAAGATTGCATTCATTTGATTTGAGGATGTTGTGCTATCCTAGAAACTTTAATTGATAGTTCTAACAAATCTTAAGTTAAAAACGTACCCGTTACAAAAGAAGTCAACATCTCACTTCTCATAGCAAATTGCAACATTAGTTTGGGCATCCGTTCATCGTATACACCTTAGAATCAGTTAACCCACGACGTTGTTGTATCCAACAAAGACAAAATTTCTCTCCTCAACACTCAATTTAATATCCAACTTTGCTACTTTTTTTCTCGGTGTCCACAATCACTGAACAAAAAAAACACCATAAGATGATAATAATGAAAACAATACAAATCGATCAATAAATAAACTTCTACAGTGTTATATGTAAACAAATTGCATCAGCTTCACTTATCTAGTAGCAAAAACAATGAAGTAACCCTTTTTATTCAATTTTTCTTACCACCTCTAGCTAAATTAGTGCATATGAGTTTATTCATGTATGAAAATTTCAGTTCTATGAACGAAACTAATATTTAGAGCTTAAAAGTGTTAACAAAGCACATCAACCATCTATGTAGTTTGGTTAGTTATGATACTGGTACTGTATAATTCGGTTCAGTACGATATTAGAATGATAGCAACAGCTGGTATAGCTATTGTAAGAGTACTGATGGTTAAATATCGTGTAAGAAAATTTAACCTCAAGGTGATCATTATGAAAGTTTTAACATGACGTAAAACATACCTAGTTAGAGTACCTGCACGTTTTGAGTTTTAATGATTTTTATAGCCACTTCAAAATTTTAATCCACAGAATGCAAGATTTGACCAAAGAATGAAACTTGAAATTTCAACAATCTTTTCTTCAATCCATATACATGAGTTGTACAGAATACTGATGCTTGTGTAAGCCTAAATGCAAGATTTGACCAAAGAATGAAACTTGAAACTTCAACAATCTTTTTTTATATATACCTCATATTGACGATTTTGATAAGGGTATCCGTCCTATTATCTTCTATAACATTTATCTATATATTATAAACCAACTCTTTCAGTTGAACAAAATTACATTTTCCAACATAATAATATTTCCATCCATTGGTACTTCATTTGCCAATGAAACCCATATAGCAACAATTTTTTAGAGGCAGGTTAAATCAACCTAATATGTATAACGATTCATATATCAAAGACAATGACCGACAAACCAGAAAAAAAAAAACAAGACTCAATGACTTAAAGTTTGGTTGAAGCATTTTGTCGAGCAGTTGGCGTCCATCTTCAAAACATTCAATTTTAAACAACAAAGAAACTATATGAGAAAATCGCAAACTCACAATTTAAGCTACCAGAATAATATATATGTGTAAAACAGAGAACGCATACACAATACCGGTTCGAGACGGTTGTAAAAATGACATTAGAGTTGGTACATGAGTCGACGCCCGGAGCAACCAGGCTTGTGTGGCGATGGATTAAATCAAGTTTTGAAACAGGAACCTATCAGAGAAAGTATAATCATTCGAAACACTCTTAATATTAAACTAAAGAAATCGAGCTAATATTTAAATCTAGTGCTTCAAAATTGGGGGCGTTGTACTATACCTCTTGTGTCGTCCTCTTTTCAAGGTTGTGGATTGAATCAAAATCTTGTCTGAACAATAGGAAGTATACAAACCAATGAGGTTGAGGGAGAACTTGGTGCTGATGATTTTGGTGTTCTGAAGGATAAAGAACATACGAGGTTATTAAACCTACACCTAGAATTATGGATCTAGTACTTTCTATTGCTCAAGTGTCTGAAAAAGATGAAATTTTGAGATCTATGGTTTGTGGATCTTTAGAATCGAGATTTGGATACTGCTTAAAAGCTAAATAGTCGTTCAAAATGAAAAGGATGAATTTCGGATGAAGAGGAAATCAAATTTTAATAAAAGAATTGTGAGGATTTGGGAGGAGGAAATCAATTTAGATAAAAGAAGTGTGAGGGAGCGGGAAATGAATTTTTGTGGGAGGGAAATTTAACTTTTGAAAACCATTTTAAATTTTATTTCCTAGAAAATTCTTAATAACAAAGTTTGTATGATCTAATAAGACGTATATGATGTATTTTTGTCTATAAGAAAGAGCTTGATATTAGTACCGGTATTTGAATTTAAAAGTCATTAAAATCCTGGTATTGAATTGTACCAAACCAAAATAGCGATTAAAAGCGCCAAAAAGTGGTACCGAAAATCTTTTTGTATGTAAATTTTTGTACCGGTTCGGTTCCAAGTTTTGGTACAATATGCTCATCCTTAGTTGTCTATTGTGACCCTTTTAAGGCCCAAGATGGTCCCATAGAACATATATGATCTATTATTGCCCTATATGGTCCTTTAAGACCCAATATGGTCCATTAAGACATATACGATATATTACTGTCCATTATGATCCATTAAAACCCAATATAGTACATTAACACATATTTAATATGTTATTTTCCATTGTTATCCATTAAGGCCTGATATAGTCCATTAAGACATTATGGTATATTACTGCCTATTGTGATCTACTAAGGCCAATATGAGTCACTACGACATATATAATCTACCATTGCCCATTGTGATCCATTAAGACCTACTATGGTATATCAATACATATACGATCTACTATTAGCTATGGTGGTCTATTAGTGCCCAATATGGTCCATTAAGACATATAGAATCTACTATTGCATGTTGTGTTCCATTAAGGCCCAATATGGTCCATTGATAAATATACGATCTACTATTATACATTGTGATCCATTAAGGCCTAATATGGACCATTAAACATATATGATCTACTATTACCCATTTTGATCCAATAAGGCCCAACATGGTCCATTAACACATATACGCTCTACTATTGTCTATTGTGATTAGTTGAAGCCCAATATGGCCCATTAAGTCATATATGATGTACTATTGCCCGTTATGATTCATTAAAGCCCAATATGGTCCATTAAACGCATACAAATTGCTATTGTCTAGTGTGATCCATTAAGGCCCAATACGGTCCATTATGATATATAGGGTCTAATATTGCCCGTTGTTTTCCATGAAAGCTCAATATGGTCCATTAAGACATATATGATCTAATATTTCCTCTTGTGATCCATTAAGGTCCAATACGGTCCATTAAGACATAGATGATCTACTATTGGTCATTATGTTACATTAATACATATATAGTCTATTATTGTCCACTATGACCAATTAAGAACCAATAAGATCCATTAATACACATATGGTATATTATTGTCCATTGTTATCCATTATGGTCCATTAACACATATGGTATACTATTGCTCGTTGTGATTCATTATGGTCCATTATGGTTCTTGTATGGTCCATTTAGACATATATGATCCACCACATCCATTAAGGCCCAATATGATCAATTAAAACATGTGGGATCTACAATATCCTTTTGGTAGCGGTATTGCTTCAGTACGGGTTCATAGTTTGGCTTTATATAACTTTAAACACTTGTATCATTACAATCATTTTTTACACTAGTACCCATTTTTTTCATTTTTAGGACCATTACTTCCAGTATTGGTACCGGTTTAGTATCAAGCTCATATCTCCTCATCACAAGTCAACCTAATTCTTTGGTACCTAATATAACTTGATAAAAACACATTAACTTCAAAATTGACCATCTAATCTAAACTTGTTACAACGAACAATTTATACGTAAGTTTGAAACAAAATTACTAAAATAATAAAATGAAAATTCACAATTTTAATTGTTTTGTATATTTATATTAACAAATGTAATTTTTTTTAATTTAGAGTATTATTTATTAGCTTCAACGAAGTTTCCAATAATGTAACTTATAATTATTATTTACTATCATCTCGTATCATCATATTTTATTAAAAAAGGGCATGTGTAGTTTCCATATAAGCATCAAAAATACATTTATAAATACACTCACGTCAAGAGCACATAATTAAATATTTACTTTAAAATTGGATATAATAAATATATTATATAATATAATATGTCGTATCTATACATTCACATCAAGCTGAAACATTTCATGAAAAATACATTGTTATTCTTAGAAATAGTATTTTTTTTTAATATTTTATTAACATAAAGTGAAATCGATTACAATAATATGCAAAAAGGAATAGTGAAAAGATTAAAGAAAAGTAATATTTGTTTTATGTGTTGATAGTACATATCTATTGGATTGTTTTTATAAATTGTAGTTTTTATACATTCTAATTTAAATACAAACGGTACTTGTGGTTCTTATTTTAGAACTGTGGGTTTGAAACCAACCCAACCCGGAATCGATATTTCGTATAAACCGACGCATGTTTAAAAGGTTCGGGTCCAAGGTTATCGTTTGTCCAAACCACGAACCGCTCACCCCTAACCGGAACCGTAGTGTACTGGGCCTTCTCGGTACCAGTACCCATTTTTGATATTTTTGTACCGGTATTTTAGGTACTGGTATCGAGCTCATCTCTAGTTACAAACGACAAATGTATATTTATGTTAAATATATAATGGAATATTTTAACTGAGAGTACATTTGAGATTTGAGAGGGAAGTTTTGGCATGAAATATTTTGAGTAGAAGTTTTAGGAGGAAAACTGAAATTTTGTAATTTTAAGAGAAAGATATTTTGAGAGGGAAACTGCAATATGTATGGCCACATGAAATTTTGCAATCTTAAGTATAGTTGTTGTTTAACATTTAGCCTCACATGACATTTTCCACTGTTCCGTGATACAAAATAAAAGTGCGATGTTGTGGCTTTTAGTTATATAAAGCCACCTGAAATTTTACAATTTTTAATTTTTTTATTGCCTAGGTTTAGTCACACATATATTTTCCATGACATTTGCGATCATTTTGTCACACAAAAATAAACAATGGTATTAGTGTGGCTAATAGTTATGTAAAGCCACATGAATTTTTGTAAGTTTACGCGTGGCTACTGTCTAACTTTGGTCACATATACTTTTTCTATGACATTTGCTATTATTTCGTTACACAAAAATAAACAAAGCGATGATAGTGTGACAAATGTTTATGTAAAGCCACATTGAATTTTGTAATTTTAAGTGTGGCTATTGCCTAGCCTTTGGTCACACAATAATAGATGTGGCCATATGCATGAGCTTTTAGCCACAACATCAAACAAATATTGTGGTTGTAGGTCACATTTGACCACACTTTTCTAGTGTGACTACTAAAGGTCACAGTTTTTTCTCAAAGTGTGGCTAAAGGATTCAAAAAGTTGTTTTTTTCGCCACACGAAACAAATATTGTGGCCGTAGATCACATTTGGCCACACTTTTTTTAGTGTGGCTAGTAAATGTCACAGTTTTTTCTTCAATTGTGGCTAAAGATTTTCAGCTGTTATACAATGGTCACATGAATATTTAAGATGTGTGGCGAAAAGTGGGCTGGAAGTTTTTCAAATCATAGAAATGGCCTTTAGACACACATTAAATCAAAAGTGTGGCAGAGTGATTTTAGGAAATGTGTGGCTAAAGCCACATTTTGGCATAGTGCTCTGGGCACCGCGACACTCAGGGGATCTGCGTCGATAGGAATAGAAGTCCCTGCATCCTGAGCGGAGGTAGTGGCACCCCCCGCATCATCATGAGCAGTCCCAGAAGCACCTGCACCTCCGGCGGTAGAATGAGGAGTGGGAAATAGGAAGTTGGGTAGGGTCTGGCTGAGTACATCAAGTTCATCTTCTCCCAGGGGACAGTCATGCTCCCGCAGGTGGGGATGGGCAGGTGGCCACCTTGAATATTTTTTAGTATTATATAACGTGTTAATCTCGTCCCACTCCATAAAATTTTATCTTGGACTTTTGAAACCGACCCCAAGAATATATATAATTTTGTGTTTTGAGATAGCCTATTTTTGTGTTTAGACCTTAGAGATGAAGAACGGTGACGATTGGCTAGCACATGACAAGCTCCAACAATTCATTCTCTGCTTCTCCGTCACTAGCATCGTTTCCTTCTATTGTGATTTAAAATTGCAAAATGTGAGTGGGGCTGAAAAACTTGCCACACCATTCACTAAAGTTGATTTAGAGCTTATGGCAAAGAACAGAGGTGACGCAATGCTTCATTACAAGGAGAAGAAGAAAACAAGAAGGTATTTTTCTAAACATTTATGCTTTTGTAGTTGAAGGGGGTGTTTGGCTACAAGGTTTAAGACTTGAATATTATCTGGTTAGCGAATCTTTAACCCAGATTCTGAGTTGAATTCTAAATACCAAAACAACTTGATTATCTGATTATTACAATTTCAAACAAACATAAGTGCCGTTTATTAATTTCATAAACGTTCTAATTTGTGAAACATATAAAATAAGTAGTAACTGAATATTTAATGTGTAGATATGATAAACACATTCGATACGAATCAAGGAAGGCAAGAGCCGATACTAGAAAGCGAGTGAAAGGACGGGTTGTGAAGGCTAATAATGAAGATGGTGGTGGTTAAATTGGTCCTCTGTGGACGACGCGTGTATGTGTATTTATGTAGCTTTTAATTTGTTGATGATTAACAATAGATGTTTGACAGGACATTTATACGTGCTGGAGAAGATGGTGGTGTTGCAGGTGGTGGAGATGATGGTGGTGGTGGTGGTGGGTGGGGGGGTTGGAGAAGATGGGGGTATAATAGTCATTTCATAGAAGATTGAGGGGTATAATAATCATTTCACCCACAAACTAACAAAGTAACGACCGTTAGTCTTAGGGACGTAAAGTGCTAGCTAAAGAAACCACATGTACTAATGGTGTTATATACCTGCTGAACCTGTTAGTTAGGGCAAATCACGGGGACGAAAATTGCAATTAACTCTTCTAAAAGTTAGTACTTAAACGTAATGAACTATCAAACACAAACAAACATAAACATAAACGTATATTTTACCGAACCTTCACGAACATAAATGAATGAATCAACCTCAGTTCACGTCCGTTTGTTCTGCTAAATGAACAAAATTTCTTGTGTGTGTTCATTCATTTATTAAACGAGTGAACATAAATGAATTTCCGACCAAACAGTTCACGGGCTGTTTGTTAAACGTTTGGTTTGTTTAAAGCCCTAACGAGCTTAACTAAAAAAATATAAAAATAAAATTGAAACGATAACATATAGGGGTCGTTTGGTTGATTAAGTGTTGAATGGTTAAGAGGTCTAAATGGTTAAGTGTTGAATCATTAAGTTGGACCCTTTAATGGTAGTTTTGTTGTAACACCCCAACCGATGGCGGAAACATCGGGATGTCACGTATTGACGATTGTTCAGTAGCTCATGGTAAATAATAAATTTCATTAATTGATTACATAAATTACATACAATTAAAAGAATTTGTACATCAAAATGAAAAATACTAGATACACATCTTCAAGCATTAACTCTAATCTTCAAGCAAGCTATATCCTGAAACATGTTAAGTTTGAAAATATTTTGGGTCAACAAAAGTTGGTGAGAATTACATAGGTTTGAATGTTGAATAAAATTTGTACAATTCGAGTGTCATGGCAAGTCTAGTCCATATGTGAAAACAATACTACCCGGTAAATCGTGTGCATAATCAAACCTTGTGACTAGAATATTGTGGTCCATCCCATACGCTCATGGTTCACTCGATTATGTTATAAATTCGATAACAATCACCCACGCTACCTATGTAGGAGGTACACGAATCTGGGTGGGATTGTCAGTCCAACACATCTATCATTGTATACCGTCGGCTGATCAATGTTAATGATTATGCTAGAATAATGTGCTTACCCTAGTAATGTTTAAGACATAATGCAACATAGAATAACACATAGACACTTATGATTGAATTGTAAATTGAATGTTGTAACATGTTTCACCCCAAAATAGTGAAATGGAAAGGGGCTATGTAAACTCACCTTAGGTGCTTAATGAGTTCGTGAGTTTTCTTGAGCGTGCAAACACTTAGTAATAATGCCTTGGAACACTCGGAACTAGCTAGAGGAGATAATGATGGATGAAAACTTTAGTATGTGGGAGATGGGATAATAATGTTTTTTCTTTATTGAATGTTATAAAGAGTTGAATGGTAGGCTATTGTATTTATAGTGTAGAAATTGGAGTTGTAATTAGGGACTACTTTGACTAGGCTATAATTTAGGAACAACTTTGACTTAACTAGAAGACCATATTTACTAACACTTTGACTTGACTAGGAGACCATATTTACTAACACTTTGACTTGACTTGACTAAGAGACTACGTTTGACTTTTCGGGTTTGACTAAGGGACCTTGAAAGGGTTTAAGTTTAATTGGTTTTAATTAACATCACAAAACACCTAATGGTGTAGTGGTTTGTGTGGTGTGGTTAAGGCTTAGCCCGCTTGGGACTCGGGTTTGAATCCTGGCTCAGGCAAACATTTTTTTTAACGTTTTTAAATCAGAATTTTTAATAAAATCCAATTTAATATTGATTATAAGTCATTATTTAAACAAAAAAAATTAATAAAATGAATGGGAAAGATAATGTAAACATGAATCGGATGAATAAACGAGGGAGTTCTATATATATATATAAAAAAAATTGTGTGATGTTACATTTCTTGTCCCAAATTGGTCATTAAGATTCAGCCTAGTTCAGTGCTTAATGGTTTAGCAACATCCTAAATCTTAATGTTGAGCGTTAACCATTCCAATCAGAAGCTGAAACAAACACGCTAAATGATGAACATGAAGCAGTAGGTGAAGGTATAAATTTGGGAACTGTATGTAGGACGTGCATAGAGATGTGTACGTTTTGTTGGAACTCAATACTCATCATCAGATCCGGAGGAGTATAATTATTAACAACATCATTTATTTGCTTCTTCTTCACCGCTGCAAACCCCGGCGATTACCGGTACACTCTATGCTTATTATTATTATTATTATTATTATTATTATTATTATTATTATTATTATTATTATTATTATTATTATTATTCTATTGTTATTTACCATTTTCTGAATTGTATAAATTGAAACTAAGATTCGTAACAAGGATCATTGTTTCTTAATCTCTCATTATTATTTATGCGACTATTGGTTCAACAGCTACATCATTATTTAATTCAGCAGCAATTGTATTGTTCTCTTCCGGAATTAGATCTGTAATTTTGTTGCTTGCATATATATATATATATATACTAGTAGGAAGCCCGCGCGTTGCCGCGGGAACGATAATATAAAATGTTATATTCTATATTTAGTTTAATCGATTCTCTCATGTATCACGTCCATAGGATTTATGTACCCTGACTGAGCCTTAAAATTATGCTCCTTAGGCCTTATAAATGGGTATTGGTCATATTAATGTTATGGAGCCGAATGGGTTAACTAATTTTAATTTTTAAATGGATAATTATTGGCGTCAACTTTTAAGTGTTAAATGAGTTTCTATTTAAAAAAAGACACACACATACACACATAGGAATTTTTACAACAACAAAAAATTGTGCTCATGATAAAACTGGGCCCGAGCCGCGTAGACTCCCCGGCTTGACCCATAGCCGTCCATGCTCTCATAATATATTGCATACTATGTATGTTGGTTTCCTTATTCCTATTATATATTAGAAAAGTTTGTTTTATTACTTGTTTTTATTTTTATTAAGTTTGGAGTTATTAACATCAATGTGATCTATCTATGTCATAAGTCATACACATGTAACATATAAGTGATAATCTCACATTAAAACTATGTGGAATGAATGTACATGTGTTGGTAACTATAAATACTCTAAATCATTATGTCCACCATCAAAAGTATATGTTTTTTAATCAATTCAGTATCGAATTCCATGTTTAAATAAGTTTGAAATTAAGGGTGGAGGTTAGTGGTTGATTGAGGGTGCCCCGCCCCACTCTCGTTTTCTTTGCTCAATAATGTAAGTTTACGTGTCATCGGCCTAAATTTTTATATGCAATATTGAGTCCAACCCCTTCCGTTTTAAGGGTCGTCCCTGACTGTCATTATGACGAGGATCCGGTGTGTGCAAAACACTTAGAACCATGTAGTAAACTTACCATGCTTCTAATCAAATTCTCACTTCTAAATGAGCATGAATTTCCCTTCGTTTCAATACTTATTTTAAAAGGCATAACATAGATGAATAACCCATTAAAAGCTCAATTTAAGATTCATGTTACTAATCAATACAGGAAATGAGTTCAAAAATCATTAATCAAAGTTGTAGACTCTAATTATACAGCACAACTAAATGATTGTAACCTTTGATATAGTTATTTTAAAAAGCATAATATACATGAATAACCAATTAAAAGCTCAATTCTAGTCTAAGTTAAGACTAAAAGATTGATGTTACCAAGCAAAATAAAAACAGGAAATATGTTAATAAATCATTAATCAAATTTGTAAGTTGTAGTTATACAACACAACTAAATGGGCGAACCAGTCCTCATGATTGAAGATTTAAACATTTTTATACTCTATTTTAACCGGACATAGCATAGATCAATAACCAACAAACAAAATAATTAACAGCAAAAAAACATATCAATTCACGTGTTTTCTATAAATTTAGTATTTTTTTCTACAACAACAACAAATCTTGCTTGATAGCAAGCTGGAACTCATCTTACCCGGTCTAGGAGAACTCTTTAGATCACTCGCCTGAAAAATAGCACTGAATTTGTATTATAAAATCAAAGAAACACAAAAAAAAAATCAATAACATATAACTATAAAAACAATAAAATAGAAATCCAACCTTAGCAGCATCAACAAATTGTCAATCGAAGAGAAGAACCAGCAAGATGCGAACATCTGGGTGATGGGTATGGAAGAACTTATAGTTTCAAGAAGATGGAGTTATGGAACTCGAAGAGACGATTTCGAATTTCCGAATTAAAATTTTGGTTAAAGTGAATTTGTTCTTTATAACAATGTTATGCGAATGATGATTAGAATGTGAACTAATCACCATTTGTGTAGTTAATATTGTATTCATTATGATGAACCACCAAGGAATATGAAAGGTTAGTATGAATTGAATTGATTAAGATGGCCCTAAAGTGTCATAAAAGTTTGATGAATGTCCAACTTTAATCCCTCTAAATTGGCTTTAAGTGTATTGTAAATTATGCTTAAATATTTGTACACAATACAAAATTACAATGCTGTACATCTTTGGACATAATATTTATCAAACTCTTTGAAAGGCACTCAAATTTTATTTACAATGTATACAACTTCCTAATAATAGAATATGCTATATTGGACACTATATAAAGTTAAAACTTGGACAAAAACAAATTGAATGCCAGGCAACCAAATCCTGACTCGGCCTGTTTCAACCAAACAAACTGTATTAAAGCAGCAGTGAAATAAAATGACGGGAAGATATTACCGATCCAATCTCAATCTCCAAGAACATTTTCAGTTTAGCGTTGTGATTCTTATTGGAAACTTCCCTCAATTACCCAACCCGCAGTTCCAATAACAGTTTTGAGTTCAGCTTGTTAATAAAACCAATAGCAACATGATAAATATTGATCTCAAATCTATAGATAAAACACATTAACATTTATAAAAGATATTAGCAATTAAAGAAAAACAATTCTGATTGGGTTTCCTACAAAGTTGTTGAAGGCCGATTAGGACGATGTGTGTGGTTCTGCCTCTTTGGCCATACAAGAAGTGTTGAAATTGAATAGGCACGCCAATTCTTTAGCAACCTCATCCTGCACACCATAAATATTTGATGAATATAAGTAAGTGCATGTTTCCAACAACTAAAGGTATATTATTAACAATGTAAAAAGACCAAAAATTACAAATCGACAGTAAAACAAATTGAGCAATGAAAAATACCTAGAATTGGTTAAATGACGTTTCTTTTTGTATGCGAAAGCTATGAACTTTGTCGTGGTTTGCATCATGAGTAACCTAGACATGATGAGTTTTTTTTTTTTTTTTTTTTTTTTTGAAAGGTGTAAGATGAGTTTCTTGAAAAGTAAAACAAGTTGTAATAAGTTTTAAGAAGGCAATGACTATAAATGAGTATTTAAGAGTGAGGAAATGGGTTTTATTGTGTGTTATCAATGTAGGTTACATCTTGAGAGACATGTAAAGTGTGTATTACACACATATACAATGTGCATAATATGTTATACATGAGGGGCAAAAAGGGTAGGAAATGACAAAATATAGAGATTTGTAAAGAGTCTTTTCATATGCCATCTTAAAATAGAGGTGATTTTACCCTTTTGCCGATCTAGAATGTATTATATAGTAGTATAGATATAATAAAATCTACCTCTTCTAATAAGGAGTAGCTAGGGGGACACTTGTCCCCATACTAGAGCTCCTCAATATAATTATCCACATGTCAAGCAGCCATCTTATAACCCAGATTCATGCGCCCGACCCAATGACCCGTATCAGATTGTTATAACCCAAACAACAAAACCCTTTCTTCTAAAAATCTCTATGTCATTCTCTCATTCTCAGTACGCTTCCATTGATGGATTCTATCTCTCTCTCATTCAAACCTAATTTCCAAACAAATCTCTGTAATCTAAATCATCTACGTCAGGTAAATCATCTATCGATCTGTTTTATTTTTCAAGATTGTTCTTTTGTTCACCATTTTCTGTTTCAACCCCTAATTTTCATCTATCAACAATCAGCACCGCCAGACCTTTAACATGTATGTGTTCGACTTCCCGTTAATGGCTTCGATTCATATGTTGAAGAACCAAGTTTTAATTTAACGATTTCTTCCATCTTCATCGCTAAGGTACAATTTCCCATGTTAACACACGGCAAACACTTGATCAGAGACAGAGAGAGAGAAAGCAATAAAAGATTGTAAATCTTGATCAGCCATGAATATTATCTGTTAATCTTTCTTTCTTTCGTCTGATTACGTTTTGGGTTTGTTTGTTGAAGGATTTGGGTTTCTTTATCGTGATACGGGTGAGTTTCTTTATGGGTTTGGTATCAACATGAAGATCAAAAGAAGTATATGCATATTTTTGGGGATGTATGTTCGTCAAAAGAGAGGTTCTCCGGTTCATAAGGTTTGTTATTTATCTGATTGTTTTGAATCATGACTGGTAGATGTTTGTGACAGATTAGTTTTGGTTTATGAAAAGACTCGAAGTATGTTATTATGGTTTATGTGTTCTTCATTTTTATGGGTTCGAGATTTGTTTTCTTGGGTCAAGTTCGGTTATTGGATTAATGGGAATGGCCGTAATTTTTTGGTTGATGGATGTTTTACAAGAGTTTTGTTGCTCCTGGTCATGTTTGAATGATTTCGGCTTGGAGGGAATGAGTATGTTTTTCGGATTGAAGATCATTAATCGCATTGGTTTTTTTTTTTTTTATCAAACTCCATGACTAAGTCTTATTTTAATTAGTTATGGTTATCCGTATGTTTATAATAATATGTGGTTTGGATGTATTTAAGTTGTTCATCATATGCTCATGCCATATTCTTAAGGATCAAGACTGTTTTGGTTATTCATAGCGAGATGAATGTGTTTGGAAAGTGGATGGAGGTTTGATCTGTTTCAAAGTTTGTTCAGATTTGTTTTTAGAATATTATGGTCCGGAATTTGCATTGACTGAGAATAATTTGCCAAAATTATTTGACTATAATTTCGGAAAGTTTGGTAATATTTTGAATGTAATTAATTGTATGCAATTAATGAGAGGATTTCATGGAAACTTGGGCGCCAAGATGAAAGGGTGCATAATTCTAACTTGTCTCATGTGGGAATGGATAAGACACCAGACGGGCCATTATTTTTTTATTTTATGGAAGTTAGTTATTGGCTTTTGAATGCATTTAATGGTTAAATTAAAAAAAAGGGGGACCAAATTTAGAAATTAAGGGGTTTTTTTTTTTATTTTGGAAAATATGGATTTAATGGACTGTATGGAGCTGGGCTAGCGGATTGGTTTGTAAGAGCTGTTGCGCAGCTTCTTGGCTGGATTGGGCCTTTAGCGGGTCAAAATGAAGATCATTGTATAGATGCTTCATCTGTATTGATTAACATGTATAGATTATTTAGGTGTTCTTAGTGCACTTAATAATAATTCTGCTTATTTTTTCTTTTTACAGGCTCTTACAGTGGTGGTGAGGGTGATGGCGGTATGTATTCATTAATTTGGAAATAGATGGAGGCTGCTTTTGTAAGTGTTTGTGAATAAAAATATCAATAATAAAAATTCAACCTGTTTCACAATATATAATGAGAATTAAAATAGTAAATTAATTCTCGGCTAAGAGACCCATTTTTCTTGATATGCTTGATTCTGGATATTATCACTTTTTAGGCAATTATCACATATGAAGAGGAAAATCCTTGCAAACACTTATGGCCGTGATCGTAGTTGGATATTCGTGTTTGAATGAAAATTATTAGATAAAAGCTAAATGAAAATTATTTTATGTGCAGTTTAGAAGCATGTTGGTGGCTCAATTGGGGAATGAAAGGCTTGATGATATCATTGGACACACAGAATTATTAAGACCTTGCGATATTTCGTTAATCAATACTCTACATCTCGATCTTAGCAATGTTATTTCAGTATGTAATATTTGGATTCCTTTTGTTTTCTGTTTATATTTGCATTTGTCTCAAAAGCATCACACACACACACACACACATATTCTTTCAGAATGTTGGGATTCCTAAATGGAGCAGCACAACCATTAGGAAGCAGGATGCATAGTAACAGTCCTGTTTTGGATGACATTTTGCTTTCTGACGTAAAGGTAATCCCTAAAAGTGGCAAAATTGGTGGGACCGGTACCTGGTCTGGGTCAAAACATCTTACTTCTAAATCAGTCATGTTAAAAACTAGACTTGGTCGTGTTGGGTAATGGGTCAAAACAGGCGTGGTTTGAGACGAGCCGCTTTTTTGTTTCTATCCAACTTCAGAGATTCACTTTGTTAATGCATTGTACAAATATTCTTTATGGTAAAGAGATTTTGGATATCTTTTACATAGAACTGTAATTATAATTTATATTTGCAGGGTTCAGATCATTTCGGTTGATGACATCGGTCCTGGTACCCCTATATATTTGTTTTTTTTCATATTTTATTTTTGTTAATGTGTAATATTCAATTGGTTCCGGTTTTATATTTTGTTCTGACGGTGGGAAATCCATTCAAGCTTAAACAGCCGATGGTACTGCAACGCACCATTACAATTGATGATAATGTACTTAATGGCAGAACAAGAGGTTCCTTAAGGCTTCATCAGCTAAAACTGTGCCAAAGTTACCAATAAAGTTTTTCATTTAAATGTACACTTTACACTTGCGTTTGTCATTCTAATGTACACTTTACATTTGCTCAGGTTCACGAGGAACTAAATGCATTATGGTCAAATATAGCTTAATCAAATTGGGTAACTTTTTCTACAATGTGGTTCCAGATTATAGCTCGCAATATGAAGATGATTATGAAGATAGTCCAAATAATTATCAGAAGACATTCAATATGATGTTACAATACCACTTCTATAAGTGAATCTCAATGAAGATGATGATGCAGGTTAAATTCTCCCACCCGCTTTCAAAATCTACACTTTTATTTGTTTGTTTTTGATATAATAAGTTGCAGCTTAATCTAAGTCGACTGACTGCCATTTCTTCTCAAGCTTGGAGATGTGATGTAGTAAAAACCGATGTTTGATATGCCTCTTGGATTAAACATGAGCGATTCAACATTCCTTTGTTACATATAAGGTGACCAGGTAAAACAGCTTCATGTACCATTGAAATTAATCCATTTATATATACCATTTGCAACAAAACTCATTATTAAAATATACTCCATGATTTAACCGGATTTGCAGGCGGAAGGCATGAAAATGTCATGTCGAGGGTCTGTATGTTTTTGGTGGCTTAAAATTGGTGGCTGTATTGCTAGCCTCATGCTAGCCATGTTTTTGGTGGCTTAATAAAACGATGTATTACAACTTGTGTATTACAATCTTTATAAAATAATTCTCATTTGACTCGAAGATGTACCGGGTGTACACCCGGGGCATATATTATGTCTTTTCCTTTCCTATTAGTTGTATTATCATTGTTTTTTTTTACCTTTTTATTGTTGTCGATATATCGTGTTTTTTGTTTAAATGTGGATTTGCAACTTGTATTAGCAGGCGGCTAATAAGTCGGCTCTGGTCAAAGAGTGCTATCATTGGGGCCCGATGGGTGTTCAGTGGGATTGGGTCTGGAAAAGAGGTAGTCTTCGGCCGTCTTTTATGCAGGATCTGGAAGAATTATGTTCGGCTCTGTAACAGGTGTCGATTGTGCAGCGCGCGGATGTTTGGACCTGGGAGAATAAAGAGGGTTGTGCCTTCTCGACTAAAAGCCTTCGATGGGATATAGTTGTTGCTTCTGTTGACGTGGAGATGCAGCAGAATTTTCCGTGGATTGCGTGGGCGCCGATGAAGTCTAATATTCTCCTTTGGAGAGCGTTGCTAGGTCGGGTCGCGGCAAAGGTGGAGCTGCAAACCAGGGGGCTGCAGGGAGTTCAGATTCTGTGCGATAGATGTAGCCTTCATCCTGAAAACATTGATCATTTGTTTGTTGGCTGCATTTTCGCTAAAAGTATATGGTGGAATATCTTCGTTTGGCTAAGGATCCCTTGGCCATCAGATCTGGTTACGCTCTCAGACGTGTTCACAGCTTTGAAGGAAAGTCCGGGCTGCAGAAAATGGAAGAAACTTGTATATACGGCTGCGATTGCTACGGTTTCAAGAATATGGAAGGCGAGACATACAAGGTGTTCGAAGCCAAGTTTATCCCTGTGTCTAATACCGTGGAGTTAATCAAGGAAGACGCTTATATGTGGATCGAGTATAGAAGTAATTTGAATAAGATTTCATGGGATAAATGGGTGGACTTTGATGTATTGGATTTATTGCAAGTCTGGGGTGTTCTTCTTTGTAGTTTTGGGGTTTGTATTCGCGTTTTCCAGCCGCTTGCTGGGCCTTTATATATATATAAAGTGTTTTGGCCGTTCAAAAAAAAGTACATCTCATAACTGTGACATTGTGTACTACAAAAATTTGTGAAGTCATGTCTGTTTTAATAAACGAAGAAAGAGGTTATCTGTTGCATGAGAATAAAAGTGGATATATGCAATATATAATATTAATAAGCCACTCTTAGTTTTTCACAAATATTGGCAAATAATATCACTAACTAAGCAATCCATAGAATATTAAGCGCTAATTTAATATTTTAATGTTTTAATCATCACTTTTCATATTGTGAAATATTCGTATTGTTTACATTGAAGCTGAAAGTTTGAAAATTTTAATATTTATAAATTTCGTTACAAGACTAATCTCTGTACCTCATTGATATAGTGAAATTTTATTTTTTTTATATATATTTTTTGTTTTTTACCTTTTTATTGTTTTTGATATATCGTGTTTTTTGTTTAAATGTGGATTTGCAACTGTTATGTTTTTATTTGTATGATTCACAATATGTAACATTGACTTTGTACTACTACCATGACTGAAAGCATTGTCAGCGATGTTATATTAAATTGAAGACAAATTTTACGCTACAATGTCACAATTCCCAAGATATGATTTTAACTTATCGGTATCTAAAGTTAGCAACAGGAATGGTTCTTCTAATGGTAAGTCAATGTATTTTATACTTTATCCGACATTTATAAATTTACTTTTCTGACAATTCTTTTCTTTATATAGTTAACAACACTTATACACCTTTCTCAGACATATCAAATGGTATGCATAGCTTAATATTCTTTTTAGTTTTAACCTTCCTCTTTTAAAATGCTCGTAGTCCACTTTTTAGATAATTTAATTTAACGAGAGTTAAAACAATATTAGTTTTATTACGTCAAACTGTATATAGATAATTTTAAATATTCAGGTATTTTATATAATAAATTCTAATGGTCCGGTCCGATTTATACTGTTTGTTATCGGTATATACCGTAAACCCAACACTTCGCTTTAATATGAAAATGTAGAAACCGACTCACCATAGCTTAGAATTAAACAAACAAACCGTGAAACCAAACCAATTTGCGGTTTGGACGGTTTGGACGGTTTGAAACGAACCATGAACATCCCGAATACAAATTAAACATTTTACCTATTTTTGGCTCCCTATCATAATATTCTTTTTTATTTATAGTGTCTCATAATGCTTCTGACCGACGTAAAGGGATGAATGAGTATTTGGATCATGTGAGTTCCATGCAGAATGAATCATTATCAAATTTGCAAGACGGCTTATTATCATCAAATGTCGTATTATCTTCATCCCTTAACAACGAAAACATTAGTCCTGGTACGTCTACTAACTATCCACCTTCAATTTTTTATAATATTTATACACTTTTATAATATAGATTTATTTTTAAATATTATTTAATAAATATCATAATACATGCTTTTTATTATAGGATCTAATGAGGCTGCTCAAAATCGAAAGCGACGAAAGAAATATTTAGATAAAAAAAAGATCAAAAGAACCCCAATCAGGTTCAAATTCTGAGTCTATGTTACTGTCACCTACTACAGGTAAATATCTTAATTCTATAACTAGCGCCTAACCTATATGACATTTTAGTTCTACATATATTTCTCTAAATGCACTTATTTTACTTTTATAGTTAATACTTGTACAACACCTTTGTCAAACATTTCAAATGGTATGTCTTCATTTCACACAAATATACTTACACGTGTAATATTTAATTGTTAAATTTTATCTTTGAATCATACGTACTTTTATAGTTTCTAATGACGCTGATGAGAGTCGAAAACGGATGAGCATGTACTTTTATAGTTTCTAATTGTCGATTGTTGAATGTTAAACAACAACTTCAAAAAAATTAACAGTCGGTTTCTTCTGTCATATACAGAATCCGAAGATTCAAACGAATACAAGAAATAAACAAACAGAATCGATAGACTCCTGAAAAGGATTTAGACAAATGAATGAGCGAAACAACAAACGAATACAACTCTGAAGGTTGTTTGAACAGAATGTAATACAACATAAAAACATATAAGTAAACGTTTTTCGACATAAAGATTGTTTGAACAAAAATGTTGATATAAAACAATAGTTTCCAAACTTTTAGTAAACTTCTTTATTATGTCCACAAATGTTGTTTTTCTGTTATCAGTTTGATCATCGAACTATATAGTTTTTATCAATTTAGAAAACCGATCGACGACTTTTTACCCGTTTAACTATTATTGTGAATTTACAACTAAAACCAAGCATGTCTTTCTATACTATACGTGTTGCTATATGTAAACTATTTAAGTTTATGTTAACCATTTTTTCTATAACAATATTTTCCAACATTCAGATTGTACCCCTATTCATTAAATTATATAGTTTAATGATATATAAATTTTATTGTTGAAAATATGTTTGTTGTTATATATATATGCCTTGCCACGCCAATATAGAGATTTGATTCAAAATTACAATTATCCAGCTTCACAAGCAAGGATTCGCACACTTGATAACAGAGTGTTTCATGTTCAAATAAAAGAAATAGCAGGATCTTATTACCTATATCATGGTTGGACAGAGATGCGCAAATCTTTGGGTCTGACTTCATTTTGTAAACTTATATTCCAATTTGAAGAAAAGTTAAACTCATTTAGACTAACCTCTTTTTTATCAAAATATGCCGAGAGCTCCTGGTCAATTCTTCTATTCCAACTTCAGCATATCGAATGAATCTCGATCTCGACTGGTATTAATTTTTGAAATTGTATAATTTTTATGATTATCATTAATATTATTATTCTTATTATTTTAACGTTGGGATTTTGTTATTACAGTTTATCAATATGTTTTTTTATCATCACAAGATGAATAAACAATTACCAGTTAGCACAATTCATATCCGTACTCATCCCAATCGTGTTTGGGAGGCCAGAATGGAAAAGATTGATTTGGTTCCATTCATAACTAATGGCTGGAACAATATAGTACGTGATATGAAATTAACTGAAGAACACTGGATTGTATTTGAAAAAATTGATTCACATAACTATGACATGAATGTGTTCTTACTTAACCAACTGAATCCTCCTCCTGAAGTATGTTTTCTGATGTCAAACAAGAAATTCAAAACGGTAATCATTATATACGATTTCATAAATAATTATTTCTTTAATGCTTATTATTTATATTTATGTTCATTCGTAGGCGTTATAACTTATTACTTTGTTTTCCCAATATATAATTCATGTTTTAGATGATGCAAGTGATGATCATACCAATAATTTGAAGGATGTCGATGTCCCTGAAAACATTGTTGCCCAACAAGATGAAGGTGTTCATGTCGTATTTTGAGTTGACAACAAATACGTAAGTTTATTTATATACCTTACCTTCTTTGTTTTTTTTTTGTGTGTTAATATACTCCATAAATTGATAACTATAATTATCTATTTTTTGACAGCGCATGAAAAAACCTTGGGCTCAACAAATGGTTTGGACAAGAAGGTCAACATAACAGATTTAGACAACAATGATGGTATGTGGTATGTTAAGGTGTATATCGAACTTGACAAAGGGAACGAACGGTATTCTATACCGGGGTTGAGGTTTGTTGTTAAAGATAAGAAGCTTTCTTTAGGAGATCAGATGGAGTTCAAGTTTTTTGAGGTCAAAAAACAGTTGGTGTTGACAAACATAGTCACCACAGACAGTTATTAAGCTCCGTTTATGATCAATAGTTATGCGTTTTCCTTAAATTTTGGTTTGAATTTTAATGTTCATGTACTCTACGTTGCAATTTTCAAACATTATTCGTATTATATAGACTATATTTGGTTGTTTTTAATATATTTTTTAAGGTTTTTGTTTCAAGGGTGTTTTCAATATATTTTAAGGTTTTTATCAAATGGATCTCATTCAATAGACTTAATAGTATGTAGTCCATAGCTGAAAATCAATGTTCCCAGATGTGGAAACATAGCTTAATGACTTATAATAACTTTACCCAATATAACATTTGGATGTTCAGTGATAAAGATTAACGTTGTGTTCAAAGAAGTATTTCAACCTTTATGAATAATTTTATAATATTTTGATGCATTTTTTTAACTTGTCATTATTGATGTTATGTACACACAACTTGAATAATACAACTTTTATTTTAATATATTTGTTTTATTTTTCTTTGGTATGCACCGTGGGTACTCACGGGTCTCTAACCTAGTAAATATTATTAGGTTAACAACTGTATGTATGTATGTTACTTAACAATAAATTAGGGAGGGATGCATCTTTCTTTCTTTCAACTTTAAATAAATATTTAGCAGCAATCAGACAGTCACATTGCATTGCATTCCATTCCGATTGATTACTTTTGCTGCTATTTTGCATCTAAATCATTACTACGTACACCGTTATTCATTCATTTTGCATTTAAAAACCAAACCAAACCAAACCAAACCAAACCAAACCAAATAGAGGTAGGTTATATCATTATTCCCTTGATTGATTGATTGATACAAGCGCTTATCTTATTATATATAGGTACAATAAATAAATAAATACGAAGATAAGAAATGGAAATGGCTGCTCGGTGGTGCGTTGTCACCGGGGGACGAGGCTTTGCTGCGCGGCATCTGGTTGATATGCTCATCAGGTATGAAATATATTCAGTTAGGATTGCTGATTTGGGTCCTCATATCAAGCTGGAGCCCTATGAGGAGAAGGGAAACCTTGGTCAAGCTTTACGCTTAGGTCGTGCTCAATACGTGTCTATGGATCTCTGTGACAGATCTCAAGTCTTTAAAGGTAACATTACAACTTTTCTACTTCAGATCTTCTTAACCTTTATTTATTTGACCCACGCCCACCCACTTTTAGTTTTCTATTTGTTGCTGAGAGCTTTTAACAGTTTATTTCATAGTCACAGGATTCGCTAATCTACCTGCGTACCGTGAATCCAATCGCGCGTACCGGAATCGGGTACATTCGCGTACCGTTCGCATAGGATTTGCGATCCGATTCGTAAAATTGAGCGTACCCGATTGTGTAGAATTTCGAACCAAATATCACAGATTCGCGTACCGGATTGTCGAATTCGCTGTCTAGATTCAATGCGATTCGCGAATCGGAATTAAATGCTTCGAAATCTGCAGCAATTATGGTGACTATTCGCTTACCATAGCTAGATGAAGAGTCTAATGTTTCCTTATAATTATGAACTTGGTTAGCTTGTTTTATGTTTTTGAACTTATAATTATGAACTTTGTTTTGGATTATGATTATGAAATGTTTATTGGAGTTATTTGAAAAAATATATATTTTATAATGTTTAGATACGATACGGCTTACCAACTTATTGGGTACACCGTACCGCATACCGAATTGGCGAACCGAATGAACCTACCCCCCTCGTACCGAATTTTAGAAATACGCGAACCGCGTACCCGATTTCGTACCACGAACCGGAGCGTACCGCGATTCATGTGACTATGCACCAAAGCTACCAGCAACAAAATAATTAGGGACACCGATGATGATATGTTGCTTAGTGAAACTACTGATGTGTGCATTTAGGGGGCGACATAACCTCTGTTTTTTTTGTTTTCTGGGAATGGAATTACAGAAGAGAAGCTAAATGGAACTCTTTATATGGATGGAAGTGGTGTTAAACACATAAATTGTATGCTCATTCATTGCTTCACACATCTGACTTTATGTTTTATGTGCTTGTCCATAATTGCAGCTTGTGAAGGGGCTGAAGTTGTTTTCCATATGGCTGCACCAGATTCATCTATTAATAACTACAAGCTTCATTATTCAGTCAATGTGCAAGGTAAATTGAATGATTAGCTCATGTTTACACACATAAAAAAAAAAAAAAAAAAAAAAAGACTGCATGAAATAGAAACAGACTTCGCATTTTCTTCTTGATTTTGGCAACACTTCAAATTAGGTTAAACTTTTTCCAACCTAAAACACCATTTCCTTTTTCCATCTTAGCAATTTGATTTCAATTATTTGAACAAACAGGCACCAAGAATATAATCGAAGCTTGTACTACACTCAACGTGAAGAGGCTTATCTATACTAGTTCTCCAAGTGTGGTCTTTGATGGGGTTCATGGAATTTACAACGGAGATGAATCATTGCCTTATCCTTCTAAGGTGTTGTGTTCATTTGAGTTTTTAAAATATATTTTTGAGTATATATTTGTGTATTTCATCTAATCTAGTAACTTCATGCAACATGTATTTTAATATTCCAGCACAATGATTCATATTCGGAAACTAAAGCTGAGGGTGAGGCACTAGTTATCAAGGCTAGTGGCATCAATGGGCTTTTAACATGCTGCATTCGTCCAAGCAGCATTTTTGGTCCTGGTGATAAGTTGCTTGTTCCATCTTTAGTTGCTGCAGCAAGGGCAGGGAAGTCAAAGGTAAAGAATGCATTTGATGTTTATTAATTAAAATTTAAACTGAACGTTTATATATATAGGGGAAATTATACTGGTTATGTAGTCATTGTGTTTTCAAGTTTGCAGATTGCCAGTTTCTTGTGTTCGGATGAGGTCAAATCGACTTTGATCATCAAACTATTTTCAGGGTCAAACGTGCCGATTCATATAATTGGTTTCTGGATAGCTGCAACAAAGCTGGTTATCCAAGGGAAAACCAAATTACTATATTACTCCTTTTAGCTCTAAAGACTTTTAACTACTTTTCACCTAACATTATATAAGGAAGTCTTTTATAGGTTATTTTACCTGCTAATTACCTAACTAAACAAAAATTGCCCCAAACTTGAACCACCTGAATATTGTAATTGCTGATTATCTGACAGAAATTATTCCATTTCACATAATCACTTCTAAAGCATGATGCTTAACACTCCCTTGAGCATCTTCTGGCTTCTTATTAAAACTGAGCTGGCACAACTGGACTGGATTTTAAGTTTACGCTTTGGTTTTGATTTCTGGATTACAGTTTATTATTGGGAATGGCACAAACATGTATGATTTCACTTATGTTGAGAATGTTGCACACGCTCATGTGTGTGCTGAAAGAGCTCTAGCATCAGATGGGTCTGCTTCAAAGAAAGCTGCAGGCGAGGTAATTCAAGCCTCATCTATGATTCTATAATATCAACATATTTATAGGCAAAAACATGTTTGGAGCACACAAATTTTACATAAGTCAATCAACTTAACTACTCCAACTTCAGGGATTCAAAGATAAAAATTAATCTTTCGCTTCGATAATTTACTTGAAACAGACTAATTTTTAGAAAAGAAACCCCTTCAAACATTTGAATTTTAAACTGAAGTTTATAATTAAGAAATGAATAGAAATCAGTAGTTAATGTTTATAAGCATTTAGTTTGTCTTATTTCAAAAGAAATGATATTTTTTGGTGATCATTTTCCGGCATTGCTTTTTAAAAAATACCAATGCTATGCAAGCACAACATTTTTGATGGTTGTGGCTGCAAGTATTTTGGATTTAGCGTTTCAAGTCAAATTAGACATGCATGGATATTTTTGTGAGAATATGCTCTTTTGTTCATAAGGCTCTTCCTTATACCTTTTAAAGGCAACACCTCTAGTATTATTTTGTTTGATCATTGATGTTTCCAAAGCAGATTATTTTTCAATCAATTTTGGAGTTTGATAAGCGGTAATGCTTTTTGATGGAGTTTGATAAGTGGTAATGCTTTTTGATGGTGTATCTCTAGCAGAAGGAAATACTAACAACAACAACCATACCTAGTAATTCCCGCAAATAGTAAAACTATTGGTAGGGTCTGGGAGGGTGGGACGTAGCCCGTAGGCAAGCCTTACCCCCATCCCTAGGGATAGAGAGGCTACTTCCAGAGAGATCCCCGACTCCAAACAGAATAAAACTGAATATATATAAAATAAAAAGCAACCAATAATCAAGTAAGTGGTGAAAAAGTAACATGGCAGACAAAAACACAGATATAACATGATACGCAACATATATGCAAGCAAGATTACAAACACTTACCAAGTCCAGCTAAAAATGTACAACCCCTAAAAATCCTTAACCTTAATTCTACGTCTCCACAAACTCCTATCCTAGACCATGTCCTCACAGAGGTGCAACTCTAGCAAATCCTGTTTAATACGCTCATCCCAAGTCAACTTGTGTCTATCTCTACTCCTCCTACCCTCAACAGTGAGCGTTTCCACTACTCTAACTGCCGTTGCCGTTTGCCTCCTCACATGCCCAAACCATCTCAATCTCCCCTTCTTTATTTTGTCTGAAATACTAGCCAACCCTAACCTTTCCCTAACAAGCTCATATCTTAGCGGAAGGAAATACTAATGGTTGCAAATGTTTGCATCATATTTTGCCATCTATAATATATGAAAATATATTACCTGAGGAAAATATATAGTGTTTTTATAGGTTGCCTTTCTACTCTGAAAGCTCACTATTTTAAGTTCTTTTTGCAGGCTTACTTTATAACCAATATGGAGCCGATCAAGTTTTGGGAGTTCATGTCACTTATTCTTGTGGGCCTTGGCTATGAAAGGTATTCCTTTTCTTTTTGTCCCATAATTTGTTGGTGCTCACCATTGCCGATCTATTTTTACCTTGTTAAGGTCAAAAATATTTTTTATATGAAAATTGATCAATATTTACCATTATTTGTTAAGATGCTACATACCCCAGAGATGGTATCCACTCATCCTACTCTACATCCGCATTACTGCTTACTGCTCATGATACAAAAATAATCCTCGGAAAAATATCAGTGAACCTCACCTAAACATATTGTTAAAAATTTGATTGTTCTATAATTACCAAACTTTATAACCTGAATGATCCTATGATGGCAAATCTTTAAAGGCATGCCATCTTTCACATGTTGTATTTTGGTAATGCCAAGCTTTTTAAAATATAACTCATAAAAATGTTTTTAAACTACCTTTTTATAACCGACATGTAAATAATTATTATCTGAAAGTTTCAACAAAGAAGTAAAAATGATTAACATAAAGACAGATGCCAGAAAGAAAAAAAGGGATAGTGTGAAATGCAATTTAGCAGCACTTTATCTTTATTTCTGATTTTATGTAGTTTGCAGGCCAAGAATCAAGATTCCTGCCTTTGTCATGATGCCTATTGCCCATATGGTGGAGAGGATATACAAAATCTTAGCTCCGTATGGCATGAAGGTCCCACAGTTGACCCCTTCCAGAATCCGGCTTTTGACTTGCAACAGAACATTTAGTTCTGCAAAGGCAAATGATCGTATTGGCTATTTACCAATTGTGCCGCTCCAGGTTCATATTACATTACTAAAGTTGGATTTGATGCAATGATTTATAGGTGGCATTTGGTTCACACTTGGGGAATCACTATTGGGTATGGGTTTGATAACATGTTGGAATGAGAATGGGTATGGTCTGGATTTCAACACAACCCAACCCAACCCTTTAGGTGGGTTAGGAAAATACACAGTTTATGGGTATCAACTCCATCACTTCAAATCCATACCCTCAAACCAGTTGCCCCCTTAATCTTTGTTTACCTGATAGGCTGATAGATACACTAGTGGAACAATGAATAGAAGCTTGTATTTAAAACAGTAATAAAATATTAATTCTAATAGTTTAATTAATTTTCTTGTTGCATACATTTGATTATGACTACGGGTTACTGCAGGAGGGTCTCAAAAGGACTATTGAATCTTACTCGGATCTTAGGGCTGAGCTTTTGCCTAGAAAGGAGGGGCCTTCTAAAGCCGCTATATATCTTGGAAATGGAATAGGTATGGAAATACCAATATTTATCGACTCTCATCCTAACAATGATATGTTTTACGTTGTTTAAGTTCATTATTCAACCCGTTAAGTTTTGGCGTCTCGTAGTTGTCTATATTTCATCCCTTAATATGAACTCACATAGTTTTACACAATGATGCGAACCCAGATATGGGTCAGAATGGGTTGGGTTTTACCCAGCTGTTGGGGTTCTGATTAACCCATTTCTGGCTTCGTTTTTTAAGCAAATCAGGAGTAGGGCTGAATACTAGGGATAGTAGTTGTCACTTATTTACGTTTAAATATTCTATTCCTTGTTTAGTTTTAGGATGTCTTGTTTATGTTTTAGAAACTGGTTCCTGTAATTGGAGATCTAATCCTTCTCGAATTGCATTAAAATTTGTAGCTGACTATTTTGCTTGTTCTTGTTGTAATCATAATTCTAGTTTCTATCACACACAATATATGGTTCTTAAAAAGTGCATGTTGGGGAAGGACATTTGTTATCTATTGAGAAAAATGGCGTTTAAACCTCGTCTTCGTGTTATTATATGATTGCTGAAATGCTCACATGAACACAAATAAAAGTGCAAGAAAAAGAAAGAAAACAAGTATTTACGGGGTTCACTCAACTCGATCAGCAATCGAGCTACGTCCACAACTAAACTGGAGAGACTTTTCTATTAATCCCGATTTTAGTACATGCTTGCATTTACAAAGATGCATCTGTAGAGGCGACTTAGGGTTAATCCCATACGGTTGTTTGTTCTTCAAGTAAATTGCTTTCCAAGCTACATAAAAACCAACTTGATAAATCTGGCCTATGGCCCATGCGCATATGTGTCTAGAAGTTTACTAGTTAATTAGATTGGTGTTTGGTTAAATTTCATTTAGTCAACTTTATGATTTGACCTTTTGCAGTTGGGGATATTTTTCTTTGGAGAAATATAAGGTTGACATGGACTGCGATTCTTGGCTTGATTTTATTTTACATTAATTACGTCTTACCTGGAACTACCATGATAAGTGCAATTTCAAAGGTCCTCATGTGGGCTTCAATCGCTCTATTTCTTCATGGGAAATTGCCGGATCATCTGTAAGTATCACATTCCATTTGAATGTTTGACACACCACTAGCTTTACAAAAGTTGGATTTTTTTAGCTTCATTTGTTGTATGTAATTGACCTTCTGTAAGTATAAGAAGCTAAACAAAGCTAGGGGTGATCGTTTCGTGGTTCTGACCCACGAGAACCTTGGACCTGACCCACCAAAACCATATAACGGAACCTTTTTGTATATATGTGTCGGTTTCCGGTTCTAGATTTATATGAAATATCGGTTCCGACCCAGCGGTTCTAATATAAGAACCACAAGAACCGTTTGTAGCTTAATTAGAATTTATATAAAAAAAAAATACCTAGAATGTAAAGGAATGGTACAATAGATACGTACAATTAACGTAACAAATAAAACAATCATCTTCTTGCGTCTCTTTATCCTCTGTGTGTGTGATGAATTGAACTATATGCTGAGTTGTGTAATATTTTTTATCGAACTTATTTATCTTTATAAGAATTAAGTAATGCAATGTAATTTGCATATGATAATATTTTATACTGCCAACTAATTAAAGTATGGAAACTGATTTGAGGCACTTTATATAATTAATCGTATAGAAACTGAATGTAATTTTCATATGTTAATACTTTCTACAACTTTCATCTCTATTGTTTTTACGTGTTATTGTAATCGATTTCATGTAATGTTATACAATATCTAAAATTATTATTGAAAAGAATAACATTGTTTTTTATTTAAATATTTTCCTTCTAGATGTCTATGTATGGATGCAATATATTACATTATGTATTGTTATTATATCCAAGTTTGAAGTATATATGTCTATGCTACTATGATGTATTTATATGTATTTGTGAGCTTGCTTCACTTGCGCTTCAAAGGCCTATTTTACAAAAAGGTTCTAGCCCATTAGGCCCTTTACTTGACCCATCAGTACCTGTAGGAGCCGGAACCACATAGGCTTCTAAGGTTCGGTTCGTGGTTCCCAATATTATTGAATAAAAGGATTTACGGTACTAGTGGGTCCGGGTCGGGCCGGGCTGGTTCCGACTCTTTGCACAGACCTAAACAAAGCTATCATTGGTGCAGAATGGGATATTCAATTGAGAAAATCCCGGAATCAAAGTTTAGGTCTTCAGAAGATGCGACCCGCAGAACTGCTTTATTAGTGGCATCGTCATGGAATTGTGTCGTCGATAATTTAAAATCTATTTCCACCGGGAACGACTGGATTCTATTCTTCAAGGTACTTTTATTGAATGCTTGTTTTTGGTTTTACTTTTTCTCACTCTAAATATCTCATGAATTTTGTTTTTTTGTTTTTTTTTTTCAACCAGATGGGTCTATGTCTCTTCACTCTAAGTTGGATTGGGTCAATGTCGTTGCAAAGCTTTTTCGTCAAAGGTTCATCCGATCTTTCTCTGTATTTTTTTCATGAATTCAGTCAGGGGTGTTTTAGGTATTTGATCAATAGTTGAAGTAACGTGTTTATTAAACCAAGCTTAGTATACATATATCAGTCAGTCAGTCTTAGGGTTCTCACTAAACAAACTGGTATAAAATCACCACCCCTCCCTCCCTCCCTCTATTTCAAAACTTGGTATTAATTGTTTTGGTTGGGTAGGGTAGGGTAGGGTAGGGTACATATATTCTAATTCTAAAGAATTATATTCTAATTCTTCCTGCAGTACTTCCCTTTGCCTTTGTCGTGTTCTACATTTATGATCGATATGAAGACGAAGTTGACAGGATTGCTGAAAAAGTTTTCCCAGTCAAACGTTTGTCAAATCCTGAGGTTTTAAGAATATTGAATCCTTTCAAGCCGCTTGACAAACATGATTGATTAGTCAAACAATGAGCTATTTTGTTTACGTGTGGGTTTGTTACTGCTATTGCTATTGTTAGTTGTGTTTGTCTGATGATTTTAAATGTTTTCTTAGAAAATTGGAAACAGGGACTAGACTAGACTAGAGTCTGTCTTTACTGAAAATTTATACAGTTTCTTCTGTCTTAGTAATTCATTTTCTTTTTGTTTGTAATAGATTTAGCGATACGTTTGTTTAATTTGATTGATTGATTTTGTTCTTGATTTCAAAAGATTTAACTCAATTATGGTGTTATTAATTTAGATAAGGGGTGGGGTGTTCCTATCGGATTCGGTTGGTTTATGGGCTGTTTCGTTTTAAAAAGCTTAAAACCAACCCATTTGTGTTGGCTGATCCGCCCGCCCACAGTCTGGTTTGATGTTTGAACAAGCTAAAAGAGACTAGAACGTTCACCACTTTGGGAGGGGGGAGGGAGGGAGGTTATTACTATTTACTATTATTGAGTTACAAGCAGTGTTCTTGGTGTTGAATACTTTTGTCAAGTGAAAATGTGAATATGGACAAAATCTGATTAAAGATTAAAACTATATATGTTATTTAAATAATTAATTAGGTGTAGTACAACAGTGCAGTTTTTATTAGTTTCAAGAGCAAAAAGAGAAGGGAATTTGAGCATGAGAGGGACATCTCCCACCCAACAGTCGACCCAAAACCGAACGCACAAACCGTTTCACACTACACCCCTGAATAAATCACCAGGTTTGAAATTGAGATCTTCAAAATCGTTACCCACCTTGACTATAGAGTTCCAAACCCCCGAAATGGTTGCTTTAATAGGCATGAAAGACCAAGCTCTAGCATTATAGTGCACTGCGTCGTTGACTAGCCTCCAAAGACTTGAGTTTTCGTTTTTGTAACGCCACCACCACTTGAGTAAAAGGCTTATGTTCATGTTTCGGAGTGATCCCAGGTTTGAAATTGAGATCTAAATCGTTACCCACCTTTTTCTTTCGGACCTATGACCCTATCCCAACAAACCCAAGATGTCTTTCTTTTTCGTCGTTTCCTCCCCAAAAAAATCGTTTCCGAAGCCTTTCCATTTGATCAATCACACACTTCGGCGCTCTAAAAAGAGAAAAATGATACAAGGGTATACTATCCAATACAGATTTTAGGAGTACCACTCGACCCCCAAGGGAAAGAATTTTGGATTTCCATTTTGTGAACCACTGCAGGTACAGGAACAACAGGAGCTTAGACAGTGTGAAGAGGTTATCCAGGGCAGCATACTTTCTGAAGAATCTGACCGTTGGCGTTGGGTTTTCGACAAGTCCGGAGCCTATTCAGTTGCATCTTGTCGCCGATTGCTTACGTTATCTGCAGTCCCATTCTATCTCTTCGGCCGGACGAAATGGGCTCCAAAGAAAGTAAATCTTCTTGCGTAGAGAGCTGAGCAGGACAGACTACCAACACTGGAGGGACTCGTTCGTAGAAATATTATCTCCGGATCAACTTTCTGCAGCATTTGTCAAGATCACTCGGAGGCAGATCATCTTTTCATCACCTGCTTTGTGGCTGCTAACCTGTGGCAGAAGGTTAGCATCTGGTGCAACATCCCAACAATTTATGCCTATAACTTCAGGGAACTATTAGAGGCAAACATTATTGCTGGAATATCGAAGAAGAAGCGGAACACTATCAAGACAATCATTCTCGCAACCTGCTGGGTGATATGGAAAAAGAGAAACGATAAGATCTTCAATGGGAAACGCTGGAATCTTGATCAAATGCTATGCGAAGTAAAGTCTACATCCTTTATGTGGATTCAAAACAGGGCGAAGCAACCTTCTATTAACTGGGCGAATTGGATTTTTTTGATTTCTAATGGAATGAAATGTACTGGGAACAATCACGGGTTTGGGCTGGTGTTTCACTTCTCTATGTAGCATCTTGCTATTGATCGTTTGTACATATTTGGGTGATGAAATAAAAGTCGTTTGCCGTTCAAAAAAAAAAAAAAAAAATAAAAATTAAGAGGTTACTTTGGCCCACAGTCTCCAATACAACTGTAAACCATTTGATAAAAACTTTAAACGTGACCTATATATTCTAACTATATATATAGCTAGGGAGTATTTTTCAATATTCGTTTTTGACAATTAAATAACTCAACTTATAAATTCATAGACTCTTCTTTTAGTCTTTAAGTTGTGTTATACAAATATTATATGTCAACTTAATATGACTAGTATCTTCCAATATACAGAAAAAGGTAGTCTTTATTGCTTTAACCGATTACAAATATAAAGACGAGATACAAGTGTATTACAAGTGTGTGTGTGTTTAGGTGGTAGGTTGATCGACCTCCAAAAAGGTAGTGAAGCCTCCTTTTTATAGAGGGTGCATGGGCCTGGAGCTTTCGGCCCATTTCAGGAGCGATGGGCTTGGGCCCAGGAACTGGGCCTGTCTTCCAGAAGCCCATCCAGTTGGGTTCGGACCAACGGTTTTCATAAAGCAAACCAGGTGGGAATGTCGCCCTGCCATTGGTCCACATGGCACGCTGTGATTGGCTGTCAGGGGCGTCTCCTTGCCACCGGTACACGTGGCGCGTTGTGGTGGACTGCAGGGACCTCTTTTCTTCCTGCTGGCAGAGGGTGTCAGGGGGCTAGCTTCGTCTAGAAGATTGGCTGAAGTGACGTCTGACACATAGGAGGTAGTGCAGCAAGTGGAGCTCAAAGGGGAGCTGCACCTTGGCACGGCCAGCTGTTATATTCCGCGGGTGACCATCGCTTGATTTGGCTAGGAGATGGCGCGGGTGGATTGCACTTCACATGTGATGTTCGCAAAACCTGTCCTCCGTCAAGGGCTGGTGCTCCGCGAGGGTGGGTTATGGAGACGATGTTATGGGGTAGGGTGCGCTTGCGCACCAGAATTGATACTTTACCCCTTCAAGTCCCCCAGTCCAGTGCCTCTCCTGGTCTTGCTGAGAGGTCTGGTGGAGCGCTGGACTATGATATTGCGCGAGGTAGATGAAGGTTCATCCTCATTTTCTGTTTAAAAAGTGCTCGCTGCGCTGGACTTTTATTCTTCTTTTTTAATCTTCCATACGTTCCTTTTCTTTGTCATTACTTACATTCGTTTCTGCGCTGAACCCTAGAGAGGAATTAGGCGGAGAACGGGTTGTTGATTTATGTCAAACCAGCGCCAGGTGATGACGTGGCAATCTGATTGTTGAGATGTAAATCCATTGGAGAATGTCTTTCTGATTTACGTCAAACCAGCACCAGGTGATGACGTGGCAGTCTAGTTGCTGAGATGTAAATCCAGCGGAGAACGTCTTTTTGATTTACGTCAAACCAGCGCCAGGTGATGACGTGGCAGTCTGGTTGCTGAGATATAAATCCAGCGGAGAACGTCTTTTTGATTTACGTCAAACCAGCGCCAGGTGATGACGTGGCAGTCTGGTTGCTGAGATGTAAATCCAGTAAAGAACGTCTTTTTGATTTACGTTAAACCAGCGCCGAGTGATGACGTGGCAGTTTGGTTGCTGAGATGTAAATCCAGCGGAGAACGTCTTTCTGATTTACGTCAAACCAGCGCCAGGTGATGACGTAGCAGTCTGGTTGCTGAGATGTAAATCCAGCGGAGAACGTCTTTTTGATTTACGTCAAACCAACGCCAGGTGATGATGTGGCAGTCTGGTTGTTGAGTGAGTTAATGCGTAGCCAAAATTTGTCTCAAATATGGGAATGATTGGAAGTAAATGCGCTGAGAATTTGAAAAGTTGTCATAAATTTGGGGAGAAACAAAAGAGTCGTTTTGAGGAAGCCGAGGTGGTTCTAGGACGTGTCAGTTGACAGAAGGCATGTCTGTCATGATGACAGTCACGTCAGCACTTGTTGGTGTTCTTTTTTCTTCGTGTGTCAGGCGCGTAGCCGTCCACGCGCGCGAGTGGGACTTCCATTCGGCAAACTGCTGACACGTGACAAGTGGAGGACAAGCTGTGCCAGGCACACGAAGAGTCACGTGCTTGAGGGCAGTTGGCATCATGCAGTTTGATGACACGTGATGAGTGCAACCATTGTTTGTCAGGCGCGTGGGAGACCACGCGCGTTTGTGCTACCAGCTGTATGGTCAAGTGGGACACGTGGCAGTATCTTAAGCATCCAGATGAATCGTCATCTATTCGTAGCTTCCAGCTGGGACCCATCGCATTAAATGCGATGGTTATAAATATCCATTTCCCCATACTTCTCCTCACTTTTTCCAACTTTCCCAAGAATTGCTACCCAATTCTCTTCTTATCTTCAAATATTCCGGTGTACTCTTTGAAGTTTCCAGCTGATCTTCATCTTTTCTGGCGGGTGCTTTGACGATCCATGCCAGTCTTCAAGTATTTTTCCAGATTTTCCCCAAAATCTTATCCTTCTTTCTATTTATACCCTTTCCTTTTCTATAATGTCTGAAGCTACTATTAGTGACTCTCAATCGTCTAAAAAGACCCCCTAGCAGCCTCCCTGTGCAAGAAAAGATCAAGGAGAGAAAGCTGATGTTCAATACTCCTCTGAAGTGGACTCCGAGTAAATTCACTGAGTTTTGCCACGATTTTGAGATTGACCCGGAATGGGAACTGGAGTTACCTGGGTCAAATCGTACGGTGTTGACTCCCACCGATGGCAATATTGCTTTGTATGAAGCTCACTTCACGAAGTGTGGGTTTCGTCTACCGGCTACCCATTTTCAGATTGACACCTTGGTGTACTGTCATATGGGATAATGCTGACACAGCTGAGCGCCTTCGGGATGTCGAGGTTGTTCCATTTTAAGGGGAGCTTCCGCGCCTTAGACATTGAACCTACTACTAACAGGTTCAATGTCTTTTACTACATGGCCAAGGATGAAACTTGGTTCACTTTTAAGGTGCGCCCATCGTTTCCAGCATCCCCAAGTCCCTCTATGTCTGGAAGGAGAAGTACTTTTTTTTTTGTTAAGAGGCGTGTTATTCCTGTGGCCATGCCTTGTGTCACACCCTCAAATTACCACTTGCGGGGTTTTACCGCGAGGCGCATGACAAACCAGGATCCAAGTCAACGATCACAATAAACAACTCTATATGAAAACGTAAATAGACATAACCATTAATTTAATAAGCGGAAGCGGTTCAGTAGCATTTAATCAACTATGCTATCATCTCAAAAGTTGTTCAAAATACTTTTATTACAAAACGTGCAACTATGCCTAGACGCCAATGCAGACCCGTGCGCCTAGTTCCGTTCATTGCTACCTTAGCGACCTGAGAAAAACATGCCAAAAAAAAAATGTCAACATAAAATGCTGGTGAGTTCACAGGTTTATTCAGAATGTTACCAAAACGTTACCATGTCCATACTATATCAATGTTACCAAGTACGCTAGCTAGGCGTATGTTTCATTACTACTACGATTGGAAACCATTACTAGACACGTTTAGCAATGTTCAGCATGTTTAAGCAGCCCGTATGTTCAGCACGATAATGTTCCTGTTCGAGACAATATGCACCCGCCCGGCCTTCCAAGCCGACGAGTGGGGCAGGTCACGCCCAATAGATCTATCCACATTTCCCCCGTTGTGCATCCCCGCACATTCATGGTTTCCCCGGGGACTTTCCAAAAGATCGTATAGCAATATAAAGTTAAAACCATAGTATGACATATGTTACCAAAACCGTTTAGCGCATGTTTTCTCCCCCAAAAGTTAAAGTAGTAAAAGTGGGGCCGTGAACTCACCTTAGATAGCGTTCTTCAATTACAAGTAAAGATGATTAGCCCTTGATAATCCCTCTACCGGAGATCTATCAAAATGTTCACATAAGTGTTCTGACTAATAACCATAAGGTTATCTAGTCCCCGATTGTCCAGATCGTAACCAAGTATGTTTTAAAACGTGTTTAAATGTATAACCGACACACTAGACCGACCCGACATCCCGTTGGTGACCCATTACCCTAACTAATCAAGTACACATAGATTACACACAAGGTTCAAGCATAAAACACTTAGTTTGTATCAAAAATCTCATTTCTGCATCAGAACGGTCGAACCAGTCAGTTTTAAGTCTCCTTCGCACCTTTTTAGTCTCCTTCGCCCGTTTTACATTTCGTTCGACCGTTCGATGTCTCCTTCGCCCTTTTTACCTCATTCGCCCAACAAAAACCCAGGTTCGACCCTGGTCTTCCTCCTTCGCACCTTCGATCGGTCGAAGGAGGCCAGGTTCGCCCCTGTTGTACAATTTTTCCTAAAAACGCTTCAAACACATTCAAAACGACTCGAAACATCATCAAACACAGCAGTCAAGCATGGATAACCTATCCCTACAAAACCCCACTGATTTCCCCCGATAATACGTCCGTTTCAGCCCTTTCCCAAAATGGTAAAGATTATGGAAACATCACTTTCATGCATGAATAATTTACCCAATTTGGAAACTTTTGAAATCGATTCATGCTTAGCTTAAAATACTCAGTTTGTCGATTATCCGATCTTTCTTATCCATTCTATTGATCATAAATATTCATACATCAATTTTTAATCCAATAAAACCCCCAAATATCATCATATCCAATCCTAACCCTAGACAACAATATTCCAACATTAATAACAATCCTATATCATGTTTCTATCATAGATATAGCAGCAAATCATTGAACACATATAACACCACATAATACACAATCTACATATGTTATTCATCATGAAAAACCTATGTTAAATGATCATGTTTTGATTTAGAAAGATGTTTAAAAGGTTTTTAATCATAAAAACACCCTTAGGACAGATCCGGACAATTAGGGTTAGATGAAAACGAATTAAAATGCTTTTAAAAAGGTTTAGGATTATGAACACACCTTGGATTCTTGTTTAGATGTTGTAGATAGGTTAGATTATGAAAAAGAAGAGCAAAAACTCCTTCCTTAGTATTTTAGATCGTTTGATAGCGTTTTGGGACGGTTAGGGTTTGTGAAATGATGAAAAATGACAAAGGTTGGTATTTATACTAATCCTCCTTCGCCCCAATTCATTGGTCGAAGGTGTTCTCCTTCGACCCTTTCATAGGGTCGAATGAGCCCTGTCTGGTCGAAGGGAATTCTTCAAATTCCACTTCCCTGGTTCGCCCATTTACAAGGGTCGAACCAGACAATTACTTCTCCTTCGACCACTCGAAGTGGTCGAACCAAGACCCCTTTTTAACTAGTTTTCCAGTTTGTCGTGTTTAACGCATTCTAACACATCTTAACACATAAGCATGCATCCTTAGTCTATATTTACCACATTTAAGCACAGATAATCATTTACACATCATTTAAACACATCTATGTATATAATCCACCACACGACCCATAATCTACACATATACTTAATTAGTTCATGTAATGTCACCAACAACGGAACTCGGTACTAGTGTATTACCAAAACGACTCCCAATGATCCTCCAGATCATTGTACCCTGGACAATCCTAACTTGACCCGACTCAACTAACCCAGTTAAGTTTGTTTATAAACGTTTCTCGCTAAGGTAGACTTAGATGTTATGTTTAAGCCAAACATGCCGGGTGTCACACCTTGTGAGGTAGTCGGAGAGAGAGAGAGAGAGAGAGAGAGAGGGTTCCCTTGCGCCAAGTCATGGCGGGTTATGAACAGGAGAAGTGGTTTACCACCCTCACAACCAACACCTCCCTGTTGGAAGTGATGCCTTGCAAGGAGTCCTTGCTGGATCTTCTTGGAGTAAGCCGGCTATGCCTGCGCACTGTAAAGGAGCCGTACATCCGCGAGGAGGGTAAGTATAGATTCATGCTCCATGTTTAATATTTTATTTTGTTATCTTCTAACGCTGACTTTGATTTCAGGTGTGAGAAAATGGCAGAAATTCATGGCGCGTAATAACACCAAGATGAAGTGGGGGCCTGCACCTGAAGGCAGGCCCTCAGTCGTTGAGGCCTTGGAGGCGAGGTTTTATTTTCCACTGCTTGAGGGAGCCTTTGCACACTTCCGTGTCACCTGTTAGTACCCGAACCCTAATCCTATCTCTTGTGTGGCGCCGTGTGTTAACTCGTGCATCCTTATATCTAATTCGGAGTCAACCTGTTCCTCTAGGAGGTCGCGGTATCAGTCGCAACCGTCTAGGGGGCGCGGGCGTTGGAAGACCATTCCTCGGATCCACACATATAAAATTAACTCAGATATGTCTGAGAGTGCAGGGGGTGAGGGAATAAAGGGGAAGGATAAGCGGAAGGAGGGTCCTTCCTCTGAGGATGATGAGGAATCTTTGCTAAAGCTGGTGACAAAGAAGAGGCGCATGCTACGCACCACGCCACAGGGTGTTGTTGACCCGTTGGTGGGTAAGGGGGAAGCAGGGGGACTGTCGAGTCCGTCCCCACTAAGACTGGTGAGTCAAAGATGAAGGAGACCCTTCCTGATAGTGGAGAAGGGTTCAACACAGTCATTGTTGAAGGCCTTGGAATAGGAGTTGGTTGTTGTTGTTCAGTTGTTTTGGAAGGCTCTTCAATTGTTTGTATGTTGGAAGTGCTAACTGCTGAAGTGTTGACAGAAGTGTCAACTACTGAAGGATTGTCTTCAGTACTTTCTGAGTCATCAGAGGTTTCTTCAGCAGTTTCTTCATTTTGGTCTTGGGAAGGTTCAGCTTCAACTTCAGTTCTAGAAACCAGCCTTTGTTGATCTTCTTTTTGTTTTTGGGCTTTTTCTAGAAGTTGTTGTTGTTGTAGAGCCACTTTTGCCTTTATCCTAGCTTCGAGTGACTCCTTAGGTTCCTTAATCTTCTCCCCCTTTTTGGCTTCATCCACTTCTAGAAGCCTGCTAGGTTTGGAAGTTCTACCAGTGAGTTCAGCAAGTTGTCTTGAGTTGTTGTCTATTTTGTTACACAGCTCACCAAGTTTTTTGTTGATCACCTCAAACTGAGCTTTGTTTGACAACTCCAAAGTAGTTGTGAAAGTTTTGAGGTGATTGGCAATTACGGTGTTCATCAACTGGTATAGGGGACCATCTGGGCTGCATAGTTGGTTCAAGTCTATGCTGGATGACCCAGGGAATTGGGTAGGCATTTTCAGTGAGGGGTGTGTTTTTGGGTGATCTTCATGTTGTACAGAAGATGCCACTTTAGGGGAATCAGGGATCAAGTAGACTTTAACCTGATCTGGTGTGACCAGCTCTTTGAGCTTAGAGACACCAGGTGCAGGACCTTCACTAGCAACCGTCAATTCAATTTTGGTGGAGTGTGAATCATCATCCAAATCAATGAAATCATCTCAATCCCTGCTTACTTCCTCAATGAGGACAGTATCAGTTACATCATGAGCTGGGCCCAACCTAGTTGTCTCATGTACCTCTTGTTCTTGGTTAAGAGGATTTCCTACCTCAGGCATTAAGCCTTCATCAGTAGTTGCCACAAGTGAGGTCTTAGCAATGTTACTTCTATCCTCAGATCCACCACTAGGTGTTATATGATTAGTAGCAGCCTCAAATGTACCTAGAGTTTCTAAGTTTGGGCTTAGAGACCCTGGTTCATCCTCATCTCTTGGGTTAGGGCTATGGACATCCACATCCATGTCAAGTACTGAAGGTATGTCCCCTGTTTGATGTGGTTATTGGGGACTGACATGAATAGATGGGATGGTCTCTTTTAGCCCAGAGAGAAGTTTGGCAATTTCAAGGGCTTCAGGTTCAGAAAGTTGTGGTGCTGGTTCAGTAGTTTGGTCTAAGGGTTCAACAGTTTCAAAAGAAGAGTCAATGGGGATTGTTTTCTTACATTTCTTTCTTTTGAATAAGATGGTGATTAGTGCTCTAGTGGGGGTTTGAGACGGATGAGACTGAGAGGATGTTTCAGTCACATCTTTATCAAGTGCAGATTGCACATTAGCAAGTTCAGGCATCTCAACTTCCTGAACTGCCTTTCTTTTCAGGCTGGTGGGTTTTTGCTGTTTTGGTTTCTTGGGCTTTTTGGGTGAAGGTTTGGAAGATGAGGGTTCCTTGGGGAGTGTTGTTTGTTCACCTTGGTCATCTTCTGGCCAGGTGGCCGGTTTATTGTGCCTAGAGTATGCTTGTGAGGTTAATGGGTTTAAAACAGTTGTTTTACCCACAAGCACCTCTTCTCCAAGTTCCTTTATTATGCATTGCATAATAAATCTTGGATACAAGAAAAACTTCTTTTTAGAATTGAGATGATGTAACACCAACTCATTAAAGAAAAGTGCTGATGCCCTGAATTTTGTTTCATTCACAATGGAATGAAAAATAGGTTGAAAAGTAGAGAGCATCTGATTATAAGATCCAGTTTTTGGACTCAAACACATTATTATATAGTGAAACAAAAGTTTGTACTTAGGTTCAAAATATTTCTTAAAAATAGTAGCATGTGAGAGAGTACCTTGGTAACCACACTCTTTCATGGTTAGATGAATTTCAGAGTTTGGAAATTGATCTGGGGCACCAACATCATCTAGTCCCAGTCTAATTCCCAAAGTTTCGAGTGTGATTGCCATTCTTCTCCCTTGGATGGTTTAATTGAGGGAGATCACCTTATCATTTACTGTCACCGTCTCCGCATTTGCCCAGAACTCATTAAGAGTTTCAGTGTGGATTGGAGGATCAATGGTGAGGGCAGTAAAGTATTGGGATTTAACGACTAAATCAATGATTTCGTCGTATTGGGACCAGGCTTCATGTTTCTCAAAGTAGCTTCTTTGATTGTGTCCCTGTTTCAGTGTTAGAGCCATGTGGTTTGTGTGTGTGTGGATCGAAAAGTGTTTTTGCAGGTTAAGGGTTTGAGAGCTTTTTGAGAGAGAAGTAGGGAATTTTTGCTTTTTGAAAGGATAAGTGTTGGAAAAGGTGTTTATCAGAAGTTTGTAACCGCCCTAGGTCAAACTTCTGAAGTGGGAAATGTCTGATTTGCCCTTAATGAAGAAACTGCTAAAGAAGAACAATTGTCATCAGTAGTTCCCGTTTTCTCTCCAGTAGTTTATTAACAACTGATGAGAATGTTTATAAACACTTTATTCGTAACTTCTGAAGATTATTTTATCAGAAGTTAATCATTTTTCAAAAAATATCCCCATACTGATGTTTTTTTGTTAATCAGTAGTTTCTCTCTTTTTGTTTTTCAGAAGTTTTGGTTTTAAAAACAAATGTAAGTGAGAAAAAAAATATGAGTAGAGAAGTAAAAGAAACACTTACAAATTTAGCATCCCAAACATGGATACTAACTTCTGAAATGTTGATGTGTCAAGGGGTTTAGTGAATATGTCAGCTATCTGATTAGCTGTTGTCACATGTTTCACTTCAGTCTTGCCTTTTTCATAGCAATCCTTGATGAAATGATACCTGATCACAATGTGTTTAGTTTTTGAGAACTGAACAGGATTTTGAATGATGCTAATGGCAGATTTGCTGTCTACAAGCAATGGTGTCTTGGTCTCTTTTATTCCATAATCAAGAAGTTGATATTGGAGCCATTGTATCTGTGATGTATAACTTGCAGCTGCAATGTATTCAGCTTCAACAGTTGAAGTTGCAACAGATGTTTGCTTCTTTGATTGCCAGGACACTAGACAGTTTCCCAAGAATTGACAACCACCAGATGTTGATTTTCTTGACATTTTACACCCTACATAGTCACTATCTGAAAAAGCTAATAACTTGGTATTGCTAGAAGCAGGATACCAAATTCCAAGTGTAGGAGTTCCTTTCAGATATCTGAAGATTCTTTTGACTGCAATAAGGTGTGACTCCCTAGGAGCTGATTGATATCTAGCACAGACACATGTTGAAAACATAATATCTAGTCTAGAAGCAGTTAGATACAAAAGGGAACCTATCATACATCTATACATGGTTTGATCAACCTGTTTTCCTTGATCATCTGGTTCAATTTGTGTGGTAGGTGTCATAGGAGTGGAACATGATTTACAGTCTTGTAAAGAAAATTTGTTCAATAATTCTTTAACATATTTTGATTGATGTATAAAAGTTCCATTAGTTTGTTGTTTAATCTGCAGTCCTAAAAAGTATTGCAGTTCTCCCATTGTACTCATCTCAAATTTTGATTGCATGAGTTTCTTAAAGTCCTCACACAATTTTGTGTTTGTTGAACCAAATATGATATCATCAACATAAATTTGAACAAGTAAGACATGATTTCCAACATTTTTAATGAAAAGAGTTTTATCAATGGAGCCTCTTGTAAAGTTATTTTTGAGTAAAAAGTTGGAAAGTGTTTCATACCAGGCTCTTGTAGCCTGTTTGAGCCCATAAAGAGCTTTGTCAAGTTTGTACACCCACTTAGGATGAGAAGGATCCTCAAACCCAGGTGGCTGACAAACATACACTTCCTCTTTGATTTTTCCATACAAAAATGCACTCTTAACATCCCTTTGAAAAACTTTTATTTTGTTGGAAATGGCATAGGCCAGAAATAACCTGATGGCCTCAAGTCTTGCAACTGGAGCAAAGGTCTCATCATAATCAATTCCTTCTTCTTGAGAGTAACCGTGTACCACCAGTATTGCCTTGTTCTTAATGATCATACCAACTTCATCTTGTTTGTTCCTAAAAACCCATCTTGTGCCAATTGGTAGCTTGGTTGGTGGTAAGGGACAGATTTCCCAAACCTGTTGCTTCTTGAACTGAAGCAACTCATCTTGCATAGCTTCCACCCAATTGTTGTCTTTGAGGGCTTCTTGGTACTTCATAGATTCCAACTGAGAAATGAATGCTGAGAAGAAGCAAAAGTTGGAAAGCTGGTTTCTTGTGAGAAAACCTGAAGCAATATCATCCATGATTTGTTCCAATGGATGTTCTTTGTGTTCAATCAGTTGTTGTAAACCACTGATAGGTGTAGGTGGCTCTTGTACTTCATCAAACAAACCACTGAGGTTTATAATGTCCGGTTCAGCTGTTTGAATCTCTTCAGTAGTTGTAGGAGCTGAAGCAGATGTTTGAGTTTGTACATCAGCAGTTGTTGAATCAGAAGTTTGTGAAACTTCTGAAGGCTTGAAAGTTGACTTAATGACTGTTTGAGGAGTCCATGGTGCTGGATCCTCATCATCAAACCTTTGATCACCATAATAAGTAGGTTTAGATGAAGTAACAGTCTTTTCAGGTCCAAAGTGGAAGCTGTCAAGGTCAAAGAGTTCAGCAGGATGTGCTGGAATAAGAGTGTGTTTTGACTCATTGAACTTGACATTCAGTGTTTCTTCTACTATATTGGTTCTTGAATTAAAAACCTTGTAGGATTTTCTAGTGGAAGAATAACCAAGAAAATAACCTGAATCAACTTTAGCAGCAAATTTTGAAATAGAGTCTTTAATGTTTAGAATGAAACATTGACATCCAAAAGCCCTGAAAAAGGAGATAAGGGGCTTTATGCCATGAAGAACTTCATAGGTAGTCTTGGAATGTCTCTTGTTGACAAGGACTTTATTTTGAACATAACATGCAGTGTTAACTGCTTCAGCCCAGAAATACAATGGTAGGCCTGAATCAGCTAACATAGTTCTTGCTGCTTCAATTAATGTTCTGTTCTTCCTTTCTACCACACCATTTTGTTCAGGAGTTTTGGGAACACTGAATTGTCTAATAATCCCTTTAGACAAACAGAATTCATCCAGAGTTTTGTTCCTGAACTCTGTCCCATTATCACTTCTAATGGCTTTGACAGATAGAGAATATTGTTTCTCTACTTGTAGAATGAAGAACTTGATGATTTCAGCTGCCTCATCCTTGGATAATAAGAAGAATACCCATGTGAATCTTGAATAGTCATCAATGATAACCAAGCAGTACTTCTTCTTACCAAGGCTCATGATTTTTACAGGCCCAAATAAGTCCATATGGAGTAGTTGAAGACATGCAGTTGTTTTTGATTCTTCAATAGACTTATAGGAGGACTTATGCTGCTTTCCCTTTAAAGAGGATACACAGTGTTCTTGACACTGGTGTACTTTCAAAGGTAGACCTCTGACCTAGCCCATTTTTGTGACTTTATTTATGGTTTTAAAGTTCACATGGCCAAGTCTCCTGTGCCAGAGATCAGTCTCTGAAGTTGATGCCTTTGAGAAGAAACATGCAGTGTTGTTCAGTACTTTGTCCTTTTCAATGTCCACTGCATAGACATTGCCACATCTTTTGGCTATCAACAAAGTATGATCTTCAATGATCTTCTCTATCAACTTCTGGCCTTCTGGTGATATAACCTTGCATGCTGTCTTTGTGAAAAAGGAAGAATTTCCTTTATCACACATTTGAGACACACTTAGCAAGTTGTACTCAAGGTTTTCAACCAGATTGACCTTGTCAAACTGTATTTTGCCAGAGGAGACATTGCCATGTCCCAACACATATCCCTTGGCATTGTTCCCAAAGGATACAGATATTTCTCTTTGACTAATAAAATTGTTTATCAGGTATCTGCATCCTGTCATGTGCATTGAGCCTCCATTGTCCACATACCAAATACTATTTAAGCCTCTGGAGACCCTCTGCACAAAGTAGCAAATTAGTTAGATTTAGGAACCCAAGCCAGTTTGGCTTTGGGTTTGCTCTTAAGAACATTAGCAGTTTGTTCTAGACCAGGTTGAGGAATCCATGTCTTTTTGGCAATGGATTTTTCACTAAGAGCAATGGTGGAATCCTTTTGAGGACCACCATCAACCCTGGTCATCAGTAGTTGTACCATGTTCATGAGATCTTTTATCTCAACAGTTTGTGAAACTGCTGATGATGTAGGTCTAACTACTGAAAGAAAATTTTGAGAAAAAGATTTTTGTTGAGACTTCATCTTTTTCTAAGAAAAGGTGTTTGCTGGTTGTTGTTTCTTGGGAGAAAAAGTTTCTTTAAAATCATGTTTGATTTGTTTTCCCACAACCAGTTGTGAAATTTTCTTGTTGTACTGAATTCCTTTTCTATATCTGCAAAATTCTGTCTTGTGGTTAAACAAACCACAGATTTCACATTCTTTTGCTTTTTCTTTTTCATTTAAAGGCAAATTTCTGACTGTCTTGATTGGTTTTAGGTCATCAGTAGTTTTCAGGTTCTCAACTCCTGATGTAGATGAAACTACCGATGGCTTAAAGTCAGATTTTATCAGTACTTCTGAAGAATTTTCTTTGTGAGTTTTTAGAAAGTTTTCATGGAAAGATGTGCATTCTTTCTCTTCAGAAGTTTCACCTGAAACAATTTTTCTCCCATCTTCAGTAGTTTTGGGGGAAAAATCTATTGGTGTTTCAGTGTAAATTGTACCCTATGCCAAACCTAACATTTGAAGCACTTTGTTTGTTTAGCAGCAGTTGATACCCCTTACAAGATTCTACCCATTTTTCACAAGTAACCTTGGTGTCAGCAAGCTCTTTTCTGACATTTCCTAGGTCATCTATCATGATTTTAAGTTGTGCTTGGGTTTCAATAGCATTGTTAGTTAATTTAGAATTTTCTTTAGCCTTTGCAGTAAGTTTTCTTTCTAAATCACATTTCATCTGAGTGAATTTTCTCTCAGAGTCATTTGCTTTACCTTGTAATTGCACATTAGTCTCTCTTATGAGAGCAAAAGATTCTTTACATGAAGTTGAACAAAGTTTTGTTAAAGATTCTTTTGATACTTGAGACAGGGCAGATTTTGAGGTGCAGCCCTCAAATGCCATTAAGGAAAAATTCTTTCTGCCATTGTCAGGTTCTCCCCAGTTGATGTTAAACATTTTGTTGTCTGCATCAGGATTACACTCTGTAGTGTCAAAAGGAAGACTGCTCCAGTCAACATACCCTGAGGTGAACAAGCTTTGTTGTGAGGGTTGCTGAGTCTGTGGAGGTTGTTGAGCAGCTGGAATAAGAGGGATTGATTGTTGGCTCTACATCTGTTGAGCAGGCATCTGTACATATTGTACTTGTGGCTCATATTGGATTTGTGGAGCTTGTGCCTGTACAAAATGTGCACTCCCCTGTGTTCCATTATTCCTATTATAACTAGGGTTATATAGATTTCCAGACTGAGATTGGTTGTAGCTAGAGCTTCTACACTCTCTAGCAAAGTGTCCCAACTTCTGACACTTGTGACATCTAAGTTTAGATTTGTCAAAACCAATTTTTGTAGAACTGTTAAGTCCTGGAAATTTCCTTCCTGACCTTTTGTAAAATTTGTTTGTTTTGATACTTAACATGGCCAGTTGGTGTAAGATGTCCATTTCTTCTAAGTCATCATTGCTGAAATTTTTTAAATCATCCTTGATAAAACACATGTTATCAGCATTTTGACTGTATTCTTCATTGTCATAACCTGGGAATGATCTTTCAGATGAGATCCCAGCAGTTATGTCAATGTGGTCAAAAGATCCAAAACTATTTGAACAAGTAGGTGAATCTTGTCCCAATAGTGCTGTACTACCTGGTAGATAGTCATCAGCAGTTTTACCAGAACTTTGCAACGTTTTCTTTTGATCGATTTCTCGTTCAAAAGTTAGTATCCTCCCATGCAATTTTGTAAGAGTGAGGGAGCTAAAGTCTGGTGAGGATCTTAGGACTATAGAGTATGTTTCCCACTTTTCAGGTAAAGACCTTAAAAATCTATGAAGCATAGATATACAGTTGTGTAGGTCTGACCATTTAGTTTTAGCTCAGATATTAATGAGGAGAATCTTTCAAATTGTTGAGTTAAATTTTCCCCATTTATATGAGCAAAAGTTTCATATTGTTGAGCCAGGATTTCTCTGGTGTTGGCAATCACCTCTTCAGTTCCGCCAAACTGTTCTTTGAGGCAGTCCCAAAGCTCTTTGGCACTATCACAATGTAATAAGCCAGAATAGATTTCATTTGGGAGTGCCATTGCCAACATAGAGAAAGCTTTAGCATCAAGCTCAAGTTTTAGGAAATCATCATCTGTATAGTCCTTTGGGTCTTTTGTTATTTCTTCTTTAGTTTCCAGATTAATATTTACTGGTTTGTGAGGACCATATATCACAGATTTCCAGCAACCAGTGTTGGTCTGTGATAATGTATGTGCCATTCTCCTTTGCCAGATATTATATTCATTTCTTACTAGCATAGCAGGTTTATTGGCAGAACCAGTATTATGAGGTTCCATTTTAAAGAGTATTGATTTGTCAAATATCTCTTAAAGTGATGGATGTTGATAAAAAGTGAACTTTTAATCCTTTATTGAATATCAATAAGAGCATGTGTCTGATTCTCAATGTGTTAGATTGATATGTGATCAGATAAACCAGTGCTCTGATACCAATTGTTGGATCAGTGTTGCTCTTGATGTATTGCTTGCTAGTGAACACTTATGTGTTTAGCAAGTTCAATCAGATTTGCACAGCGGAATGATTAAGTGAAGTTACACTATCAACAGGAGTTATTACTCACCTGGATGTTTGAGAAACTAAAGACAAGTTTAATGAGAATCTAAGTATTGAATGTGAATGATAATAAATACTCAAACAGATTCTCAATAAATGAAATGGAAAGAACAATAATAAGCTTTGAAGGATTTCTGTATTAATCAAAATCAATATCTAAAATAGAGGGATGAACCCATCTATTTATAGACTTTACATATGCATGAAACTTGCCAAAAAGCAAGTCTGTAACAAGTAGCAACAAGTTGCATTCTTGGAACTTGTACAAACAGATAAAATAATATTAAACAAATAAACTACTGAAACATAAGTCGGTGAAAAAGATTCTTGAACAAGAGTTGATGAATGTCAAACTACTGATGAGTAGTTTGTCTTTAGTAGTTCTTCAGTGAACTGTCTGGTTAGACTTCAGAACTTCTGATACTTCTTCTTCAGTACTTGTTGAATCCTTCTTCAGTACTTTAGTCTTCTTTCTTCAGTAGTTCTATACTTAGGATATTTGCAGAAGTAAATTAGACTAAGGTTTACAAAAATGGTTTCAACAATCCTTTTTGTCCTAACATCATACGTTGCTGCATGATGACTTCATGAATAAAGCCTGAAATTGGTTCATTGACTGGAACGGGGCGGGCTTTGTCTTTCTTGTCCAGTTGCTGAAAACACTAATCGTAGATTATATCAGTGCTGCTTCCGCCATCAAGGAACATGGATCTGGTTCGATAGTGTCCAACGACGGCAGTGATTACTGTAGATGCAAAAGTGCGACTAAAGCTTTGGATTGGACAATACAATATGTTTTGGTGATATCGTTGGTGCGAAGTAGTGATTTAGAAGGTGCGAAGGAGGCTTTTGAAGGTGCGAAGGTAGAATAAAGGTGCGAAGGAAGTAAACATGGACGAATGAAGATTATAGTTTATTGTAGAACTTGGTTCGACCAGATGATTTGGGCGAACCTGCACATTCGCACAATCAATTTGGGCGAATGTGCAGTCTATAAATAGACAAGTTTGATTTTTGAATGTAACTTTTGATCATTATTATTCCCTCCACTTTCAGAAACTCTCTCTAGTGTTTTGTTTAACTCGTTTATCGTTCATACCTTGATTGTATCATTATTTCAACGTCTAATCGAGTGATTTATTAATGAAAACTTTTGAAAATGATGATCTGTGTGTTTGAATATGTTTGATTATTATTTTGTGATAGTTTTAGGGTTTCCGCACCTAAACCTAACTTGTTTGATCATTCTTTGTTGTTAATCGATCCTTTCACGCACATACAACGCTTAATTCATCAGAATCAGAAGATGAAGACGATGATGCAACAAGTGAAGCTATTCTGGACAACGCTACAGTGACACCACCAGTGAACCCAACTAATACTGATGCTTCAACATCAAATGTGGGTAATGATCTGGTTTCTACAGAGAATTTGACAACTCAAACGGGAGTACAAGTACCTGATTATCCGGAATCTCGGATATATCGGATACACCCGCTTGAACAGGTTATTGGTGATCCGGGTAGCAGTGTAATGACAAGAGGGCAGCTGAGAAATGCTCAAGCACCAGAAAATATTGGCAACCTTGCTTTATATGCCAAAATACAGAAATCTGGTTTTCAAAATGACTGGTCGTTTGCTTGTTATGTTTCGCAGGTTGAGCCGCGAACTTACAAGGATGCTCTTTTGGATGATGCCTGGGTGGAAGCAATGCAGGAGGAGTTATTACAATTCCAGAAACTTGGTGTATGGACCCTAACAGATTTGCCCCCTGGAAGAAAGAAAATTGGAACCAAATGGGTGTTTAAATGCAAGAAGGATGACATAGGAGTCATAGTGCGAAACAAAGCTCGTTTGGTCGTTCAAGGTTTTCATCAGGTTGAAGGAATCGACTACAATGAAATCTATGCACCGGTTGCACGCTTGGAAGCAATTCGAATGTTCCTAGCGTTTGCATCATGGAAGAAATTTAAGGTGTATCAGATGGATGTAAAGAGCGCTTTTCTTTACGGTGTGGTCAAAGAGGAAGTTTACGTAGGTCAACCGCCAGGCTTTGAGGACCCTATTCACCGGGATAAGGTTTATGTGCTAAACAAAGCTCTCTACGGGTTGCACCAGGCTCCGAGACATTGGTATGAGGAGCTGAGCACGTATCTTTTCGAAAGGATTCATACGCGGACTGGTAGACTGCACACTGTTCACGAAACGAGTAGGAGATGATTTGCTTCGTGTACAAATTTATGTTGATGATATTATTTTCGGGTCAACTAACGAACTTTTGTGCAGGGAATTTGAACAAGTTATGCCAGAAAAGTTTGAAATGAGCGCAATGGGAGAAATGCAGTTTTTCCTAGGCTTGTAGGTGGAACAAAGACCAACGGGGATCTTTATTCACCAGACAAAATACGTTTCTGAAGTCTTGAGCCGATTCCAGATGGATGATTCGAAGCCGATGGATACCCCGATACAGCCCAATCACGGGATTGGAGTTGACCTTAAGGGGGAGCTGACTGATCCATTTACATACAGAGCAATCGTCGGATCTCTGATGTATCTCACAGCGTCAAGACCTGATATAATGTTTGCGACATGTCTTTGTGCACGATATCAATCGAAGCCGAAACAGAGTCATCTTGCAGCTGTCAAGCGTATCCTTAGATATCTGAAGGGTTGTCCATCGAAAGGACTTTGGTACCCTCATGATGATAATTTTGACCTAATCGCTTTTAGTTATGCAGATTGGGGCGGCTGTGACAAAGACAGCAAATCCACAACGGCTGGATGTCAGTTTATGGGGAGCAGGCTCGTGACCTGGCAATGCAAGAAACAAACCGCAGTTGCACTATCCACATGTGAAGGAGAATACGTTTCGGCATCGAGCTGCTGCTCACAGGTTCTTTGGATCCAACAACAGATGGTGGATTACGGTTTGCAATTTCTTAAAACCCCTATTTACTGTGATAATGAGGCCGCAATCGCATTAACAAAAGACTTAGTAAATCACTCAAAGGCTAAACATATCCGGATTAAATATCATTTTATCCGTGATTGTTATGCTAAAGAGTTGATCGATATGGTCAAAATCCACACTGATTACCAACGCGCAGATCTTTTTACCAAAGCTTTTGACAAATCTAGATTTGATTATCTTTTAAAAGCTAATGGCATTAAAGAAAAACAGGACTGATCACCACCTCAGTCTATCACTTTTTAGTTTAAATTTTTACTGCTTTTCAGAAAATTTCGAAAATCCAAAAACATTGAAAAATTTCAAAATCCATAAAAATTAGAAAATTTCTTTGCTGACTGCTATATCTTCTTCCCTTAGATTAATGCCGTCAGATTTCTGTGAACAAACGATATCTGGGCAGTCACATATTTGAAATGCTCCATCTTATCCTTGGGAACAGTAAATTCGAAAATCTATAAAAATCAGAAAATTCTAAAATGATTTCCTGGAGTATAAAGGGAAATGATAGTACATCAGTGGGGATCTGACACATTCTAAATAATGTAATGCTATATAGGGTGTGTGTCTGAGTCTGTGCGATGTGCTGATAGGCTTCGTAGACCTATTGTTGTGTGGATGAACTCCTCATGGGCATATGGTCTTAGTACCGTAATTTCGTTTGATAGGGTATATGTACAAAACTCGGAGGTTTAGGGTCGCTATGTTATTAGTTGTCTGGGGATAGCCTCTCTGATCTTCTGCTGTAAGTCATTACGGACCTAGATCAGACAGGGTGTCTTTATAAAAGAGCTATATGCCAAATCCTAAAGTTACCGAATTGAGGAACTTTCCATGTTATATGGTGATCAAAGATTATCTATTACATCCTATTGATCATTGATGCAAATCATGATTAATATCAGTCATCAACCTGGTATAGTGCATATGTTACTTTGCTGCATTAATTTGCTGACCTGTATACCTCTATGCATTATATCTTGTACAATTACAGACGACGAAAGCATAATCACGCTTTACAATGAGTCTTTGTGCATTTACTTCTTGATACGGGAGTATGTCATGTGTGTGGGAACCACAGACAATTGCGTTTATACTATAAATATCAGTATTAGTATAAAGCACTGCACAAAAGTCTGCATGTGAGTTTATGTGGATCACAATATCAGCAATTGCCAGATCACACATTGTCTTTAATGATAATAATTTCAAAAAGATCAACGGTGTGATTAGATTTCTCAAAAACTGATATGATCCCTTTACCAGAAATCCCAAAAACATTTACAGTTTTTCATTTACATTTTTGCATTTAATTTTCTCGTAAAAAATTACGAAACTCAAAAAGATTTTAGGTGTGTTTTAGCATAAACTTTAGAAAATCCAAAAAGATTTTTCTTTTTCATCTTATTTTTGATAACTGATGGTGGTTGATGTCGATTTTCTAAACCTTGATACACCATTTGAGCTTTGTAACTTTTAAAATGTGAAAACGTGATTGTTGGATGCTTAAAAGTTGGAAAATAATTGGACCGGGACTCGTTTTTGAGATTTGGAAAATTTTCACAAAATCCCAATTCTCATTCGTCCATTCGGTTGGTCGAATGTGGGATTTTACATGTTCCTTCGTATGTTTTATATGGGCGAATGAGAGTGTTCATGATCATTATCTCATTCGAACCTTTTTTCCTCATTCGTACCCTTTCACTAGGGTCGAAGGAGACAAAAGTTTCTCCTTCGTATGTATAGAATGGGCAAAGGAGTGTGCCTATATATAACCATCTGCTCATTCGAACCCATTCATATTTTTTCCAGATTTTCAATCTTAAACTAACCTTATTGCTCGTTTCTTTTAAATCATTTCATTGTGTTCGGCTTTCTATACTGATCATTTTGCCATCTAATTCACAGGTTCTCATCAAGGATTACAGGCTTTAATCCCTGTTTTACATTTCGTGCCCTAACTGTTCAAAACTGCTTCAAATCACCATAATTATATCAATTGATGCATAGGGTTTATTGTATGTGTGTTTTAGGGGGAGATATAACAAAAATTATGGTTTAAAACTCGACTGTTTGGTTAATCAGTGTTTAAACCCTAGTTTTAATAGAAAACGCACATACAATACTTAATCAATGAATCTGTTACTTTAGGAATGTTAATCGGCATCATTAGGTTTGATTTCAATCAAATGGACATGTTCAGAATCAATCAAATTCAAAATTGAAATTTCAAAATTATGAACTGATTCCTTCGACCAGTACGAATGGGCGAAGGAAGAAATCAAAACGGTCGAATGAAGAGTTTGTGGGCGAATGAAATTTTTATTCAAGATTTATACATTCGTACCTTCAATGTGTCTCATTCGCACCTTGTACATTCTCTTTCGTACCCCCGTTTGGGCGAAAGAGAAGGTTTATGACCAAAAATTTTCAAGTTTGAAATTTTGTCGATTTTTAACGTGTGTTTTTGTTTGTTTTGCAGATTTAATGATGTCTGAACAACAGAAGACGACGGAACAAGCTGGATCCTCATCACAGCCTGCCAAACAGTTAGACTTTGAAAATGCGCATAACTGTTGTGCGTATCTTGGAGATGTAAAGAAGCACACAGTGTTCATTGGCATTATTGATTTTCTGAAGAGATGCAGGGTGATAGATGCCATTGCTACTCCGACAGTTATTTACAGGGATATGATACAGGAATTCTGGTCGAATGCTAAACTTGACTTCTGGAAGTGCGAATCTTGTTTGACGAGCAAGATACAAGGACAACGAGTCATTGTTTGCGAAGAAGATCTGAGAGAAGCGTTGAACCTGAATGATGAGCCGACAGATCCAAAGAAGTTTACATTTATGGATCAGCGAAAGTGCTTCCTCAGGATGAAATACAATGGACCAATCACGGACGGTTCATTGCATAAAGGAAAACTGTGCCCACAATTCAAATATCTGGCACATGTTTTGATTCACGTATTCGGATCTGCAGCTGGAGGTTATGATTTGATGAGGAAGAGCATCAGTTCTATGATGGTTGCTTTAGTATTGAACAAACCGTTCAATGTCTCTGGCATGCTGATGTCTCATTTACTGGAGCCTGTGAACGGCACGAGGAACCTTAAGTTTCTACTTTATCCTCGTTTCCTCCAAATGATATTTGATCACAAGTATAAGGAGCTGAAAAGAGATCCTAAGCAAATTGTTGTTCAGGAACATATGTCACTGAATACACTAGCTAGGATGAAAGCGTATAAAGGATTGTCTGTTGATGAACGTCCTCTAGTAAGACATTTATTTGGACACCTAGCTAGAGTGGATTATACAGATCCGGGTGAAGGGCTTGTGAGGAATGTAAACAGTGATTCTGATCCTGATAATCCGTTACATCATGTTGATCCTGATGCTAAGCGCAAAAGACAAGTTGTGAATGTAGGCGCAAAGAGTGGGAAGACAAAGAAATAGGAGATAAGGATAGAGGTTTCTGAACCTGAGAAGAAGAAAAACACGCAAAGAAGAAACAAGACGATGGCGAAAAAGGGATTACATTTAGTTGATGAAGCGTCTATTGATTCGGAAGAGACGTTAGAGGATGAACGTTGGAATTCAGATGCTGAAACGGTAGAGACAACCATGCCCAAGGCCACTGAGGCTGGTGCGTCTGCTAGCCAGAACGTTGAGGATCAAGGGAACAAAAGTCCTATTCCTGTTGATGAAGAAGAGTTGGGTTTGAATGTAGACAAGACGTTTGTTGGTTCTCCTGTGCAAGCTGCTAGGAAAGAAAAGAAGAAACAGGAGAAGCCGAGCATCAAGAGAAAGAAAGAGATAGAATCGTTGATAGCAGGTAAGAAACTACCACCGGCTACAAGTTCTAAATCATCGGTTACTGCACCAGCTCAAAAGAAGCAAAAGACCGTGGCAACATCAAGCACACAACAGACTGAAGAAATGCCTACGGATGAGGTTAATGAGGCATTGGATAACGTGCTTAAGAAGATCAGAAAAGGCAAACTGCCTGATGTTGTTGAACAACCAAAGAAGACGAAAGTTTCGGTGGATAGTGATATTATGACTGCTGTGAATCAAAGATTGTCTGAGATGATGAATCTGATTAACAAACAACAAACTGAGATCGAGCAGTTAAAGTCTAATGATAAGAAGATGTTGGAGGTCGTAGTCACATCAGCAGATGATAATGAAACTTTGAAGAAAACAATCAAGAGATTGAAGAGAGAAAATAAGAAGTTGCTGAAGCACGAGCAACGAAACACCAGGAGAATCATAGTCTTGAAGGAGGAGAACAAACAGTTAAAGAAGAGTAACAAGCATATGGATGATCTGATCAAGAACTTGTACTCTCAAGCTCCTCAACTTCAAGCTGGTGAAGTAGACAAAGAAAGAGAAGAAGAACAAGTTGATTTCGAACTATCTGATGAAGAAGAAGATGATGAACTTGATGAAGATGCAGGAAACGATACAAAGAAGAAGAAGAAGGATGATAAGGATGATGGAGGTTCAGATGATGGTTCGAGTGATGGAAACGGCTCTGCTTTTGATGATAGTAGTGATGATGATGATGATGATGATGACGCTGACAAGTTTACATACGAGAAGCGTGACTCAGATAAGGGTGGTGAATCGAGCTCTAAGGCTCCTGGAGAGAATGCTGATGATGATATATTCTGGAATGAGAAATTCCAGTCATTGTCTGAAGACGATAAGAACAAGTATCGCCTGATGCTCACTGATCGAGTCTGGACGATCGACATGACTAGCAGGTTTCCAGAAATATTTGAATCGAACAATAAACTATTCGAGTTGGAGTTTGATGACCCTGATCTTGAAGATGGGGAAGTTTCTGCGGCAATTTCAAAAGAAATTCTTGAGGGTTTAGCAAAGCAAGTAGGAAAGACTTTGGATGAATTACTTGCTGACAATTTCATTCCTAAGATACCTGAGAAAGAAGCTGGAAATCATTCTGATGATCATGATGTTCATGCATTTGAGGAAGTTGAAGTGGAAGATATTACAAACGAAGAGTATCCACAATACTTCAAGACTAATCAAGATTGTGGATTTTCCTTCTCAGATGAATTGCTAAACCATGCCGAGAAACTAGCGAAAGAAAAGAGCAAAGCGTTTGAAGACGAAATCTTCAAAGGGCATGACAAGCCACGGTTCGAGCAGTCAGAGAGTTTGAAAGAATTCTTGAAGATGTTAAAAGAAAAAGAAAACAATCGTCCGAAACCTGATATTCAAGGAAGCTTTTACAAACTTCATAATGGAATTTTCAAAGGTCGTGCATTGGCCTGGAAGTTTGTTAAAGAATTGAGATGCTTCGCAGTAAAGTGGGAGAAGGGGATCTTGTATTTCGACAAGTTTCATCACTTGAAGATTCTTCCTTATTGGGCAATCCGTGATATTTGTCGTCACCGTTTAACGGGAGCGTCAAATAGTCAGATTACCTACTTTGCTGAGAAAATGACTAGAGAAAGCCGAACCAAGTGGGACTTGTTTACACCACAATATCCTAAGCGAATTGTTCACAAGAAGGATATTGATTTGATAACTGGTATGCCCAAGGTGACGTTAAAGTACAAACCACCGCGAGTGTTGAAAAAGATTCCTTTGCTGCCTATCCCGCAACACTTCGCCAAAGACTTCATCTGGTGGTATTATGATTGGAAGATTGCAGAGGCCGTGATTGTGCTGAAAGACGGAGAGACGAACTACAAGAAAGTACACATTTTTGATCCTATGTGGTTGATAAACTGCTCACATGAGGATATTATTATGTTGTGCTACAATCCGATCTATTCAGATGCAAAAGATGCTGAGCAAGCAGGAAAGTACCAACGTGTGGTATTTCTGTGCTTTGCATATGATATCAATGCTGGGTGTGACTATGGAGAGAAGTTGGGAAAGTTTGTTGAGAAGCAAAAGGTGCCTGAACTGAAAACGAAGAAGCAAAAGCAATTTCATGAACCGGTGTTGACGAAAGAACAAAGGATTCAACGACACATCAAACTAATGAACATTAGAATGGACGAAGAACGACGAACACAATCCAAGCAATAGTCGAGGGGGAGTTTGTAGATGCAAAAGTGCGACTAAAGCTTTGGATTGGACAATACAATATGTTTTGGTGATATCGTTGGTGCGAAGGAGTGATTTAGAAGGTGCGAAGGAGGCTTTTGAAGGTGCGAAGGTAGATAAAAGGTGCGAAGGAAGTAAACATGGACGAATGAAGATTATAGATTATTGTAGAACTTGGTTCGACCAGATGATTTGGGCGAACCTGCACATTCGCACAATCAATTTGGGCGAATGTGCAGTCTATAAATAGACAAGTTTGATTTTTGAATGTAAATTTTGATCATTATTATTCCCTCCACTTTCAAAAACTCTCTCTAGTGTTTTGTTTAACTCGTTTATCGTTCATACCTTGATTGTATCATTATTTCAACGTCTAATCGAGTGATTTATTAATGAATACTTTTGAAAATGATGATCTGTGTGTTTGAATCTGTTTGATTATTATTTTGTGATAGTTTTAGGGTTTCCGCACCTAAAACTAACTTGTTTGATCATTCTTTGTTGTTAATCGATCCTTTCACGCACATACAATTACAAGCGGCACCGTGGATCAGGGGGCCGCTGGGAACTCTTGGAAGGAGGATGCCCGCCTCCTTCCAGGTGTCATTGTTTTGTTTTCGGGAACGCTTACCTTGGTTTTGGCGCTTGGCATTCCCGCGGATCATGTTACAATGGTGGCATGGGGGGCGGTGTATGACGCTTGTTTCGAGGTTGCAGATCTGCTTCCGCCAGCCTTCTTCGTGGTTGTCATCTTGGTTGTGCCCCCGTCCACCCCTATGGACATTTTTGATCAAGTGGCCAGCTGGCCAGTGTTGAGAGCGGCTTCTATTTCCAACTTCAGACTGTAAGAACTTTTGTAAGATGGCCATAGTCGTTGTGGTAATCAGAAAACTTTGTGGTATCCACATTTTTCCGCTTTCCAAGGGCTTTAGTTTCCTTGAAAGTGATTTACTCAGTCTTGAGTACTTGATAAGGTGTCTTGATCAAAGGGGTCCAATCAATGTTTTTCTTCAAGTGCCCCCTCTGTTCCCGCGATTGCTTATTGCCGATCATTTGGCAGGCGTCGTTAGCGGATGAATACTTGCCTTCGTCCGCATATCCGGAGATGCGTGGCTGGACAGACTGCTTATTTATGTTTTTTGTTGTTGTTATGGGTGTGCTGGAAACCGCGCTGCTGCTTAAGGGAGCGCTCAGAGGATGCAAAGATTTTGGATGCCTTGATAACTTCATCCCAGGAATCTGGGATTCCTTCTTTACTTGACAGGGTTTTCATGAGTTCCTCACTACGGACCCCCCCTGACTGAAGCTCGCGCGTGTGAGGTCTTTGCCACATCCGATCTGTAGCGCTTCCTTTTTGTAGCGCATGATATAGTCCTCGATGACTCGTTATTGTAGCGCTAGCATAATACATAATAGGACATGTGACTTTTCCTTTTTTGTGCTTCATGAAGTGGGAGAAATGGTCTTTGAACTTCCAGGTGAGATCATCAAAGTCTGTGATTCCTCCCACAGGGAGATTGTCAAACCAAACCCTGGCGGTGCCCGTTAGCGTCTGAGCGAATAAATGGCACGAGACTTAGACCGGCTAACGGACTGTGGTACCCGCACACTCAAAGACGTGCAAGTGATCCGACGGGTCACGCAGGTCATCATATTTACCGATGCTGCTGGGGAGTTTGGCTTGTTTCTCAATGAGAGCAGTGGCAATCTGCGCACAAAATTTAGAGTTAGCGGCGAACGACTTAGGCCTGTAGGACCTGTTCAGGTCGTCGTCCTCTTTTTTTTTGTGATGTGGTGGAAGTGTTGCGCGATGTCCGGTGCTTCCTGGACTTAGGGTAGTCCGAGTCACTGGTAGGCTGGTATTTGTAACACCCCGCCTATAATATCATCAAATATTGTCCGCTTTGCCCATTAGAAGCTCATGGATTTGTTTTTGGTTACCGAGGGGAAAACTTCCCAGGAGATTACCCATCCTGGTACTACTTCCACCTGAGCACTCTTAACTGTGGAGCTTTCATGTGCTCCATAGCCAACTAAGCCCAAAACGCGTTGATGATTTATGAGGCAAGACATTACTTATGAACCAAGATCTCTCCTATCCACGAGAAATGTGGGATATGCCTAGGGTGTTACAGTATCCGTCCGACTCACTCACTGTGTTTTCGGGCTCCTGATCGTGTCTATTTACCACGAACTCCACCATAAGTTTTGGTGCGGTCGGTTTCTTTTTTTCCCCTTTCGGCTATGTTTGGCCGAGGGGGAGGCAATGTTTGTTGTTTTACCATCTTTTTGCTTCGCAAGCATGCGCTGGTATATTTTGGTGTTCTTCATCTGCCGCTGGAAAAGCCAATCGTCCGGGTCGATGGGCCCTGCTGGTTCATCGTCAAACTCCGAGTCTGAGCAGCTAATTGCTCGGACTATGTGGCGTGTCTTCAGGGCAGCCACTTTGTTCTGATTTTCCGGAGTGCCTGATGTTCTGATTTTCCGGGTGGCTACTCGTATTCACTACAAGATATAATTCTTTGCTCACAACGAGACTAAATCCGTGGCCCGTTAAATAAAGAAAGAGTGAAGAGATGATACACAAATACACAAGATATAAGTGGTTCGGTCTGGTTAACCTATGTCTACTGAAAAAGATAGAGAAATTATGTGAAATTATAATATTGTTGAAAAAAAATATAAATATAAAATAAAAAAGACTTACCAAAATGATCTTGCTTTCAACTTCTGTTAAATGGTTGACTGGTCCATCTCCTTTCTACATGACAACTTTTAGAAGAACAAATTAAGGCCCTCTTCATAATCCAACAACCAAATATGTCATAACCCTTGTCACATAGATTATAAAAATTCTATCTTGACTTAAACTTTGATACAAATTACATCAGAACTGTTTGTATGCGCGTAGGATCGTCAAATCTACAAAGATAGTGATCAAACAAGTTTGATTCAGGTGCGGAATCCCTAAATCAATCACAAAATGATAACAATACTAACAAAACACAAAAATCATCTTTAAAAGCTTCATTTCATTGATAAACACACTCAATTACACGTTATAATAAGCTTTACAATCAAAATATGACGTGAATTAGGTTTACACAAAACCCTAGGGAGAGACTCAAACAGGAGGGAAACAAAAATGACCAAAACTTACATTCAAAATGAACTTGACCTATTTATAGACCTGCACATTTGCCCACTTTGCTTGGTCGAATGTGCAGGTTCTCCCATTCATCATGGTCGAACCAAGTTATACCTTAACAGCTAATCTACCTTCGACCTCCTCTCTCTCCTTCGCACCTTTAGAAATCTTCATTCGCCCATATTTCTTCCTTCACCCATTTGTCAAAATACAAAAACATATGTTAATAGTAATCCAAAGCATTAGTCGCATAAAATGCATCTACAAACTCCCCCTCGACTATTGCTTGGATTGTTTACGCTCTTGGTCCATCCTTTTGTTCATAAGCTTTATGCGCAGTAACGTCTTTTGTTCTTTGGTCATCACCGGTTCAAACACTTGTTTCGGCTTTTTCTTTTTGACATCCGGAGCATCTTGAATCTTCACGAACTTCCCAAGCTTCTTATCAAAATCGCATCCAACGTTTATATCATAAGCAAAGCACAGAAATACCACACACTGGTATTTACTTGCTTGTTCAGCATCCTTCACATCACTGAATATTGGATTGTAATACAACATAATTATATTCTCATGTGAACAATTAACCAACCACATAGGATCAAATATGTGTATTTTCTTGAAATTCTTTTCACCATCCTTCAATACAATCACAGCCTCTGCAATCTGCCAATCATAATACCACCAGATAAAATCTTTCGCAAAGTGTTGTGGAATCTGCAATAGCGGAATATGTTTCAACACTTTCGGTGGTTTGTACTTTAGAGTCACTTTGGGCAAACCGGTTAGAGTATCAATGTCTTTCTTGTGAACAATCCGCTTCGGATACCGAGGTTCAAATAAGTTCCATCTCGTCCTGCTTTCCCTCGCCATTCGATCAGCAAAATAAGCAATGTGATCGTTCGAGGATCCAGTCAACCTGTGTCTACAAACATCACGAATAGCCAAGTACAGGAGAGTCTTCAGATCATGAAATCTGTCAAAATACAGTATCCCCTTCTCCCACTTAACGGCAATACACTTCAATTATTTTATAAACTTCCAACCCAACGCTCTTCCTTTAAACATTTCGTTGTGAAGCTTATAAAAACTTCCCTGGATCTCTGCTTTCGGACGATTGGCTTCTTTCTCTTTCAATTGCCTCAGTAACTCTTTCAAACTGTCTGATTGTTCGATATTCGGTTTATCATGCCCCTTAAACACTTCTTCAACAAACTTATCACTCTTTTCTCTAGCAAGTTTCTCAGCTTCTTTCAGTAACTCATCAGTGAATGCAGCAAATCCAGAATCTTTATCTTTCTTGAAATATTCTGGATACTCTTCACTGGTTATATCTTCAATTTCAATCTCCTCAAACGCAGGTACGTCACTGTCACACCACGCCAATGGCGGAAACACGTGGCGCGACGGTTCAAGAGCATAAAGTCAAGGTTAACGCAAATCATAAGTAATTAAGAAAATGGGTCATTTATTAAGGCGTCAAAAACCATGTTTGATGTTCACACATAAACGAAAATTGTTTTTAATACAAAGAAGGAGGCTTCTCAAATATATCCCAAATCCTTGGGAAATAAAGATGAAACCCCTTCAAAACACCCGACGCCTAGTTGATAGATTTCCCTGACCCAGCTTGCCATGTTGTCCATCATCTATCAATTACCTGAAAGATATATTTAAAAATTCGTCAATATATAAATATTGGTGAGTTCACAGGTTTTAGTTTATCAAAACTTTATCTCTTGGGAATTACCATGTTATGACTATTTATAGGAGTTGCAAGTTCCTACAATTCTACTTGAGCCTATAACCAAACCAAGACAAATAATAATAATGCCCCGCTCCAAGTCGTTACTCGGTATCCTACGACTTGATTTCAGAATACGTGCACCCCAGGCATACGCCGATGCATAATTGACGCTATCGATTAGGGGTGGGCCTTGTCAGGCACTAATAGTACTATTCAAATATTCCTTCGGTTTCATTTCCTTGAATTAATGATTATAGTAGAGAGGTCTCAACCCCGAGTGGCAATCACAACTCAAATATTTAACCCATCAAACATTTCCCCAACATATCTTTCCCCCGAAAAACATAAAATAGTTTAAAATGGGGCCGTGAGACTCACCTGAAATTGTGCTTGGCTCAAAGAGGAAGATAGTAAATTTGTGGTCTCGCACCTACAAATGTCCTAGGCGTATAAGACACTACACCTATAGTGCATGTGCCTTGGCAAGTTGTACACCCAACTCCCCGACCACGTGTTATTCCAATTCCTGTTTAATTAGACGCGTATCCTAGGTTCGTTGGCGATGGATTACCCTTTTCTTATTAGTTATGTATTATTCTCGTTAATATCCTTTTAACTTGTATATTATTGTTCTCGACACGACTCCACCTAACGTATAATTATTTTCCCATTTAAATAATTATACTTAGGATCGCATCGTTCGATATAATGTATTCTTAATACTCGACCCGACTCACTTTGCCGCATATTTATTTTCCCATTTAAATAAATATGCTAAGGTCTTGTCGTTCGGTAGCATATTCTTAACGCCCGACTCGACTTACCATGCCGTACATTTATTTTCCCATTCAAATAAATATACTAGGATCTCGTCGGTATACACATATATATATGTATATTTTGCCTACTCGTCTCGGTTTTCCTTCTCGCATATCTACTTTCCCATTCAAATAGATATACTAGAATTTCGTCGAGACGAGCATATATATACATATATAAACGTGTGATTTTTCTTGTTAAGTCCATACGTTGTTTAACGTTTTTAATTCTTTACGTTATGTTTTCTCCCACGAATGTTTTCTCGAACACTTAGGAAAGTGTTATATAATTTTCACCCATGTTATATATATTTTACTTCTTAAAATATATATTTTTCCCATTTTGCCGCAATGGCATTTTTCTCTTGTTTGTCCGTTTATCCGTTATAGTTAGTTTATGTAACTAAGTCCGATAGTTAAATTTTTCCAAGTTTCTTCCAATATGCATTCTATAGAAATATTATTTATACTTCCAATTCCCAAACACTTATTACTTGGAAGGTTAAAAATATACTTTTGTATTTTTAATTCAACTTGTTAACTTATATACCCAAATATGTTTCCAACACTTTTATATTCCCATTTATATAAAAGTATCCATTTCTGTATAAGTTTTCTCAAGTTTTTTAATCTTGTTCAACATTTTTATAAAAACCTCTATTTTTATAAAATCCTTATGTTAATACAAGTCCATATTTTTATAAACTTCCATTTTTATAAAAATACACTTTTTATACAAAATACACAAGTAGTTTACTAGTGATTACCAAAACCATCCTTGGAAAATCATTATTTTTGCGTTTGACACCAAACTTTCCATTGTTGCATTTTTGGATCAAAGTTTCTAAAATATCTATTTTAGTCCCTCAACTTTCAAAGTTACAATATTAGTCCCTTAACTTATAAATGTTGCATTTTCCATCCTAACTTCCAAAGTTAGCATTTTTCCTTCCAAATTAGTGGACTTTGAAGAACCATCTTCTTAATGTTTGGTTATTTTTACATCATACCACTTTTAATAGTCTTATATTCCATCATTGATGCTACTAACATGTGTGTTTAATGTTTTTATCCAACATACCCAAATTTCATTCATCCAAGTGAGTAGACTTTAAATATGTAACTTTTACATTTATGAACATCTAACATATTCCAACTTATTTTAGACATTAGATGGCCATTTTATGATGATTAAAACCATCTTTTAGCATATTCAAGCTACTTTCATAAATCATGTTCAAATCATCATCCTTCATAAGTGTATGTATATGTTTTATAATTTTTAGAAATACTACATTACTAGCATTAAACCCATGATCCATCTACATATTTTTTACTCATCCATTTTACTCTTGTAAAATATATTAAAGCTTATGTTTCAATAACCACATTTTACCCATTCATGTACAACTTGCTTCTAAGAGCACATAATATGAATATTAATGATCAAAGCAAGGTTAAAAACTTACTACTAGCTCAAGGCTAGGGAAGACAAAAACCTTGGATTTGAATGGGGTTTAGTGTGTTCTTCTAAGTGGTTAAGCTCCAAGCTCTTGAAACGCACAATGGGGTTTTGAAAGATGAAGATTTAGAGGTAATTTTGAAGTGTTAAACTTGAAAGGAGAATGTATGAGGGAGGGGTATATGTTACGGCCACAAGGGAAGAAGAAGAAGATTTTTGGCTTTGTTGTTTCAAGTATGCATATCCTTCAAAGATTACTTGGATCTTTAATAGATTGTATGATATCTTTAGGAAGATTATAAGAGATTTGAAAAATCTTGGGGGATTGTTAAGAGGGTGTTGGCCGTGAGTTTTAGAGAGAAAAGGGAGGGGATTAGCTAGTTTTTACCCAATGATAATTCATGCACCCTAATCCTCATGATTACTAATAATATTAGTGGGTTAATTAATAAAAAGAGGATTAATCATATGGGGATGGGCCCTAGGCCGGCCCCTTGGGGTGTTTGGGTGGGGTCCACATCACTAAATATTTACCCATTATTTGTTATGTTTAATTCCTTCTCATTCGGGTGTCGTCCGGGTATTTTTCGGGTTTTAACCGCGTTTTATCCGGATATTAAAAATACCTTTAATAACCCTTAAACATAGCCCAATTTAAGCGTTGATTAGTTATTTAGGCTTTTGCCGGGTGAAATTATAAGTTATACGCGTATCGGGTGCGGTACGCGCACTTTATTCGTTACCGGGAGATTTGTATAAAAAGCTCTCAATTATGGCTTTGGAGTTCCAAAACCCATTATATTTTGTGAAATTACTCTTTATTTTATATCCCGGGTGTCCGGGATCTTTTTCGCTTATTTAATTTTTACCGGGTAATCGCCAGTGTCCATACCGGATAAGTTTACTCGCACATGATCCTATCATGTTTTGTCATTAAACGTATGCATTCCTATGCATTATTTGGGAATTGCTATCTTTCTAAGGCCTCAGTTAAATAATCAACACATAACTGCACCTAATTACGTTAATCACACACTGGTTAATTAGTACGGAATTACCTCATTTTTGCCGGTTGTTACATTCTCCCCCCGTTAAGAGAATTTCATCCCGGAATTCACTTCGAGTTCTCCGGTATAGGGGTCTTCTCGAATAGGGCGGGATATTTTTGCTTCATCCGGTCCAGCCTTTCCCACATGAACTCCGGTCCAGGCTTGGCATTCCAGCGCACTTTGACCAACCTGATCTTGCTGCGTCTCAATTTTTGGACCTTCCAATCAGTTACTTCGATTGGTTCTTCGATAAAGTGTAGCTTGTTGTCGATGTGGATTTCGTCAGCAGGGATGATGAGAGTTTCATCGGATAGGCACTTTTTCAAATTCGACACATGAAACGTGTCATGTACCCCGTTAAGCTCTTGTGGCAACTTGAGCTTGTACGCCACAGGGCCTACTCTGGACAAGATTTCGAACGGTCCGACATACCGTGGGTTCAGCTTTCCGCGCTTCCCAAAGCGCGCGACACCTTTCCAAGGTGACACCTTTAGTAGGACCCTGTCTCCGACTTGAAATTCCAAAGGCTTTCGCCTCATATCAGCGTAGCTTTTCTGCCGGTCACGGGCCGCTTTGAGACGTTCTTTTATCAAGAAGACCTTGTCCGTCGTCTCTTGAACAATTTCGGGCCCGGTAAGTTGCTTTTCTCTGACTTCAGCCCAACATAGGGGAGATCTACACTTGCGTCCATACAGAGCTTCAAAAGGTGCAGCTTGAATGCTCGTGTGGTAACTGTTGTTATACGAAAATTCCACCAGTGGCAAGTGTGTATCCCAATTACCGCTGAAATTGATTGCGCATGCCCGTAACATATCTTCCAAGGTCTGGATGGTCCGTTCACTTTGACCATCAGTTTGGGGATGATATGCGATACTCATGTCTAGGCGAGTACCGAGGGCTTCATTCAAACTTTCCCAAAATCTTAAGGTGAAACGACTATCTCGATCGGAGATGATGGAAATAGGTACACCATGCTTAGACACCACTTCCTTAATGTACAAACGGGTCAGTTTTTTCAACTTATCCGTTTCGCAAAATGGGAGGAAGTGTGCGGATTTTGTCAATCGATCAACAATTACCCAGATCATGTCGTGGCCGCTTGTTGTCCTGTGTAACTTGGTGATGAAATCCATGGAAATTTGCTCCCATTTCCATTCAGGCATTTCCGGTTGCTGGAGCAAGTCGGATGGCCTCTGATGCTCGGCTTTGACCTTTGCGCAAGTTAAGCATCGCGCAACATAAGCTGCTATATCCCTCTTGAAATTTGGCCACCAATAAAGTTCTTTCGAATCGTGGAACATCTTGTCTGCACCAGGGTGAACCGAATATCGAGAACTATGAGCTTCGGCCAATACTAGTTCACGCAACCCACCATACACTAGAACCCAAATCCTATTCATGAAATACAAGGTTTGGTCCGCCTTTGGTTCCAGTGAATCAACCATCTTCCGTACTCTTTCACTTTTGACATTCTCGGGTTTAAGAGCGTTAATTTGAGCTTCACGAATTCGGTCAGTCAGGTTCGTGTGGATAGTTAAACCCAAAGCTCGGACACGCAACGGCTTAACCCGTTCCTTGCGACTTAGGGCGTCGGCCACAACGTTTGCCTTTCCGGGATGGTACTTTATCTCACAATCGTAATCGTTTAATAATTCGACCCATCTCTGTTGTCGCATGTTCAAATCCTTCTGGTCGAAGATGTGTTGTAAACTCTTATGATCCGTGAAGATCGTGCACTTGGTTCCATATAGATAATGTCTCCAAATCTTGAGAGCGAATACCACTGCACCCAATTCCAAATCGTGTGTAGTGTAATTCTTCTCGTGGATCTTTAGTTGTCTGGAAGCATACGTTATCACTTTTTCTCGTTGCATCAACACGCAACCCAAGCCTTGATGAGAGGCGTCACAGTAAACTACAAAATCTTCCGTACCATCGGGAAGTGATAATATTGGAGCGCCACATAACTTCTCTTTTAATATTTGAAACGCCGTTTCTTGCTTTTCCGTCCACTCAAACTTCTTATCCTTTTGGGTTAGCATGGTTAAAGACTGGGCTATCTTAGAAAAGTTCTCGATGACCTTCTGTAGTAACCTGCAAAGCCAAGAAACTGTCGTACTTCGGTAGGAGTTCTAGGGGCGTCCCAATTTTTAATTGCCTCGATCTTGGCAGGATCGACATGTATACCCTTTTCATTCACCACGTGGCCTAGGAAGTGGACTTCTCGAATCCAAAAGTCACATTTTGAGAACTTAGCATAGAGTTTCTCTTTGTGTAGGACTTCAAGGATTAAACGAAAGTGATTCTCGTGGTCTTCTTTAGTGCGTGAATCGATCAAAATGTCGTCAATAAAAACAATGATGAACGTATCCAAGTACGGCTTACACACGCGATTCATTAAGTCCATGAAAACTGCCGGTGCGTTAGTCAAGCCGAACGGCATTACCAAAAATTCATAGTGCCCATAACGGGTCCTAAAAGCCGTTTTTGGTACATCCTCTTCTTGGATACGCAACTGGTGATAGCCGGACCTTAGATCAATCTTGGAGTAAAAGCTGGATCCTTGGAGTTGATCAAATAAATCGTCGATCCTGGGGAGAGGATAGCGATTTTTAATGGTTAGCTTGTTTAGTTCCCGGTAGTCAATGCACATATGAAAGGTGCCATCTTTCTTTTTCACCAATAAGACGGGAGCTCCCCAAGGTGAGAAACTCGGTCTTATGAAACCCTTGTCCAGTAATTCTTGCAGTTGGCTGGATAGTTCCTGTATCTCAGATGGAGCTAAACGGTATGGAGATCGTGCTACGGGAGCAGCTCCAGGAACAAGGTCGATGCGGAACTCGACTTGTCGAGGTGGTGGCAACCCCGGAAAATCTTCTGGGAACACGTTAGGAAAATCTCTAGCTATCGGAATGTCTTCCAACTTTCGCTCGTCGGCCTTCTTATCTACAACGTGCGCCAAGAATGCGACAAGACCTTTCCTTAAACACTTTCGAGCCTTCATGCTTGTAATAATTCTTAATGGCGTCCCACACCTTTCCCCTTGAATCGATAGAGTTTCACCGCTTGCGAGGGGAACTTGAATTATTTTATCGTTGCAAACGACGATGGCACGGTGTGCGGATAACCAATCCATGCCAACGACTATGTCAAAACTACCCAGTACGACCGGTAATAGATCAATGCCAAACTCGTGACCACAGAGATTCAACTGACAATCTTTCGCTACTTCTTGTGTTTCTATAGTTTTACCATTAGCCAGTTCTATAGAGTAAGGTGTATCTAGCTTACTAGTTTTTAGCCCAAGTAATCTTTTAAACTCAACAGATACGAAGCTAAAATCGGCACCGGTATCAAATAACACAGAAGCATAATGACCATTAAGAGGGAACGTACCAATGACCACGTTAGGGTCCTGTCGTGCATCACCAGCACCAATCACAAATGCCCGTCCACGTGCTTGGTTGTTAAGTTTAGGGCAATCCCTCTTCCAATGGTCGGGCGACCCGCATGCGAAGCATGGCCTTGCTCCTCCAGTCTTCGGTGCTCCAGATCTGCATTCTTCAGTCTTGTGCCCAGAACGGCGGCACTTACCACAGATCACTTCATTCTTTCCTTGATAACCCTGTTTTCCACCATTTCCACGTCCTGTGGCTACATACCCTTTCCCTTTCTTGTTCGAACCACCTGATGATCCTTCCTTCTTCCCTTCATTACGCTTCCGTTTCCCAAACCTTGGCTTGTTTCCCTGATCACTTGTTGGGTCTGCTGACCTGGAGAAGAACAGATGATTGGAAAGCCAAAATATGCTAACAGTTGATCCTCTTAATAAACAGTCCTTACAACATACTTCTCCCAAAAGACTGCTGACTCTAACAACTGTTCTATCCAAACAACTGCTATGACAACTGCTGATACAAAGGACTGCTGAATAAACACTGATGAAGAACAACTACTGACCAAAGGTCTGATGAAGAACAACTGCTGATCCAAGTACTGAAGACTAAAGCACTGCTGGAGCCAACAGCACTTAGGCTCCAGCAGAGGATACAAGACCATCAGAGTTTTCCTACAACAGTAATTTATCTTCAGTGGTTTCAATGTAACAGTAGTTTGTAATAGGCAGATGTTTTATGTTTGTTATTCTGTTAGAGGTCACTGTCTTAGGTGACGTCATCTTAGGTCATCAGTGGTTTAGGTTTGTCTATAAATAGAACAGTGCTTGTACTGTTCTATTGCATCACACACACAAACACTCTCTCAGACAAACAATCACTGTGTGATCAGGCTGAGGGGGAGTACTTGTATGATTGTAATCTTTTAGATAAATGAAAGCATTCGATCAGAAAACAATTACTCTCGTGTTCTGACTAATAGTTTATTATTCCGCTGCACTTTCCATTCTATTTTCATTTCACTCTTATCATTTTAGTTAAATATAATCAAAACAATCAAACTCAGATCCTAACAATTGGTATCAGAGCTTGGTCAATTAAATTCAATCTAACAAATCAATTTTAAATAACAGATCAGCTCACAATTATTGATATCGTTTGTCTGTTGGATTGAAAACAGAGTAATAGTTTAATTTCGTTTCAACCGTTTTTAAACAGACTTTGTTTTTTGAAAAATCAGAGAATGGCTTCAATCAATCACGATCCACATAACACTGGCACGAACAACAAGGCACCAATGCTTGTCAGATCTGAATACAATATCTGGCAACATCGGATGAGCCATGTTCTAGCTCAACAGAAGACTGGGTGTTGGAAGTCGGTTATCTTCGGACCACATGTTCCGACGGTGCCGAGTACTGAAGATCCCAAGGTTCAAGAGCCAAAGAAACTTGAAAACTACTCTGACCAGGATTTTCAGAAAATTGAGTTAGATGCTAAGGCCTTCAGTATTGTGGCCATGGCTCTACCCAATGATATATATGCTGGGTCGTTACACTGTAACAGTGCAAAGGAGTTGTGGGATGCACTGAAAGAACAATTTGGTGGGACTGAGGAGGTTATTGAAAACAATCGTGAAATACTTAACCAACAATATGAAACATTCAGTCATGTCAAAGGAGAGTCATTAACTCAACAGTTTGAGAGGTTTAATTGTTTAATTAGTGAACTAAAATTGGTTGGTCTTACTTACCCTCATTCAACCTTGAACCATAGGTTTTTAAGATCACTACCAGACAAATGGGACACTATTGCTATTGTGATGAGAAACTCAATTGGATTTAAAGACCTATCACTGATCCAGCTTCATGGTAAGCTCTTGACCTATGAGAGAGAGCTTAACCAGAAAAAGAAGCTCCAGGATTCTGGAAAAGTGTCTGATGATTATGTATTTGGGAATACAGCACTTTTGGGTCATGATGAGGTGCCTGGAAATACTAAGGATCAGAGTTATGATCATTTCATTGACATAACTTCAGGTTTTAACTCTGATTCTTATTCACCAAACTATGCCTTCACAGCAAGTGGTGGTGATATCCAGGCATCTGACAATATATCCTTTGAGTATGATGACCTGAAATACTTTGACCCTGATGATTTGGAAGTAATGGACATTATGCACCAATTGGCCCTTCTTAGTGTAAGAACTAACAATTTTTACAAGAAAACAGGGAGAAGGTTTCCAGGGTTAACTGGCAGATCAAAGGTTGGGTTGGATAAATCAAAGATAAAGTGTTACAAATGTCATAGACTTGGTCATTTTGCTAGGGAATGTAGGAGTCAACATGGTACACCTATAATCACCTATCCAAATCAAAGACCACAGACCAACACTTATCAGAATTCCTATAATACCCCTGGACCAAATGTGCAAAACACTGCTCATTTTGCACAGTCCTCAAACACTGTTCCTGTCCAGTATGTCCAAACCACTGTTCCTCAGATCCACTATGTGCAAACACCTGTTACTCAAGCACCTGTGCAAACGACTGTTGCTTCATCCTCTGCTCCTGCAGAGACCAGTCAACAGAGCTTCTTTACACAAGGCTTTGTTGATTGGAGCAGTCTACCTGATGAGTTAACAGATGAAAATTTTGCATTAGTTGCCAAAGCTGAAAATGAACCAGAAAACTTTTGTTTCATGGCTATGGTTAATGAGGTTGAATCTGAGGAGGTGGTGACTGAATCTGATGTTGTGACTAATGATGTTGTTGTTACAGGTGAAAAACCTGAAGAAGAGGTTGCGAATCTCTCAAATCCCTGGGGTGCATCTGATGATTGTGAGTGTAAGTGTGATTGTGCATTGATGGCTGCTGCTAAGGTATCTCCTCAAATTCTTAAAGAGTTGTGTTCTGACAAATGTGTAATTGCATTTGCTAACATCAAAGAGGTGAATGAAAACCTTAGAAAGAAAATTTTAGATGATGAAGTTAAATTTGAGAAACTTTCAAAAGATTTAAAAACAAGTTTAACTGAAAAGGAGTCCGAAATAAGCAGCTTAAAACATGAAGCAACCATAACCAAAGACCAGCTCCAAACTATGATAGCAAAATATCAAAGTTGTAAAAGTGAGCTTGATTCCACCCAAGTTGAATGTGAGAAATGGGTGGAATCATGTAGAGGTTTTGAGATGCTACTCAACAAACAAACCAAAAGTCATGTGAAGTTTGGTTTTGGTTTTGAAACCACTGCTCCAGCTTTTGAAAACACTGACAAAAAGAGTCAAAAGTCTGTTGAGATAGTTCGAATAAACCTACAGGGTCAAGAGATCAAAATCACTGAACCAAATGGTAAGAAAATTGTTCTTGAAAAACCAGAAGGTTCCTCATCATTCACTGAACTTGAAAAGTATGAATTTAAACCTACCTGGTCTGATGAGTGTGATACTCTTGAGAATTTTAAACCTGTTGATTTTAAAACACCTGAAGGAAAGACAGCTCCTCAGGCAAAAGTCATTCCCCTGAAAAACCTTCCAGCAGATGCTCAAACATCTGCTGAAAAGAAGGCTGAAAAGGGGAAGAAGAAAGAAAAGACTGTCAACTTGTTCTGTGATTTCTGTGAGAAGAAGAATCATGTCACTAAAAACTGTTTTCTTCTAAAAGCATATGACATTAACAAAGGAACAAGTGAATGTGATTCCAAAGCCACATGTTCAATATGTGGGAAAAAGAATCACAAGACCAAAGAGTGCTTGTATCTAAAAATTTTTGATGTAAAAATACAAGAATACAAAGCTAAAACTCTTGCAAATCCTGTGGTTAGTACTTCAAAAGGAAAGCCCAAACAGACTTTCACCCCTGTCCAAACATCTGTTACTAAAAGACTTGAAACATCTGTTTCTAGGGATGTCCAAGTAACAGATGCTCCACCCACAAGCAAATACCCAAGAGGTTATGGACAACCACCATGTCATAGTATGCCACATGTTTATGAGGAGTCAAAAAGACCCTCTAAACCTAGAGTGAACAGAAATCCATATGGGTATTATCATCTGTCTGGAAGTGATCAAACAAATGTTGCCCCAAGTGTTGACATTCAAGCACTGGCAAATGGTCAGCAGCAGTTGTTGAACTTAATTCAAAAATTAGTCCAAACCACTGATCACCTTCCAAAGCTTGAGTCTGAAAGGTCTAAGGACCCATCCAAAGCCAACTTGGCTTTGGACACTCACCAAAACTAATCCATTACTGATGTGCAGGGAGCTTCTGCTTGTTTAGATAGTCTTTGGTATGTAGATAGTGGAGGCTCCAGGCACATGACAGGATGTAGAGCCCTTCTTCTGGACTTCTTGGCTCATGGAGGGGGTGATATATCCTTTGGTAATGATTCAAAAGGTAAGGTGTTGGGTTCAGGGACTGTACAAGCTGGAAAACTCAAGTTTGAAAATGTCAATCTTATTGATAATCTCAAGTTTAATCTTCTGAGTGTTTCACAAATGAGTGACAAAGGTTATGGCTCATTCTTCACAAAGAAAACTTGCAAGATTATTGGGCCAGAAGTGGTGAAAAAGATTGATACCATCATTGCTGAGAGCAAAGCACAACTTGTTGCTCATAGAAGTGGCAATGTGTATGTTGTTGATATGTTAAAGGACAATCCTATGGCAAATGTCTGTTTGTTCTCTGCTGCCTCCACAAAGGAGACAGAATTGTGGCATAGGAGATTGGGTCACACCAACCTTATCACTATCAACACACTCTTCAAACAAAGCCTTGTCAGAGGTTTACCATCAAAAGAATTCAAATGTGATGAGCATTGTGTTTCTTGTTTTAAAAGGGAAACAACATAAAAGTTCTTACAAATCCATTGATGAGTCCAAAACCAGTCAGTGTCTACAATTGTTGCACATGGACTTGTTTGGCCCTGTTAAAATCATGAGTCTAAGAAGAAAAAGATTTTGTCTTGTCATAGTTGATGATTTTTCTAGGTTTACATGGACTTACTTTTTACATTCTAAGGATGAGACTGCAGGTATATTGAAGGACTTTGTCACCAAAGTTGAAAAACAATATGACTTGCCAGTAAAAGTCTTCAGGAGTGACAATGGAACAGAGTTTAAAAATAAGGAGTTGGATGATTTCTGTGTGTCAAAAGGGATTGTGAGGCAGTATAGCATCCCAAGAACACCAGAACAAAATGGGGTGGTTGAAAGGAAAAATAGAACTCTTATAGAAGTTGCAAGAACCATGCTAGCAGATTCTGGTTTGCCACTGTCCTTCTGGGCAGAAGCTGTAAACACTGCTTGCTATGTTTAAAACAGAGTTTTGATCAACCCCAGACATCAAAAAACTGCTTATGAAATTTTGTTCAAAATCAAACCATTAATTTCATTCTTCAAAATCTTTGGCTGCCCATGTTTCATTTTAAACTTCAAAGATTCCATTTCAAAATTTGCAGCCAAAGTAGATTGTGGTTATTTTCTGGGATATTCTTCTACTGCCAAGGCCTATAAAGTGTTTAACACAAAGACCAAGACAATAGAAGAAACTCTGAATGTAAAGTTCAATGAACTTTCATCTCTAAAAATCCCTGCAAATCCTGCTGAACTATTTGATTTAGATAAATTCAAATTTGAAGATATCACTGTTAAAACTAACAATGCAGGTATTCCACAGTCTCCACAACAAGATTACAGAACAGATGTTGTGATCCCCAGTCACTACAAAATCTATTCTGCCTCAGAGGAAGCAGCTGTTCAAAACAATTGTCAAAACTCTGCCACAGCTGTGTCAACCACTATTGGCCAGTCTTATCCTCAAACCACTGTCTCACCTCTCACAACCACTGAACAATCATCTGTTGACAAAAGTCAGTCCAATTTTACACCACTTGGACCCATTCCTCCATTACCATTCCAAACATCTGATGGCACTACAGAAGTACCAACAGATGTTACACCAACAGAGTCACTAAACCTCTGTCCATCACCTCAAAATGCCATCATACCATATCAGGGAGATCTTATTTACTTAAGAGCTCATCCACCAGACCAGATCATTGGCAACATCAGAGAGGGTGTGCTCACAAGAAGCCAATCCTCCAATATCTGTCTTTTTGCAGGTTTCCTATCTCTTACACAACCTGTCAAGTACCAAGAGGCACTAAAAGACAACAGTTGGGTAGAAGCTATGCAAGAAGAACTCCTTCAATTTAAAAGACAACAAGTATGGGAGCTTGTACCACTACCTAAGGATGTTTGTCCTATAGGAACAAAGTGGGTCTTCAAAAACAAAACTGATGAAAGGGGTATTGTTGTCAAGAATAAAGCCAGGCTTTTCGTTCAAGGCTTCAGACAAGAAGAAGGAATAGATTATGATGAAACTTTTGCTCCTGTAGCAAGACTAGAAGCCATCAGACTATTTTTAGCCTTTGCTGTCAACCACAACATAAAGGTGTATCAGATGGACATCAAATGTGCTTTCCTTTATGGCAAAATTCAGGAGGAGGTCTATGTATGTCAGCCACCTGGTTTTGAAGACACATTCCATCCTGACTATGTCTACAAGCTCAACAAAGCTTTGTATGGCCTCAAACAAGCACCAAGGGCCTGGTATGAAACTCTATCCACATTTCTCTTATCCATTGGTTTCACAAGAGGTAAAATAGACAAAACTTTATTTCGTAAATGGAAAGGGAAACACTTAATGATTGTTCAACTATATGTGGATGACATCATTTTTGGATCCACATGTAACCAAATGTGTGAAGAGTTCAGAAAACTCATGACAGTAGAGTTTGAGATGAGTGCCATGGGTGAGCTTCAGTGTTTCCTTGGTCTTTAAGTGAAACAACTGCAAAATGGCACATTCATTCACCAAAACAAATATGTAAAGAATTTATTAACCAGATTTGAGATGAATGATTGTAAGCCATGTAGTACACCCATGAGTACAATCAAGCTGCTCACTATTGATGACAAGGATGAACTGGTTGATCAAACACATTATAGATGCATGATTGGGTCTTTACTGTACTTAACTGCATCTAGGCCAGACATTATGTTTGCTACCTGTGTCTGTGCAAGATCCCAGGCTTCACCCAGAAAGTCAAACCTTATTGCTGTGAAAAGGATATTCAGATACCTCAAAGGTGCTCCCACACTTGGTATTTGGTATCCTGCTAATGGAAACATTGAGCTTTCAGGTTATTCAGATAGTGACTTTGCTGGCTGTCACACCACAAGAAAATCCACATCAGGAGGGTGCCAATTTCTAGGGAATGCCTTAGTTTCCTTGCAAAGCAAAAAGCAGGCAGCTGTTTCAACCTCAACAGCTGAAGCTGAATACATTGCTGCTGCAAGCTATACAGCCCAACTCATGTGGCTTCAAAATCAATTACTGGATTTTGGGATAACTGCACTACAGACTCCACTCATGTTGGACAGTCAAGCTGCTGAAAATATCATCAAGAATCCAGTCTCTCATTCCACTACCAAACACATTGACATCAGACATCATTTTGTCAGAGACAGCTATGAAAAAGGTTTGATTTCTCTGCACCATGTTCCAACAGAGGATCAGTTGGCAGATGTGTTAACAAAAGCTTTAGACACATCTACCTTTACAAATCTGATTTCCAGAATTGGTATGTTAAACATGGATTAAACAAATAAATTTTCTTTTAAAAAGAAAAATAATAAAATGTTTCAGAAAATCAAAATTTCTTCTAAATAGCTGTTTGGTTGAAAAATCTGTTTACAACATCTGATCAGATAAAACAACCACTGTTTCATTCATATCCACTGTTGGTTGAAAAATCTGTTTCAAAACATCAGATCAGATAAAACAACTGTTTCCCTATATATATATACTATATCTACAAAAAAAAATTACAACAGTTGGTTCCATCAGCTGTTTGTATCAGTTGTTTACCAAAACAGCTGTTCTCCACCAGATGTTTCATCCATCAGATGATTGCCACGTCTGCTCATACAAGCAGAGGTTTGGCCACATCAGCGGTTTCTTTTGAGCCTATAAAAACCCTGTTTTACCACAACAGATGTTCCACTGTCTCATTGTATTCAAAATACTGAAACCGCCTTCTTCATTCTCAAACCCTCAATCAAATTTCATTCATCACCCTCGGAATCCATTAAATTGGATCTTCAAGCCAAAGCCACCCACAATTGTCTCCCATATCTGGTTAAAACAGATGACAACGTCTCATTCCATTCCACCATCGACATTCTTCTAAACTCCAAATACCTACCCATCTTAACCGCTGACGCCCCCATCTATATCGATACTCTCCAAGAGTTCTGGTTGAATGCTGAGTTTCTATTGCAAGACAAAAAGCCTACTTCCATTATTTCCAAAATTGGAGAAACAAGTATCGTCATTACCCCTGAAATCATATCCACAACCTTCTCACTGAATGACCTGGCAGGTAAGGACTCCTTCACAAAAACAGAGCTTCACACTGAGTTCCAAGAAAGAGGGTATGATGGTCAGATGACTGGATCAACTCTTTTAAAAAAGTTTTTTCCACCAGTCATGAAATTTTTCTTCCATACTCTTCTTCTGTGTGTCTCCGCTAAGGCCACATCCTTCAATGAAATCCCATTAAGGATGCAATATCTGGGTTATGCTATGTTGTCAAACTCTGACTTCAATCTTTCCCAGGGATTGTTTATGGACTTAGTGTCAAATGTGAAAGCAATTAAGTCTGGGTCTAACAATGCTTTTCTAATTTACCCAAGAATTCTTAGTGTAATCCTACAAAAGGTCTTACCAGAAAAGGTTTTCAAAAAGGGTGAGGCAATGCAAATGAAAAGCTTAACTGATGAAACTTTCACTAGAATCCTGGGTGGAAGCACCCAAGAAAAAGTGTCAAAAGTGTCCAAAGTTTCTAAAACACAAACAAAGAGGACAAAGACAACAACTGTTGTCAAAACCTCTGTTGTTGAGCCCACTGCTCCTGGTGATCATGGCACTACATCCAGTGCTGTGAAACCCACACCAGCCACTTCCAAAAAGAAACATCCATCCACAAAAACCACCACTCAACCACAAATGAGACTTCTGGATGATGAGGTACCAGAAGAAAACTCTGTTGCACCACCAAAGCAACCTGAAACCACTGTTGTTACTTCCTCACAACAGTTGGACATACCTCCACCTGACCAAACTCCTCATGAATCCTCCCAAAAGGATCCTGTTGTAAGCCAAGGGGAAACACATCATGATACATTTGAGTCACTTGGCCAAATGTTCACAAGCCCCTCTCCCAGGGCTAATTCTCTTGTTACTCCTCCACCCTCACCATCACATCATGTTCCACAAACCATGCAACCTCTGTTTAAGGCAATTGAGAAATCTCAGGAAGATCCCAGTTCCTCTCTTCCACCTATCACTGAGAGCATACCCCCACAAGTGACTGGTCCTGAAAACATTCAATCTGCCATCCAACAAACAGTAGAGGAGGTTACACCACGAGTTCAATGCAACTCTAGGTGAGTTTTCAAGTGGAGCAGCCACTACTGATGTAGAGACCATTGTCTCACACCAGGACAGTGATTACATTGCTAAGACTCCCTTGAAGGCAACAACTGATGAAGCCACTATAGTGTCTCCAAAAACAGTTGGAAGTCCCCAGTACCAAGAAAAAGGGGCATCTGATTCACCTATTAGGACTGAATCAGGTAGAACTACCACTGGTAGGGACTCAGATGATCCTATTAACTTAGGAGATGGGTCAAAATACCAAGAATTGACGGACAGAGTTCATGCAATTGAAACCTCTGTAGCAGACATCAAATCTGATGTCAAGCTTATACTGGGTTCCATAGCAGATCTTTTCAAAAGTCAACCATCAACAGCTGATATAGCTAGTGAGCTATGGAAATCCGTTTCCCCCATCATCATAGCCCACAGGAAACTAGCTGATCAGACACATGAAACTTATATGGCTGAGATCAGAAACATGGTGGATGCAAGGTACAAAGATACACATGCAGACATTAAAGCCATCAAAGATCACCTGCTGAAGACCACTGGCTCTGCCCCTACCACCATTCTCAGGGATGAAGATGATGATGTCTTCACGGCTGATGATGCCAAAAAGGGGGAGAGTGGCAGAGATAGGCTACCAAATTTAGATCCCTTTGGCTGTCCTCCTTCTAAAAAGGGAAATGCTAAGTCTGCCAACAAACCAGAGGCTAGTCAAACAGCACCACAACAACAACAACAAGCAACACAAACAGCACCACAACAACAACAACAAGCAACACCAACAGCACCACAACAAACCACTGACAAAAGCAAAGCAGTAGACAACTCTGCAAACATAGAAGCTGAAAAGGCTGCTCAGGCCAAACAAAAAAGGGCTGACACCTTGGAAGCTAAAGCAGAGTTGCTGGTGAACCTCAAGAGAGAACAACAGCAGGAGATTGAAGATGTGGGATCCTCAAAAAGGATGAAAAGGCCTGCTAGACATGTTAGAAAACCACCATCCAAGCTAAACACCTCTGTTGACAAAACCACTGCTACTGAAACCACTGCCACCCAAAACACTGCTTCCCAAACCACTGTACCTAAACCTACAAGCACATCTGAACATACAACCACCAAACCTACACCCAAACCTACATCACCAACCAAATCCCAAACATCTGCTGGACCTACTAAAAGGCCAACAGATGTTAATCCAACCACTGCTACCAAATCACCATCTCCCAAAATCTTGTACACAAGGAAGAGAAAATCAACCTTTGTTGTACATGATGAAAACATACACACATCACCAAACACCACATCAACTGCACAATCCACTCCTATCACAGCTATTCCAATTTCATCATTCTCACCACACACATCCAAATTCAGTTCCCATAGACCACCACCAACCATTACACCATTGGTTGTTCAGTATCCCCTTGAACTTGATCTACTCAAGGGGGAATTACAATCCTTCTACAATACTGAACAACCATCTGACAGATCCTTCCCATCTCTCCCAAATTTCCCTGTTCCCCTAAACATTGATACATATCTTAAATACAAGGGTGAACAGGTAGATGGCATCATTAAGGAGAAATGCAAAGGGAAGGATGACAGGACTGCTCAGGGCATCCATTCAGCAGAGCTTAGCAAACTCAGAAGGATTGAGGATTTTGCTAAGACCCTGAGCAACTCCATGTCCTCCATGCCTCTCAGTGGTGACTTGGAAAAGGAGGTTAGGGATTCTCTTCTGGAACAGATCTTGGCAACCAAGACATATAAAGCAACCAAAAAGCAATTTAATGGTTGGACCACACATGCACTAAGAGAAGAACTTCTCAGAATAGAAGAAATGGCTAAAGACCCCAAGGCTAAAGTCTCTACTCCTAATTTTGGCAAAGGCAGAGACCCAGTCAGAGCCTTAAAGTTTAAAAGAATGAGACAAGAGATAGTAGCTGCTAACTATGGGGAAATGAGGTCTGTCTCTAGATGGTCTGAGCTGAGGCTGGTTGAGACATACAAGAGTCTTGAAGAAAACAGAAAGAAGGATCCCAGCCTGCCTAGAAAACCTGTCTATACTGATGAGCCACTGATGAAGAGACCCCAGCAGACTTTTACCTTGGACAGCTTACTTGAAACTTCTGATCTATCAACTACTGCAAGAAGACAGTTCAAGAAACAAAAGGAAATGTCAGAAGAAGATCAGAAGAAGTTTGCTGATACATTCATCAAGGAAGGGCTCTTCAATCAGATACACTTTTTCTCTGATCCTACAACAGAGAAACTTAGGGAACTCATTGGAAGACCTCCATCACCTAACTCATCCCAAATAAAAGTTCATCTCAGCAAATCCACTGACTCAAAAATTTTAAAATGGAAAGTCAACAAAGACAACCATGAATTGACTCTGCTCAGGTCAGATGGAAGAGTTCAGAAGATCAGCATGGAGGATGCATACAACTTATGTGAAGATGATCTTCAAACATTGCTAAATCTAGAACTTGAAAGAGATGAAGAAGACTTATTTGCTCTGAACTTTGAACTACAATTCAAAGGTCAAATCAGAGAAAGTCTGATGAGGAATAAAGATCAGTAAATAAAGCTGAGTTTTGGCATCATCTGTTCTAGGGGGAGATTGTTGGGTCTGCTGACCTGGAGAAGAACAGATGATTGGAAAGCCAAAATATGCTAACAGTTGATCCTCTTAATAAACAGTCCTTACAACATACTTCTCCCAAAAGACTGCTGACTCTAACAACTGTTCTATCCAAACAACTGCTATGACAACTGCTGATACAAAGGACTGCTGAATAAACACTGATGAAGAACAACTGCTGACCAAAGGTCTGATGAAGAACAACTGCTGATCCAAGTACTGAAGACTAAAGCACTGCTGGAGCCAACAGCACTTAGGCTCCAGCAGAGGATACAAGACCATCAGAGTTTTCCTACAACAGTAGTTTATCTTCAGTGGTTTCAATGTAACAGTAGTTTGTAATAGGCAGATGTTTTATGTTTGTTATTCTGTTAGAGGTCACTGTCTTAGGTGACGTCAGCTTAGGTCATTAGTGGTTTAGGTTTGTCTATAAATAGAACAGTGCTTGTACTGTTCTATTGCATCACAAACACAAACATTCTCTCAGACAAACAATCACTGTGTGATCAGGCTGAGGGGGAGTACTTGTATGATTGTAATCTTTTAGATAAATGAAAGCATTCGATCAGAAAATAATTACTCTCGTGTTTTGATTAATAGTTTATTATTCCGCTGCACTTTCCATTCTATTTTCATTTCACTCTTATCATTTTAGTTAAATATAATCAAAACAATCAAACTCAGATCCTAACATCACTAGACCCAACCACTGAAGTTGAACCCAAATTCTTACCTTCCACACTACTGGGCTCTGAAATTTTTAATCCCGACACCTTTCGGATCAAGGTGCCCATTCGGATGGCGTCCTCAGTGAGGCTCAGAGCGAGGTCGATGGCTTCACGCATGGTCGTGGGCTTGGAAGAAGTGACCATGCTGCGTATTTGTGGCGCCAGTCCGAATAGGTATCTCTCTATCTTCTTGCTCTCTGGTGTGACCAAACGGGGAACCAGTCGTGATAGGTCGTGGAACCTGGACGTGTACCCAGCTACGTCCGCACCTGACATGGTGAGGTTCCAAAATTCAGTCTCCAGTTTCTGCACTTCACTTGCCGGGCAGTATTCAGCAATCATAAGTTCCCTTAGCTCCAACCAGGTTAGGGAGTATGCAGCATCGTCTCCTAGTGACTGAACCTGGCTGTTCCACCAAGTTAATGCTTGATCCAGGAACAAATTCGTGGAGTACATAACGGTCTGTCGAGGGGTACATCTACTGATGTGGATTACCGCTTCAGTCTTTTCGAACCATTTGACTAGCCCAACGGATCCCTCAGTGCCGCTGAAGTTGAGTGGCTTGCAGTCCAGGAAGGCTTTGAATGTGCAGCCACGCTCTCGCGAGGCAGTTTCTGCAATAATAAGGTGGTATGTTATTATGGGATAGGAGCTTCATGATAATCTCCTATTGCTTTTGCATTTATTCATAAACCTCTTACCAGTAGGGAGTTCTCACGTCGATCACTCCCGGTCCTGTCCCGCGATCTCTCGGTGCGGGCGGCCTCGTGTTTCGCGATAGCTCGGGCTACACGCTCTTAGACCAATGTTTCAAGTTCAGCGGGTGTCGTGGGCAATCCGAGGTTGCCACTGTTGCTTCGTGTGGCTGGTGCCATTTTACTTCAATAACAATCATTAAAGGTTAATCTTCGACAAACATTCATACAAATATTGTCATACACAAAGCATAAATAGCAACTCATCACATGAACATAAGAATCAACAAAATCATCACCACACGATCGAACAGATCTCAATATATAAAGTAAGTAATAACAATCGCAGACAATCACAGTTATACAATCACATATTTTACCATTATAACAATAAGATTCTCATTAATTTCAACAATACGAGTACAACGCTTTGTTTACAATAACAAAATAGGGGATAACATCCCTCATACATCGTTTTGAAATAATAAAAACATCATGTCATATGCCGGCACACCCCGCACGGCTGGGCAAAAAATGCAAACTGGCGTTGTAATCCCTGCTACGCTATCATGCTACTACTACTATATATATATCAGGGATGTCTCCCCGTCTACTGCGGTGGTGGCGGTGGGTACTGGTACTGGGGAGCATACATACTGATGGACATGCTGATAGTCATAATGCGATCGTATAGGAACTGACGGTGCGCAAAGTGCGCGTCGCCGGTGATCCCACAGTGTGCGTCCATACGCAGAAGCTCCTCTGCGTAGTGTGCCAGTGCATCCCTGGCGTCAATAATCCTGGCCCACATGAGACGGGCCTGCTGATCCATCTGGCTCACGGTGCGCTGCACCGTGTCAGCGAGAGTCTGCAAGTCGCTTTCTAACGAGATCACTATGTACCAGGCCGGTCCGGATAGTGGGGCCATCCCGTGGGGCTGTGACGGCCCAGGTATGTCAGTGTATGTCGGCTGGGATGGGTCGACTAGGTCTGGTATCGGTAGAGGGGTGAAGGGCTGGGCAAAACCCAGTAGTCCAGGGGTGAAGTGGGGTGGCATCTGGTACGGGTCACCTGCACCTAGAGTAAACGGTGCAGACGGTGGTATCATGAAGGGGGCCCCTGCACCCATAGTGTACGGTGCAGGTAGTGGTACGGTAAGCATCTCGGGGAGGGGTGGCAGTATGGGAAAGGTAGTAATGGGTAATGTCATGGGTGCTGAGGAAGGTGCTATGAGCTCGGCCAAAGGGACCATATGGGGCTGTGTAACAGTGGTCCACTCCGGAGCGGATATCATGACGGTGGGGGTAGTGGGGCTCGCAGTAGCGAATGCCGTCAAGCCTGCTCTGCGTAACTCAGAGCTACGGGCTGAGCTACCCTCTAGGATGTGCCCTGCAGAGGCTGGCCCATCCTGTGGTGCGGGCTCCGGTAGGGCGAGAAGGGCTGTAGGTGCAGTAGGGGCGTCCTCCATCATCGGAGCAACGGGCTCCTCCAGGTCAGCTGGGGGAATAGTATGGCTATGTGGTCCACAGACGCTATCGACTCGTCGTCGGAATCGTCTGAGATCCATCCGTTCTGTCCTCGAGCAAGAGGCACAAGCCTCATACCCGAGGGAACGGGAATGTGAGGGGCGGGTAACGGCTCACGATCGACGTGGGCATGTCGATCGAATGGAGACTCTACGGTCTCTGACCGGGTGGGGGCGGGTCTCGAAGGACCTGCGCAGTCCGCAGGGAAATCCCTGACGGTGCGAATGGGTGGGGTGGTAATGGTGCGGCAGGTAGTGGCACGAGAGGCAGATCGGCCTGTGGTGCCTCTGCCATCGGTAGGTCTGCTATGGCCGCCATGTCGCCTCCAGCGGGGGCCCACTCTGGGTCCTCACTGGGATCAGTCTCCTCGGAGCTGTCGCTGTCTGCTCCTCCCATGGCGGCGTCTACCTCCATGTCATCATCCTCCGGGTCGAGTACTACGACCTCGATCGGTGGAGCTGGTAAAATCTAGATGCTACTATCGTAGCTCGGCGCGGCACTCTCAGCGTCCGACATCCCTGGCAAAAGAACCGTACTAATATTTATGTATTATTCATTAGAAAGTTAAGCGTACATTCAAGGCATTCTTCCTAACTTCTAATACTAACGTAGCACATATTAATCCCCACGGCTAGCTTGGTCGGAATCTCTTCATATCCAATGTTTTTCTTTCGAAATAATTTTCCTTATTGCGTTTTATACATATATTTTGAAAGCTTCATCTTTTGAACCAAATCCGGTTATAGTTTAGATTTTAAAAATACTAATTCGCTATAACCTTGGCTCTGATACCACTTTCTGTCACACCACGCCAATGGCGGAAACACGTGGCGCGACGGTTCAAGAACATAAAGTCAAGGTTAACGCAAATCATAAGTAATTAAGAAAATGGGTCATTTATTAAGGCGTCAAAAACCATGTTTGATGTTCACACATAAACGAAAATTGTTTTTAATACAAATAAGGAGGCTTCTCAAATATATCCCAAATCCTTGGGAAATAAAGATGAAACCCCTTCAAAACACCCGACGCCCAGTTGAGAGATTTCCCTGACCCAGCTTGCCATGTTGTCCATCATCTATCAATTACATGAAAGATATGTTTAAAAATTCGTCAATATATAAATATTGGTGAGTTCACAGGTTTTAGTTTATCAAAACTTTATCTCTTGGGAATTACCATGTTATGACTATTTATAGGAGTTGCAAGTTCCTACAATTCTACTTGAGCCTATAACCAAACCAAGACAAATAATAATAATGCCCCGCTCCAAGTCGTTACTCGGTATCCTACGACTTGATTTCAGAATACGTGCACCCCAGGCATACGCCGATGCATAATCGATGCTATCGATTAGGGGTGGGCCTTTTCAGGCACCAATAGTACTATTCAAATATTCCTTCGGTTTCATTTCTCTGAATTAATGATTATAGTAGAGATGTCTCAACCCCGAGTGGCGATCACAACTCAAGTATTTAACCCGTCAAACATTTCCCCAACATATCTTTCCCCCAAAAAACATAAAATAGTTTAAAATGGGGCCGTGAGACTCACCTGAAACTGTTGTTGGCTCAAAGAGGAAGATAGTAAATTTGTGGTCTCGCACCTACAAATGTCCTAGGCGTATAAGTCACTACACCTATAGTGCATGTGCCTTGGCAAGTTGTACACCCAACTCCCCGACCACGTGTTATTCCAATTCCCGTTTAATTAGACGCGTATCCTAGGTTCGTTGGCGATGGATTACCCTTTTCTTACGAGTTATGTATTATTCTCGTTAATATCCTTTTAACTTGTATATTATTGTTCTCGACACGACTCCACCTAACGTATAATTATTTTCCCATTTAAATAATTATACTTAGGATCGCATCGTTCGATATAATGTATTCGTAATACCCGACCCGACTCACTTTGCCGCATATTTATTTTCCCATTTAAATAAATATGCTAAGGTCTTGTCGTTCGGTAGCATATTCTTAACGCCCGACTCGACTTACCATGTCGTACATTTATTTTCCCATTCAAATAAATATACTAGGATCTCGTCGGTATACACATATATATATATATATATATATATATATATATATATATGTATATTTTGCCTACTCGTCTCGGTTTTCCTTCTCGCATATCTACTTTCCCATTCAAATAGATATACTAGAATTTCATCGAGACGAGCATATATATACATATATAAACGTGTGATTTTTCTTGTTAAGTCCATACGTTGTTTAACATTTTTAATTCTTTACGTTATGTTTTCTCCCACGAATGTTTTCTCTAACACTTAGGAAAGTGTTATATAATTTTCACCCATGTTATATATATTTTACTTCTTAAAATATATATTTTTCCCGTTTTGCCGCAATGGCATTTTTCTCTTGTTTGTCCGTTTATCCGTTATAGTTAGTTTATGTAACTAAGTCCGATAGTTAAATTTTTCCAAGTTTCTTCCAATATGCGTTCTATAGAAATATTATTTATACTTTCAATTCCCAAACACATATTACTTGGAAGGTTAAAAATATACTTTTGTATTTTTAATTCAACTTGTTAACTTATATACCCAAATATGTTTCCAACACTTTTATATTCCCATTTATATAAAAGTATCCATTTCTGTATAAGTTTTCTCAAGTTTTTTAATCTTGTTCAACATTTTTATAAAAACCTCTATTTTTATAAAATCCTTATGTTAATACAAGTCCATATTTTTATAAACTTCCATTTTTATAAAAATACACTTTTTATACAAAATACACAAGTAGTTTACTAGTGATTACCAAAACCATCCTTGGAAAATCATTATTTATGCGTTTGACACCAAACTTTCCATTGTTGCATTTTTGGATCAAAGTTTCTAAAATATCTATTTTAGTCCCTCAACTTTCAAAGTTACAATATTAGTCCCTTAACTTATAAATGTTGCATTTTCCATCCTAACTTCCAAAGTTAGCATTTTTCCTTCCAAATTAGTGGACTTTGAAGAACCATCTTCTTAATGTTTGGTTATTTTTACATCATACCACTTTTAATAGTCTTATATTCCATCATTGATGCTACTAACATGTGTGTTTAATGTTTTTATCCAACATACCCAAATTTCATTCATCCAAGTGAGTAGACTTTAAATATGTAACTTTTACATTTATGAACATCTAACATATTCCAACTTATTTTAGACATTAGATGGCCATTTTATGATGATTAAAACCATCTTTTAGCATATTCAAGCTACTTTCATAAATCATGTTCAAATCATCATCCTTCATAAGTGTATGTATATGTTTTATAATTTTTAGAAATACTACATTACTAGCATTAAACCCATGATCCATCTACATATTTTTTACTCATCCATTTTACTCTTGTAAAATATATTAAAGCTTATGTTTCAATAACCACATTTTACCCATTCATGTACAACTTGCTTCTAAGAGTACATAATATGAATATTAATGATCAAAGCAAGGTTAAAAACTTACTACTAGCTCAAGGCTAGGGAAGACAAAAACCTTGGATTTGAATGGGGTTTAGTGTGTTCTTCCAAGTGGTTAAGCTCCAAGTTCTTGAAACACACAATGGGGTTTTGAAAGATGAAGATTTAGAGGTGATTTGGAAGTGTTAAACTTGAAAGGAGAATGTATGAGGGAGGGGTATATGTTACGGCCACAAGGGAAGAAGAAGAAGAAGATTTTTGGCTTTGTTGTTTCAAGTATGCATGTATGTATCTTATATGATCTTTTCCATATCCTTCAAAGATTACTTGGATCTTTAATAGATTGTATGATATCTTTAGGAAGATTATAAGAGATTTAAAAAATCTTGGGGGATTGTTAAGAGGGTGTTGGCCGTGAGTTTTAGAGAGAAAAGGGAGGGATTAGCTAGTTTTTACCCAATGATAATTCATGCACCCTAATCCTCATGATTACTAATAATATTAGTGGGTTAATTAATAAAAAGAGGATTAATCATATGGGGATGGGCCCTAGGCCGGCCCCTTGGGGTGTTTGGGTGGGGTCCACATCACTAAATATTTACTCATTATTTGTTATGTTTAATTCCTTCTCGTTCGGGTGTCGTCCGGGTATTTTTCGGGTTTTAACCGCGTGTTATCCGGATATTAAAAATACCTTTAATAACCCTTAAACATAGCGCAGTTTAAGCGTTGATTAGTTATTTAGGCTTTTGCCGGGTGAAATTATAAGTTATACGCGTATCGGGTGCGGTACGCGCACTTTATTCGTTACCGGGAGATTTGTATAAAAAGCTCTCACTTATGGCTTTGGAGTTCCAAAACCCATTATATTTTGTGAAATTACTCTTTATTTTATATCCCGGGTGTCCGTGATCCTTTTCGCTTATTTAATTTTTACCGGGTAATCGCCAGTGTCCATACCGGATAAGTTTACTCGCACATGATCCTATCATGTTTTGTCATTAAACGTATGCATTCCTATGCATTATTTGGGAATTGCTATCTTTCTAAGGCCTCAGTTAAATAATCAACACATAACTGCACTTAATTACGTTAATCACACACTAGTTAATTAGTACGGAATTACCTCATTTTTGCCGGTTGTTACAGTCACGATCATCAGAATGATTACCAGCTTCATTTTCAGGTAGATTAGGAATCTGATTATCAGCCAATAGTTCTTCCAACGTTTTCCCAACTTGCTTCGCCAAACCTTCTAAAATCTCTTTTGACATTGCCGCAGAAACTTCACCATCTTCTAAATCTGGATCATTATAATCCAATTCAAGCATCCTGTCACTAGATTCAAAGATCTCAGAGAATCTACTAGTCATGTCGATCGTCCAGACTCGATCAGTGAGCATCTGGCGATACATCAATTTATCATCTTCAGACAATGACTTCAGCTTTTCATTCCAAAAGATCGTATCATCATCAACCGATCCTCCAGGAGCTTTAGAACTAGATTCACCTTCTTTTCCAGATCCACGTTTCTCATACTTATACTTATCTGTATCGTCATCATCATCATCATCAAATGCAGAGCTGCCTCCATCACCAGATTCACCATTCGAACCATCATCATCTCCATCATCCTTCTTCTTCTTCTTCTTTTGAGGAGCGTTCCCAGCATCTTCATCAAGATCCTCATCTTCCTCCTCCTCATTATCAGACGGTTCAAAATCAACCTGCTCCTCATCTTGTTCTTTATCCTCTTCACCTTCTTTTAGCTGAGGAGCTCGAGAGTACAAATCTTTTATCAGATTGTCCATGTGCTTGTTACTCTCTTTTAGCTTCTTGTTGTCTTCTTTCAAAGCTATGTATCGTCTGATGTTTCTTTTTTCGTGTTTCAACAACTTCTTGTTTTCTTTGCGAAGTCGTTTAATTTCAGCTTCAAGTGCTTCCTGATTATCATGTGATGTCTCAACAACGTCTAGCATCTTCTGATCGTTGTTTTTCAATTTCTCAATCTCTGCTTGCTGCTGATTGATTATCTTCATCATGTCAGCTAGCTTCCGGTTCACAGCGTTCATCACATCGCTATCAACTGTAACCTTTGGAGTAGAAGCTTCAGCAATAGCAAGCAATTTTCCTTTCTTAATCTTCTTTAACACTCTGTCCAATGCATCATTGAATTTATTAATAGGTAGATCAGTCTCTATCTCAGTTCCTGATGAAGTTTTCTGCTTCTTAGCAACTGGACTTACAACCGGTGATTTCGAGCTAGATGCTGGTGGAAGTTTCTTTCCAGCAATCAATGATTCAATCTCTCTAGCTCTCTTCTCCATGGGCTTCAATACTTTCTCTTTCTTTTTAAATTGGGGCTTTTTCTGTTTCTCCCCCTAAGACACTTAATCAGTGAAACCTAATCAAGAACAAGTCCTATAATTCTAGTTAAATCCATCAGTTGAACCAGTTAGGTCACGAACTGAAAATTAGTGATTAATCGATCAAAACATGATGATAACCTGTAATAAGTGATGCAAAATGATCAGGATAATCAGATGAACACAATGGTATGATTTAAAAGCAACGAGCAACAAGTGGTCTTATCAACATAATTTTTGAATTTTTTTTCGAATGGGTCGAATGAGCAGATAAGGGTATATATAGGCTGCTCCTTCGCCCGTTCATACCGGTCGAATGTGAAGCTTTTGTCTCCTTAGACCCTAATTAAAGGTTCGAATGAGACATAAGGGTTCGAAAGAGAAATTGTCTTAAGAACTCTCACATTCGCCCAAATCTAAACGTACGAATGAACAAAAAATTCCTCCTTCGACCCAACGAAGGGGCGAAAGTGAACAGGAATTTTTGAAAATTTTACCAAATCTCAAAATCGAGTCCCGTTCAAAATATTTTCCAACGTTTAAGCATCCGATAATCATATTTTCTCATTTAAAGATTACAAAGCTCAAATGGTTCATCAAGGTTTAGAAAATCGTCATCAACAACCATCAGCTATCAAAAATAAGATAGAAATGTAAAATCTTTTTGGATTTTCTAATGTTTATGTTAAAACACACCTAAAATCTTTTTGAGTTTTGCAATTTTTGACAAGAAATATAAAATACAGAAATTTAAAGATAAAGCAGTAAATGTTTTGGGATTTCCAGTAAAGGGATCATATCAGTTATTGAGAAATCTGATCACACCGTTGATCTTTTTGATTATTATCATTAAAGACAATGTGTCATATGGCAATTGCTGATATCGTGATCCACATAAACTCACATGCAAACTTCTGTGCAGTGCTTTAAACTGATACTATTATGTAAGTATAAACGTAATTGACTGTGGTTCCCACGCACACGACATACTCCCGTATCAAGAAGTAAATGCACAAAGACTCATTGTAAAGCGTGATTATGCTTTTATCGTCTGTAATATACAAGGTATGATGCACAGAGGTATACATGTCAGCAAATTAATGCAGCAAACTAACTTGTGCACTCTACCAGGTTGAGGATTGATATCAATCATGATTTGCATCAGTGATTAATACGATGTAATAGATAATCTTTGATTATCATAAAACATGGAAAGTTCCTCAATTCGGTAACTTTGAGATTTGGCTTAAAGATCTTTTATAAAGACACCCTTTCTGATCTAGGTCCGTAATGACTTACAGCAGAAGATCAGAGAGGCTATCCCCAGACAACTAATAACATAACGACCCAAAACCTCCGAGTTTTGTACAAATACCCTATCAAACGAAATTACGGTACTAAGACCATATGCCCATGAGGAGTTCATCCACACAACAATTCATTTGATATGTATGTATCAGACACGCAGTAATAGGTCTACGAAGCCTATCAGCACATCACTCAGACTCAGACACACGCCCTATATTGCATTACAATTCTTTAGTAATAGGGGTTTTAAGAAATTGCAAACCGTAGTCCACCATCTGTTGTTGTATCCAAAGAACCTGTAAGCAGCAGCTCGATGCTGAAACGTATTCTGCTTCACATGTGGATAATGCAACTGCGGTCTGTTTCTTGCATTGCCAGGTCACGAGCCTGCTCCCCATAAACTAGCATCCAGCCGTTGTGGATTTGCTGTCTTTGTCACAGCCGCCCCAATCTGCATCACTAAAAGCGATTAGGTCAAAATTATCATCATTAGGGTACCATAGTCCTCTCGATGAACAACCCTTCAGATATCTAAGGATACGTTTGATAGCTGCAAGATGACTCTGTTTCGGCTTCGATTGATAACGTGCACAGAGACATGTGGCAAACATTATATCTGGTCTGGAGGCGGTGAGATACATCAGAGATCCGACGATTGCTCTGTATGTAAATGGATCAGTTAGCTCCCCCTTAGCGTCAACTCCAATCCCGTGATTAGGTTGTATTGGGGTATCCATCGGCTTCGAATCATCCATCTGGAATCGGCTCAAGAATTCAGAAACGTATTTCGTCTGGTGAATAAAGATCCCCGTTGGTCTTTGTTCCACCTGCAAGCCTAGGAAAAACTACATCTCTCCCATTGCGCTCATCTCGAACTTTTCCTGCATAACACGTTCAAATTCTCTGCACAGAAGTTCGTTAGTAGACCCAAATATACTATCGACAACATAAATCTGGACTAGAAGCAAGTCATCGCCTGTTCGTTTAGTGAACAGTGTGCAGTCTACCAAACCTCGCTTGAATCCTTTTGAAAGAAGATACGTGCTCACCTCCTCATACCATTGCCTTGGAGCTTGGCGCAACCCGTAGAGAGCTTTGTTTAAAACGTAGACCTTATCCCGGTGAATAGGATCTTCAAAGCCTGGTGGTTGACCTACATATACTTTCTCCTTGACCACACCGTAGAGAAACGCGCTCTTGACATCCATTTGATACACCTTAAATTTCTTGAATGATGCAAACGCCAGAAACATTCGTATTGCCTCTAAGCGTGCAACTCGTGCATAGATCTCGTTGTAATCAATTCCCTCAACTTGATGAAATCCTTGTACAACCAAACAGGCATTTGAAAGAAGAAAAAATTTTGAATTCTACGAGCTTTGTTCCTTACGATCACTCCTCTATCATCCTTTTTGCATTTGAAAACCCACTTCGTTCCAATCTTCTTTCTTCCCGGGGGTAAATCTGTCAGTGTCCAAACGCTAAGTTTCTGAAACTGCAACAACTCCTCTTGCATTGCTTCCACCCAAGCGTCGTCCAAAAGAGCATCCTTGTAAGTTCGCGGCTCAACCTGCGAAACATAACAAGCAAAAGACTAGTCATTCTGAAAACCAGATTTTTGTATTTTGGCATATAAAGCAAGATTGACAAGGTTTTCCGGTGAGTTAGCATTCCTCAATTGACCTCGCGTCATCACACTGCTACCAGGATCACCAATAACCTGCTTGATCTGGTGAATTCGATGTATTCGAGATTTCGGATAATTAGGTACTTGTACTCCCGTCTGAGTAGTTAAATTCTCTGCAGAAACCAGATCATTACCCACATTCGATGATGAAGCACCATTTGTAGTTGGGTTCACTAGTGGTGTCGCTGTAGCATGATCTAAGATAGCTTAACTTGTAACATCATCGTCGTCATCTTCTGATTCTGATGAATTCAAAGTTGTGGAAGCTTCTTGAAATATCTCTTCTTCAACGACAGGAACATTGGTATCATTAGAAGCTGCTTGGGGGTTCACGGTGATCGGACGCACCAACGGTGATGTCACTGCATTTTCGACCTCATAATATAAACGTAACACAGCCTCTTCAACCAAGCTATCAAGAGTATAACAAGCTGTTAAAACACTATTAAGAGTATAACAAGCTGCGTAAATTGCTTCGTTCCAGAACATTACTGGAAGATTTGAGTCCGCAAGCATTGTTCTCGCCGTTTCAATTAGAGTCCTGTTTTTGCGTTCGGCGACACCGTTCTGTTGTGGGGTATACGGAGCACTGTATTCATGATGAATACCTTTGTTTTCACAAAGATCGTCCATCTGTGCATTTTTAAACTCCGTCCCATTATCACTCCTAATCCTCTTGATCTTGAGACCATAGATATTTTCCAGACGAGTGAAGAAAACCTTCAAATTATCAAACGTGTCGCTCTTTCGGTGTAAGCACATAACCCATGAGAATCTTGAAAAATCATCAGTCACCACAAGACAGTACAACTCCCCAGCATGACTCTTACGCTTGACCGGTCCGAACAGATCCATGTGCAAACGTTCAAGTGGCAGTTCAACGGAATTGACTTTCTTTGGCCTATGGGATTGTTTGTGCTGCTTACCCTATTTACAACTCACACACTTGTCATTTAAGTGAAAATGTTTGACGTTCACGCCTGTGACAAGCTCATTCTTCACCAATTGATTCATTTTTCTTAGGTGAATTTGTCCCATTCTCCTATGCCACATGATTGATTCTTTTTCTGTAGCCTTGGAGAGAAAACACGTGACTTGGCCTTGGGTGGTCATTGCTTTTGACATATTGAGAATGTAAAAGTTGTTCACTCTCGGCGCTTTTAACATCACCCACTCTTTCGGTAACTCGAAACCCGGCTTGAGTATATAGCAAGATTTGTCGTCAAAGTACACAGAAATTTGTTTGTCACATATCTGACTGACACTGAGCAGATTGTAATCTATTTGCTTCACATAAGAAATTCTCTCAAAACTCACAATTCCATTGCTCACACTACCCTCCATGGTAATATAACCTCCCTTGTTTCCTGCAAACGCTACATAACCTCCATTGATGTTTCTAATATCAAATAGTAGCGAAAGATCCCCTGTCATGTGACCAGAAGCTCCACTGTCAACAATCCAAAGACTGCTCATAGGGCCAGCTGAAGCTCCCTGCACATATCAAGTAAAGAAGTTAGATTTTTCGGGGGACCCAAGCCTGTTTGGTCTTGGGTCTTTGAACAGTTTGTTTCAAAGATTCAGATTTCTCACAAACATCTTGATTTTTATCAACCTTTTTCTTATCACACAAATCTTTCTCATTTTCTGGTTTCACATTTTGTTGTGAAGTTGAAGCACCCTCAGAACCCTTTGGTGACCAAGATTGTTCAGATCTTTTCAAGATCTGGATCTGAGACTTTGGGGTCTCAACCGGTTTCTTTACTTCATCCTTGAACGATACCTTCTTGGTTACCTTCTCTGATTTAACAGAGACAGGTCCAACTGTTGGTTTGACATTAGGTTTAACAGAAACCTTTTTGTTGTCAACAGTTGCGTTCACCATTGGTTTCTTCAACGGTTTCTCAGTGGTTATCCGGTTGCGGCGATCATATGTCATCTGACGATTTTCCCTCCTTTTGAAATAATTGCTTTGGTTATAAAAAGGTGCTGGTTGAGGAACAAATCGTCTCTGTGGATGTCACACCACGCCTATGGCGGAAACACGTGGCGCGACGGTTCAAGAGGATTAAGCCAAGATTAATGCAAACCACAATATTAATTAAACAACGGGCATTTATTCAATGCCGAAAATCATGTCAAATTATTCGTACATAATCTTAAAATTGTTTTTGAAATAAATAGGGAGGCTCCTCCCTATATCCCGAAATCCTTGGGATAGAGAGACGAGACCCCTTCATGACATCCAACGCCCAACTTGGAGATTCCCCCGACCCTGCTCGCCACGTTAACCTTCATCTGTCAATTACCTGAAAGATATGTTTAAAAATCGTCAATATATAAATATTGGTGAGTTCACAGGTTTTGTATTTAATAAACTTTATCACATGGGAATATCCTTGTTATGACATTTATAGGAGTTGCAAAGTCCTACAATTTCACTTGAGCCTATAACCAAACCAAGACAATTAATAATGCCCCCGCCCCAAGTCGTTACTCGGTATTCCTACGACTTGATTTCAGAATATGTGCACCCCAGGCATACGCCGATGCATAATCGACGCTATCGATTAGGGGTGGGCCTTGTCAGGCACCAATAGTACTATCCAAATATTCCTTTGGTTTCTCTTTCCTGAATTAATGATTATAGTGGGGAGGTCTCAACCCCGAGTGGGGATCACAACTCAAGTGTCCAACCCGTCAAACAAATCCCAACATATCTTTCCCCCGTAAAAACGTTAAATAGTTTAGAAATGGGGCCGTGAGACTCACCTGTAACTGTGCTCGGCTCAAAGAAGAAAATAGTAAAGTTTGTGATCCCGCACCTACAAATGTTTCTAGGCGTATAAGTCACTACACCTATAGTGTATGTGCCTTGGCAAGTTGTACACCCAACTTCCCGACCACGTCTTTATCCCAATTCCCGTTTAATAGTTTCGTATCCTAGGTTCAATGGCGATGGATTACCCTTTCCTTGTAAGTCGTATATTATTCTTATTAATATTCTTTGTGAGTTGTACACTATTATTCTCGACACGATTCTACCCAACGTATAATTATTTTCCCATTTAAATAATTATACTTAGGATCGTTTCGCTCGATATAATGTGATTTCTTTCATCCGACCCGACTCACTTTGCCACATATTTACTTTCCCATTCAAATAAATATGCTAAGTTCTTGTCGTTCGGTAACATATTCCTAACGCCCGACTAGACTCACCACACCGTACATTTATTTTCCCATTTAAATAAATGTACTAGGATTTTGTCGGTATTCACACGTTCGTAGATATATTTCACCTACTCGTCTCGGTTTTCCTTCTCGCATATCTATTTTCCCATTTAAATAGATGTACTAGAATTTCGTCGAAAACGAGCATATGTACATATACCATCGCGTGGATACTACTTGTTAAGTTCATGTGTCATTTAGCGTTTCTAATTCGTTACGTTCTGTTTTTCCTTTCCCACGAATATTCTTTCTACACTTAGGAAAGTGTTACGCACGTTTCACCCTTGTTATATATATTTTATCTCTTAATATATATATATATATATATATATATATATATATATATATATATTTATTTTCCTCTTGCCGCAATAGCATTTTTCTCATATGTCCGTTTACGTTAGCTCATGCAACTAAGTTCGTTAGTTAGCGTTTTTCATATTTGTTTCCATTGCGCGTTCTTATGGAAAATATACTTTGTATGTTTAGCCCACTTGTCCAACTTGTAACCCAAAAATGTTTCCGATACTTTTATATTCCCATTTATATAAAAGTATCCATTTTTGTACAAGTTTTTCCCAAGTCTTTACTAATATTTTATAAAATCTTATTTTTATAAAATCCTTGTGTTACTTCTTTTATTTTTATAAAACTTCCATCTTTTGTAAAAATGCTTCTTTTAGTTACACACAAATAAGTTTCTCATGATTGTCAAAAACTACACTTGGATAGCTATTATTTATGCTTTTGACAACGAACTCTTTGTTAATGCATTTTTGGACTAAAGTTTCTAAAATACATATTTTAGTCCCTCGACTTTCCAAGTTTCTAATATTTGTCCCTTTAACTTGTATTTGTTGCATTTTTCATCCCATCTTGTAAGGTTAGCATTTTTCATTCCAAATTAGTGGACTTTGAAGAACCATATTTTTCATGTTTGGTTATTTTTACACCATTTCACTTTTAATAGTCTTATAATCCATCCTAGATGCTATTAACATGTTTGTTCCATATTTTTATCCAAAATATCAACTTTTCACTTATTCAAGTGAGTAGACTTTGAATATGGAACTTTTTCATTCATGATCATCTAACACATTTCAACATCTTCTTGACATTACTTAGTCATCTTATGATGATTAAAACCATCTTTGATCATATTCAAGTCTTTTTCAAAAATCATGTTCCAATCATCATCCAACTCAAGTGTATGTTCATATTTTTACATTTTCTTAAAATATCATATTATTAATATTAAATCCAAGATTTATCCATATTATTATTCATCCATTTTTATTCTAGTAAGACACATTATCTTCATGTTTCAAAACCATATCTTTACCCATCAATGTACAACTTGCTCATACAAGCACATAATATGAACATTAACAATCAAAGCAAGGTAAAACTTACTACTAGCTCAAGGCTAGGGAAGACAAGAACCTTGGATTGGATGGGTTTTAGTGTGTTCTTCCAAAGGGTTAAGCTCCAAGCTCTTGAACACACAAAGGGGGTTTTGAAAGATAACGATCTAGAGGTGATTTGGTAGTGTAAAAATTGAAAGAAAAGTGTATGTGGGTGGGTGCAAGGCCACGGCCACAAGGAGAAGAAGAAGAAGTGTTTTTGATTTTTCTTGATTCAAGTATGCTTGTGTATGTATATAATATCTCTTCAAATCTTCAAAGATTACCCAATATCTTTGTCTTAGATTATGGGAGATTGCAAGGATTATGTAAGATCACAAACAAAATCAATGGGAGATTATAGAGGGTGTTTGGAGCCGTGAGTTAGAGAGAGAGAGTGGAGGATTTGGTGAATTTTCTTACCCAATGTAATCTCATGCAACCTTATGATTAGTTTCTTAATAATTGGGTTATTAAGAAGATGAAGAGTTTAATGAGATAATTAAAAGATATTACTCATTTGAGTGGGCCATAGGCCGGCCCCCAAGGGGTGTTTGGTGGGGTCCACTTTGCTAAATAATACCCCTTATTAGTTAAGTTAATCTTGTGCGGGTACTGTCCGGGTATTCTTGGGTTTTTAACCGTGTGTCACCCGAATATTAAAATACCATTAATATTCCTTAAATATAGCCCAGTTTAATTACTGATAATTTATTTCGGCTTTGCCGGGTGAAATTACGTGTTACGCGCGTATCGGGTGCGGTACGCGCACTTTATTCGTTTCCGGGAGATTTGTACAATAAGCTTTCACGTATGGCTTTGGGTTTCCAAAACTCATTATATTTTGTGAAAATATTATTTATTTTATATTCCGGGTGTCCGAGGTTCGTTTCGCTTATTAAATTTTTTTACCGGGTAATCGCCAGTGTCCATACCGGATAGATTTGCTTGCGCACGATCCTATCATGCTTTGTCATTAAACTTATGCATTCCTATGCATTATTTGGGAACTTCTATCTTTCTAAGGCCTCAGTTAAACAATCAGCTCATAATTACGTTTAATTACGTTAATCGCGTTTAATTAATTAGTACGGAATTACCTTAATTTTGCCGGTTGTTACAGTGGATAACAATGATTATCGACCGGACATTCATACTTCTGCTTCATCTCCACCTCGTGCCTCTTGTGTCTTACATACGGGCAATCGGCAAGTAAATGCCCTCTCTCCCCGCACTTAAAACACGCACGGTACTCTTCAAAATTTTCCTTGACATTCGACTTAGAATAACTAGCGATAGGATATTGATCATCCATACACCTTCTTCTCAAACTCTCAGGAGCGGGGTCCTTTGAGTAAGTCGGTTCAAGAAAACCATTCGACTTATCTTTTGGTTTAACAAATTGTGAGACATTGACCTTTGGTTCTTTAGGAATATCCGAATGAATTTTCTTTAAGATTGCTGGAGGTATATCATTTGTTCGCTCATGTTTCGCGAACCAAATGGTACTTTCCTGCCAGATCTTTTCAATTTTTGAATAATTTGCAAATTGAATCGGAAATTCTTCATCAGATATGATTTTATCGGATCCTTGCATCCGATAGAAAACTTTAACAGGTTTATCACACGATTCATTTTTCTCTTCATTTGGGTTTTCAATTTTCTTTTCAATTTTCTTCTCAATTATCTTTTCAACTTTCTTTTCAACAGGCTTCACTGATTGATTCTTTCTATGAGCGTTAGCCATGGGATGGACAATCTGTGATGGTGAAACAGGTTCAGTAGTGATGATGTGATTTTCGTCAGGAATATCACTCACCTTTTCAGAAACCATCTCAGACTGTTCATCCTCTTCATCAGAATCATCAGCAACAACTACACCCTCATTATTTCCCAGAACAAGTCTAATATCAGAATATGGGTCTCCCACACTAGATGTGTTTGACTCGTCATCCGATGTAGAGTCAGATTTAACTGAGCTCTCCGGTGCTATTGAATGCAAATTATGGTTTTCAAACAACACCGGAGCTGGGACAGCTTTGTAGTTTGCACTACTAGACTGTGAAGGCTCCTCTATTATGTGATCAACAACATAAGCGATGTGCTTATAACTCTCAAGCTTTTTGTTTACTTTCTCTGCAAAGCACTTGATGGTGGCCATTTCCAATTTTGTGTTTTCTAAATCATTGATATAGTTATTTATGGCCATTTGTTTTAAAGACAAAGTCTTTTTCAATTCTGAAACGTCTTTCTTATATCCATGAAGTACTCTGTTTAATTCTTTTGATTCTTTTTGATATGATTGACAGTTGATTTTTGCACTCTCAAGTTGAACCTTGAGTTGCTTATTCTCATCTGTCAATTTATCACAAGCTTTGCAATGTTTAACACAAGTTGAATTTGAATTAACAGTAGATTCAGTACTTACCTGTTTTGGAGGTTCTGTCATGGCCATCAGTGCAAAGTGTGCTTCCTTCCCAGCGAAAAACTTGGAATAATCAATTCTGGTGCAAGCATCATCCACAATGCATGATTTCCAGGTCATTAAGAAGTCAGCTTCAGCAAGCAACTGGTCAATGTCATCATCCAGTGAGTTTACACTATATTCAGAATCAGACTCGCTCTCCTCATCAGAATAAGTAGAATCAAACTGCTCTGGAATATCAGCAACTGAATCAAGAATCATTCCAGACTTCTTCTATTCACAATCAACATCCATCTCTTCATTCAACTCCTCAATCTTCAGTCACAATTTCTTCTTCAACCTCCACCGGTTCATCCAAGTTCATTTGCTGTGCCACACAAGCCACATTACCAGTAGTAATTTCTTCAACAGCTAACTGCATACCGGTCCAATCAAAACCCTCATCCTTTTGTATCACCAAAGCTTGATTGGGTTCTCGGTTTGGGTTTGTGTGTTTGGTGTAGAAATGGGAATGATTGTTCGGTTTGAACTTTGTTGTGTTTGGTATTGTGGTGTGGATTGTCTAGCATTGTTATTTTGTTGGGTATTTTGACGGTTTTGATAGTTGTTTTGAGGTTGAAAGCTTGAAATGTTGGGACTTTGGTATGACACTTGATTTTGATTTTGGGTTTGTCGGCTTTGGTAGTTAGAGTTGAATGGATTTCTATTACCTTGTTGTGTTGGCTGTGTGCACTCTCTTTTGAAATGACCTTTCTCACCACAGTTGAAACAAGTGACTTTGGCTTTGTTGAAGTCATAAGTGGTGTTAGGAGAAGTAGAAAGATCAGTTCTCCCGGTCTTTTGAATAAAATCAGTGGCTCTTCTCATGATACTTGCAAAGGCCCACTGAATATCCATGAGTTCCATTTCTTCCTTGTCAATTTGTGCATAGTCCTCATTGGTCAAGTTGTTGTTCCCAATTTGACTAGCAACCAATCCATTGTATGATGCTACCATTGCTGAAACTAATGCTACATGTTGTTGGGCAATCTCAACAGTAACATTGTATAGATTTGATGTCTCCAACACAATTGGGCTTTGGTTATTTTGACTTTGAGTAATTTGCATCTGGTTCATTTGAGGATTGTATGGTTGTTGTTGTTGAGGTTGGCTAGCAGAGTAACATGCTACTTGTTGCATGGGTGAAAATGGTGGAATATAAGTAGTTGTTGGATATGATGGTGAGGTATATGAAGATGTTTGAGCAAGGTAATTGATTGGTGTTTTAGGTGGTTCAACAATGTTCTATACGCACGCGATGTGTGGTGCAACATTAGAAGTAGAACTGGAAGTAGAATGGGAAGAAGATGTACCACCAAGATACAATTCTGGATTATGAGGTATTTGAGCCCTTTTAGCTTTCCTCTTTTCCTCCATCTCCTTGTTTTACAGTTTCTGAATGAACTCGTTGATAGTTCAATACTGGTACGCATCCTTCTCTTTTAACACCTCAATATGTTGGTTCCAATACGGTGGCAATGCATCGGCAAACTTGTCCACCAATTTAGACATAGGCATGCTTATCTCATAAATTGAAAGCTCTGTGAGTAAGTGGCAATACCTTGGGACCAACTCTTTCAACGTCTCATTGCCCATGTAACTAAAATTCTCAAACTCTTTTCGAAGCTCTTCCATCCTTAGCTTCCTAGTCTTCTCATTTCCATCATGCCTGTTCCTTAACATATCCCACAACTGTTTAGAAGTTGTACAAGACCCAAACTGATGAAGCAAGTCAGTATTGATGGCCTAGGATAGTTGAAAACGCCTTTTTCTCAATAGTAAATTTCTTCTTTTCATCATCTGCTAGATTTTCCAATGGAATAGGCTCTCCCGTGTTCTCCAAGATTGGAGCAATATAGCCCTTCGCAATCATCTGCCACGCCTCAGTTCCCTCTAAACCCATACCCTCCAAATGGATCTTGAATTTAGTCTTCCACGTGTTGTAGTCGACCATTTCCATAAGCTTAGGTGGACGGTTTCCACTTCCAGATGACAAGTCTTGGATAAGAGTTGATATGGCATTAGTCGTCTGTGAGTGAACCGCTGCTGCTGCTACTCCCCAATAGTCACCAATTGGTTGCGGTTGTGGTTGCGCAACATGTTGAGGAATAGTACTAGTCATCACCATGTAATTGATAGGTTGTGATGGTTGACTAGACTTTTGGGCAGCAACCGACCAAGGATCCATGGTTGTCTGCTGTTGTGGTGTCGTGTTAGATCGTGGTGTAGTAGGAAAGTTCCACATCTTGATCTGAAAATGATTAAACACGAAAAGATTAGAAAAGTTTTAAACAGCTTTCTCCTTCGTATGTAGCGAGTGGTCGAATGAGATAAAATGTTCTCCTTCGACCGTTTGAAAAGATACGAATGAGAAGTATGTCAAACACAAATCACTTTCGACCGTTTAAACTCTCTTTCGACCGTTTGATTTCACCTTCGACCGTCCGAATGGTCGAATGAGACAAATATGGTCGAATGTACACCAATACACTAACAAACTCTAGATTCGACCAGTTAAAACACCACCTTCGACCAAAAATCCTTTGGTTCGACCAAATTAACACACACGTTCGCCCATTCTCCCTAGGTTCGACTCTACACTTTCAAAAACGGTTATTCTTTGAAAATCAGTTAGTTTTGATCAAATTTTTCAAAAGTTGAAAGAATTTGATGATTCTAATCAGGTTTTGCTTCGGATTTGATTTGGAACAAGTTTATTAAAGAGAATTATGCATTTTATCCATGAAAACAAGCTTTAATCAATCAAATTATCATCAATTCAGTTTTATCAATGAAAACAGAAAGTTTTTGATTAAAATAGGGTCCAAATCAGCAGTAAAATTATCAATTTGTGGTTTTTTGATCTATATTGGCTCTGATACCACTTTGTATGCGCGTAGGATCGTCAAATCTACAAAGATAGTGATTAAACAAGTTTGATTCAGGTGCGGAATCCCCGAATCAATCACAAAATGATAACAATACTAACAAAACACAGAAATCATCTTTAAAAGCTTCATTTCATTGATAAACACACTCAATTACACGTTATAATAAGCTTTACAATCAAAATAAGACGTGAATTATGTTTACACCAAACCCTAGGGAGAGACTCAAACAGGAGGGAAACAAAAATGACCAAAACTTACATTCAAAATGAACTTGACCTATTTATAGACCTGCACATTCGCCCATTTTGCTTGGTCGAATGTGCAGGTTCGCCCATTCATCATGGTCAAACCAAGTTATACCTTAACAACTAATCTACTTTCGACCTCCTCTCTCTCCTTCGCACCTTTTGCTCTCCTTCGCACCTTTAGAAATCTTCATTCGCCCATATTTCTTCCTTCGCCCATTCGTCAAAATACAAAAACATATGTTAATAGTAATCCAAAGCATTAGTCGCATAAAATGCATCTACACTGTATAACCCATGTCGTGAAGATCATAAAGATTCAAGCGTGGCTCAAATTTTGGCCAATATCACATCATAACTTCACTCAAATTTTAACTAAAATGTCATAGGTTTTGCATCTCAAAAAACAAAGAGACCCTAGCACAAAAAAAAAAAAAAAAAAAAAAACAAATCAATTATTCTCACATTTCTAAGGAATAGATGATAGAAAACAAATGAATGAAAGAAGTCTCATATGTAATTTAGAGGGCAAACAGAGAGGAATGTAAAACCCATTTTTAAATTGTATCTTCCAAATCCTTAAGAACCAGATCTGGGTGGTCCCATGAACCCTAATAGTGTCGTCACCTCTATTGCTTGATACGAAGCTGCCATTTAGTCATCTAGATGTTTGTGCCTTCTCCACTGCAAAAACAAACATTGTTACCAACCAAATGAATCATTCTAAAAAAATCAGAGATTTCTAGGGTATACCCTTAAAAGAGAGTATTGAATCATATAAAAGGGGTGAGGGTTACGAATTAAAGGATTAATTTGTAACGGTGGTTGTGTGATTAAAAGGGGTATTGAATGAGGTTAGTAATTAAAAGATTCATTGATGAGTTGGAGTTACGAATTTGCCAACAGTATGGAGTCTTTAAATCTATTTATATAAAGTTAATTTACTCTAGAAAGGAATTAGCGAGGGTAATACACAAATGATGGTTTTTCACACACGGAGGGTGAACCCATGATTATTTTATTATATGATTTTCTAAGTATAAAATTGTAATAATCATACAACACAATTCAGTTATTTTTTAAATATTATGAATATAGATACACATGGAGGGTAATGGCCCACCAAGAGGGAACATGAATGCAAACTTGCATGTGTATCATCAATTAAAATAAAACAAATGAAGGTGGCAACAATGTTTACTCGTATCCGAATAATGATATGTTTGGATACTTTATAAAATGTCCCACTTTCAACCTAATTCCAAGTTTATAGTGTAATTTAATTTATTCTACATGTTTCTAAATCTTTTTTATATCTAGTGATACTTTATATGGTTATAAATTACAATACAAGAATATGATGCACTCACTTTGGCCGTATGTTCACAAAATTATAAAAGCTATCAATGTGATATTATTCGATTATGCAGAAGAAGAGGTTCTCATAGGGGAGCATTGAATTGGGTTAAAAACCAATAGTAAGTAACCCATGCAAGCATTGAATTATGTGTTTTATTCACAAGGGTGTGTATTAAAGATATACACTATTATCATTAAAAATTGTACATGAGGGACATAAATAGAATAAATGAGGTAAAAGTTAGAGATATGTAAACAGACTTTGAACACTCATCTTAAAATATAGATGATTTTACGTTTTTACCCATCCAAAATGTATTATATAGTAGTATAGATATAAGAGCATGTTTGGCTCTCCTTATTTCCACCTCCTTATAACTTTTCACAAAAAGTCATAAGGAGTTTTGAAAAGTTACTCTCCACTTACTTTTCAAAAACTCCTTTTTCATGTTATAAAACCTCATAAGTAGAAGTAATAAGTTACTTTTCCCAAACACGTTTTTAACTTATCAACTTTTTGGAAAAGTAATAAGTTATAAGGAGGTGGAAATAAGGAGAGCCAAACATGCTCTAAATATAGATTATGGATGTGAGGCTTATTAGAATCGCTAAACCTTCTACATTATTAGAATTTCAGCGACTTTTATAGAACAAAACATCAGTTAAAAAGACCACTAATTTTAACTGAAAGATTAAGTAATTCATTATGACCCCGACCCAAAACTCGTGATAAACATGGATGCATAATTTCAACTGTATAAAGAGATTGCTAGATTTTAATATAAAACAATTTGTGAGTGATAAATGTTTTTTAAAAATCTATTTATACTTCAAGAATGCCCCACTATATTTGAATAATACATGAGTCCATATTAGATTACAATAATTTTAATGTAGTATATATATAGTATAAGGTTATATTGGAAACCCTTGTTATAGTGAAATCCTTGAAAATTCTATCAAACTCTAACTTTTCGACTTTTTTAATGAAAATTTTAGAGTATGAAACATACATGATTTTAAGTATTTTGGGCCAAAACAATCGAAAAAGTGCCAAGCCGTTTTTTTTTTTTAAAATAAAAAATAAAAACCGTCTTCGGGTAAAAAATGGGTAACACGTGTTAGTTTAGCTTAACATGTGTTAGTCGAAATTTTATTTATTTTTTTAAAAAAAAAGTGCTCGGCGCTTTTTGATTTTTTTTTGCCCAAAATTCTTAAAATCATGTATATTACATGCTCTAATTTTTTCAAAAAAAATTAAAAATTGGAAAGTCAGAGTTTTCAGAGTTTTCACTATAAGAGTGGGTTTCCACATTATCCTTGCCCTATATATATATATATATATATATATATATATATATATATAGGGTAGGGATGCTAAGAGAACCAACCCCTATTTGAGAACTGAGAGAACCATTCTGAGCCACACATTTCATATAAAGGAATTTTTTTTTATTTTTTTTGAATTTTTTTTTTCATTTATACATATAATATATATAGCGGTTATACATATGTGTATATAGCAATTATACATATGTGTATATAGCATTTTTCAGCTATACATATATGTATAATGCAATTATACACATGTGTATATTAAAAAAAATACAAAAAAAAAATAAATTTTTTTTCCTGCATATAAAGCAGCGATTAAATAAAAAAAATGTTTTTTTTTGCCTTAGAGAAATTTATGGTGTAGAATGGTTCTCTCAGTTCTCAATTTAGGAAAAGGTTCTCATTTGAACCAGATCCTATATATATATATATATATACACACACACACATACTAGCTTTTATCCCGGGAGCGTCCCGGGGTTGAAAAATATAACAATTCTAATAATACTAATACTAATAGTAACAATTATTACCCTTGTAATTAAATAAATAAAAATATAACCTTGCTATAAGGTGACACCATGTGTTGCAGTGTTGCGCGATTCTTTCTCCTAGCTTCTCTTGATGAAGTAAACCTATGCATCTTTAAAAGAGTAAAATACCAATGAAAGCATGGCGATTGAGCTGAATTTCAACATCGTAGATAAGAACCTGGTTTAAAAGAAAAAAAACATTATTAATGAATAACCTGAACACTTTGTGTTTTTTTTTCCTGTATGAACGAAACCCCACAAAAAATAGTTGTTTTTTTCTCCGTTTTTTATATAGAACTATGGTACTCGTTGGAAAGATAATAAAACGCTCGTTAATTGGGTGTAACTTTTTTCTTTAAAAAAATATCGTATATAAAAGATATTAACGTTTAAAAATTATGGGAGGAAAATCAGAAAGAAAAATTTAAATTTGTTTTTAAATTCTTTTTTCCTAAAATAACTTAATTTAAATTTAGTAGATTAGGTTTTATATTATTATTTATTTATTCTTAATTTGTCACATGACATGACACATGGCACACTTAAGGAGGAGAATGCTTCCTTGAATGCCATGTCATTAAAATGGCTTTCTTAGGCTTCCATTGAATGCCACCTCATCAATATTCAATTCTTTTATTATAAGTTATTATAGATATAGATAAGGGTTCCTATACAAAAGGTTAAATTTGTTAGAAGGGTAAGAAATGCTCTCATTTTGACACTAGTATAAAGGATACAAATGTAATTTTAACAAAATAATTAAATCATTAAATTTAATTCTTTTATTAATGGTGGAGTGATTATAGGGATTGTGTTATTCAAAATTATCGTTTGTTTTTTTTATTACTGATTTTTCAAACATATTTTTTAATTTTGGATTGATCATATGGATATTATTTTCAAGATTTCATCCGCAAATACACATATTATCTTTCTATATTTCGGATATTATTTTCAAGATTTCATTAGCACTGTGTTTTATCTTCATGGTCGATCAACATGAATAATACCATGGCTGACAATATCGAAGGTCATTTTTATCATATGTGTTATGTGTTTTTTTTCATCTATTTTAATTTTTATTTTCAAAAAAAAAATCTATTTTAGTTCTTACATGATATTTTATGCATCCAGTCCTCTTTATTAATTATCGTAGTATTGTGTATTAATCATTCCTATTTTTTTATATCCATTGTAAGATTTACGTATGTGTATTTTAATCATTCTTATGTGTTTTAAATTCAAATAAAGGATTGTGCAACTCAAATACGAATACATATTCATACACAGAGGATTTTAGTCCAACTCAAATAGAAGTATAAAGTTCAACACAAGCCCCTCCAATACTTCATCATCAATCCACTGTATTAGATGTGTGTTAGGGTGGAGTGACATATCAACAACCTGTTGATCATGCACTAAAGCAGCCTGCATATCCAGTTAAATATGTGTTTTTCTAAAAAAACACATTACACTGTTTTAAACAAATGTGTTTTTAACAATTACAAATAAGTAATTACATTAAGTATTAAATTGTATTTTTTACAGTGTTTTTGTGTTTTGTTGCTGTCGGACTTAAGAGTTTTTTTAGATGTTTTCAAAAAAAATATAACATAAACGTTGTTAACACAAACCGGGTGTTTTAAAACATATGTTTTACAGTGTTTTTGTGTTTTGTTGCTATCGGACTTTTACATCACACTTGTGTTGTAACACCCCAACCGATGGCGGAAACATCGGGATGTCACGTATTGATGATTGTTCAGTAGCTTATGGTGAATAATAAATTTCAATAAATAATTTAAGTATGTTACATACAATTGTTCTAAGAATTTGTACATCAAATTGAATAGAACTATGCACATATCTTCAAGCAAATCTTCAAGCAAGTAGAACCTGAAACATGTTAAGTTGAAAATATTTTGGGTCAACAAAAAGTTGGTGAGAATTACATAGGTTTTTGATAATAGAATAAAATTTGTTGTGCAATTCATGTGTCATGGCAATCTAGTCCATATGCGAAAACATACTAGAAGTAAATCGTGTGCATAATCAACCTTGTTGACTGTTGTAATTGTGGTACATCCCATACGCTCATGGTTCACTCGTTTATATTGCAGTAACAAACACCCACGTAACCTTTGTAGGAGGCACGTATCCGGGTGGGATTGTCAGTCCAATAGATCTATCAATGTATACCGTTTGGCTGATGAATGTTTATGCTAGAATTGTGCTTACCCTAGTCATGTTCAAGACATAATGCAACATAGAAATACACATAGACACATTGATGATTGAATTGCATAAATGATGTTGTAACATGTTTCACCCCAAAAATGGTGATAAATAGAAAAGGGGCTATGTAAAACTCACCTTAGCAAAATGTTGTATTTGTTGATAAATAGAATAGTGTGTTGTCCAAATATGTCAAGTATCACCCTATAATAAGGTAATAAATGTGTCTAAGTCTATCAAGTCTACAAATGTATAAGTTTCTAGGGCTTCAAATTGGGGATAATTGCTCGTTTGATTAATATTGAAAATATTCGACAATAAAGAGAAATTTAGTAAATAAATAACCAAAAGTCTTTTTATAAATTTTAAATCTAAGATGGTCACAAGAATGTGTTTAAAGTATAAAAATAATTTTTATAAAATTATTTTCTTTAAAATAGATTATTAAATCTATTTATTACAAATTGTCAAACATTAACTTTAATAATTAAAAATTACTAAAATTAAAGAATTATCAGTTTAAAAATTATATTTCTGTTCTAAATGATCAGAAATAATTTGTATAAAATTTTGGTGCAAAAATATTAAAAATTGGATTTATTATGATTTAATTATGATTAAAACTAACAAAAATTGATTAAAAATATTAAATAAATGATTTTTTAGGATTAAAAATCATATCAGTAAAGTTTATCATTGTACAAACTCAGGATAATTTTTGTGGAAATTTATAAAATTGTTTTGATATTTTAATGGATTTTTATAAATATAATAGCATAAAATTGATTTAATTATTATAAATATTAAATAAATAAATTTCAGAAAACTAAAAATTGTAGGTGGAACATTTATATCAGATTAACTAAAAGTAATTTTTTTTAGAATTTATAAAAGAGTTTTAATAATTAAAAATGAATTTATAAAATTAAATGTATTATATATATAATTGATTTGTTTAAAAAGGATAAATGAGAAAGAAAAACAAAAGGGCGCCTCTGCTGGGACTCGAACCCGCGTGGGTCAGCAGACGAGTACCAGACACAACCACTTGGTCTAAACCAGTGGTTGTGTTGATTCTTGTTTTAAAAAAAATAAATAGCATAACTGATCTTCATGTTCTTCCCCAATTATTCAAATTTCGAGCCCTAGAATTTACAATCAGACAATCCACACAACATTAACCCGATTAACCTTAGGGTTTATGTTGTGTGGGTGCCGATAAATAAAACCCATCAAAAACATTTAACTTACAAACACGATTCGTATATGAATGGATGGTCAAAGCCACGGAGTCAAACTCGTACAAAGGCTCAAGAACAGATGATTATGAGTAGAAATTGGAGGTGTAGAAAGAATTAGTGGCGAGTTGTGATGGTTTAGAGATGTTCAATTTATAGTGTCTAGGTCCAGGTTGTATAATTGGCAAGGTTGACTTGGTTTTAAACCATACGCGTAATGATCTTCAATTTTGATTGCGATAATTGATGTATCATATGCGTAATACCCGTTATTTAGGTGTCACAAAAATAAATTAGTCAATTATTCCCCTAATTGGTTCAATCACAAGTCAAGAAATGATCTTGACTGTGTTCGGTTGCTGTACAGACGCGACAAGAAGCAGCAGACACGAAAACAGAGATGTTATAAATAATATTTAAGTTCATATAAAAACAAAGGATTGATGTGGCTCAGTTGGTTAGTGCACGTGTGTTGTGTGTGGTTGATTCGGGTTCGAACCCTGGCGAAAGCATCTTGTTTTCTTTTTTATTAAAACAGAGGTGGGCCGGATCCACAACAATGGAGGAGATGGGCCGAGTCCTTTGGGCCGCTGAGTCTGGGCTCCGGTTTCCAAAAGAAGGGAGGAGAGTTTGGGCTGGGTTAAGGGGCTCTTGATGTTGGGCTAGGCCATAGTTGTTTTGTTTTGTTCTATCACCTCTCTTTTTTTTAAAAAAAAAACTTAATGTATTATTATTATAAATCTCTATATATACATATATATATATATATATATATATATTTAAAATGCTACAAAATAATTAAATGTAAATTTTAATAATAGAACTTGTCGTTTAATCCAAATTATATGTAACGTATAATTATTAAATGCGAATGTTGCAGTCTCTCCTACTTTTAGGAACTTCGTCCCGAAGTTAAAGGAAGACACTAGGTTAGCAATTGGTCTACTACCGAAGACCTTGATAAAATTTCACACTACCTTAATGTACCTGTAAATTCATGATTACGTTCCGGACCGTAATTACCAATTTACCTTACATTAGGGTTTTGCGTCCTTTTATGACTTTACCGATTGTTGAGCAGGTCTGATAGTCCCCACCAGTCGTTGAGCAGGTGGTAGGGCCTCTCCCGACTGTTGGAAGGACATGATGACCTCTACCAATCGTTAAGTAGGTTGTTTGATAGTCAACCAATTGTTGTACAAGTAAGCAAGTATAGATATAGCAATCAGTTCACATTCAAACAAGCATGCACACAGATGTTATGATAATACTTGTATTTATTATTTGAATCAAAAATGGCAATACATGGAATTAAAGAGAAAGTAGATATTATTCAAATGGTAGGGTTTGCTGTTAAGTAGTTGGAGGGTCTCAAGCGGGGTTATTTGGAGCATCAAGAGCGTTTGTAGCAGGGATTCGACAAGCATCTGCAAGATGCCCATACCTCTGGCAATTGGTGCACTGTCGGCAGGGTACTTGAGTTGGGTGGTGATACTGGCAGGTGTCACACTTAGGTAGCTTCCCGTGGTATTGTTTCTTGTTGGGTGGGGCAGTGGTGTCTATTGCAAAATTTCTGGCCTTGCTTTTCCCGTTGGTTGAGGCCTCAGTTTTGATTTCAACAGCAGGTTGGGGAGTATCCTTTTTCTTTTCCCCTTTACGAGTCAGGGTTCCTGCCTTCACATGGTTATCTGTTAGGGTGGCAGCCAAACGCTTTGCTTCCTCCAAAGTAGCAGGGTTCCTTCCCCACACTGTGTCTTGAATCTGCATCGGTAAACCACCAATGTATTTTTCGATCGCAATGGGTAGAGGGGTGACTTTGTGGGGCAGCAGTAGGCTAAGTTCGTGAAAACGTGTGTTGTAAGCAAGGTTTTCCCCACTGTCTTGAGCAAGATCATGAAATTCATCTTCCAGCTTCTTAATTTCATTACGAGGACAGAACTCTGCCTTCATAATGTCTTTAGCTTGATCCCAAGTTAAGGCTAGTGCAACTTCAGCTCCGCGAGTGCGTTTTTCTTCATTCCACCATGTGAGTGCTCGTTTGTGAAGAACACTCATGGCATAACGGACTTTAAAGTTGTCGGGGCATTCACTGTTGATGAAGGTGTTCTCAATACCCTCAAACCATTGTAGGAGTGCTGTAGCTCCTTCTTCTCCACTGAACTTTGGGGGATTGCAAGAATTAAAGTGTTTAAGGGTACAGGCTGGAAGTCCATTCCCGTTGTGATTTCCATTTCCATTCCCGTTGCCGTTGCCGTTCCCGTTGCCGTTCAACTAGATGACTTGAGCTAGTAAGTTGGGAACCAGAGTTGCGATTTGCTGTGCCATTTGTTGGGAAATGATTGCAGCTAGTTGAGAATCGACACCATTATTGTTGTTGTTGTTGTGGTTAGTGTCATGGTTGTGATTGTGATTGCTACTTCCTTCATCATGATTGTCACCACTATTAAGACGAGCACTGCGACGTGGAGGCATGATCTGTAAGTGACACAATGAATGAGGTTATATAAGGAATGTACTCATTTATTCATTAACACGAATAAACGAAAACGTTGACTTATCAATGATTCTAAATTCTAATAACATATGAAGACATGCATTAGCCTATAAGTGAACACTCATCCCGAGAATTCCCAGGTAGGCATCCGGGTCCGTCGTCTGATTGGGATATATGCGCAATGCCAGCCTAGACAGAAGACTCAGAATACAGGCGTTCACCCTTCGAGATTGCACGTGTTCGTTATTAAAATCTAGAACTTCGACGAGATCTCAAGGTGGTTCAGGTTAAACCTGAGGATTTTGTCCTATTAGTCTAAGAGTAGATCTAGTGATGGAGAGCAATCTTCTTGTAAGGATGAAAGTAGGGATAAGAAGTAGGAGGGAGATAGAGAATAGCAAGTAAAAGAAGCAAGTACTGGTTAAATCCTATGGTTATAGACTAGATTATTTTTCTAATAACCTAATTCCCTATAACCTGGCTCTGATACCAATCTGTAACACCCCAACCGATGGCGGAAACATCGGGATGTCACGTATTGATGATTGTTCAGTAGCTCATGGTGAATAATAAATTTCAATAAATAATTTAAGTAAGTTACATACAATTGTTCTAAGAATTTGTACATCAAATTGAATAAAACTATGCACATATCTTCAAGCAAATCTTCAAGCAAGTAGAACCTGAAACATGTTAAGTTGAAAATATTTTGGGTCAACAAAAAGTTGGTGAGAATTACATAGGTTTTTGATAATAGAATAAAATTTGTTGTGCAATTCATGTGTCATGGCAATCTAGTCCATATGCGAAAACATACTAGAAGTAAATCGTGTGCATAATCAACCTTGTTGACTGTTGTAATTGTGGTACATCCCATACGCTCATGGTTCACTCGTTTATATTGCAGTAACAAACACCCACGTAACCTTTGTAGGAGGCACGTATCCGGGTGGGATTGTCAGTCCAATAGATCTATCAATGTATACCGTTTGGCTGATGAATGTTTATGCTAGAATTGTGCTTACCCTAGTCATGTTCAAGACATAATGCAACATAGAAATACACATAGACACATTGATGATTGAATTGCATAAATGATGTTGTAACATGTTTCACCCCAAAAATGGTGATAAATAGAAAAGGGGCTATGTAAAACTCACCTTAGCAAAATGTTGTATTTGTTGATAAATAGAATAGTGTGTTGTCCAAATATGTCAAGTATCACCCTATAATAAGGTAATAAATGTGTCTAAGTCTGTCAAGTCTACAAATGTATAAGTTTCTAGGGCTTCAAATTGGGGATAATTGCTCGTTTGATTAATATTGAAAATATTCGACAATAAAGAGAAATTTAGTAAATAAATAACCAAAAGTCTTTTTATAAATTTTAAATCTAAGATGGTCACAAGAATGTGTTTAAAGTATAAAAATAATTTTTATAAAATTATTTTCTTTAAAATAGATTATTAAATCTATTTATTACAAATTGTCAAACATTAACTTTAATAATTAAAAATTACTAAAATTAAAGAATTATCAGTTTAAAAATTATATTTCTGTTCTAAATGATCAGAAATAATTTGTATAAAATTTTGGTGCAAAAATATTAAAAATTGGATTTATTATGATTTAATTATGATTAAAACTAACAAAAATTGATTAAAAATATTAAATAAATGATTTTTTAGGATTAAAAATCATATCAGTAAAGTTTATCATTGTACAAACTCAGGATAATTTTTGTGGAAATTTATAAAATTGTTTTGATATTTTAATGGATTTTTATAAATATAATAGCATAAAATTGATTTAATTATTATAAATATTAAATAAATAAATTTCAGAAAACTAAAAATTGTAGGTGGAACATTTATATCAGATTAACTAAAAGTAATTTTTTTTAGAATTTATAAAAGAGTTTTAATAATTAAAAATGAATTTATAAAATTAAATGTATTATATATATAATTGATTTGTTTCAAAAGGATAAATGAGAAAAAAAAACAAAAGGGCACCTCTGCTGGGACTCGAACCCGCGTGGGTCAGCAGACGAGTACCAGACACAACCACTTGGTCTAGACCAGTGGTTGTGTTGATTCTTGTTTTAAAAAAAATAAATAGCATAACTGATCTTCATGTTCTTCCCCAATTATTCAAATTTCGAGCCCTAGAATTTACAATCAGACAATCCACACAACATTAACCCGATTAACCTTAGGGTTTATGTTGTGTGGGTGCCGATAAATAAAACCCATCAAAAACATTTAACTTACAAACACGATTCGTATATGAATGGATGGTCAAAGCCACGAAGTCAAACTCGTACAAAGGCTCAAGAGCAGATGATTATGAGTAGAAATTGGAGGTGTAGAAAGAATTAGTGGCGAGTTGTGATGGTTTAGAGATGTTCAATTTATAGTGTCTAGGTCCAGGTTGTATAATTGGCAAGGTTGACTTGGTTTTAAACCATACGCGTAATGATCTTCAATTTTGATTGCGATAATTGATGTATCATATGCGTAATACCCGTTATTTAGGTGTCACAAAAATAAATTAGTCAATTATTCCCTTAATTGGTTCAATCACAAGTCAAGAAATGATCTTGACTGTGTTCGGTTGCTGTACAGACGCGACAAGAAGCAGCAGACACGAAAACAGAGATGTTATAAATAATATTTAAGTTCATATAAAAACAAAGGATTGATGTGGCTCAGTTGGTTAGTGCACGTGTGTTGTGTGTGGTTGATTCGGGTTCGAACCCTGGCGAAAGCATCTTGTTTTCTTTTTTATTAAAACAGAGGTGGGCCGGATCCACAACAATGGAGGAGATGGGCCGAGTCCTTTGGGCCGCTGAGTCTGGGCTCCGGTTTCCAAAAGAAGGGATGAGAGTTTGTGCTGGGTTAAGGGGCTCTTGATGTTGGGCTAGGTCATAGTTGTTTTGTTTTGTTCTATCACCTCTCTTTTTTTTTTTTTTTTTTTTAAAAACTTAATGTATTATTATTATAAATCTCTATATATACATATATATATATATATATATATATATATATATTTAAAAAGCTACAAAATAATTAAATGTAAATTTTAATAATAGAACTTGTCGTTTAATCCAAATTATATGCAACGTATAATTATTAAATGCGAATGTTACATGTGTTTTTTGTGCCTAAATGCATATTCTTGCGCACCATCCATCCCGTTGTCCCTTTCTAGTTGTTGCTTGAATAACAGCGTGTCCAATTTCAACACAAGCCCCTCCAATACTTCATCATCAATCCACTGTATTAGATGTGTGTTAGGGTGGAGTGACATATCAACAACCTATTGATCATGCGCTAAAGCAGCCTGCATATCCAGTTAAAAAACATAAATCATAATAGCTTTGTTTTTATTTAAATATGACAATTTCAAAACATGTGTTTTATAAAACATGTGCTAAGTGGGGTTGATTGTGTGTTTGTAAACTTTTTTGAGTAACTGTTTTTTTTATTCGTCCACTTCTCCTAACTGTGTTTTTACAAACAATAACAAGAAAAATGTTATATTACTTTTTAATTATTAACTAGTCATTTTTTTTGTGTATACAATCAGTCAACATTTGTGTGTTTTCATAATCCCCCCTACTCAAGTTCTTAAAACACATTATCAGATGGTTTTTTTTTTTAACAACAACAATCACTTTATTATTGATATAAAGAGCTAGCCAGCGACTGGAAAAAGTACAAACACCAAAGACGAATTACAAAAGACTCACAACATCAAACCTACACCAATCGTCCCAACCCAAAGAAGGAAGGCTGGTCCGGTTAGAAATCCACAGAAACGAGTCTTCCTTTATTTGATCAGTCATCTTGCAAACCGGGATAAACGAGCCGTGAAACACCATATCATTTCGGGCATTCCATATTCTCCAAGTTGTTGCCAGTAGCACGGTATTTATAATCCTCTTCCATTTTTTTGAACCTGGACTTGACATCACATACTCGAACAGGTCCGAAAGGGAGTGTAAATTATCTTGCCAACTAGTTTTGACCCATCTCAAAACATTCCACCATATAGCTCTTGCCCACAAGCCTGTAACCAAGGCGTGATTCGTATCTTCGTTCATATAGCCGCATCTCGCACATAAGGAATTTGGCAGGCTGACTCCTCTTTTTACCAGCTAAGTTTTGACAAAAATCCTTCCTCGAACAGCCCTCCGCGTTAGAAAATTCGCTTTTAAAGGAGCCCACGAGTTCCACTTGAAGACTGGTTCACTTTCGTTGCCATAAACACGTGCAACGATCTGCATCCTCAGCTCTTTAACCGAGAACCCAACCCCCTGATGATTGGCCCATTTCCAGCAATCAATTTTCTGGTCCAACGAACATCTGTTCAAAAGATCCAGCAAAATCCCCATTTGACTCCATCCACAGTTCGTTTGTGGTTCGTGAACCCAACATATCAGATGGTATTGTGTTTTCATAATACTAACCTATTTGTTAACATTCACAATATCCCAAAAAAAAAAAAAAAAAAAAAAACACACATCATTCGATGACATGCAAATCCCAAAAAAGAAACTTAACCTTAATCGAACCAACTTAAAACACATCAGTTGAAACTGATGTGTTGTTTCACAAAACAACCGTCACACATTAGTCTATTACATGCAAACCCCCCTCCCCCCCCCCCCCCCCCAAAAAAAAAAAAAAAAAAAAAACCTAACTTGACACAGTAAACACTTTTTGTGTTATTTTTATAATAGGACCAGTTAAACATATAATGATCATCACTAAATACACTTGTTATCTGTTTAATCAGTAGCAGAAAAAAACCCCGAAAGAAAGAAATCAAGCAACTAAAACACACCTGAACCAAATGGTGCTGGCATTGCAACCAACCTTCTCGCTGCAGCCTCCCTTGCATTTTCTGATGATGATGATCGTGATCGTTTCCCTACCATTGCAGTTATGAAGTAAGAAAAAAAATACTAAATTTTTTTTGGGAGAAAACACAATGGACTGAAATCGAAGACATACGTTTATATTTTGGTCCAAATAGTTTATCTTCATCCACCATTGTCGCTGATTTGGTTGCCATAGTTTAGCGGTTAACACAGTAAAGTATCTCCGAAGAATCCTCTGTGTATTCAATACAAAATCGTTCCTTCGAGTTGGTTTTTAAATATAAGGTGTGTTTTTACAATTCTGCCCTTGGACGATTAATTTAGTTGTTAATTTTATAACACAATTTACAATTTAGCCACTCCTTTAATCTCATCCATCTAATAGCATGATCCAATGGACACATTTCTTTCTTACACTTCTCATAAAACACACCTTTTGTATGCTAACCCTACCATATATATATATATATATATATATATATATATATATATATATATATATATGGTAGGGTTCAAATAGGAACCATACCTTAAGTAGGAACCATAGGAACCAATCTTAGCCATTGATCTCTAATGGCATGATTGTAAATAAGTAAAACATTAATTAAATATTTAATTAAATCAAAGGGCAATGTGGTAATTCTATATTGACTAGTAATAACACATGTTTAATTAGTTTCTTTTATAATCCCATTATTTTAGGAAAGTATTTATTTTTCCCCATGGTAATCATTCTTCATCAATATGTGCAGTACATGATGTTATATAGTTTTGGATAATATACGTTGGTGTATATTATATGGAAAAGGTAATCGATCAAAACCTTAAATAAGATAACGAGGTCAAATGTATCAATATACACTGATGTATAATTATACACTGGTAAGAATGGTAGTATTAAATACATATATTATACACTGATGTATAATTATACAATGGTGTATAAATAGTAGTGCTAATCAAATGTATCAATATACACTGATGTATAATTATACACTGGTAAAGAATGATAGTATTAAATACATATATTATACACTGATGTATAATTATACACTGGTGTATAACAACTAACAACAAATCTTTTCATCGCTCTCTCTCTCTCTCTCTCTCTCTCTCTAAAAAGAAGAACCGATGATGGTGACAGGGGAGGAGGTCCGATGGTTTTTGGGTGGCTGAGGGGTCCGATGATGTTCCTGTAGGGGGAGGATATCTGATGGTTTTTGGGTGGTTGAGGGTGGTGGTGGCCGAGGGTGGTCTGATGGGGTTTGCAGAGGACGACAGAGGGACGATGGTGGTGGTGGGGTTTGCAGAGGACGACGATGGTGGTGTTTTTTGAGGGCGGTGGTGGCTGAGGGTGGTCTGATGGGTTTTGCAGAGGACGGCGGAGGGGCGGTGGTGGTGGTGGGGTTTGCAGAGGACGACGACTGAGGGACGACGATGGTGGTGGTTTTTGAAGGCAGTGGTGGCTGAGAGGTGGTGGATCTTTGTTATGAGCCCTTGGATATTAAAATAGATGGATGAGATTAAAAAGATAAAGGTGTTTTAATTATAAGTAATTATTATTATTAATAAGGGCAAACATGTCTAATGTGTGTTTTATTAAGGGTTATGATAGTCATTTTGTGTGTTCTAAATTAAGGATGTTTTATTATCTTCTAATTTTACTCACTCTCTCAATAACTAACACAATCTTTTCTCTCTCTCCACACATGTTCAACCAAATTTCATACAATCTCAACACAACCGACAAAAACTATTAATAAACCTCACCCACATTACCTACAGTGTTTACCGAATATACAATAAATAACTACTTTTTTAAAATAACACGTTGTTATATCACAATCTTCTAAAAACATTATTAAAAAACATTAATAAAAAAGTACATCACATTTTTTGTAACCAAAAAACCATTCGTTAAAACACTATTAAACATGACTTCGAAATACTAAAAACATGTTACTATAAAACAGGGTGACAAGCATGATTCTCAACTGAATTATAACACTAATAAACAAAAATACATATTTAACTACTTAAACCACTACAATATAAAAAATACTCCATAAAAATAATCAACAAACGTTACCACTATAATTTAAAAAACACAAAACTACAAATCTGATCATACAATGGGACTGTTTTACAGAGAATGTATAAATAAAACACTTTTAACATATACAACATTGCCTACCGAATCGTCTTCCATAACTTCTGCCAACTAACATGATGATAATCGATATGGACTTGGAAGAATTGTGGTATAATCGGAACACTTAAAACAATGAAAGATGGATTATAAATCTTTACTTAATTAGTAAAAAATGATGGATTATAAAAATCGATGAAAAGATGGATTAGTAAAAAATCGATGAAAAGATGGATTTGGAAAAAATCGATGAATGATGGATTATTAAAAAACAATCATTTTAAATCCCATAATTTTAGGCTTTCCATAACTTAATTTTATGCTAAGTTTACTTAATTATCCCTGATCTCTAATTTTGATCCAAGGGTTATAATTCTTTCCTACACTTCCTACATAAATCAATTTTCCAATCGGATCCTCTACCTATATATATATATATATAGTATAAGGTTATATTGGAAACCCTTGTTATATGGTAAACTCTGGAAACTCTAACTTCCCGACTTTTTTTTTTATATGAAAATTTTAGGGTATGTAATATACATGATTTTAAGCATTTTGGGCCAAAAAATGGAAAAAGCGCCGAGCCATTTAAAAAAAAAAAATAAAAAACCGTCTTCGGGTAACAAATGGTTAACACGTGTTAGTTTCGCCTAACATGTGTTAGTCAAAACTTTATTTTTAAAAAAAAACTACTTGGTGCTTTTTTGATTTTTTGGCTCAAAATGCTTAAAATCATGTATATTACATGCCCTATTTTTTTTTCAAAAATAAAAAAAATTGGGAAGTCAAAGTTTCTAGAGTTTACCATATAACAAGGGTTTCCACATTATCCTTTCCCTATATATATGAAGAAACACGAATCTGGAATTATCGTATAGACGCTAATCCTAGTAGTGATTCTACTGTATTTTATAAAGAGGTGTGTTTATAAAAGGCGTGAGGGTCTAAGGACAAGACAAAGGAGTTTAAGAGACTACCGATTAGAAGAGCGGAGCCTCTAAAGGTTAGTATAATAAACAAAGGGTTGAAAATGATACGAGTGAGTTCGTAGTCTTTTTGAGTGAAAGTCTTGGTGAATGTCGGATGCCAAGAAAAGGAGAAGGAGCTCCTCCTTTTGTAGTACCTCGATGTCACACTTTCTCAGCCCATCCTCTACCCTTGATGGGGCCCGACCCAGGTAGAGGTGTCTCTAAGTTTCCGGCCCAAGTCCCTAAGCCCAGTGGTGCAAGTGGGTTTTGGTAAAAGGAGAAAGTAAAGTTCAAAGGAGGATGTTACCGTCCTGACGATAGTACGCGTGGCGTACCCCTACTGGTAGATCGAGGGCGGTGGGTAATCATCCTCTTTCTTGAAACTCGAAACTGGTTGAGAAAGTCTCGTGTGTTTGGAGGCTGCCATATCATCGTCCTTTCTGTGTGTCAGACTGGGAGCAGTCTTTGATTAGAGGGGAACTCTGACGGGTAGCCTATCGTGTCAGGAACAGTGCCTGGGGCAGGGTGTGTGCCCCGAGGCTGCCCTAGAAGGCATCTTTCAGTCATGCTGAAGAAGCTTCGTCTGGCTTGCTTGAGAAGCTTTGAAGCGCACTGGGCCCGCCGACGTAAAACGGGCAGGTGAACTTGGGTTTGGAGTCGGTTGAAAGCCAGATGTATCGCTGACGTAAAACGAGTGGATGGACGTTGGACGTTCTGCTGACGTAAAACGGGCGGATGGACGCTAGACGATATGCTGACGTAAAACGGGCGGATGGACGCCAGACGATGCCTGTTTTAGTTTGGCGATGATATGGTATTTATGATGTTTTGATACCATATCCCTTCAAGTCCCCCCAGTCCAGTGCTTTCTTGCAGCTCTGGCAGGGGAGTGATGGACTTGATTTCACATGTGTACTTTGAGTTGCATCCAGTTGTCACTGGGTTTTCATGTAACAAAGTGCACGTGTGGTTTTTTATATAGCTTGTCAACTGGTGCGCGCACAGTGATCAAGCTGCGGGCGTATGACGGAATAAGCGTTCGTTGTGGGATAAAGAAAATTAATTCTTCGTCCATAAAGGTTGAAGCAAGATGAAGAAAGTTAATTCTTCATGCGTAAAGCTTGAAGCAAGATGAAGAAAGTTAATTCTTCGTGCGTGAAGCTTGAAGCAAGATGAAGAGATTTGACTCTTCGTGCATAAAGCTTGAAGCATGAAGAAGAGAGTTAACTCTTCGTGCGTAAAGCTTGAAGCATGATGAAGAGGGTTAACTCTTCATGCGTAAAGCTTGCAAGTTTTTGTGACAAATTCTGATCTTCCTTGTGATATTGATAGCTACGTTCATAGGATTAGGAAGAAGCTCATCAAGAAGTATCAGGCTGGCTTGATCAATATGTTGAAAGTTATTTGTTTTCCAGTTACCATCTTTTGGGTGTGTTTGCGCATGCCTAGGATGTGGGAAAAGGAAATCCTTAACTTTTCCCTTTGGCGCGTAGCCGTGGGGCCTGAAAAGGCGTCGGGCCTCTTTGCGCGGCCAAAAGATGTGAAAATGGAAATCCTGAGATTTTTGCCGCGGGCGCGTAGGAGTGGGGCCTGGAAAGGCGCCGGGCCTGATTGCGCGTCCAAAAGATATGAAATGGGAAATCCTGAGATTTTTGCCTCCGGCGCGCAGGCGTAGGGCCTCGAAAGGCGCCGGGCCTAATTGCGCGTCCAAAAGATATGAAATGGGAAATCCTGAGATTTTTGGCTCTGATGCGCAGGCCTGGGGCCTGGAAAGGCGTCGGGCCTGATTGCGCGTCTAAAAGATATGAAAAGGTATTTCTTGTCTTTGTCTGGGCCTCTAGTTACTCCGCATTAAATTTGTCTTTTTGAATTCCGTGTGAATTCAAGGCGGGAATGTTTGAAGGTGGAGAGACATGTCTGACGGTTGGTACACCTGCCTCGGAGAACGTGTCTGACAGTTACTGTGACTGTTGAGTTGGTAGTCCGCCACGTGTCGTGCATCCGTAGCATGTGGACAACTGGTGGTGATGAATTTGAACGTGGGCATAAACGTGTCGATCATCTGCATCGTGTGATAGCTGGGGCAGGGTAACCATCAGGCGAGTGAGCCACGCGCTGCACGTGGGCCGTTCCATCACGTGGGCTTTTTGATGTGTCAGTTTGTGATTGGACCTTCGCGTGAAAAGGCTGCCTGTGATGATTTCGTTCTCTGTCCTTGAATTAATTGCGATGAGTATAAATACGACATCTTCGATCATTCATTCGTTTTATCATCTCAAAAACTTTCAATTTTTCTTCGGTGAGTTCAAAACTATTCCGGTGATAACCACTTTTCATCGATCTCTACCTTTCTTGTTCTTTGATTCGATAAAGGATGTCCTCCGAAGATAAGAAGACGGAGCTGGACATGAAGGATGCCCAAATTTCGTGGTCCAAGGACAAATTTCGGTCCTTGGTTCGTAAGTTTAACATTCTCCGGGAATGGGAACCAGAGTTGCCGGAGAAGGGGCAGACTCCGGTTGACTGTCCGGAGGGGAAGATCTGTTTATATGAGGCCTACTTTTTGAAGGGCCTCTTCCGGCTGTCGGCGTCTAAGTTTCTAATTTCTGTTTTACAGAAGTATGGTGTCCATATCTCTCAGATGAGCCCCATCGGGGTGATGAGAGTTATGCATTTTGAAGTCACTTGCCGCGCGTTGTGGAGGGAGCCGGAGTTTGAACACTTTAATGTGTTCTACAAGCTTGACGTGAATGAATCAGGCTGGGTATCTTTTACCGAGAGGTCGAAGACCGTTAGCCTGATTATTCCGAAGAGCTCGCCGAAGACTCTTCGCGAGTGGAAGAAGTGCTTCTTCTTCCTCAAGAAGGAGGTGATCCCGGTGGATGTAACACCCCAACCAATGGCGGAATCATCGAGGTGTCACGTAGTGACGATTGTTCAAAAGCACATGGTACTAAAATGTAAATATATTATTGAATAATTTAAATTATCTTACATAGATGAAATGGGAAAAATACAAAAGTCTGAACGAAACATGAAAATTGAAATAACTTATTAAAAGCAAGCACTAAAGTCCAATGCTATGGTACTAAGATCAAACGGCACCTGAAACATGTACAAAATAAGTTTTGTCAACATATGAAATGTTGGTGAGCATTCCTATATTTAATACATATAGTAAGTTGGAAAATGTTATACAATTCAAGTGCAAAGCTACAGTGCAATTATGTAAACTATGTAACATACAAATAAGCGAAATCAATCCTGTGACTGTATAATGTACTAAATGAACGGCGGTTTACTTATCCAATAAATGGATAATAACTTAACAATGACCACTGATTCTTCGATGAAAAAAGGGGGAGAATCAACCTAGGCGGGTTGTCAATCCAATAGCGATATCCAATGTTAAGGTCGGCTTGTACAATGTTAATGATTTCACTAAGTACAAATGTATTCTACATGTAATGTCTAAGCATAAAACACGTTTGTAAGCAAATGCACATAGTACTAGAATTGTATTATAAAAATGTGAACTTGTATTTGTAATTTGTATAAGTGTACATGTAACACCACAAAAATGAATAAAAGCAAAAAAGGGATAGGAAATACTCACAGTTCGCGTAATAGCTTGAAACTCTACCGAACAACGTGATGTGAATTAGGATTATCCCAAAGGATTAACCTAAAGAAATAAATAATTTATAAGGGAACGAACTTAGAGTCTAAGTTATCTAGGATTAGGCACTTAGGGTTTCTAGACTAGAATTTGGGGATTTTATGGCTTTTGATTTGAACTGAAATTGGTTTTAAGTAATTTTTATATTTAAAAAAAAAGAAAGTTTATAAAATCTATTATCCTTTAATAATTTCAAATTTTGAAACATGTAAAATAATTAAAAGTGCAACCAATGGAACGATTCGAAATTAAATAATACAATTTATGTAATTACTGTGAAATAAAAGTGGAAATAAAAGAAGGAAATAATTAATCAAATAAATGTAAAATATATAAGTTATTGAGACATTAAAATATAATTTCAGAATTTATAGAACTAAAATTTTTGATATTTTTGTATTTCAAATTGATTTAATGACATTAAAATGCAATAATTAGGATTTAAATACAAATAAAATGTAAAAACATTATCTTCATTTTTTTAACAGTACTTAGCATATCGTATAAGTGGAAAATAATTTTTAAAAATTATTTTACATATCATTTCATTTAAAAAACAATCATTTTAAATCCCATAACTTTAGGCTTTCCATAACTTAATTTTATGTTAAGTTTACTTAATTATCCCTGATCTCTAATTTTGATCCAAGGGTTATAATTCTTTCCTACACTTCCTACATAAATCAATTTTCCAATCGGATCCTCTACCTATATATATATATATATATATATATATGTATATATATAGTATAAGGTTATATTGGAAACCCTTGTTATATGGTAAACTCTGGAAACTCTAACTTCCTGACTTTTTTTTTATATGAAAATTTTAGGGTATGTAATATACATGATTTTAAGCATTTTGGGTCAAAAAAATGGAAAAAGCGCCGAGCCATTTTAAAAAAAAAATAAAAAACCGTCTTCGGGTAACAAATGGTTAACACGTGTTAGTTTCGCCTAACATGTGTTAGTCAAAACTTTATTTTTTAAAAAAAAACTACTTGGTGCTTTTTTGATTTTTTGGCTCAAAATGCTTAAAATCATGTATATTACATGCCCTATTTTTTTTTCAAAAAATAAAAAAAATTGGGAAGTCAAAGTTTCTAGAGTTTACCATATAACAAGGGTTTCCACATTATCCTTTCCCTATATATATGAAGAAACACGAATCTGGAATTATCGTATAGACGCTAATCCTAGTAGTGATTCTACTGTATTTTATAAAGAGGTGTGTTTATAAATGGCGTGAGGGTCTAAGGACAAGACAAAGGAGTTTAAGAGACTACCGATTAGAAGAGCGGAGCCTCTAAAGGTTAGTATAATAAACAAAGGGTTGAAAATGATACGAGTGAGTTCGTAGTCTTTTTGAGTGAAAGTCTTGGTGAATGTCGGATGCCAAGAAAAGGAGAAGGAGCTCCTCCTTTTGTAGTACCTCGATGTCACACTTTCTCAGCCCATCCTCTACCCTTGATGGGGCCCGACCCAGGTAGAGGTGTCTCTAAGTTTCCGGCCCAAGTCCCTAAGCCCAGTGGTGCAAGTGGGTTTTGGTAAAAGGAGAAAGTAAAGTTCAAAGGAGGATGTTACCGTCCTGACGATAGTACGCGTGGCGTACCCCTACTGGTAGATCGAGGGCGGTGGGTAATCATCCTCTTTCTTGAAACTCGAAACTGGTTGAGAAAGTCTCGTGTGTTTGGAGGCTGCCATATCATTGTCCTTTCTGTGTGTCAGACTGGGAGCAGTCTTTGATTAGAGGGGAACTCTGACGGGTAGCCTATCGTGTCAGGAACAGTGCCTGGGGCAGGGTGTGTGCCCCGAGGCTGCCCTAGAAGGCATCTTTCAGTCATGCTGAAGAAGCTTCGTCTGGCTTGCTTGGGAAGCTTTGAAGCGCACTGGGCCCGCCGACGTAAAACGGGCAGGTGAACTTGGGTTTGGAGTCGGTTGAAAGCCAGATGTATCGCCGACGTAAAACGAGTGGATGGACGTTGGACGTTCCGCTGACGTAAAACGGGCGGATGGACGCTAGACGATATGCTGACGTAAAACGGGCGGATGGACGCCAGACGATGCCTGTTTTAGTTTGGCGATGATATGGTATTTATGATGTTTTGATACCATATCCCTTCAAGTCCCCCCAGTCCAGTGCTTTCTTGCAGCTCTGGCAGGGGAGTGATGGACTTGATTTCACATGTGTACTTTGAGTTGCATCCAGTTGTCACTGGGTTATCATGTAACAAAGTGCACGTGTGTTTTTTTTATATAGCTTGTCAACTGGTGCGCGCACAGTGATCAAGCTGCGGGCGTATGACGGAATAAGCGTTCGTTGTGGGATAAAGAAAATTAATTCTTCGTCCGTAAAGGTTGAAGCAAGATGAAGAAAGTTAATTCTTCATGCGTAAAGCTTGAAGCAAGATGAAGAAAATTAATTCTTCGTGCGTGAAGCTTGAAGCAAGATGAAGAGATTTGACTCTTCGTGCATAAAGCTTGAAGCATGAAGAAGAGAGTTAACTCTTCGTGCGTAAAGCTTGAAGCATGATGAAGAGGGTTAACTCATCATGCGTAAAGCTTGGAAGTTTTTGTGACAAATTCTGATCTTCCTTGTGATATTGATAGCTACGTTCATAAGATTAGGAAGAAGCTCATCAAGAAGTATCAGGCTGGCTTGATCAATATGTTGAAAGTTATTTGTTTTCCAGTTACCATCTTTTGGGTGTGTTTGCGCATGCCTAGAATGTGGGAAAAGGAAATCCTTAACTTTTCCCTTTGGCGTGCAGCCGTGGGGCCTGAAAAGGCGTCGGGCCTCTTTGCGCGGCCAAAAGATGTGAAAATGGAAATCCTGAGATTTTTGCCGCGGGCGCGTAGGTGTGGGGCCTGGAAAGGCGCCGGGCCTGATTGCGCGTCCAAAAGATATGAAATGGGAAATCCTGAGATTTTTGCCTCCGGCGCGCAGGCGTGGGGCCTAGAAAGGCGCCGGGCCTAATTGCGCGTCCAAAAGATATGAAATGGGAAATCCTGAGATTTTTGCCTCTAATGCGCAGGCCTAGGGCCTGGAAAGGCGTCGGGCCTGATTGCGCGTCTAAAAGATATGAAAAGGTATTTCTTGTCTTTGTCTGGGCCTCTAGTTACTCCGCATTGAATTTGTCTTTTTGAATTCCGTGTGAATTCAAGGCGGGAATGTTTGAAGGTGGAGAGACATGTCTGACGGTTGGTACACCTGCCTCGGAGAACGTGTCTGACAGTTACTGTGACTGTTGAGTTGGTAGTCCGCCACGTGTCGTGCATCCGTAGCATGTGGACAACTGGTGGTGATGAATTTGAACGTGGGCATAAACGTGTCGATCATCGGCATCGTGTGACACCTGGGGCAGGGTAACCATCAGGCGAGTGAGCCACGCGCTGCACGTGGGCCGTTCCATCACGTGGGCTTTTTGATGTGTCAGTTTGTGATTGGACCTTCGCGTGAAAAGGCTGCCTGTGATGATTTCGTTCTCTGTCCTTGAATTAATTGCGATGAGTATAAATACGACATCTTCGATCATTCATTCGTTTTATCATCTCAAAAAATTTCAATTTTTCTTCGGTGAGTTCAAAACTATTCCGGTGATAACCACTTTTCATCGATCTCTACCTTTCTTGTTCTTTGATTCGATAAAGGATGTCCTCCGAAGATAAGAAGACGGAGCTGGACATGAAGGATGCCCAAATTTCGTGGTCCAAGGACAAATTTCGGTCCTTGGTTCGTAAGTTTAACATTCTCCGGGAATGGGAACCAGAGTTGCCGGTGAAGGGGCAGACTCCGGTTGACTGTCCGGAGGGGAAGATCTGTTTATATGAGGCCAACTTTTTGAAGGGCCTCTTCCGGCTGCCGGCGTCTAAGTTTCTAATTTCTTTTTTACAGAAGTATGGTGTCCATATCTCTCAGATGAGCCCCATCGGGGTGATGAGAGTTATGCATTTTGAAGTCACTTGCCGCGCGTTGTGGAGGGAGCCGGAGTTTGAACACTTTAATGTGTTCTACAAGCTTGACGTGAATGAATCAGGCTGGGTATCTTTTACCGAGAGGTCGAAGACCGTTAGCCTGATTATTCCGAAGAGCTCGCCGAAGACTCTTCGCGAGTGGAAGAAGTGCTTCTTCTTCCTCAAGAAGGAGGTGATCCCGGTGGATGTAACACCCCAACCAATGGCGGAATCATCGAGGTGTCACGTAGTGACGATTGTTCAAAAGCACATGGTACTAAAATGTAAATATATTATTGAATAATTTAAATTATCTTACATAGATGAAATGGGAAAAATACAAAAGTCTGAACGAAACATGAAAATTGAAATAACTTATTAAAAGCAAGCACTAAAGTCCAATGCTATGGTACTAAGATCAAACGGCACCTGAAACATGTACAAAATAAGTTTTGTCAACATATGAAATGTTGGTGAGCATTCCTATATTTAATACATATAGTAAGTTGGAAAATGTTATACAATTCAAGTGCAAAGCTACAGTGCAATTATGTAAACTATGTAACATACAAATAAGCGAAATCAATCCTGTGACTGTATAATGTACTAAATGAACGGCGGTTTACTTATCCAATAAATGGATAATAACTTAACAATGACCACTGATTCTTCGATGAAAAAGGGGGAGAATCAACCTAGGCGGGTTGTCAATCCAATAGCGATATCCAATGTTAAGGTCGGCTTGTACAATGTTAATGATTTCACTAAGTACAAATGTATTCTACATGTAATGTCTAAGCATAAAGCACGTTTGTAAGCAAATGCACATAGTACTAGAATTGTATTGTAAAAATGTGAACTTGTATTTGTAATTTGTATAAGTGTACATGTAACACCCCAAAAATGAATAAAAGCAAAAAGGGGATAGGAAATACTCACAGTTCGCGTAATAGCTTGAAACTCTACCGAACAACGTGATGTGAATTAGGATTAACCTAAAGAAATAAATAATTTATAAGGGAACGAACTTAGAGTCTAAGTTATCTAGGATTAGGCACTTAGGGTTTCTAGACTAGAATTTGGGGATTTTATGGCTTTTGATTTGAACTGAAATTGGTTTTAAGTAATTTTTATATTTAAAAAAAAAAAGAAAGTTTATAAAATCTATTATCCTTTAATAATTTCAAATTTTGAAACATGTAAAATAACTAAAAGTGCAACCAATGGAACGATTCGAAATTAAATAATACAATTCATGTAATTACTGTGAAATAAAAGTGGAAATAAAAGAAGGAAATAATTAATCAAATAAATGTAAAATATATAAGTTATTGAGACATTAAAATATAATTTCAGAATTTATAGAACTAAAATTTTTGATATTTTTTTTATTTTAAATTGATTTAATGACATTAAAATGCAATAATTAGGATTTAAATACAAATAAAATGTAAAAACATTATTTTCATTTTTTTAACAGTACTTAGCATATCGTATAAGTGGAAAATAATTTTTAAAAATTATTTTACATATCATTTCAATTAAAACAGATTTTATTTTAATATAATCCATTAAATAGGATTAAATCATAAAAATAGGTAAAAATAACTTTTTTAACTGAAACTAAAATTACCAAAAAAGTTTTAAATGGATAGAAATAATCCACAAAAATTTTGGTATTAAAATAATGAAAAATGAATTTTTAATAAATTAATTATGATTTAAACAAAATAAATACATTAAAAATAATAAATAAATATTTTTCTGGAAAATAAAATTATAAACATAAACTTTAGGGTCTTATAAAGCTAGGATAGTTTTATAAAAATTTTAGACTAGTTTATGTATTTAAAATAATTAAATAAAGGTTTATGTATATATTAGTATTATAAAAAAATAGCAAAACAAAAATCAGAAAAAAAGGAGTTGAACCGCCCTAGGTGGGGTTTGAACCTGGGGCTGCTGGATTAAGAACAAGCGCCCAGACCACTGGGTTGCATGCTTGTTTGGTGTTCAAATTAGATTAGTATTATACTTATACAAAGTCTGAAAACATAAATAAAACAAAACAACAAAAAATAGAATAGATCGCTGGGGACAAGGATCGACCCTACGTCTGATCTGTAACTGATAAACATGCAGACCAGCTGGTCTGTTTGTTGTTTTGTTGATTAAAATGATTCATAATGCAAATAAACACAACCAGAAAGCATCAGAATCCCCAATTTAAGTCCCTTATGAACCCTAATTTCCTAATCCAACAATTGAACATCAATTTCATACAGATAATGAACGAAATGATGGGGCTTTTATTCCCCATTATAAATCGACTGTAAAACCAAAATTAATTGGGTTTTAACGTACCAGAATGGTGTTGAATTCGCACACAAAGACCCGAATACAAAATCTTGGATTGGCAAAGATTTAGAGCGTGAAAAAGAATGATTTTAGGTGGGTTTGAGTCGAAAAATATGTAGGTATTTATAGGGGGTTCAATTGTCGGTCATAAACAACGAATTAATGGTGATTGATTCGGGTTTTGGAAAGTTTATAAATGCGTTTGAAAATGTTAAAATTAACTAGGAATCTGGACGTAATATTGGAATTGATTGTTGTTATTGACGAGGATGATTGTCTCGGTCATAAATCACCCATCAATTGTTTCCAAAACAAGCTTAAACGTGTTAATTATTGATTCAAAGTGTTGAATGTAATGGGTTTTGACTTTCTTTGTTGACTAGTGTGGCTATATGGGTTTGTTTATGTAGAAAATGTTTCCATAGATAATATCAAATGTTGAAGTGGTGTAGTGGTTGGTTGTTTGCTTGTTAATGCGTGGGACACAAGTTCAAACCTTGTTCTAAGCATGTATTTTTAAACTCATTTTTTTTTAACATAACAATATAAATTCATTATTATTACTATTATTTTTATTAATAGTCGTAAGAAATAAATTCGCAAACTTATATTATTGAATCGAAACTTCGAAATACAAGGATTATAAATGTAAATGTAAATACAAGAAACGATGAGGACTAAAGTTGTATGCTCATGATAGTGAAAGGTGACAGATGTCACAGTGGAGATGGTTAAGTTGGAACTTCGTTGTAACATCCCGAAAATCCATTCCGCTTAATTACGCCATTAGGCGTGAATAAGAAATGACAAAAACGAATTAAATAGTAGAATGAGCCTTTTATGGATAATAAAACAGGATGATACGAATGTGGGTTATGTTCTAATATGAAAGTTTACCTAGTGAAAGTAATTATCTTTATAATGGGGAGATAACATTAGAAAGAAACTTGCATAGTTAAGGTTTTGATAATAAATGGCTTTGGGGTAAACTTGAGGGACTTGTGGTGTAAATATGCCACAAACAAAATGCCCAAACACACCCCATTTGAGGGAAAACGAGTTCAGCCCCAAAGGGGGCATTCTTGAGCCTTAAACCATACCCTAAGTCCCCTAAGTTGAAGAATTAATGCAAGATGTTGATGTAAGAGATGAAGGGTGTATTCTAGAGGGTAAATCTTCAAGGATTGAGCATTGGTAAGAACCCTAATCCCTAAATTCGTGTAGGGTTCGAACCCTACATGTGGGTTTTGAGCAAAACATGTTAAATTCGTATTATTGTTTGATTGTAAGTGATATTGATCATCTCTAATGGTTTAGAGATGAGCTAATCACTAGAAGTTGCTTATTTGCATAGATGATGATATTGGGTTTTTCATTTGAGCTTTGATAATTCTTTAGTATGGGTAAATCCATGTAATAGTAAGAATAATGTGTAGTTGATGATATGCATGTGGAAATTGATGATGATTGAAAGTGGTATATGTGTTAATTGTATAGAAATTGAATGAATTGAAGGATATGTGTAGAGTTGAAAGTAGATGTTGCTATTAGTGTAACCCATGGCCATTTTTAGTTAAATGGGTGAATAGATTAGAAAGAAAGTGAGGTTTTGTTATGTTTAATATTTATGGAATGAAGGGTAATTGATGTGGGTATGAAATGTGATGATTGATGTTATGAGATATGAAAGTATGCATGAAATGCTTGTACATTTTGTTTTAAATGTTGTGCGCACACCATGTGTTCGATGAAATGTTTAGATGAACTTGCGTGCAAGTAATTGATGAGAATGAATGGGATATGATGATTGTAGGAAATTAATATAAAGGATGTGTTTTGATGGAAACCATGTGTGAATTATAATGGATTGTATGTAGGTATGTATGTATGCACATAAGTGATCTTATGGTTGTATGTGTGTTCTATAATGTGTGAATTTGTATGCAAGACTCGATAAGTATGAAAGTAATGTGATAGTTGGTGCAAGTGATAGTAGGTTAACATGGGGATTTTTTCTTAGGGAGAGATCATGTGGGAATTAGTTGATTGTATGAATTGGTAAGAAGTATGCATTAGTAGTATGTACACTATGCTTAAATATTATGATGTACACGATGTGTTGATTAATTGGGGTGACGAATGATCTTGTATCTTAAATGAGATGTGAATATGATGTCTATGGTGAATCTTATATGATCTAGTACATCAATATGGACATATGTTTCTAAGTAGGATGTTGGTATAGTTGGAAGTTGACTTTCTAGAAAGTCAACAATGTAGAATAACATGGTTAGGCTCCCAAACTGGATTGTGTGATTAGAACACTATGCGACGCATAATATGTTAGAACTATGAGACATATATGATAGTAAGTGGTATTACACGATGTGAGAATAAATGTGGTTGTGAATGTATGTTTTGGACATGATAGAAGTTGACTAATGAAAGTCAATGTGATATTTGGTTGAGGAGAGTTATTAGTGTGATATGATCATGTATGCTAACAATGATGTGAACATGATGATATGAAAGGATAGGAAGGATGGACTCAACCATGGGAAGCTAATGGGTCAAGAGGAGACAAATAAACAAGCATGAACTTGGAGGACTTGAGGTAAGTGATTCCCGAACTTAACTCGCATCTATGATATTGAATTATGTTCACATAGAATGGGAATCTTGAAGGAGTACATGGTTTTGGTTATGGGTCAAGGATCCACATGGTAGTTAACTTGGACATTATCTTTTGGTAAATGTAACTAGTGTAGACAAGGTTTGAGCGAATCAAGTATATTAGGCACTTGAACTCAAACCGGAAGCTCGTAGGGGCGCGCATTCGATCAAGGTATGTGTGGAATGAGGGGTGGGAGAGTTGGTAAATGGGTTGCTAGAATGTCGGAAATTGTGGGTAAGAATGGCATGTAAGATATTGCGTTGAAAAAGGAAAACATTGCGCGAGACCTGTTGTTGGCATACCCTACGCCAGTTTTGGCGTAGGATACGCCAAGTCTGGTTTGCCTACGCCAATTTCTGCTACCCTACGCCATTCTGTCACCCCTTGCCTACGCAAGTGGCGTAAGCTACGCCACTTTTGGCGTACCCTACGCCAAATCCCCTTTCGGCCTTGGATGTTGATTTTTCAGCTTGTTTATGCTTCCGTACCTTGCCCGAGCAACTCCAAACCTCATTTATAGTACCTATGCGTACTCATGCTCGGGTTTGAGAGAGAGCTTCATGTATGTAAGGGTTGGTAGTTATATGTAGATTGAGTAGAGGATTGGAAACATCACATTTGTCTTAGAGATTGGCGAAGAAAGAGTAACATGACGGGTAAAGTAGGTTATATGATGGAATTGTATGCTTGTATGAAAAGTACGTTATATGAGGGAATTGTATGCTTGTATGTAAAGTAGGTTATATGAGGGAATTGTATGCTTGTATGTAAAGTAGGTTATATGAGGGAATTGTATGCTTGTATGTAAAGTAGGTTATATGTGGGAATTGTATGCTTGTAAGTAAAGTAGGTTATATGAGGGAATTGTATGCTCGTATGTATAGTTGGCTATTGAGGGAATTGTATATTTGTATGAATTGTGGGGTTATTAACCTTGTTATGTCAATGGTAAGGAAGATGCAGGTATATAAGTGTGAATGCACGAGACTTGTAGGATCAGCTCGGGGTACTACACCCGAACTTCCAAAAAGGCGTTGGAACGAGATCATGGAGTACCTATGGATATTATCTCCGCATTTTGAGTAGTGTGCATTAAGTCACTAAATGAACTAACGAAACGGTTATTTGGTGATCGCAGGTTGCCTTGTCTACCTAATAGAGTAAGGAAAGGATGGAGATCGAGCAAGCAGGCGGATTGTACGAGGGCACGACCCCATAACGTGATATAGATGGGTCATGTTTAATGTAATATAACATATTTAAAAGATGTAATACCTAACATGCTTAGTAGATTTGGGTTCTAAACTTCCAAGGTTGTTTTAAAAGAAATAAATTTTTCGGTTGGTATTTCCGCTGCACGTTTTTCTGTAAATTGGTTTAGGGTGTTACATTCGTGCTGGCCAAAAGGCACCATCCTTTGAGGTTGTGAAGGACTTTCAGGAAGAGGGGTGGATTCAAGAGTTGAGTGCTCATCCAAACTGCTTAGATGATTCAGAGAGGTTGGACGAGGGTATCCTTCGTTTGTTTGGTATGAGCCACATAGGGGTGATGGAAGGGTACGATGTCGCTCCCGTCAGCGATGATGGGCCTTTGTCAGTTGAAGGTAAGTTTCTCCGCTTTTTCTTTTGTTTATGTCGCTTATCATGTGTTGACGTATGCGTCTCTTACTGTAGGTGAGCATTTGTTCGAAGTGTTTGTTGCGCGTGGTTCCCTCACCACTTACATTGCGGTTCCTGAGGGAGAGGTGTCAACCATTGAGCAGCTGAAAGGGAATTTCCTGTTCCCGGCGCAGATGGAAGGTGAGCCCCCTAGTTTTGAAGTTGGTTTTCTTATCAACCCCGAGCCGTTTTCCGTATGCACGGCGGCTGGGGTTAATTATGTTTTCTTGTCCGATGATGAGTCTAGTGGGTCATCATCTGGTCATCGTGCGCGTCGCTCTACAGGTGGTGGATCTGGCGCATCTGTGACGGCGCCTCAGAGTGAAGGTAAGTACCTTAATGTTTTCTGTACGTTTGTTTTTGTTGTTTCTGTCTTGTAAGCTAAGCTTGTTGTTTTGCTGTAGGTCACAAGCGTAAGTTGCCTAAGACTGTGCAACAAGATGAACCTCAAGGTTCATCTCCAAAGAGGATGGCCATGGGTGGCGGTACTGTTGAGCCGCCTAAGGGTTTGAGCTTGACCCTACAGCAGTGCGCGAGCCCTTTTATCAGAAAGATTTAAGGAAGATCAGTAGTAAGTGATCTGTAGTATCTTGAAGCCTTTTTAGTCCTTTTATTTGAGTGCTCAACGCGTCTGTTTACTTGTTTGTAGGTGTAACACCCCAACCGATGGCGGAAACATCGGGATGTCACGTATTGATGATTGTTCAGTAGCTCATGGTAAATAATAAATTTCAATGATTGATTTAAATACATTACATACAATTGTTCTACAAGAATTTGTACATCAAAATGAGAAATACTAGATACACATCTTCAAGCATTAACTCTAATCTTCAAGCAAGCTATAACCTGAAACATGTTAAGTTTGAAAATATTTTGGGTCAACAAAAGTTGGTGAGAATTACATAGGTTTGAATAAAAATGTTGTTCAATTCGAGTGTCATGGCTAGTCTAGTCCATATGTGAAAACAAAACTATTAGGTAAATCGAGTGCATAATCAAACCTTGTGACTAGAATATTGTGGTCCATCCCATACGCATATGGTTCACTCGATTATGTTATGTGTTCGATAACAATCACCCACGCTACCTATGTAGGAGGTACACGTATACGGGTGGGATTGTCAGTCCAATAGATCTATCATTGTATACCGTCGGCTGATCAATGTTAATGATTATGCTAGAATAATGTGCTTACCCTAGTAATGTTTAAGACATAATGCAACATAGAATAACACATAGACACTTATGATTGAATTGTAAATTGAATGTTGTAACATGTTTCACCCCAAAAAAGTGAATGGAAAAAGGGGCTATGTAAACTCACCTGAAATTCACTATGCAAGTACTAGCAAGTAGCAAGAAATCTGAACTTGGATAAATTGAACTCTTGTATCCTATTACAAATAAACGATGCCTTAAATTCTAATGCAAATACGCTTGTTTCGTTTCTTGGTTGTAAAGATAGTTGATTCAACTACCTAGACTCGTATTGTAAACAATACCTGTCTTAACGAACCGATAGTAACTCCGTTTGGTTTTTCGGAAATATATGCGTATGTATAGTTATTGGAAAAAAAATAAGTTATTGAAGTTATTGGTAAAGACACATTTTGTATAACGAAATAATATTTACGTAGCTTGACTCAAATGTTAATTCGTCTCGTATCTTGGATAGTATATATATGTACTTATTAATAAATATAAATATTTCTATTTATGACGACGTAAGATTTGAAAGTTAGAATTTATTTGTAAAAACACAATCTCGTCTACGCATAATCATAAACTTGAAAGGCCGATTTGGTTCTTATATTTTATAAAAATTTGGGCAGAGTTTCCTCTGTTTTTGTAAGAAACCAGACAACACAAGTCGTCTATTTTAACTCAAAACATCAATTGTCCAATTTCACAAAACGCGGTACATTTTAACTAAGCCTATCTATACATGCCAAATGGTTTAAATTATTGAAATATAAATAAGAGTTATATATTCTGATATTCTTGTATATATGTAGTTCAACATTTAATTAACATCGTTCGCATACGAGTAAATTATTATTTATTAGTCCCAAGACGAAATGGTAAAAACGACTAGTATTAGACTTGAATAATCGTGTTAACAATACAAGTATAAGTACAAGTATTCATATGCTTCACCTATTCGAATATCTCATATATTCGTTAACATAAGTATTTTACATAAACAAGTCGGTTCGGTTCGTTACGGATTTAGAATATATATTTATAATTGTCTATAAAAAATAAAACATAAGATAATAAACTGAAAACACTAGTGCACATTATACCTTCCGGAGTCGCGTGTTAGCCTCGTAACTCGTGTTGACAGGTCTGACCAGTTGACCAATGTTCGACCGATGTTGACCGGGTATGACCGAATTCGAAAGTTGACCCGAGAACCATCTGGACTAAGCTAACTCGGTTTGACCAGGTTTGACCAAGTCAATCTATTGACCTGAGAGTTAAGCAAAACTTGACCACGTTCGACTCCTGTTGACCCGCATCCCACCAACCCGATCTACTCGAAATGGTTGACCCGAGAAGCAAACAGGCCAGCCAAGACCAATCACTAACGAGCCTCGAAACAAAACCATGAGAACCAGACGCGAATCCAACACCTGCGTACCCACCATCAGTCACAGATCCGAAACTGAATAATAACTTGCCTAAATCGGCCACTGTGGTTGCTCGTATTCATGATATTATACTGCTGCCGCTACTGTTGGTGACGAGACGGAAGGGCGTTGAGTAGAAACGAGGGGAGAAGGGTATCGATGGAATGGTGTTTGCTTGGTGGAGACCGCCGCAGGCGAAGAGAAAGGAGAGGAAGAGTGAATGAGAGGGTAAGGTGGTTCAGATGGTGGTCGCTGGTGGTGTTTCCGGCTGATAGGTTCGGTCAGAACCCAAGTCTGGTCTCCGGACAATAACGAGAGGGAGGAAGAGAGTAAGGGCCTATGGTGTCTTGGGTGAATGGACGACGGGCATAGGGTGGTTATTGGTGACCGCCGCCGCTGCTGTGGTGTAACAGGGTGTGCGAGAGAGTTCAGGTCTGAGGGCTCGGGTGGTGGTTGTTGTTGGTGGCTGCAGAGTTAGGAGGGGGGAGAGGAAGGGTGAGTTTAATGTTGGTGGTTTGTGGCTGCTGCCACTGCTCTAGAGGGGGAAGGGAGAGTTGGACAAATCAGAATGAAGTGAAGGGTTTAATTTATAGTTATATTGCCATAAAGGAAAGTGTAGGTGATTGTTCAAACCATGGTCAAAACCGAGTGAATTGTTCATCCAAAAATAGAAAATGCGGAAATTTCGGATCGAGTTGACATGGAATCATTTATTCGGCCAGGTCTGTGAATTCAATTTCTGAAAATTTTCCAAAACAAATTCCTTTTCTATATGATTACCTATTGTTACTGTTGTAAAAGAAATGAATGACTAATTAAATTGTGTATATACATGAATTATTTAAATTTTATGTGTCTAGGTTATGTTTAAAATAAACGTAAGGTGATATAACTTATGAGGATGAGATAAAATGAATGGAAAAAAAATGGAACCTTAAAAAAATGGGGGAAAAATTGCGTGATGTTACAGTAGGCTCGATTCCTCATTATGTAAAACAACTTCAAGAGGAGAGGAGGAAGAAGCTTCAAGATTAAGAGAAAAGCAAGGCTAAAGCTGCACGACAGTTGGAGTTGGCGAAGAAGTTGGAAAAAGAAAAGCGTGCCGCTTAGGCCGCTTTAAAAAAGGAGGAAGAAGCTCGCGCCCTTGAGACCGAGCTGCAGCGTAAGCGGGCCAAGGACTTCCGTTTGGCCGCCCTTACTGCTAAAGAGAAAGAAGAAGAAGAGAGCAGCGCCAGCAGGCTTTATTGAAGCAGCATGAGGAGCTGGTGAAGGTTATGAGAGATCAAGCACTGGGTGTGATTGCTCAGGGAGGTGATGGCTCGCAAACCGAGCCTGTAATTGTTGACCTTGATGAGAGGGACGTACAGGAAACGTCGCCTGAGGAGGTTGGTGTTGCTGAGTTAAAGTTGAAGAAGATTGAAGATGGTGGAGCGTCGTCAAGTGCTCCAGCTTTCAAGTTGGATGCTCTGGTCTATACACCTGAGTGGCATATAACCGATAATTGTCGTTTCCTCAGCCCCTTTGTGGCTGAGGAGTTTGTAAACTATGCGCTTCCTCCGTGCTCATTATCGCTCCCAAAACCGTGGTACTCTATTTTTAGAGTTGTGTATGAATCTAACACAATCTCTAGGGACCCTTTACGCCCTTCACCGCGGGGAGGATGACTTTTTGGTTGAGCAGGCGACGGTCACGAATGAAGCCGATCGCCTAGCTAGAGAGAACGGGGTTATTGAGACGGCTAGGCAACGTTTAGTGGACTAAATCTGGAAGCTAGAGTCCGATTTGTGTCAGAAGGATGTTGAGGCGGCAGTGAAGCAAAAGGCATGGGAGTAATCTTCTCTGACTGTCACTAAGGAGTTTGAGCGCCGCCGTCTGGTGGTGCAGAAAGCTGAATTGGACTTGTCGCACTCGTGTATTGGAGTTAGAGGGGCAGGTTGATGTCCTTCTGAAGGAGAAGGAGGCATGGTCCTTTGAGTAGGCTGCTTTGTTGGATGAGAAGAAGGCATCTGATGAGAAGGCCTTATGGATGATGTCTGACGGCGTCACCGCGGTAAGTCTTCCATTTTTAGTTGTATTTCTTTGAAGTTTTGGAATATTCTTTATCTCATGACTTGCCTTTATTTGCAGATCTTTAACCGGTGTTGGAATGAGCCGAAAAGGGTAACCAAGTGGTAGAGATCGTGGAGTCGGCGCACGTGGCTGGTTTGCGCCCCGGTTGGCTAGAAGGGTACCTGGTGGCCAAGGATGGAGCCCCCATCGAAGAAGAGCCTTTCCAAGATATAAACACGGAGGACGTGCTGATGGACAAGTTGAAGAAGTTGGAACAGATGCAGTTCCCCGTTCTACAAATAGTTGGGAAGTGCTTAGCGGATGAAGATCCCATTGGGCGATTTCGGTAGTGGGTACAGGAGTCCGACCGCATTAGGCGCGAGTTAGCTGAGAAGGCGGCTGCTGACAAGGCTGCGGCCGAAGCTGCCAAGGCTTCTGGGTTGGGTAGCTCGGGGACGGCGCATGAGCCTCCCCAGTAGGGTTGAAGTGTAACCTTGTTTTTTGCAACTGTTTGTACATACACTTTGATTTGAATGGAGCTTTTGTAGTTTCCATTTCCTCATGTATGTTGTAGTGTAGGCTTCTTTGTGTGTTTGACGTAGCTTTATTTTTTAGAAGGCAAGTGGGCGTCCGATATGAAGAATTTAATAAGTTCATATTGGGCGGCCGCGTTGCTTCGATCATAAAGAAGTCAGGTTTTTTAGAAGGCAAGTGGGCGTCCGATATGAAGAGTTAATTGACTTTGTATGGGGCGGCCGCGTTGCTTCTAACATAAAGAAATCATGTTTATTAGAAGGCAAGTGGGCGTTCGATATGAAGAGTTAATTAACTTCAAATGGGGCGGCCACGTTGCTTCTAACATAAAGAAATCAGGTTTATTAGAAGGCAAGTGCACGTCCGATATGAAGAGTTAATTAACTTCATATGGGGCAGCCGCGTTGCTTCTAACATAAAGAAGTCAGGCTTTGAACAAGTGTTTAAATGGAAACATGGGAAATTTTTATAGATAACACGGGCGCAGTTGTGCCACATTCCATGATCTAGGTATGGGCGTGCCGTCGAGTCTCTCTAGTGCGTATGCCCCTTTTCCTAGTACTCGTTGAACCTTGTAAGGAACTTCCCAGTTGGGCACTAGTTTTCCTGGGCGCTCGGAATGAGACGTGTATTTTTCTCTTAGGACGTAATCCCCGATGTCGAATGCGCAGGCTTAACTTTGGACTTGTAGTAGCGTTCCAATTGTTTCTTGTAGTTTTCCTCGCGTATAGCGACGGTTTCACGTCTGTTCATCTAAGAGGTCTAAGTTGAGGCGTAGTTCATTGTCACTATCTGTTTGTGCCACGTTGAGGACCCTTGGCGATGGAAAGGATATTTCAGTGTGGATTACGGCTTCAGAGCCGTAAGTTAGGTTGAACGGAGTTTCACCTGTGCTGGTCTTTGCAAGGGTGCGATGCGCCCATAAGATATGCGCGAGTTCATCGACCCAGCCTGTTCGTTTCGATCCTAAGCGTGTTTTGATGCCTTCGACCAGTGATCTGTTGATGCGTTCTACTTGTCCGTTTCCTTGGGGGTGTGCGACGGACATGAAGATCTGGTTGACGCCCATTTGTGTTAACCATGTCTTGATTTTGTTGTCGGCGAACTGGGTGCCGTTATCCGTCACGATTTCCATGGGAACCCGAATCAGCAAATGATGAATTCCCAGATGAATTTCTTGATTTGTTCGGCGTTGATTGTTGCTAAGGGCTTGGCTTCAACCCATTTTGTGAAATAGTCGACGGCGACGATCAGGTATTGTACCTTGCCGGGGGCCATTGGGAATGGGCCGACAAGATCGATGGCCAATTTTTGGAATGTCCAGGCCGCCGTAACTGGGACCAGGTCGTTTTTTGGGCGCAAGGTGTTGGGTGCTCGCTGTTGATAGTTGAAGTAGGTGCGCAAGGTTTTGACGGCGTCCTGGTGCATCCCTGGGTAGTAATATCCGACATTCATGATTTTTGCGACGACCATTCTTGGGCCTGCGTGAATGCCGCATACGCCTTCATGGATTTCCTTTATAAGGTACGCGACATTTGCGGAGTTCACGCATCTTAGGAGAGGGCCCAGGTAGGAGCGTCGATACAAAACACTATTCATGAGTTGGTAATGCTCGGACTTGTATTGGATTTTCCGGGCTTTCGCTTTTTGGGGCGGTAGAGTGCCCGTTGCTAGGTATGCCTAGATGGGGGTCATCCATGACCCGGCGCCTGTTTGTGTTATGTTGACCTGTCAAAGTGGTACTGAAGGTTGAGCCAGAGTTTCGATACGTACCTCTTTGGCCATATGCGGCCAATAAGTGGATGCCATTTTGCTGAGGGCGTCCGCTTCTTTGTTGTCGATGCGGTTGATATGGACGATTATGCAGGTTGTGAATTTTTTGGTGAGAGGCTTGGCTTGATCGACATATTGTTCCATAAACGGGTCTTTAGCGTCATAGACGCCATTAATGTGACCCGCTGTGAGCATTGAATCGACGTGGGCGTTTAGGTGCCTTGCGCCCATTTTCTCCGCCAAGCGTAGTCCTACAAGGAACGCCTTGTATTCCACTTCGTTGTTGGTGCTTGGGAACTCAAGGCGGACGGCGTTTGCGAATTCTGTATTATCAGGGCTGACGAGCCGTAGACCTGCGCCGGCGCCCTGATCATTAGAAGCCCCGTCCGTGTATGGTGACCATGTGACGCGGGAATTTGGGACGGGTTTCGGATCTTGTTCATTTTTGCACTCTTGTATTTTTTCCTGTTGCGATTTCTACGATGAAGTCCGCGAGAACCTGCCCTTTGATTGCTGGTCTTGGTTTGTAGATGATAGTGTGCGCGCCTAGTTCGATTGCCCATGTTGCTAGGCGGCCGGAGAGTTTCGGTTTTGAGAGCACGGTGTTAATTCTGTAATCTGTTAGGACGTTGATTGGGTGTCCTTGAAAGTAGCGTCGTAGACGTCTTGATGCGTGTACAAGTGCTAGGACTAGCTTTTCCATTATGGAGTATCTGGTTTCTGCGTCTGCCAAAGTACGACTGATGTAGTAGATTGGTGTTTGAACTTTGTTGCGTTCTACCAGAAGTACTACGCCTATCACCGTTTCAGATGCGGATAAGTATAGTGTTAGCGGTTCTTCTTGTAGGGGTGCGGTTAAAGTTGGCAAGTAAGTCAAACATTATTTCATTTCACGAAAAGCCACTTCCGCTTCTGGAGTCCAGCGGAATTGTGTCTTTTTCAGTACATTGCGCAGTGTATGAACAAAAGGAAAAGAATTGGATGCATAGTTTGATAGGAATCGGTTGAGGGCGACTAGGCGCCCCATAAGTGTCTGCACGTCCTTTATTGAGTTGGGTGATGGCATGCGCTGGATAGCTTGAACTTTCTCCGGGTTTGGTTTGAAGCCGCCATTGGTGACAATGACGCCTAGAAATTTCCCTTCTTTGGCTCCGAAGGAGCACTTGCCCGGATTGAGTTTCATCTTAATGTCGCGCAGCTGTTCGAAGGTGCGCTGGATATCCAGTAGCATGGTGCCTTCTTGAGTGCTTTTTATGACCAAGTCGTCGACATAAACCTCAAGGGAGACACCGATCTGGTTAATGAAGGCGTGGTCCATAAGGCGTTCATAGGTTGCGCCTGCGTTCTTTAGGCCAAATGGCATTTTGGTGTAGCAATATACCCCTCTGTCGGTCCCGAAGGCAGCGTAGGCCATTTGTATTTGGTGATATCCTCGGTAAGCATCGAGGAAACATTTGCATTTAAATGGCGCTAGAGAGTCTACCTTCAAGTCGATTTCTGGTAAGGGGTAGTGGTCTTTTGGACATGCTTTGTTGAGGTCTTTGTAGTCGACGCACATGCGCCAAGACCTTTTCTTTTATAGGACCATGACGGGGTTAGCTACCCATTTTTGATGGTTGCATCTTCGGATGATGCCTGCTTCGAGTAGGTCATCGACCTGTTCATTCATGGCTTTGACTCTATCAGGCCCAAGGGTCGTTTTTTCTATGCTACCGGGCAAGCGTCTTTGTATGTGTTTAGGCGATGCTCGGCTATGTGTCTTGGGACACCGATCATGTCAGATGACTGCCAAGCAAAGATGTTTTTGTTTGTAACCAGCAGTTGTTTTAGGTGTATTCGTACTTGGGGGGACAGAGTCGGCCCCAAGGTGATGGTTTTTCAGGGAAGGCAGGGTTAAGGACCCATTCTTCGTCTTTTGCAGTGATTGGTGTTTTTTGAGGAGCAGCAGTGATGTGTTGCAAAACACATCTAATTTCCTTTGTAGTTTGTAGTCATTTTCGAGTCCTTTTATTAGTATTTTATTAGTTTTAGGCTTGTACCTGTCTATTTTATTTATTTTAGCGTTTAATTAGATTTTTATTAGTCTTGCGTCAGTTTTATAATTTATTTATTTATTTTTTTATTTTATAGGTGTTTGGAGAGAATGAGCTCAAAACGAATGAATTTTAATCGAGACACCGACACTTGGGAGCAGTGTTCATGGACATTGGAGCGTAGACGAGAAACTTTAGTCGAGTCATGAACACCCGAGTCTAGAGCACGGAGTATAATACTATATAATAATAATAATAATAATAATAATAATAATAATAATAATAAAAGATAAGATATGAAATAAAACGTGGACTTGTGGTCCAATTGGAATATATTAGTAAAAGAAAAAAATAAACCTACGGATTATTATAAATGACAGCGGCAAAAACTCAATAGCGACACATATTAATTTATGATTTCGAAGGATATTATGAGAAGAAGAACAACATTAGTCAGCCGCCATTAAAGACGAGATCGAACAGAAAGACTCAACGCATTATTTTTGAAGGCCAGCAAGGCACGGGTCAAGATTGAAGCTACGAGTTCGGTTACAATAATTTCTTGGTTTATATTTATTTACTCTGTGTTTATAAATATTTAGGCCATGACTAAATATTATTTTGAACCTATGTCTTTATCTTGTTCCGTCGTTATGAATAGCTAAACATTTAGGCTACCTAGGTCGGTATGATGAATACTTAGCGTTTTTATGACTTTCGGATTCGTTTAATTATATAGTTGGCTTATGTTTTGGTAAAGATTTAATTGTGTTTGGTTATGATGCGTATGCATATTTAAGTCTAATTTATGATCTTTGATAGTTCCACATGTGTCTTGTTGAATGTCTTTCAGTTATAGATGCATGTTAGGTTACCTGCTTTGTGCTTGTAACTAGTTTATGGTTTTTGACGTCTAATTCCATAGGGACTTGATTTGAGAGTTTAGAGGACTTAGGTATTCTGCCATTCCTTGAGACCGGGAGGTGATAGGGTGTCGGATTATCTAGATCTTTAGGTATCAGGTAGAGGTGAGACCGGGAGGTGATCCTTGCCTAGTGTGTCTTTAGATTCTTGTAATTCCGAATTATTTCCAAACCAATTAGATTACTCCTTCACATTTTTGGGTGTGTTGTGACTAGCGAGACCGGGAGGTGAGCGAGTCTTTCGAGTACCTTAGCATTCCCTAGTGAGGTGAGACCGGGAGGTGATCCGAACTAGTAACCAGTGATTTACACGTCCAGTAGGATTTTCTTTGAGGTGTTAGTGAGACCGGGAGGTGATCTAGCATGCTTTAGGGGTTTCCTGGGTTGGGCATATCTTTAGAAAACCTGGTAGCCAATCAATTATTCGATTCCGAGAGTTGTGAGTCTGCGGGTAGGATTCTAGACCTAGGTAGTTGCCTTCCATATTATCTGAGTTCGATCTAGTGTCCTTGGTTTGCTGTTTTCATCTCTGTGTTATTTATTTTAAATGCTTTTATTTTATTTTATTTGCATTTAGATTAAAATTAATTCTTAAAAAAACCAAATTATTAGGCTAGGAGTCGACAGAGGTTTAGTACCGAGAGTCGCCATATTGTGTCCACGGTTCGATATTCCGGACTTACTTGCTCTGCTACACTGCGACCGGTACACTTGCCGTTAGTGTGTGGTTTTGTAGGTTTTTCCATTATTAAAACTTGACCGATTTATTTATTACACATTTCACACATCAAGTTTTTGGCGCCGTTGCCGGGGACACAGTGCGCTTTCGAGGACGACCCGAGTCGGGGATCTAGTCATTTTATTGCTTTCGTAGTTTGGTAGATTTTTATTTTTAATTTTATAAAAAAAAAGAAAAAAATATTTTTTTATTTGCTATTTGTTTTTCTTATTCTAGTATAATTTTAATTTTTCTGTATACATAGGAAGTACTTCGTTGCAGTCATAGAACATTTTGCCCACTAGATAGATCACATAGAAATGGCTGCACGTAGGACTGTCGCTGACCACATCAGCATTACACCCACTCATATCCGGTCCAGTATCACACTACCCACTGTTGAGTCGAACAACTGGACCATTGATCCCGCTCTGATCAACACCATATCTCATTCAGTTCAGTTTCACGGCATGCGTGATGAAGACCCATATGCCCACTTGACTAGATTTGGTAGAGTCTGTAGCACCTTCCAGCTTAATGGTGCCACGGATGACGCCATTCGTTTGCGTCTGTTCCCATTCTCACTTACTGATCAGTCCCTCACATGGTTGGACTCCTTCCCACAGGGAGCCATCACCTCTTGGACTGATCTTCAGACGAAATTCCTGCAGAAGTAATTTCCCGTTGCTAAAACTGCTCGTCTTAAAAATCTTATCTATGCCTTTACTGAGCAGTCAGGGGAGTCCTTCTATGAGACATGGGACAGATTCAAGGCACTTTTGAATAAGTGCCCTCATCATGGTCTTGAGGACTGGAGAGTCGTGGAGAAATTCTATACTGGAGTTTCTGATGCGACCAAAAGATTCCTTGACTCTACAGCAGGCGCTAACATGATGAAAAGCAAAACCGCTGCTGAATGCCTTGAGATGATAGAGGACCTAGCCACTAGCACCTACATTGAGCCTGGCTCTGGGGGCGTTACTGCTTCCCCTAAGGGTATCCATTATGTTGAGAGTAGCATTGCACTAGCCGCCCAGGTAGACTCGTTAGCTAAGGTCATGAAGGATATTCAGGTTAAAATTAGTGCTAAGTGTGAGATTTGTAGAGGGAGTCATGAGACCATAGATTGCCACGTAGGTCCTAGTGAGGAGTTGAACTATGTCCAAAGTTACAGCTTTGGATGGCAGAGTATAGGAGATCCTAAGTCTGAGATTAGTGAATTAATAAAGAAAAGTGAGGAGAATCAGGCTAGGACGAATAAACTCCTAGAGACCATAGTGATGCAGCGTGAGACCCGTTATCAGGAGCAACAAAAGAAAAATCAGGAATTTGAGCTGTTATTTAGGAATCAGGGGTCCACGCTCCAGAGTTTAGAGAGGGTCATAGGAGAGTTAGTTGGTAAGATGACCAGGAATTCAACAGATGTTCAGGTGAATGCGGTGTTCACCGAAAGTGGGAAGAGCACGGGAGTTGATCACCCGGTGTCGAGAGAGAGTGAGGTAGTTGAAGAGGAGAGTGTCGATGAGGAGATTAGGGTAGATTCTTTGGGCAAGGTGCACCCTACTAGGCTAGACCCAGCAAGTACCGCACAGCCCAAAAGTAGGTTGAAGGAGAAACAGTCTGAGGGGGAGCCCAAAAAGGTTTATGTTCCACCTGCCCCTTATGAACTAGTACCGCCCTATCCTGGTAGGTTGAATAAGAGTGAGAACTTAGAGCAATATAGGCCATTCATTGATGTGCATAGAGATATGCCTAAGTACGGGAAGTTCTTGAGGGAGATGTTGTCCCGTAAGGAGAAGTTGAAAGAGCTTTCCCAGGTCACTCTGAGTGAGGAGTGTTCGGCTGTCGTTCTTAATAAACTACCGGAGAAGATGACCGATCCTGGGAGTTTCACTATCCCTTGTAAGATAGGTGGTTTGACAGTTAGGAACGCCCTCGCTGATTTAGGTGCTAGCATTAATCTCATGCCCTATTCTATGTTTAAGAGATTAGATCTTGGGGAGTTGAATCCAACTAGGATGTGCTTACAGTTGGTTGATAAATCTGTTAAGTACCCTATGGGCATTTTAGAGAATTTGCTAGTAAGGGTGGAGAGCTTCGTGTTTCCCGTTGATTTTGTCGTACTTGATATACGGGAGGACGAGCATGTGCCATTGATCTTAGGACGACCCTTCTTACGCACTGCAAGGGCATTGATAGATGTCTCGGACGGTCGGATTACACTACGTGTAGGGGATGACTCCATCACCTTTGGTGTTAATAGGTCTAGGGAGAGTACGAGTAGTCAGGTCGAATCTGCGTGCTTTCTTGGCACTTTCATGTCACATGTCGACCGGTGCATTGACTACATCTGTGGAGCAGACTTATTAGATAGGCGGCACCAGGCAGAGGAGAGGCAGGAGATAGAGACAATAGAAATTGTGGAGCATGATCCGGGCGGTGCAGCCGGTGAGCCTCCCAATAGATTAGAGGTAGTTAGGTTTGTAGAGAGTACCGAGGAGGTGGTTGAGAAGCCCCCAGTTCATATTTTGCTATCCTCCGAGTGTGAAAGTGAGCACGGGATAGATGAGGAGGATAAGGCAATGTTTAAATCTAGTCTTGAGGTAGTGAATAAATCTAAGTGTGGGGATAGGATCCTGATTCACCACTCGCATTTAAGAATATTTTCTAGTGATCTTAGATTTAGGTGGAAAAGATCATACCTTGGGAGAGATAACATAAGTAGAACGATTGATTTGCATGAGGATGGTGTAGATATCCTCGTTGATCCAAGTTAGAGTGCTTGATAAGAATAGGATCACACGGGTGAAAACCAAATGTAGAGTTTTGTATCATCATTCGCCATGTATGTTTTCATTTTATTTTATTTTCACTCTTCTTTATTTTATTTTTTATTTTATTTTATTTTATTTATTTATTTATTTTTATTTTTTTTATTTTTTTTAGTTTATCGAGTCTTGTGGGATTGCCATGGCCTTTTCATTGCTGGATCTCCCCTGCCCGTACTCAATCTCCATTCGGGTGGGGGTCGATCTTAAACTTATTTTCTGTAAACAGGCATCTCACTTGTCATTGAGTCATTTTACTTTCACTTTCTTTTTTGTTTATTTTTGCAGGATTCTGACTATGGCCGTGAAGGAAATGCTATACGGCTGTAGATGATGGACGAACGAGACACTTTCTGCGAGCGATCGCCACGTATTCCAGGGAAGTTCGTTCCATTTATTTTGTTCTTATATATTTATTTTGTTTCTACTTTATTTTTGCATTTTTAATTGTAGTTTACGTTGTATCCCGGAGCACATTGAGGACATTGTGCCTTTATTTTGCTTAGTTGTAGGTTGAGTCAAAAAAAAATCGAAAAAAAAAACGAAATTGAAATTAAAAAAAAAAAAAAAGTCCCTGATTTTTTGTGCAATTTTATATGGAAAATGATAGTAAAATTGGGATTTTTGGTTTTCAAAATATTATATGTATGAGAATATAAATAGATTGAAAGTGTGTTTGCTTAAGATGTGTCGGTAGGCCCAGCTGGCTTTGAAAGGTTCCCATGATTGTCTTAATATACCTTAATAAATCATGATATCTTGTGGGTTCTCATCTTAGGAGAAACGGTAGAACTGAAACCGCTGATAGCAATTAGAGGTACCACTGTAGGTTGAAAGCCCATATGTATTATTAATTAAATGGCACACTTGATCCTTTTTATGAGAATAAATCCGGTGAAAAGTGGCGCCCAAAAAAAAAATATATCCACATGTCCATCAATTGAGCTAGACCAAAAAAAAAAAAAAAAAAAAAAAAAAAAAAAAAAAAAAAAACTGAAGCCTCTGATCGAAACTCCCTCGAGGTCAAGTTGTGACTCTGATTGAGACAACCTCTGGGTTAGGTATGATAAAAATAAATGTGTCTAAGCTCATATACTTCATCCATTATCCATCATAAATTTAATTTCTAATACATTAGGGAATTTAGTTTGCAGTGGTTGGTAAATCTATATGGTTTAACCTTTGCTTCGAAAGCTTGAGGTGGGATTAGGTGAAGCTGGATATCTTGAGTGTGAGACCCACAGATTGATTGAAATAACATGAACTTAATTGCTTTACATGATTGGGGCCAGATTAGCTGGTGGTTGGGTTTAGGTGGACAACAATACCGACAGTTTTGGTTGATGCGTAATTAGATCTTAATTAATGAACATAAAAGTTTTTGAAACCAAAAAAATTCTAATTATGATTCCATTGCAGTCTTTTTCAGGGACGAAAAAGGTTTAAGTCTGGGGATGTTTGATGTGTTGCAAAACACATCTAATTTCCTTTGTAGTTTGTAGTCATTTTCGAGTCCTTTTATTAGTATTTTATTAGTTTTAGGTTTCTACCTGTCTATTTTATTTATTTTAGCGTTTAATTAGATTTTTATTAGTCTTGCGTCAGTTTTATTATTTATTTATTTATTTTATTATTTTATAGGTGTTTGGAGAGAATGAGCTCAAAACGAATGAATTTTAATCGAGACACCGACACTTGGGAGCAGTGTTCATGGACATTGGAGCGTAGACGAGAAACTTTAGTCGAGTCATGAACACCCGAGTCTAGAGCACGGAGTATAATACTATATAATAATAATAATAATAATAATAATAATAATAATAATAATAATAATAATAATAAAAGATAAGATATGAAATAAAACGTGGACTTGTGGTCCAATTGGAATATATTAGTAAAAGAAAAAAATAAACCTACGGATTATTATAAATGACAGCGGCAAAAACTCAATAGCGACACATATTAATTTATGATTTCGAAGGATATTATGAGAAGAAGAACAACATTAGTCAGCCGCCATTAAAGACGAGATCGAACAGAAAGACTCAACGCATTATTTTTGAAGGCCAGCAAGGCACGGGTCAAGATTGAAGCTACGAGTTCGGTTACAATAATTTCTTGGTTTATATTTATTTACTCTGTGTTTATAAATATTTAGGCCATGACTAAATATTATTTTGAACCTATGTCTTTATCTTGTTCCGTCGTTATGAATAGCTAAACATTTAGGCTACCTAGGTCGGTATGATGAATACTTAGCGTTTTTATGACTTTCGGATTCGTTTAATTATATAGTTGGCTTATGTTTTGGTAAAGATTTAATTGTGTTTGGTTATGATGCGTATGCATATTTAAGTCTAATTTATGATCTTTGATAGTTCCACATGTGTCTTGTTGAATGTCTTTCAGTTATAGATGCATGTTAGGTTACCTGCTTTGTGCTTGTAATTAGTTTATGGTTTTTGACGTCTAATTCCATAGGGACTTGATTTGAGAGTTTAGAGGACTTAGGTATTCTGCCATTCCTTGAGACCGGGAGGTGATAGGGTGTCGGATTATCTAGATCTTTAGGTATCGGGTAGAGGTGAGACCGGGAGGTGATCCTTGCCTAGTGTGTCTTTAGATTCTTGTAATTCCGAATTATTTCCAAACCAATTAGATTACTCCTTCACATTTTTGGGTGTGTTGTGACTAGCGAGACCGGGAGGTGAGCGAGTCTTTCGAGTACCTTAGCATTCCCTAGTGAGGTGAGACCGGGAGGTGATCCGAACTAGTAACCAGTGATTTACACGTCCCTTAGGATTTTCTTTGAGGTGTTAGTGAGACCGGGAGGTGATCTAGCATACTTTAGGGGTTTCCTGGGTTGGGCATATCTTTAGAAAACCTGGTAGCCAATCCATTATTCGATTCCGAGAGTTGTGAGTCTGCGGGTAGGATTCTAGACCTAGGTAGTTGCCTTCCATATTATCTGAGTTCGATCTAGTGTCCTTGGTTTGCTGTTTTCGTCTCTGTGTTATTTATTTTAAATGCTTTTATTTTATTTTATTTGCATTTAAATTAAAATTAATTCTTAAAAAACCAAATTATTAGGCTAGGAGTCGACAGAGGTTTAGTACCGAGAGTCGCCATATTGTGTCCACGGTTCGATATTCCGGACTTACTTGCTCTGCTACACTGCGACCGGTACACTTGCCGTTAGTGTGTGGTTTTGTAGGTTTTTCCATTTTTAAAACTTGACCGATTTATTTACTACACATTTCACACATCAAGCAGCCGCTGGCTCAGTGGTCATGAGGCATTCTTGATTGCCTCTTATGTATGTGATCCATGTGGGTGTTGGAAAACCCATGAGTTGGTGGGGAGTTGACGCGGTGCTGTTGAAGTTTGCGAGGCCTTGTCTTCCGAGCAGGATGTCATATGAGGAGTTTGCTGGGATGACGTGGAACATGCAAACCTCGGAGCGGGTATGGGTCCCATCGTCAAGTTTGAATGTAAAGTCGAACTTTCCGATGGAGTGAATGACTTCGTTGAAGAAACCTGCAATAGGTGCGTCTGGTAGCAGGCGCACTTTATCTTCGTCATCAAGATGGTCGAAGCACTGTTGGTACATGATGTTGAAGCTACTTCCGCCATCGCAGTCGCACATCATTTTGTATGTACGGTAGTGCCCGAACAGTGCTGTGATGGTGAGTGGGGTTGTTGAGCTTGCGCCTCCTGGGATTATTGGGAGGATGACCTGGGCCTCCCTCCAGTTTTGTGACGTCGCAGCCTCTGGTCGCTGCAACGTGTTTATCAGGTCGGTGATATTGGTTTTCCACTTTGTATTGCGTGTCATGTTGCATTGTCGGTTGTATGCGCCGCGGATGTGGTGTGTCTTGATGTCCTTGATGGCCTTGGCTGGTTCGTCCTGCCGGCGTGCACCGGCGCGGACGTTCTTGACCATGTTGGCCAACTTCCCGGAGCGTAGGGCCGCCTCGATTTCCATTTTGAGGTTGTAGCAATTGTCAGTATCGTGAACCACGTCTTTGTGGAAGTCACAGAATCTAGTAGTGTTTACATTCTTCCGTTTAGTACCCATGGGTTTTGGGAGTTTAAAAATTACCTCTCCTGTTGAAAAGACTTGAGACAGCACCTAGGATGGTGTTTTTGTAAAGGGAGTCCAGTCTTGGTTCCGGCGGCCGCTGTTGCGCTGGTCGCGCGTTTGTTTATTTATGATAATATTTCTGGTGTCGCCAAAAGTTGAGTATCGACCTTCGTGGGTGGAACCTGAGATGTGGTTCCAGACAGACGATCGGTTGTTGTTTCGAATGCGGTTGTTGCTGGAGCTTCCGCGTTGGTTCTGGCGCATTGTTTTTTGGTTGCCCGCATATAGTTTGGAGATGCGGACAACCTCTTCCTAGGAGTCTGGGATGTCGTCTTTCCCTTGAAGAGTGTGTTGAAGGCCGTCATCATTGACGTTGGCCAGGAAGGAGGTCCGAGTTGCCTCGTCCCATGTTCCGAGTTGGAGCGCTTCTTTGTTGAACCGCACGATGAAGTCTTCAAGCGGTTCGATATCTCTCCGTTTACATTGAGAGATCTGGCTTTTGTCGCGTTTGTGGCGACGTTGTTGGCCAATGCTTCCTGTGGGGAGGTTGTCGAACCACACCCTGGTAGCTCCAGTGAGCGTTTGGGCAAACATGTGACACCAGATGGGTAAAGTCCACCCGATGACGGCCCCGACTTGGTTAAAAATACCGAGGTGGTCATCGGGGTCTGTAAGGCCGTCGTGTATCTTCACGTTGGCCGGGAGGCGTTGCCTCGGTGGTATTGGCGCTTAAGAGATACGCCTTGTAAACTTGGATTTGTCGGCGAAGGCCGTTGGCCGATAGGGGAGTGACAGGTTGGTGGTCGCGTCGTTATTATACCTGTTTAATCGTTCCCGTCGGTGGTATGGGCTGTGACGATAGTCTCTGGAGGCATCGTCCTCCCATGAGTTTTCGTCATAGTCCTCTTCGTCGAACTGGTTGTGCTCTGCACGGGCCTGGTCCACAGGGAGTTGCCCTGGACCTTCACCGTGACGGGGAGCAACTGCTGTTCGAGTGGGTTGCTTGGAGGATGACCCCATAATGGATTTGCTGGTGATCCGGCGACGTTCCAGCTGAGCGTCCAGAATCTGTTTCTGGCGTTCATACCAGTCGCTGTTTAGAGCGTCTATTTCCTCCTGAGTAGGAGGGGCTGGGTCGCCGGTTTGAAAATCAAGATTTCTGGGGGTGACGACGGCGTTGAGTTGGTCGTCGACATGATCCCCAGATGCTGGGTGAGATTATGGGGTGACGTCGGTGATATCTTCGACGGCCCCTGAAGGAGTGTTAACTTTTTGTGGTGAAGTTGTCTTTTTTTTTTTTTTTTTTTTTTTTTTTTTATGGATGAATGAGGTGGCTAGTTAAAGCTTTGGTTTGAGAGAATTGTGATAAGGGCACGGATGGTGCCAATGAAGAAACACGAATCCAGGATTATCGTATAGACGCTAATCCTAGTAGTGATTCTACTGTATTTTATAAAGAGGTGTGTTTATAAAAGACATGAGGGTCTAAGGGCAAGACCAAGGAGTTTAAGAGACTACCGATTAGATGAGCCGAGCCTCTAATGGTTAGTATAATAAACAAGGGGTTGAAAAAATACGAGTGAATTCGTAGTCTTTTTGAGTGAAAGTCTTGGTGAATGTCGGATGCCAACAAAAGGCGAAGGAGCCCCTCCTTTTGTATTATCTCGACATCACACTTTCTCAGCCTATCCTCTACCCTTGATGGGGCTCGGCCCAGATAGAGGTGTCTCTAAGTTTCCGGCCCAAGTCACTAAGCCCAATGGTGCAAGTGGGTTTTGGTAAAAGGAGAAAGTAAAGTGCAAGGGGGGATGTTACCGTCCTGACGATCATACGCGTGGCGTCTGCCTACTGGTAGATCGAGGGCGGTGGGTAATCATCCTCTTTCTTGAAACTCGAGACAGGTTGAGAAAGTCTTGTTTCAGAGAGATATCTTGGCTGGGAGGCTGCCACGTCATCGTCCTTTCTGCATGTCAGACTGGGAGCAGTCTTTGATTGGAGGGGAACTCTGACGGGCAGCCTGTCGTGTCAGGAACAATTGCATGGGCAGGGGTGTGTGCCCCGAGGCTGGCCCAGAAGGCATGTTTTAGTCGTGCTGAAGAAGCTTCATCTGGCTTGTTTGGGAAGCTTTGAAGCGTACTGGCGTCGGTTGGACGCCAGATGTATCGCCGACATAAAACGGGTGGATGAACGTTGGACTTTCCGCTGACGTAAAAGGGGCGGATGGACGCTAGACGATCCGCTGACGTAAAACGGTTGATGGACGTCAGACGATGCCTGTTTTAGTTGGGCGATGATATGGTCTTTATGATGTTTTGATACCATATCCCTTCAATATATATAAAATTAGTTTATCTAAATTATGTTAGATATAAGCTAGATTATTATCCTAAGTATATAATTGTATTATTATTAGTTATATCCTAAGTAAATATATTATTGTTACTGATCCTAAGTTAGTTATGGCGGTTACCTGCCATCCTTATGTATATATACGCTTGGCATTCTCTTTTTGATGGTTATCAAGATTTGACAAACCAAATCCAATATCCTTAAACAAGAGAATTTCGAAAACCCTCAAGAACATTTGTAATATTTTTCGAATTTGATTCAATATTATCGCATTATATATATAAATATCTTTGAAATTCTTGTTATAATCTTTGATTTGGGACCAACAAATTATGTCATCATTGTTAATTATGGGTTAACTTTTTATAATTAGTGTAACATGAAATGATGATTAAATGTTAGCTGGTTTTTTATTAATTATTTAGGATGGTTGAATTTTAGGTAGGTAGCATAAACGAAGAAGACAATATAGGTTTCTTTCCATAAAGCTTATTAAGGTTTTATTTTTATAACTCAACTTAGACAATCATTTTATACAAAGTAAATATACGAAGAAACACTTATCTATATTATCTTATTAAGTAAGAGTGACGGCTAGGATAGTAATTTTCAATTACGTATAACTTAAAAAGCAACATGTACAAATGATTTATGCTTACATAATGAGGGTATAATTGGAACTTTGTGGAACATTAAGACACTTAGAAGGGTATATTAGTAAATTTGTATTCACGTTTTAGTTAAAAGTATAAAATTGCTTCCCTTAATGCCCCCACTCTCTTCCTACCCCCTGCCAAATTAATGTTAGGTTCATCTTCCAGGTACCCCCAATCAATTGTTGATAATCTGAATCGTCATACCCATCACACACACAACGGTTACCTCATTCTTCTATTTATTCAATACACATAAGAATTTATTTCGCACCTTCAATCGACTGTCGTTATAGGGGTGGTGGATTATTAATGTTTATAGCAACATAAATGGTGAGGTGAATGTGCTTATCATGTGATGTAGGATGAATCGAAAAGTTTAATGGCACCATCATCCTCTGTTCTTATGGAGATCCCAGACGTATGAAGCTTCATCCTGGTAAGACAATCTAAACCTAAATCTTTACCAACCCTAAATTAAAATCTTGGTCAATTGATAAGGGACAACTCACCGCTGGTAAAATCCAAAGGTGTTATTGTTCTTTTTCTGTATGTTCTTCCTTTCAGTTGATCATAATATGTTGATGGAGCATGTTGGGTAATCTAAAAGTTCTGTAGGGTTAGTCTTAATGCATAAACATTTGTATTGGGACGTTGATGGGAACCAAACTGATTATTTGTTAGGATGTGAGGTTGATTGTTTTGATTGTTTAAGTAAAGAAGTAATGAACGAAGTGAATTATAATTGGAAAGTGCAGTGGAATAATAAACTATTAATCAAAACAAGAGAATAAATGTTTTTCAATCGAAAGCTTTCATTTATCAAATGATTACAATCAATAGTACAAGTACTCCCCCTCAGCCTGATCACTCTGTGATTGTTTGTCTGAGAGAATGTTTCGAGTGATGAATAGAACAGTACAAGCACTGTTCTATTTATAGACAAATCTAAACTACTGATGATCTAAGCTGACGTCACCTAAGACAGTTGTAACATCGCAAAATTTTCTCCAAAATTTTAATACATAAAAAGCCCTTATATATATATATATATATATATATATATATATATATTACACCTTTATCATTAATATTATACAAATGTGCCTAAGTCTTTATTTATCCTAACTCACAACTTATATACATACATAAATGTATATAAATAATAATAATAATAATAATAATAATAATAATAATAATAATAATAATATGATTCTAAATTCTTTTTTTTTTTCACATACAAGATTTTTTTTTAAAGCCTTGAGTCAAATAGTCAAAGTCCTAGTCAAAGTCTTAGTCAAACAGTCAAAGTCTTAGTCAAATAGTCAATTCATCATAAAACCTTACTTTATGGTGTTGACCAATTTTAATGGCTAATTGAATCCAAAACTAGTATAAAAACCCACCTATGACCCATTATACTTTGCACCTCTAAATCGATTGTTTCAATCCGATTAAACTTTCCCTCATACCTTTCTTCTATAGTCTATTACTTCTACAATTGAAGCTTTGATTATAAGTTCTTGTAATTGGTAACTTTGGGGCTACACATATTCTATTTCTCAAGACTTAATACTATACTAAGGTGAGTTTACGTAACCATGTTTATGCAATTCTTCATACTTGCAACATTATACTTAAGCAATTCTACATGCATGTCTAGTTGTAAACTTTAATGCCTCATGAATTAGACAACAACAACAGTTTCAACGAGTTTCAACGAGTTTCAACATTACATAATCATTAGCTATGGCCAAGCCGGCGATACTCAATAATAGATCTATTGGATTGACAATCCCACCCGGATACGTGTACCTCCTACATAGGTAGCGTGGGTGATTGTTATCGTTCCAACATATTAAGGTGAATCGTGGATGACGGAATGGACCTAAACTAGTCGGAGGTTTGATTATGTCGATTCAACATATTATGTTTATTCATGTAGACTTAAACTTACGATAGACATATGAATTGCTAAACTTTTATACTTAAACTATTTGCTTGACATGGCTTATGTATTCTCACCAACTTCTAGTTGACCCTCCCATTTTTCCAAACTCAACAGGAAATACTGATGCTTGAAGTCTAGAGCTAGCATGAGGAGATATTTGAAGTTTTAAGCTTTGTTTGATTATTTGATGTAGACTTTAATGTAATTCAATTTTGTAATGAAATAAAGGATTATTTAAACATATGTATTACCAGGAGCTACTGAACAATCATCAATATGTGACATCCCGATGTTTCCGCCATCGGTTGGGGTGTTACAACAGTGACCTCTAACAGAATAACAAACATAAAACATCTGTTGTATACAAACTACTGTTAAATTGTAAAACTCTGATAGGTAAACTACTGTTGGGAAAACTCTGATGGTCTTGTATCATCTGTTGGAGCCTAAGTGTTGTTGGCTCCAACAGACCTTTAGTCTTCAGTACTTTGATCAGCAGTTCTTCATCAGACCTTTGGTCAGCAATTGTTCTCTAGCAATAGTTATCCATTAGTCATTTGTAGCAGCAGTTGTTTGGGTACAGCAGATGTTAGGGTCAACAGTCTTTTGGGAGAAGTAACTTGTAAATGTTGTTTATTGTTAAGGATCAATTGAGTAGTATGTTTTGGCTTTCCAATCATCTGTTCTTCTCCAGGTCAGCAGACCCAACATTATTTATCTAAAATAAGCTGAATTCAAAGGTCTGTTTTTATGTTGCTTCTTACTATATTATACAACGTGTTATGATATTGCTTATGATTAAGTGATATTATCATTGGTTGGTTTCATTCTACTAACTCATTTTTTATGTTGAAAATGTATGCAGCCATGTAGCCGCATTAGATCTTTACTCGAATCAGGATTTAGCTCGGACACAGGAACGGATGTGAGGCTATATTATGGTACAAAAAACTTTTGAAAAAATGGCTTATCAGGTTTATTTTTAACCATCAGTTTTTTGTTTAATTTTATTCACAAATGCTTTTTATTTGGGGTTTTATTCACCTGTTATATGATAAATTAAATATTTGTTTGCATCTAATTAAGGATAATTTGATTCTTGTTTCTAATTTGCAGTAGTATCCTTAAAATTTTGGTCTTGGATATTCATTCCTTATATTCATCCTCAATGCTACATATATCGTTAGTACATTAACGTCTGATTAGTTTATTAGTGTCTTTGGATGATTAAGTAACTTCTTGATTGAATGAACAGTTGTATTCTAGAAAGAAAAAGAATTATTGAGAAACAGAGGTCTAAGACAGATGAGTTGAGTTTCAAAGTTTATTGGTTTGTTTATTTATTTAATTTTGGTTTCTTTACTTGCATTCATATAGACAAAGTCAAGACTAACAAGAAAATGGGAATTTAAAAGCAGTTTCTATTGAAGGCGGCTGAAAATCTATAGGTTGGGAGCTACTGAAAATCATGGAAAGTAACACGATCAGATTAAGCTTGATACCATTTTTTGTGTTTTTCATTTTCTTTGTATTTAATGTTTTGCTAAATTTTGAACCTCATAGGCCAGAGAGTTATAGAATTATGATGCAGCTATAAATATTAAGAAAAAAAACATACAGATGATACCAATTTAAATGGCAACCAACAGATACATATATCCATTTTCTTGAATTTTAAAATATAAATGTGTGAAATGTTATTACAGTTCCATGCTATTGAAGAAAAATAAGCTAACCCTTTTAATACTTTATAGGTTTATATGCATTTGAACACATCCAGATGAATTTCAACCTGCTTGAACCATTTTCCTTTTTCATTAAATCATCTGGCTTAAACCATTAAAAACTCCAACAGCATCAACTACATCTAAGCTTGGGTATTCATATGTCCTCTCATGCATTAGTTTATATTTCTTGTTATAACTTGTTACAATAGTTGTCAAAAGCGCACTCAAGGCGCAAATAATAAAACTTTGGCCTCGGCGCGAGGTGCTGTAAGCGAGACGCATTGTCTAAAAATTCACTTTTAGGGGTTTTAGACATGTTTTAGGTTCCTGATCTAGACGCGAAGATGATATTGGTTTTGTTGTTATTGGGATGCCTACAATTCATTTTCTGTTTGATACCAATTTAAATGGCAACCAACAAATACATATATCCATTTTCCTGAATTTTTAAAATATAAATGTGTGAAATGTTATTACAGTTCCATGCTATTGAAGAAAAACAAGCTAACCCTTTTAGTACTTTATAGGTTTATATGCATTTGAACACATCCAGATGAATTTCAACCTGCTTGAACCATTTTCCTTTTTCGTTAAATCATCTGGCTTAAACCATTAAAAACTCCAACAGCATCAACTGTGACACCCGACATATTTGGCTTAAACATTTTAGTACATCTAAGTCTACCTTAGCGGGAAACATTTATAAACAGACTTAACTAGGTTAGTTAAGTCGGGTCAAGTTAGGATTGTCCAGAGTTCAATGATCTGGAGGATCATTGGGAGTCGTTTTAGGAATACACTAGTACCAGGTCCCATTGGTGAAATTACATAAACTAATTAAGTGTATGTGTAGATTAATTTTCGTGTGGTGGATTATATGCATAGATGTGTTTAAACGATGTGTAGATAATCATCCATGCTTAAATATGTTAAACATAGACTATGGTTGCATGCTCATATGTTAAGGTGCATTAAAATGCGTTAAACACGACAAATTGGAAAACTAGAAAAAACATAAGTTCTGGTTCGACCACATCGAGTGGGCGAACCTGGAAAATAATATTGGTTCGACCCTTAGCAAAGGGGCGAACCTGGAATGTGGAAATGAAAAAGTTTCATTCGACCAGAACATGCACATTCGACCCTGTGAAAGGGGCGAATGTGGGTACATTCTCCCAGGTAGAAGGGGCGAATGTGGACTAGTATAAATACCAAACTTTGTCATTTTTCATCATTTCACAAACCCTAACCGTCTCAAAACACTCTCAAACAATTTTAATCACTAAGGAAGGAGTTTTTGCTCTTCGTTTTCATAATCTAACCTATCAACAACATATAATCAAGAATCCAAGGTGTGTTCTTAATTCTAAACCTTGTTCAAGTAATTTATTTCGTTTTTATCTAACCCTAAATGTCCAGATTTGTTCTAAGGAAGTTTTTATCAATAAAAACCTTTTAAACATCTTTCTAAACCTAAACCTATCATTAAACATAGGTTTTCATATCAATAAACATATGTTAATTGTGTGTTATGTGATATTATGTGTTGTTTAATGATTTGCTACTGTGCTAATGCTAGAAACATGATCTAGGGCTGCTATTGATGATAGTTTAGGAGTATAAAAGGTTATAATTACATAGATGATGATATCAAGTCTAATTTGGGAATTTTATTGAATCTAGGGCTTGATGCATGTTAGTATTATCAATAAAACGATTGGGGGTTTTCGATTACATGATAAACTGAGCATTTTTAGATGATTATGGATTGATATTGAAAAGTTTCCAAATTGGGTAACGATTACATGCATGATGTGACATTTCCATAATCTTTGCCATTTTGGGAAAGGGCTAAAACGGATAGGTTTTGGGGCAAAATTGGTGGGGTTTTGTTGGGATAAGTTATTCATGCTTGACTGCAGTGTTTGATAATGTTTCGGGATGTTTTCGGATGTTTTTGAAGCGTTTTGGGAAAAATAATCTGTCAGGGTCGAACCTGGACAGTTTGGTCGAATCTGTGAAGAACGGTCGAAGGTGGCTTTCCAAAGGGTCTTAGGTGGGTTAAAACGGGCGAAGGTGGATCAGTCTTCCTGGTTCGACCCTTCTGATTCAAAAATGAGATTTTCTATACAAACTAAGTGTTTTATGCTTGAACCTTGTGTGTAATCTATGTGTACTTGATTAGTTAGGGTAATGAGTCACCAACGGGATGTCGGGTCGGTCTAGTGTGTCGGTTGAACACTTAAACACGTTTTAAAACATACTTGGTTACGATTTGGACAATCGGGGACTAGATAACCTTATGGTTATTAGTCGGAACACTTATGTGAACAGATAGATCTCCGGTAGAGGGATTATCAAGGGCTTGGATTTTTATTATTTACCGAGGAACGCAATTTAAGGTGAGTTCACGGCCCCACTTTTACAGCTTTAACTTTTGGGGGATAAAACATGCGCTAAACTATTTTGGTAACATATGTCATACTATGGTTTTAACTTTGCATTGCTATACGATCTTTTAAAAGTCCCGGGGGAAAACAATGAATGTGCGGGGATGCACAACGGGGGAAGTGTGGATAGATCTATTGGGCATGACCTGCCCCACTCGTCGGCTTGGAGGGCCGGGCGGGTGCATATTGTCTCGAACTGGTAACATTGGTATCATGCTGAGCATTCGGGCTGAACATTGCTAAACATTGCTAAACGTGTCTAGTAATGGTTTTCCAATCGTAGTAGTAATAAAACATACGCCTAGCTAGCGTTCTTGGTAACATTGGTATAGTATGGACATGATAACGCTTTGGTAACTATTTCAGTAACATATTGAACAATCCTGTGAACTCACCAGCGTTATATATGTTGACGTCTTTTTGGCATGTTTTTCTCAGGTCGCTAAGGTAGCATCGGTTGGACTAGGCGCACGGGTCTGCATTGGCGTCTAGGCTTAGTGGCATATTTTAAATAAGTGTCTTGAACATTTGGGAACACAGTTTGTAATTGGTTAAATCTTTAAATGCTTCCGCTATATTTTAATGGTTTGATAACAAAGTTTTGAGTTTACGTATTTCATATAGAGTTGTTTATTGTGACCGTTGACTTGGATCCTGGTTTGTCACGCGCCTCGCGGTAAAACTCCGCATGTGGAAATTTGAGGGTGTGACAGATTGGTATCAGAGCCAATGGTTATAGTGAACTAGGACTGCATGTAGAGTCTGGTCTATAGCCGAGTCGCACACACTAGACAGTCAAATACTTTGAGTCTATTAGTGGGACACGTACTAACTTTATCGGGGTGTCCTTACATCATCATCATACTTCTTTGTTACATCATCCGCTTTTATTGGGGTTCTTACCTACTCTTGTATTCTTCTTCGGGGTTGAAGAGGAAGAGGCTAATTTGTTGACTTTAGCACACACATGCTTTCTTACACTTGCACCTATCGTAACACGTTACTAGGCGACGATATTCGGTGACCGGAGTCTGGACTAGGAGTACATTTGGAGGACCATGTAGAGCAGTTTATCATTTCGGGTGCACACAAAATAATAAACTGAAATGCATGAAAATCCCGATGGACTTTGAGTTTAGATGTATAGTCCTGAATTTGTCCCTAATGTAAATATTTTGTGTTCATTTGTATTTGACTGTGTATGCAGAATCCTAGCCTTGATTCAGATGTGGTTCCTGGATTATTTCTTCACTGGCGAATCACTCACCCGAATGAAGATGCAATATGGCTCTGGTTCATGACATAGATTGGGAAACTTTTATTATGTATCTATAGACTTTTAGTTGATTTATACTTTACGTCACCGTAACGACTCATCCACAAACGCCAAACACGCAAACACCATAAACCTGAAAAACAGTTACGAAACAAAACATACACACCCGCAGCAACGCGAGGGCATCCCTACTAGTTTTATACCAAACAGTTTGTAGTGTAACTCTATTGTTTACTAAAGATGTTCATTTTTAATGATTGACAATTGGTATAGATTTTGGAATATGTTTGGAGCGTGTCTGAGTTATCTGGTGTAAAAAAAAATGTATTACGATTATTACTTTTTAACTGTTTAAATTACATTAATTTCGTTTTTGATGTTGCTCAAACCTTTGATCTTAAGGGGGCACCACCTTAACTCCAATTCTTTGCCAAGTGGAACTAAACTCCCACCCTGTTTCAAATATACTACCACAATTATCATTGAAACAATGCAATTTATAAATGAATATATCAAAGTTTTAAGGAAGTTAAAAACAACAAGGTATTTTTAAGGTTTGTTGCTATTTTTGGGAAGGATATAATGATGTTTCACTGTTATTTAAAAGTAAAAATGCTATTTTTTTATTGTAATAATTAATTGTTATTGTTTATTATTATTGTTGTTTTATCTATATCTATATCTATACTATATTATAAAGCATTTTATAGAGACTTCTTAAAATTTAAGAAGTACAAGTGTAATTTCTTAAGGTACACCACATAATGCACATATAAAAAGCTTTTTAAGGGCAAATTTGTCTTTTATGCATTACTTACACCTTTAACCCATCATAAATTTAGGTCCAATTTTTTTTATTAAATTTTAAGTGATACAACTCCTAAGAACACTAAATGGTTTATCAATTTATTACTTGAGGAAATATGATGAGATACTAACTCCTCAACTTTTTAACCCCTCGTAAATTTAAGACCGATTTTTTCATTAAATTTTAAGAAATGCAACTCCTTTGAATGTTAAATGATCTATCAATTAATTATTTAAAAAAATATGAAAAGACATCACACTCTTATAAATTATATAAAATGAAATGAAAACACAAATGCAAAAATTGCAAATGTGTTACTGCGTAACACTCAATTTGCATTTGGTTTGTAATTTTCAAAACAGTCGATTCCAATTAAACAACATGTAAACGCTCCCAAATGATTTGCTACGTGTAGCGCGGGGGAATATATTGATTCCATTATCTTTTGGTGCTACATTTTTTAAGTTATCTTTACCTAAATTATAATTATATTTGTAAATTGGTTACCCCGCCACATCGCGCGGACTTTCCACTAGTTATCATTGAATCGTAAAGTGGAGCTAGTGCTTCTTAAGCTAAGCCCATTGAGCCCATCAGAATATTAGAAATAGATCTTTTATCTAACTACCTGTTGCCTAGTCCAAAACTAAGTCCGTGATTCGTATGTCCAGAAAGCAAAGCATATGAACGAATCATTTGCAAAAATAGTGGGTTTATCATTTTACAAATTACTTTTAGGGGGTATTGGGGGAAAAAACCAAAATTGGTGATGTATGGAACTCAAATGGCGGCATCTAATTAACCTAAGCTTGATGCCGCCAATTGAGATGTTGACATTGAAGCCGCCAATTTAGTATAAGGGTTTGAAGCCGCCAATTGAATTTAAGTGTTTGATGCCGCCAATTCATTTCTAACTTTCATTTCTTATATAAGTCGAGGCCTTTGCCCATTCTCTCCATCCCATTCCACACCTATACAAATACATTATAACCACAATAAACCCCCATTTACAACACATTGTAAAAAACTAAACAACATAACAATATGCGATATAATACTTTTCCCGCAATTGTTTTGGAGGGTACGGTTTTTCATTGATATTGGGTCGATATTACATTCACATGGAGTTTTAACAGTCTTGGGCGTGGATGAGCCGTGCTTAAAAGCATCCGCTCCTGTCTCATCCCCTCCTTGGCATCGCTTTTTTGGGGTCCAAAAAAGCGGTGCCTTTGGATCGGTGTTACATCCACATGAAACTACTTGGATCGATGTTACATCCACACGTGGTATAACACGTGTAGAATGCAACGTTGTCACTGTAGTTTATAATATTTTACCGTTGGTTGTCGGTGGTGCTCTCAATCTCCAGTCTACCAAACCCGGACATTCCAACGGTCTGTTTAGGGGAGTCAACTTTCCAGACAAAGCCTGTAGGGCAAGGCCATCCGGTGTTGAAGAATCACATCATGTGATTAGCGACGTCGAAGACATCGGATGACGCGATTCTTCACCGTGCTACTTTGGTATGGCAGCCTGGGTTGACCATTGGGTACCTGTAGATTTCGTACACATGTTCAACAGATTGATTGATGTTCCCCTGTTTGATTCAGATGGGTTCGGACCCCAACTTGATCCTGAGCCCTCAGTTTGACTTCAATAAAGCAATTGTGATGGAATGTGGGAAACGGAAACTTAATGAACTCGGTAGATTGTATAGTTTGATTGAGTAGTTTGGAAATGGTGATCTCGGAAATAAATTGTCTTGTAACTCGGTAGGCTGTATAGTTTGATTGAGTAGTTTGGAAAAATAGTTGTTAAGTAAATTTGTATTATTTGTTTTAAGTAAATCTATCATTATTACCTGGCCCGTTTTCAATCGTTGGGTGGTGGTCCTTGATTCCCGTACTGATCATCGGGAAAGAGGTTTAAATTCAGTGCGGTCGAAGGTCCTGGCCGGGTCGAAGGTCCTGCGTCACATGAATTATGCGGGGGATGGTAATGTAAATCACTAACATCGTTAAACATTGATAGGAGAAACAACAATACATAATCAAGTAACATGACGAGAAGTTGCTTCACAACGGCATTTGTATAGCTCATCTGCTATGTGTCGTCGATAATTCACACAAGCATCTTCGACGTCGATTTCTAGCGACAACGACTTTTTTCTCACAAGCCTCTCCATCATCATACAAACCAAGACACCAGCATTATCAACCTTTCCCTTGTCTTGGGGCACATCTAATTCAACTAAACCAACAGAAATTGGTGTTTTGTCCACACGATTAGACTTCAGCCAGTAACGAATACGTTTTAGAAACCATTCGAAAAAAAGCCTAATCATCTCCATATAGTGAGAAACTTCGCGTCGCCTTTCGTTTCTCCATCTCTTATCAGTCCAATACTGGGTAATTACCATGTTTCTTAGATCAATTAGGATAAGCAGCCAGTCTCCCACCCCGATCGATAAAGGAAGGTAAACGCGGTCAACCTCCCAGAATGGCGGGTAGGGTTCCATTCTTCCAGCCATGTCGAAGGCAACTGAAGAATTCGAGTCCTTCATTTCATCATAGAAGGCAGGGGGTAACACTGTCCAACGTAGCTGTGAAGCAGGATCTCTTAAAAGCTTTGCTTGTCTAAGTCGCATCAGTCTTACCGTCCACGCCTCAACGTGCTGAAATCATAATAATGCATAAGGTTCGTTATTGAGTTAAGCAAATCAATTTACTTTCAAGTTAAATTAACGTGAAAATTACCGTTGCGGATAGCGCCCTTTTGGGTTGGCACCCTAGAAGTGTACCCCAAAAATTTATGTCTAGTTTGGCGGAAATGAAGCGAGTGTAGCAAAATGGGGCATCCCCGTTTGTATAAAAGTCGACAACATCAGCAGACCAGTTGTTTCTGCATTGTTGGTTTTCTTGCGGGTTTTCTTTGGGCTTGTCTTGGTCGTTTTCGGCTGCTTTCACTTGTGGGTTACTTGAAGTCGAACCAGCCGTGAATGTTGTTGATGGCTTGAGTAAACGCCTCCAAATCTGCTCGGTCGATTTTACAGTTTTAGGAGCTGGTTGTGAACAGTAAAAGCCTTCTCCATTGTTTTCCATTGTTATAGATTTCAAATATGAGTGGGTAAGAGAGAAAGAAGTTGAGTGAGTGTTGTTTGTGAATCGGCTAGCTGCTTGCTTTTAAAGAGGTGAACCCTTGTAATGGTTTGGCGGCATCTACATGAAGCCTCGTAATGGTTTAGCGGCTTCTATACCTCGTAATGGTTTGGCGGCATCATAAAAAGTTGAAGCCTCTAAATGGTTTAGCGGCTTCTACACCTCGTAATGGTTTGGCGGCATCATAAAAAGTTGAAGCCGCTAAATGGTTATGCGGCTTCTACATGAAGTGGAAAATGCCCCAGGCTGACGTTTTTGGCTCTCTATACAGTCTGGCAGGGCCTGCCAGTCAGGTAACCGAACCTTCGGACGCGTTGTCCTTGGCTAGTACACGGGTGTCGCACGATGTCCGGGCCGTGTTCGTGTCTCCGGGGCCTGATCCAGGCGGCCCGAAAACGGCCAAGAGGTCATTTTTCAAAAAACCCACAAAGTGGAAAATGCCCCAGGCTGACGTTTTTGGCTCTCTATACAGTCTGGCAGGGCCTGCCAGTCAGGTAACCGGACCTTCGGACGCGTTGTCCTTGGCTAGTACACGGGTGTCGCACGATGTCCGGGCCGTTTTCGTGTCTCCGGGGCCTGATCCAGGCGGCCCGAAAACGGCCAGGAGGTCATTTTTCAAAAAACCCACAAAGTGGAAAATGCCCCAGGCTGATGTTTTTGGCTCTCTATACAGTCTGGCAGGGCCTGCCAGTCAGGTAACCGGACCTTCGGACGCATTGTCCTTGGCTAGTACACGGGTGTCGCACGATGTCCGGACCGTTTTCGTGGCTCCGGGGCCTGATCCAGGCGGCCCGAAAACGGCCAGGAGGTCATTTTTCAAAAAACCCACAAAGTGGAAAATGCCCCAGGCTGACGTTTTTGGCTCTCTATACAGTCTGGCAGGGCCTGCCAGTCAGGTAACCGGACCTTCGGACGCGTTGTCCTTGGCTAGTACACGGGTGTCGCACGATGTCCGGGCCGTTTTCGTGTCTCCGGGGCCTGATCCAGGCGGCCCGAAAACGCCCAGGAGGTCATTTTTCAAAAAACCCAAAATACACAGTACATAAACACATAATACATAAACACATAATACATAAACACATAATACATAAATCCTAATCCCAAAGAACTTATTTAAAGCTTACATAAACACATACTAAAATCCTAAATTACTTGGGAGTAGCCAGTGGTGATGGTGGTGATGGCCTACTGGTGTAGCCTGCTCGTGGGGGGGGTGGCTGTACCTTGGTTTTGGGGGATCTGTGTACTCTCTTGCATCCGGGGGGTGGGTGCTGACATCCCTAAACGGTCCAAATCCCTTAGAGCCATGGCATAATCCACAACCCAGACCAACTCCTCTTCCGTTAACTCATCATCTGCTGGGGGAGTAGGATGACTTGTATGAGTAGGAGCAGGAGGAGGAGTTATTTGAGTAAGAGCAGGAGTAGTTATTTGTGCAGTAGGAGGATTATAGAACGAAGGTTGTGCAGGAGTAGGAGGAGATGAAAATGGTAGTCGCCGTCCCCGGCGAGAGTATCGCCGGACATTTGAAGATCCGTCACATTCGTGATAACCGCCACCCATAGTTTGTAAACCCGATGAACAGAGGAAATTGTGACTTAGATTGAGACTTGATATGGTATTTATAATAGTTAAAGCATCAGAGTGGTTTGGCGGCATCATGAAAAGTTGATGCCTCAGAATGGTTTGGCGGCATCATGATGCCTCAGAATGGTATGGCGGCATCATGATGCCTAAGAATGGTTTGGCGGCATCATGATGCCTCAGAATGGTTTGGCGGCATCATACAAACTTAATGCCTATTTAAGGGATACTCATCCCAATCCATCAACACACCAAACTTTCTTCCTAAACTATCTCTATATCTCACAAACCTACTTTCTTCCCCCCCCCCCCCACCATAAAAAAAAATAACCTTCAAATCAAATGGCTTCTTTCGTTCCATACCTGGTTAGATTATACTGGGGTGGTAAGTTTTCATACGTAAACAGGGTTGTTCAAGATGATAACTCGTTGGAATCATCGAGCTTTATTATGCGAGAGAAGATGTCTTTTGAACAACTGGTTGAATGTGTATGTGCTCATGTTAATATCAACAAGGAAGCTGTTACTGTCAAACTCCTGCTCGGATACACTTATGCTGGGTACTCTCAAACCAGCCAAATTTTCAACAATGACGGGGTTGATATGATGGATTATTTAGCCGCTGAGAGACGTGGCGAGTTTGTTGCGGAGATCTATGTTGAATGGCAACAAGACCCTCCGTTACAACAGCTTACTTTTACTAACCTGCTACGTGACGTGTCGAACGTAAATGTTGTACCACCCTTTGGGTCTCAGCATGGTTTCCCCCCAATCGAACATGATGCCGATAACGAAGTAAATGACGAGGCAGGATCCCCTATGACGGACGAAGAATGTTTACAAGAACCTCAATATGTTGCCGGTAATGACAACAATGACGGGTTTGATGAATCCGGAAGCGGAGACTCTAAAGACACGGAAGATAGTGATGACGAACAACCGGCATCAGAAGACTCTGAAGACTCCGCAAACGAGGCCGATCCTAGTCAGGCGACGACCCAACAGACACCACCAAATGACAACCTGGCTCTCCAGTTAGGTCCACGTCAACACTACGATCCTCAAGATGATGTGGAGCTAACAGATTACATGGTTCAAGAATACGAAGAGGATGACTTCGTGTTATGGAACCCAAAAGCAGGGGACAATATCCGGCTTGGTATGTATTTCAAATCAAAAGAAGAGGTAGACCGTGCGGTTAGACAGTGGAACATCCGTCGTGGACGGGAGATGTATGTCAAGGCAAGCAAACCGAAGGTATACACGGTCGTATGTTACACCAGACACCCAAAGTTTGTAAATCCTTTCTCTAGTGGCCGCAAGTGTGAGTGGCGTTGCACGGCATCGATTCGGTCTGACGCACATTACTGGCGAATTACTGTATGGGCTACAAAACACAGCTGTTATTCTTCGGCCGTACGTAATAGCAACAGAAGTTTAAAAGCAAAGGATATTGCAAAACACATCTTACCGTAAATTCGTACGGACAACAATCTTAAGGTAAAACATATCCAAACCCATGTCAAGCAGGCCCTGAATGTTGATGTTTCGTATTCCAAGGCGTGGCGAGCAAGAAGAAAGGCGATAGAAACTATCTATGGTGACTGGGACAGCAATTTCAAGGAGTTACCCACATACCTTATGCGGCTGCAGTCGAGGAACCCAGGTACCGTTGTTACGTTCTTTAATCATCCGAACGGGGATCCGAATTACCCCACGTTTAAATATATTTTTTTGGGCGTTCGGTCCTTGTATCCGTGCATTCCATCGATGCATGCCTGTCATATCGGTGGACGCGACTCATCTGAAAGGACCCTACCGGGGTAAGCTGATCCTTGCGGTAACAAAGAATGCAAACAACTACATCTTGCCTGTGGCCTATGCTGTCGTTGACGAAGAGACTGTACACAGCTAGTGTTGGTTTTTCCAAAACCTTTCTGAGTACGTTACCCTTAATAGCATGGGGCCTTTGTGTGTGATATCAGACAGACACAACGGCATAATTAATGCTATGGAAAACCTTCCACAGTGGAAGGAACCCAACGCCTACCATCGTTACTGTCTTCGTCACATCAGAAGCAATTTCAGCGGGAGGTTCCGAAACAAAACCCTACGGAAACTGTGTTGGTCAATTGGTAGCACATCTCAGCACGTAAAGTATCGCTGGGCTATTAGCGAAATGAGGTTGAAAAATCAAGAGGCATGGGACTACCTTAACAACATTGATAAGACTAAGTGGACGGTTAGGTATGATAAAGAGCGTCGTCGGTGGGGTAACCTAACGACGAACATTTCGGAGTCCATGAACAACGTCTTGCGTGAAGCGCGACTACTGCCTATCACAGCTCTCATTGACTACACCTTTCGCAGAGACGTCGAACAATATGTTAAGCACACTCAAATTTCGAGCGGTTGCAACACACCTCTACCCCCTCGCATATGGAGCAGGTATGAGAGCCTTTTGGGAGTTGCTATGCAGGATGAAGTGACAATGTACGATGCGAATGCGTTAAGGTGCAATGTTCTTTCAAGGGTTGAGACAAATGACAGGGGCGGAAATGACTACACCGTTGAGTACAAAAAAAAGGTATGCTCGTGTGGAAAATGGCAAATGCAAAGATTTCCATGTTCACATGCAATTGTTGTTTGCAATTGGTTGGGTAAAAGCCCTCACAGTATTACTAGTTGGAAATTCCACACAGACACCTACATTCAACAGTACAACAGTCATTTTTAAACCTTGGGGCATAAGTCTGAATGGCCGGCGGAAGAATGGAGAATTCAAGGGGACCCGTCGATGATTACTACACATCGAGGCAGAGTACGTCAGAGAATAATACAAAATGAGATGGATGTGAATTATGACGATCGCCCGAGGCGTCATGCATGCACTCGATGTGGAGAAACATGCCATAACAGGAAGAGTTGTGGAAATGCAAGGCGTCAACGAAATCAGTGAATGACCCTACAGGGTTGTGTCAGTCCTATCATCACGGTCATCTTTTTTATGTTGTTTAGTTTGCATTATCTGTATCGTTAATCACCTTTTGCTATCATGGATGAGTTGGGTGACTCATCTCATCATGTTCTGTACTAGCTTTATTTAATAATGGCAGAATTATTATGGTACTGTTAATTTTAATACCACTACTATTATTATCAGAACTTTTCTAATATAAAAGTAAATAAACACATGTAGTAATGATAGATTTATTTAAAACAAATAATACAAATTTATTTAACAACTATTTTTCCAAACAAGTCAATCGAACAAACTATACAATCTACCGAGTTACAAGACAATGTATTTCCGAGATCACCAATTCCAATAGCTTGTGTGTAAGTTTATTTTGCGTAAAGACATCATTCTACATATACCTCCTTATCTAAAAGAAACCATGCCCGTAGTGTTTGAAGCCTAGTTCTTTTGGACACAGGTACAGTGAGATTGATAACTTCTCTATGGAAGTTGCTAGAATAGTTAAACAAAAGCTGAAACTGAACAGTTATTTGGAATGTTTCTGATCATTTCAGTTATGCCATCATTATTCCAGTCTCCCGAGATCACCAATCCCAATATTCTACCGCTGCTTCATTGAGTTTCTATTTTGCGCCATCCATCTCCATTGCTTCATTGAAATCAACAATTGCTTTATTGAAGTCAAACCTGTAGCTGTGGACACAGAAAGGCGTTCTTCCAGTCAGCGGGAAATAAGGACCGCATTCAGATTCAAACCCATCTGAATGCGGCAGGGGAAGCATATCAATATGTTGAACATTGGTACCAAATCTACAGGTACTTAATGATCAACCCAGGCTGCCATACCGAAGTAGCACGATAAAGAATCGCATCATCCGTTGTCGCCAACGTCGCTAATGACTGACCGTGATTCTTCAACATGGGATGGCCTTGTGCTACAGGGTTTGCCTGGAAGGTTGTCCCCCCTAAAGAGTCTGTCGCCATGAATAGAGGTGGTACACTGGAGATTGAGAGCACCACCGACAACCGACTCTATAATATTATAAACTACAAAGACAACGTTGCATTCTACACGTGTTATACCACGTGTGGATGTAACATCGATCCAAGTAGTTTCATGTGGATGTAACACCGATCCAAAGACCGCGCTTTCTTGGACCCCAGAAAGAGGGACGCCACAGCATGGCTTATCCCCGCAGAAAACAGTTAAAACTCCATGTGAATGTAACATCGACCTAATATCAATAAAAAACCGTTCCCTCCAGAACAATTGGTATTTTCTTTGGTTTTCTACGATAGGCGGCATTTGAGTATGTGTGATTTGAGTGTGTGGTGTGGATGTGGATGGAGAATGGTAAGCTGGTGGGAGATTATTTATAGGAGGGATGCCTCATTCTCAATTGGCGGCATCAAAGGGATGCCTTACATTGATTTGGCGGCATCAGGTATCGATTGGCGGCATCAAGAGGATACCTCATACTCAATTGGCGGCATCAAGGAGGGATCCCTTAAAATCAAATGGCGGCATTGACTACAAGATCTCAATTGGCGGCATCAAGCTTAGATTTATTAGATGCCGCCAATCGAGTTATATACATCACCAAATTCAGTTTTTTCCCCCACTACCCCCCAAAAGTAATTTGTAAAATGATAAACCCCCTATTTTTGCAAATGATTCGCATATGAACCGTGATGACCTACATAACCACTTGACAAAGCAAAGCATGCAACAATGCATTTCTTTTCAATACAACGAATGTTATCATTAGTGAATAGTTCCTAAACATCGTATGAACTTATATGCTCTCCTCTAAATGATGGTGAGTATTCAAAATACTCGCATTGATACCGATTTGTTTCCTGTATTTATTAATCACTTTACTTACTGACGTTTGCTTATCTATACTATCTATATCTATACTACATTATAAAGAATGAGACATATGCAAATATGTTCAAATTGTCCAAAGTTAAGATGGTATGCCAATAGTTTCTTTACAATTTCCAAAAGTTTACCACTTTTCTTCCCTAAATGTCCCTAGAAGATAATCAATTTTTATATGAAAATGGAACTCACCCAAACTAAATAAACACACAGGATAACAATATTTTTGAACAAATTTCATATAATAGCGATGAACGATAATAATTTATGTTACCACAATGAATAATCTTATCTCAGCTAAAATAGTGAATGAAGTCTTCCTAGAGTTAAAGTCAAGCTAACAAGAACGCTTTTTTTTATATCATTCAACGAAATCATTTTTGTTTTCAATTTTAATCATGATAATTACTTGAAAATAGGCTCTATAGCTTTAATTATATGATTAATTTTTAGGCGTTTTATGATAGATTGATGAGATGATATACGAGTTATTCATTCAATATTGATTAAAGGATTGTCTGTTTGTTTAGAAAATTTAAGGTTTGTGTAGTCTTTTATTGATCTGCTTTTGCACTTTTGTTTTCGTTTTTAAATTAACGGATATATAAGTTGAAATATAATTGGTGTTGGGTTTAAAATCTATATAATATGCATATATACATGCAGGTAGGAAGGGTCTTCAATGACCATAACCGGGGCCCGTGCTTGAATGGGTGCAACGGATAAAGATTTTTGTTGATGCAGCAAAGGAACTGGATTATTTGCATGAGAAGGTCCATCCTTAAATAATTCAGAGATATTAAGTCTAGCAATGTAACAACCGGCAAAAATAAGGTAATTCCATACAAAGTAATTAATATATGATTAACGTAATTAAATGCAATTATGTGTGATTTAATTATCAAGGCCTTAGGAGATAGCAATTTCCAAATAATGCTTAAGAATGCATACGTTTAATGGTAAAAACATGATTGGATCATGTGCGAAATAACTATCCGGTATGGACGTTGGCAATTACACGGTAATAATTAAATGAACGAAAAGGATCCCGGACACCCAGGATATAAAATAAAGGGTATTTTCACAAAATATAATGAGTTTTGGAACTCCAAAACCATAAGTGGAAACGTCTTGTACAAATCTCCCGGTAACGAATAAAATGCGCGTACCGGGTATAACTCATAATTTCACCCGGCAAAGGCCTAAATAACCAATCAACGCTTAAATTAGACTATATTTAAGGGTTATTAAAGGTATTTTTAATGTCCGAATAACGCGTGATTAAAACCCGAAAAATACCCGAACGACACCCGAACGACGAGGGATTAAACATAACAAATATTGGGTAAATATTTGGAGTTGTGGACCCCACCCAAACCACAAAAGTGGCCGGCCTAAAGGCCTTACAACTTTCCATATTATAATTTTTTTTAGACAACCTATCTACACTAAAAGTTAAGCATGCATGGATTAGGAAAAGGTGTAAGACACACAAGTACAAAGCATGCACATCTCTTGTCCCCTCCCTTGCAAAGAAATCGGCCATAGGCCATAATAATCCAAGACAAGACTTATCCTATCATTACACTAGTGCACTCATGTATGTATAAGATCAAGTGAAGGATTATGATAGATCACAAAGATTTAGCAAGATTTGCAAGAAACCTTCCACTCCTATACATATATACACGGCCACACATATACTACGCACATCCATCCAAGATCATTTTGTACTTCTTAAATCTCTTGAATCTTTAGTAATAATCACATGCAATCCATGGAAGATATGGTGAGCTTATAAGTAACATGTGTTCATGACATAAGATAACAAGCAAAAACAACTCTCCTCTTCTCCTTCTTTGAGCCGTGAACTTCATCCACCCCACATACATTCTTCTTTCAAGTTTTTACATCTCCAAATCACTCAAAACAATCCATCATCCAAACCCCTATTGTGTGTTTCAAGCTTGGAGCTTAACCATTAAGGAAGAACACACTAAACCCCTCTCAAAATCCAAGGTTTTGTCTTCCCTAGCCTTATGCTAGTAGTAAGCTTCTTAACCTTGTTTTTTATTATTATTATTCATGTATGTGTTCTTAGAAGCAAGTTGTACATGAAGGGTTTAAAAGGTGGTTTGAAACATAATCTTTAATAGGTTTTACATGAGTAAAATAGAGGATTAAAGATATGTAAATAAATCATGGATTGGATGATGATAAAGTAGTGTTCTTGAAAATGTATAAAATTTACACATACACTAAGTAGGATGATGATTTGATTAAGATTTATGGAATAAACTTGAATGTGTTAAAAAAAAGTAACTTTAACCATCTTTATATGATCATCTAAGACATAATAAGTGATGGAACATGTTAGAAGTTCAAGAATATTGAAGTTGAAAAATTAAAGTTACTTACTTAGAAGAATGATATTTTGATATAATGGGCAAATACATAAAACACACATACAAGTAGCCTTATATATGAAATATAAGACTAATAAAAGTGTTTTGATACAAAAATAACTTACCAATAAAAAGATGGATCTTCAAAGTCTACTATTTTGAGTGAAAAATGTTAACTTTGGAAGTTAGGGTGGAAAAATGCAACATTTGAAAGTTAAGGGACTAATATTGTAACTTTGAAAGTTAGAGGACTAAAATGGATATTTTAGAAACTATTAGTCCAAAAATGCAAGGATGGAAAGTTTGGTGTCAAAAGTATAAGTAATAATTTTCCAAGGTTGATTTGGTAAATACTAGTAGATATACTTGGGTATTTTTGTATAAAGGTATATTTTTGAAAGTTATAAAAATATGGATTGTATTAACATAAGGATTTTTATAAAATGGAGATTTTATAAAAATATTAAACAAACTTGAGAAACTTATACAAAAATGAATACTTTTATATAAATGGGAATATAAAAGTGTTGGAAACATTTTTATAGTTAAGTTAACAAGTTGGGTTAAAAATACACAAGTATTTTAAACCTTCCAAGTAACTTGTGTTAAGAGGAAGAAATATGGATAATATTTCTATAAAACACATGTTGGGAAAAACTTGGAAAAAATTAACTACTCGAGTTAAGATATCGAACTAAGACGCGTTAACGAACCGTACACGGACAAAACATGGGAAAAATGCCATTGCGGCAAGATAAGAAAATATATATTTTTAGGAAGTAAAAATATATATATACCTCATGGGTGAAAACTAATAAACACTTTCCTAAGTGTTGAAGGAATTATTCGTGGGAGAAAAACATAACGTAAGACGTTAAACAAACGTATATACTTAACAAGAAAAATTACACATTTATATATGTACACTCGCCTCGGCAAAATTCTAGTATATCTACTTAATGGGAAAGTAGATATGTGGGAAGGAAAGCCGCGACGAGTAGACAAAGATATATATATGTGTATGCCGTGCCGACAAGATCCTAGTATATTTATTTGAGTGGGAAAATAAATATACGGTATGGTGAGTTGAATCGGGTGTTAAGAATATACAATCGAACGACAAGATCATAGCATATTTGTTTAAATGGGAAAACAAATGTGCGGCAAAGTGAGTCGGGTCGAGGGTTGAAATATATATTATATCGAGCGATGCGATCTTAAGTATAATTATTTAAATGGGAAAATAATTATATGTTAAGTGAAGTCGAGCCGATGATAATAAGGTACAAGTTAAGGAAATACTAACAAGAGTAATATATAACTTGTAACACAAAGGGTAATCTAACGCCAACGAAACCTAGGATACGCGCTTAATTAAACGGGAATTGGAATAACTTGTGGTCGGGAGTTGGGTGTACAACTTGCCAAGGCACATGCACTATAGGAATAGTGACTTATACGTCTAGGACGTTTGTAGGTGCGAGACCCTCTTTGCTATCTACTTAGTGAGCCAGACAGTGTTTCAGGTGAGTTTCACGGCCCCATTTTAAACTATTTTTACGTTTTTCGGGGGAAAGATATGTTAGGAAAAATGTTTGACGGATTTATTACTTGAGGTGTGACCGCCACTCGGGGTTGAGTCCTTGCCTCTATAATCATTTGTTCAGGGAAATGAAACCGGTGGAATATTTGAATAGTACTATTGGTGCCTGACAAGGCCCACCCCTAATCGATAGCGTCGATTATGCATTAGTGTATGCCTGGGGTGCATATATTCTGAACTTAAGTCGTGGGAAACCGAGTAACGACTTGGAGCGGGGCATACTTATTATACGTCTTGGTTTGATTATAGTCTCAAGTAGAATTATAGGAATTTGCAACTCCTATATATTGTCATAACATGGTATTTCCCAAGTACTCAAGTTTTGGAAACTAAAAACCTGTGAACTCACCAATATATTTATATTGACGAAATTTTAAACATATCTTTCAGGTAATTAGACGAAGGTGAACCGGGGCAAGCTGGGTCGTGGAATCCTCCGATGCGGCGTTAAACATATTGCGGGGTTTCACCTTTATTTCCCAAGGCTTTGGGATATATTTGAGAAACCTCTATGTTGTCTTAAAAACAATCTACTTTTATGTAATATTTTGAACAAGATTTGACGCCCTAATAAATGACCCATTTTCTTAAATTACCTGTGTTTAGCAATAACCTTGACTTTATGCTCTTGAACCGTCGCGCCACGTGTTTCCGCCATTGTCGTGGTGTGACAGAAAGTGGTATCAGAGCCAAGGTTATAGCGAACTAGAGTATTTCCTTTAAAAACTAGACTATAACCGGATTTGGTTCGAAAGATTAAGTTTTCAAAAAATATACATAGTTGCTAAATGCAATAAAGTAATTTTTCAAGAAGCATTGGGCATGAGGAGATTCCGACCGAGCTAGCCATGGGTATCGTCATGCATTAACGTAGTATTAGAGGTTAGGAAGGATACTGATAATGTACGCCTTAACTATCTAATTTAAATTAATTCATATATATATATACATGTACGGTTCTTTTGCCAGGGATGTCAGACGCTGGAAGCATAGCGCCCAGTTATGATAGTAGCTTACAGATCATACCCGCACCTCCGCCTGAGCCAGTCGAGCTGGTAGTACTTGATGCGGAAGACGACGACGTGGAGATGGACATCGCGGGAGGTTCAGATGACGATTTGGACGAGACGGATCCTAGTGAGGATCCCGACTGGGCACCTGTAGGGGATGACGCGGGCGCCGTGGTCGACGCACCGCTACCTATTGTACCTGCCGCACCTTTAGCCCCACGCCCTATTCGAGCCATCAGGGACTTCCCTGAAGGTTGCGCCGGTCCGTCACGACCGATCCCAGCCCAGTCAGAGACGGCAGAGTCTCCGTTCTACAGACAGGCTCACGTTGAGCATGAGCCAGCACCTGTACCACACATCCACATTCCTCCTGGCATGAGACTCATGCCGATCTCCCGTGGGAGGAACGGGTGGATTTCTGACGACTCGGACGACGAGTCCGTAGCCTCGGTTGAGCACATGCTGGTACCCGAGATCCCAGCCGTTCAGGAGGAGCCAGTGGCTCCAATGATAGAGGACGCACCTGCTGATCCCGTAGCCCCACCAGCACCACTTGAGCCCGCACCTCAGGAGGGGCCAGCCATAGCAGCACATATCCTGGAGGGTAGCCCCGCCGGTAGCTCTGAGCTACGCAGGGCAGGCATGGCAGCCTTCGCCACCGCGAGCCCTCCTACCCCCACGGTAGTGGTGTCCACTCCAGAGTGGGCCACTGTTTCAGAGCCTCTTGTAGCCCCATTGGCCGAGCCTGTACCACCACCCACAGTAGCCATGACATTACCGATCCCCACCCTTCCCAGCATGCCACCTGCACCGTATCCTCTGGGTGCAGGGGACCCTTACATGATGCCACCTCACTTTACCCCCAGACCACAGGGTTTTGCCCCGTTGCTTCCACACATACCGATACCAGCCCCCTTTGGGCCATTCCCATCAGTTCACCCAGATATACCCGGACCATCCCAGCCACCTAGGATGACACCCCTATCCGGACCAGCATAGTCCACTGCTATCTCCCTAGAGCGAGACTTCCAGACCCTCGCAGACACGGTGCAGCGCACCGTGACACAGGTAGAGCAGCAGACCCGTCTGATGTGGACGCGGATGATTGATGCACGAGATGCTTTGGCACACTATGCGGAAGAGTTACTGAGCATGGACGCACAGTGTGGTATTACAGGTGATGCGCATTTTGCGCATCGACAGTTCTTATATGAGCGCATCATGACGATTAGCATGACGATCAGTATGCATGCACCACAGTACCAGTTTCCGCCGCCACCGCCACAGTAGGGATGCATCAGGGACGCACGGAAGAATCACCTGCTTATGTATATAGTAGCAGCAGTATGGTAGTATAGCACGGGTTATGACACTCGTCTGCATTTTGCCTAGCCGTACGGGTACGACGGCACATGATAGGATGTTTTATTTATTTCAAAACAATGTATTGTAAGAAGGATGTATTTCCTATTTTGTTATTATGAACAAGCATTGTACTCGCACTATTGAAATTAATGAAAAATCTTATTATTATTATGGTGAAATATGTTGTTGTCTATGATTATTATTGCTTACTTCATATATTGTGATTTGTGTGATTGTGTGGTGATGTTGTGTTGATTACTATTTCTTCTGTATGATGTGTTGGTATGTTGTGTGATGACATGGTGTTGATTATTGTGTTCATATTCTGGATTGTTATTTATGCTTTATATTGTATAAATGTTTGCCAAATTAACCTTTGATAATTATTATTGAAGAGAAATGGCACCAGCCACCAGAAGCAACAGCGGCGCAGACGGACTGCCCGCTACACCAGCTGAACTTGAGACCATGATCTCGGAGCGCATAGCCCGAGCGATCGCGGAGCACGAAGCCGCTCGCTCCGAACGATCACGTGACTTGACTGGGAGTGACCGACGAGAAACCTCCCCCAATGGTAAGAAGGTTTAAATATAATTGATAAAGCGATGGGAGAATATCCTAAGACTCCTATCCCATAATAACATACAACTTTATTAATGCAGAAACGGCCTCGCGAGAGCGTGGCTGCACTTTCAAAGCCTTCCTAGACTGCAAGCCGATCAACTTCAACGGCACAGAAGGATCTGTTGGCCTGGTAAAGTGGTTTGAAAAGACCGAGGCAGTCATCCGTATCAGTGGGTGTACCCATCGTCAGTCGGTCATGTACTCCACCAACTTGTTCTTGGACCAAGCACTAACGTGGTGGAATGGACAAGTACAGTCATTGGGTGACGATACTGCTTACTCCCTATCATGGGCGGAACTGAAAGAACTCATGATTGCCGAATACCGCCCGGCAAGCGAGGTTCAGAAACTGGAAACTGAATTCTGGAACCTTACTATGATAGGAGCAGACGTGACTGGCTACACGTTCCGGTTCCATGATCTCGCCAGACTAGTACCACGTTTGGTCACCCCCGAAAACAACAAGATAGAGCGTTATCTGTTCGGGTTAGCACCACAAATACGCAGCATGGTCACTGCTTCCAAACCTACGACCATGCGCGCAGCTATTGACCTTGCGCTAAGCCTCACCGAAGATGCTATTCGCATGGGCACACTGATCCGACAAGTTTCGGGACTGAAAATTTCTGAGGCCAGCAGTGTAGAAGCCAAGAATCATGGGACGAGCTCAGCAGTTGTGTTGAACGATCAGGGGAACAAGCCAAGATTTGGGAAAAGGAAACGGGATGAAGGGAAGAGGGACAGAGCGTCGGGTAGCTCAAACAAGAAAGGGAAAGGATATGTTGCCATGGGACGTGGTAATGGTAATAGACAGGGTAATCAGGGAAGGAATAATGGGTTAACTTGTGGAAAGTGCCACCGCACAGGGCACAAGACTGAAGACTGTCGTTCCGGAGCACCAAAGAATGGAGGGGCTAGATCATGCTTCGCATGCGGGTCGCTGGACCATTAGAAAAAGGATTGCCCCAAGGTCAACAACCAGGCCCGCGGGCGGGCATTTGTGATTGGAGCCGGTGATGCACGACAAGACCCCAACGTGTTCACTGGTACGTTTCCTCTTAATGGTCATTATGCCTCTGTATTATTTGATACCGGTGCTGACTTTAGCTTCGTATCCATTGAGGTTAAAAGACTACTTGGATTAAAAACTAGTAAACTAGATACACCCTACTCCATAGAACTGGCTAATGGTAAAACTATTGAAACGAGAGAAGTAGCGAAAGATTGTAAATTAGAACTCTGTGGGCACGAGTTTGGGATTGATCTTTTACCAGTCGTATTGGGAAGTTTTGACATAGTTGTTGGCATGGACTGGTTGTCCACGCACCGTGCCGTCGTGATTTGCAACGATAAAGTCATTCAAGTCCCCCTCACAAGCGGTGAAACTCTCTCAATTCAAGGGGAAAGGCACGGGACGCCGCTAAGAATTATTTCAAGCATGAAGGCTCGTAAGTGTCTAAGAAAAGGGCTTGTCGCATTCTTGGCACACGTAGTGGACAAGAAGGCCGATGAGCGAAAGTTGGAAGACATTCCAGTAGCTAGAGATTTTCCGGATGTATTCCCAGAAGATTTGCCGGGGTTGCCACCGCCTCGACAAGTCGAGTTCCGCATCGACCTCGTTCCCGGAGCTGCTCCTGTGGCACGATCGCCATACCGCCTAGCTCCATCAGAGATGCAGGAACTGTCCAGCCAGCTACAAGAATTATTGGACAAAGGTTTTATAAGACCGAGTTTCTCACCTTGGGGAGCTCCCGTCTTATTTGTAAAGAAGAAGGATGGCACATTTCGCATGTGCATCGACTATCGAGAGCTGAACAAGCTAACCATCAAGAATCGCTATCCTCTCCCCAGGATCGACGATTTATTTGATCAGCTCCAAGGTTCTAGCTATTACTCCAAAATTGATCTGAGGTCTGGCTATCACCAGTTGCATATACAAGAAGAAGATGTACCGAAGACGGCCTTCAGAACCCGGTATGGGCACTATGAATTTTTGGTAATGCCGTTCGGCTTAACCAACGCACCAGCGGTTTTTATGGACCTAATGAACCGCGTGTGTAAGCCATACCTGGATAAATTCGTCATTGTTTTCATCGACGATATTTTGATCTATTCGCGCACCAAAGAAGACCACGAGAATCACCTTCGGTTAATTCTTGAAGTACTACGCAAGGAGAAGCTCTATGCTAAATTCTCAAAATGTGACTTTTGGATTCGGGAAGTTCACTTTCTAGGCCACGTAGTAAACGAGAAGGGCATACACGTCGATCCCGCCAAGATCGAGGCTATTAAAAATTGGGAAGCCCCTCAAACTCCTACCGAAGTACGACAACTTCTTGGCCTTGCGGGTTATTACAGAAGGTTCATCGAGAACTTTTCAAAGATAGCACAAGCTTTAACCATGTTAACCCAAAAGGATAAGAAATTCGAGTGGACGGAAAAGCAAGAGGCAGCATTCCAATTACTAAAAGAAAAGTTATGTGGCGCACCGATACTGTCACTCCCAGACGGTACGGAAGACTTTGTGGTTTACTGTGATGCCTCACATCAAGGCTTGGGTTGCGTATTGATGCAGCGAGAAAAAGTAATAGCATACGCTTCCAGGCAACTGAAAATCCATGAGAAGAACTACACTACACACGATTTGGAAATAGGTGCAGTGGTGTTTGCTCTCAAGATATGGAGGCACTATTTGTATGGAACCAAGTGCACGATTTTCACTGATCATAAGAGTTTGCAACACATCTTTGATCAGAAGGATTTAAACATGCGACAACGGCGATGGGTCGAATTATTAAACGATTACGATGGTGAGATAAAGTACCATCCCGGTAAGGCGAACGTTGTGGCCGACGCCTTGAGTCGCAAGGAACGGGTTAAACCATTGCGTGTCCGAGCTTTGGGTTTGACTATCCACACGAATCTGACTGAACGAATTCATGAAGCTCAAGTTAACGCCCTTAAACCCGAGAATGTCAAGGGTGAAAGATTACGAAAGATGGTTGATTCACTGGAACCAAAGGCGGACCAGACACTGTATTTCATGAATAGAATTTGGGTTCCAGTGTACGGAGGATTGCGTGAGCTAGTGTTGGCCGAAGCTCACCGTTCTAGATATTCGGTTCACCCTGGTGCAGACAAGATGTTCCACGATTTGAAGGAACTTTATTGGTGGCCGAATTTCAAAAGAGATATAGCGGCATATGTTGCGCGATGTTTGACTTGCGCAAAGGTCAAGGCTGAGCATCAGAGACCTTCCGGTCTGCTCCAGCAACCGGAAATACCGGAATGGAAATGGGAACGAATCACCATGGATTTCATTACCAAGTTACCCAAGACAACAAGCGGCCATGACATGATCTGGGTAATCGTTGATCGATTGACAAAATCTGCACACTTCCTTCCGATACGCGAAACGGACAGGTTGGAGAAACTGACCCGTTTGTACATTAAGGAAGTGGTGTCTAAACACGGTGTACCTGTTTCTATCATCTCCGATCGAGATAGTCGTTTCACTTCAAGATTTTGGGAAAGTTTAAATGAAGCCCTCGGTACTCGCCTCGACATGAGTACCGCATATCACCCCCAAACGGATGGTCAAAGTGAACGAACCATCCAGACCTTGGAGGATATGTTACGGGCATGCGCGATTGATTTCGGAGGTAACTGGGATACACACTTGCCATTGGTAGAATTTTCTTACAACAACAGTTATCATACGAGCATTCAAGCCGCACCGTTTGAAGCTCTATATGGACGCAAGTGTCGATCGCCGTTATGTTGGGCGGAAGTTGGAGAAAAACAACTCACCGGGCCCGAAATTGTTCAAGAGACCACGGATAAGGTCTTTTTGATAAAGGAACGCCTCAAAGCGGCCCGTGACCGCCAGAAAAGCTACGCTGATATGAGGCGAAAGCCTCTGGAGTTTCAAGTCGGAGACAGGGTCCTACTAAAAGTGTCACCTTGGAAAGGTGTCGCGCGCTTTGGAAAGCGCGGAAAGCTGAACCCACGATATATTGGACCATTCGAAATCTTGTCCAGGGTAGGCACAGTGGCATACAAGCTCAAGTTGCCTCAAGAGCTTAGTGGAATACACGACACGTTTCACGTGTCAAATTTGAAAAAGTGCCTATCCGACGAAACTCTCATCATTCCAGCAGACGAAATTCAGATTGACGACAAGTTACATTTTGTTGAAGAACCAATCGAGGTAACTGATTGGAAGGTCCAAAAACTAAGGCGCAGCAAGATCAGATTGGTCAAAGTGCGCTGGAATGCCAAGCGTGGACCGGAATTCACGTGGGAAAGGCTGGACCGGATGAAGCAAAAATACCCCGCCCTATTCGAGAAGACACCTGTACCGGAGAACTCGAAATGAATTCCGGGACGGAATTCTCTTAACGGGGGAAGAATGTAACAACCGGCAAAAATAAGGTAATTCCGTACAAAGTAATTAATATATGATTAACGTAATTAAATGCAATTATGTGTGATTTAATTATCAAGGCCTTAGGAGATAGCAATTTCCAAATAATGCTTAAGAATGCATACGTTTAATGGTAAAAACATGATTGGATCATGTGCGAAATAATTATCCGGTATGGACGTTGGCAATTACCCGGTAATAATTAAATGAACGAAAAGGATCCCGGACACCCAGGATATAAAATAAAGGGTATTTTCACAAAATATAATGAGTTTTGGAACTCCAAAACCATAAGTGGAAACGTCTTGTACAAATCTCCCGGTAACGAATAAAATGCGCGTACCGCACCCGATACGCGTATAACTCATAATTTCACCCGGCAAAGGCCTAAATAACCAATCAACGCTTAAATTAGACTATATTTAAGGGTTATTAAAGGTATTTTTAATGTCCGAATAACGCGTGATTAAAACCCGAAAAATACCCGAACGACACCCGAACGACGAGGGATTAAACATAACAAATATTGGGTAAATATTTGGAGTTGTGGACCCCACCCAAACCACAAAAGTGGCCGGCCTAAAGGCCTTACAACTTTCCATATTATAATTTTTTTTAGACAACCTATCTACACTAAAAGTTAAGCATGCATGGATTAGGAAAAGGTGTAAGACACACAAGTACAAAGCATGCACATCTCTTGTCCCCTCCCTTGCAAAGAAATCGGCCATAGGCCATAATAATCCAAGACAAGACTTATCCTATCATTACACTAGTGCACTCATGTATGTATAAGATCAAGTGAAGGATTATGATAGATCACAAAGATTTAGCAAGATTTGCAAGAAACCTTCCACTCCTATACATATATACACGGCCACACATATACTACACACATCCATCCAAGATCATTTTGTACTTCTTAAATCTCTTGAATCTTTAGTAATAATCACATGCAATCCATGGAAGATATGGTGAGCTTATAAGTAACATGTGTTCATGACATAAGATAACAAGCAAAAACAACTCTCCTTCTTCTCCTTCTTTGAGCCGTGAACTTCATCCACCCCACATACATTCTTCTTTCAAGTTTTTACATCTCCAAATCACTCAAAACAATCCATCATCCAACCCCTATTGTGTGTTTCAAGCTTGGAGCTTAACCATTAAGGAAGAACACACTAAACCCCTCTCAAAATCCAAGGTTTTGTCATTCCTAGCCTTGTGCTAGTAGTAAGCTTCTTAACCTTGTTTTTTATTATTATTATTCATGTATGTGTTCTTAGAAGCAAGTTGTACATGAAGGGTTTAAAAGGTGGTTTGAAACATAATCTTTAATAGGTTTTACATGAGTAAAATAGAGGATTAAAGATATGTAAATAAATCAAGGATTGGATGATGATAAAGTAGTGTTCTTGAAAATGTATAAAATTTACACATACACTAAGTAGGATGATGATTTGATTAAGATTTATGGAATAAACTTGAATGTGTTAAAAAAAGTAACTTTAACCATCTGTATATGATCATCTAAGACATAATAAGTGATGGAACATGTTAGAAGTTCAAGAATAATGAAGTTGAAAAATTAAAGTTACTTACTTAGAAGAATGATATTTTGATATAATGGGCAAATACATAAAACACACATACAAGTAGCCTTATATATGAAATATAAGACTAATAAAAGTGTTTTGATACAAAAATAACTTACCAATAAAAAGATGGATCTTCAAAGTCTACTATTTTGAGTGAAAAATGTTAACTTTGGAAGTTAGGGTGGAAAAATGCAACATTTGAAAGTTAAGGGACTAATATTGTAACTTTGAAAGTTAGAGGACTAAAATGGATATTTTAGAAACTATTAGTCCAAAAATGCAAGGATGGAAAGTTTGGTGTCAAAAGTATAAGTAATAATTTTCCAAGGTTGATTTGGTAAATACTAGTAGATATACTTGGGTATTTTTGTATAAAGGTATATTTTTGAAAGTTATAAAAATATGGATTGTATTAACATAAGAATTTTTATAAAATGGAGATTTTATAAAAATATTAAACAAACTTGAGAAACTTATACAAAAATGAATACTTTTATATAAATGGGAATATAAAAGTGTTGGAAACATTTTTATAGTTAAGTTAACAAGTTGGGTTAAAAATACACAAGTATTTTAAACCTTCCAAGTAACTTGTGTTAAGAGGAAGAAATATGGATAATATTTCTATAAAACACATGTTGGGAAAAACTTGGAAAAAATTAACTACTCGAGTTAAGATATCGAACTAAGACGCGTTAACGAACCGTACACGGACAAAACATGGGAAAAATGCCATTGCGGCAAGATAAGAAAATATATATTTATAGGAAGTAAAAATATATATATACCTCATGGGTGAAAACCAATAAACACTTTCCTAAGTGTTGAAGGAATTATTCGTGGGAGAAAAACATAACGTAAGACGTTAAACAAACGTATATACTTAACAAGAAAAATTACACATTTATATATGTACACTCGCCTCGGCAAAATTCTAGTATATCTACTTAATGGGAAAGTAGATATGTGGGAAGGAAAGCCGCGACGAGTAGACAAAGATATATATATATGTGTATGCCGTGCCGACAAGATCCTAGTATATTTATTTGAGTGGGAAAATAAATATACGGTATGGTGAGTTGAATCGGGTGTTAAGAATATACAATCGAACGACAAGATCTTAGCATATTTGTTTAAATGGGAAAACAAATGTGCGGCAAAGTGAGTCGGGTCGAGGGTTGAAATATATATTATATCGAGCGATGCGATCTTAAGTATAATTATTTAAATGGGAAAATAATTATATGTTAAGTGAAGTCGAGCCGATGATAATAAGGTACAAGTTAAGGAAATACTAACAAGAGTAATATATAACTTGTAACACAAAGGGTAATCTAACGCCAACGAAACCTAGGATACGCGCTTAATTAAACGGGAATTGGAATAACTTGTGGTCGGGAGTTTGGTGTACAACTTGCCAAGGCACATGCACTATAGGAATAGTGACTTATACGTCTAGGACGTTTGTAGGTGCGAGACCCTCTTTGCTATCTACTTAGTGAGCCAGACAGTGTTTCTGGTGAGTTTCACGGCCCCATTTTAAACTATTTTTACGTTTTTCGGGGGAAAGATATGTTAGGGAAAATGTTTGACGGATTTATTACTTGAGGTGTGACCGCCACTCGGGGTTGAGTCCTCGCCTCTATAATCATTTGTTCAGGGAAATGAAACCGGTGGAATATTTGAATAGTACTATTGGTGCCTGACAAGGCCCACCCCTAATCGATAGCGTCGATTATGCATTAGTGTATGCCTGGGGTGCATATATTCTGAACTTAAGTCGTGGGAAACCGAGTAACGACTTGGAGCGGGGCATACTTATTATACGTCTTGATTTGATTATAGTCTCAAGTAGAATTATAGGAATTTGCAACTCCTATATATTGTCATAACATGGTATTTCCCAAGTACTCAAGTTTTGGAAACTAAAAACCTGTGAACTCACCAATATATTTATATTGACGAAATTTTAAACATATCTTTCAGGTAATTAGACGAAGGTGAACCGGGGCAAGCTGGGTCGTGGAATCCTCCGATGCGGCGTTAAACATTTTGCGGGGTTTCACCTTTATTTCCCAAGGCTTTGGGATATATTTGAGAAACCTCTATGTTGTCTTAAAAACAATCTACTTTTATGTAATATTTTGAACAAGATTTGACGCCCTAATAAATGACCCATTTTCTTAAATTACTTGTGTTTAGCAATAACCTTGACTTTATGCTCTTGAACCGTCGCGCCACGTGTTTCCGCCATTGTCGTGGTGTGACAAGCAATGTGTTGATATTTGAGGACTTGAGCTAAGATTGCCGATTTTCAACCATTAAAAACAATCACCCCGATATGGCTGCATACTTGCATTCTACTCGTGTTTTGGGAATTTTTGGCTATTGTGTGCCATAATGATACTTATATTATAAACCATTTTCATATATATGCATCTACCCAGTGGTAAAGTGGACGAGATGGTTCGGCTCACTGGCTACATTGAGCAATTTTTTAGCTACTGGGTCAGGTTGGGCAAGTCTATTACAAAATTACAAATCACAAATTTTAATTTCTAAATGGACAGTGATTTTCATATGATAGTGTATACAATATCATATTATTACTACATGTTTTTGTCATGTAAATGAACTTTATCATTTAGCAAGGTGTCTTTAATGGCACGGTTATGTAGATATGCAATGACCGGACATCTTACACAAGAGTGATGTTTATGTTCATATTGGTCTATTACAATAACATGCCATTGGTTTATTAAGATTTGTTCAATAATGAGTATAGGGTTTTTTTGGTGAACTGCAATCAGTTGTAAGTGGCGGTGCACATTTCTTTTCTTTTCTTTCTACGAATACTTGCTAAAACATAGTGTGCACATTTCTATTCTTTTAGCGTAATTTGCGACAAAAAACTTAAGTATCATAATGTTGTATTACAACCCATTTGTGAATCTCGCTGCAACGCACGGGCAAACCCACTAGTAAATTATAACATGACTCGCTTATTGTCACACCATCAAACACGCATGTAGATTTTAGTAAGGTTTGCTTCTTAAACGATCAAACATAGTATATTTTGTAGTGCATGACTCCATTCTTTAGGATTACGCATTTCACGTCACATTTGGTAGAGAGTATCCTTTATTTAACAATTCGTTTTTTAAACGGCAAGTGATAACTATCACAATTGTTCTCCATTAACAAGATCAAACATGGCGACATCATCGATAGAGAAATCAAACAAACTATTTTGGCCATCTACTTGCTCGACAACATTTAAACCATCACCAATTTCCTTCCCCCACTCGTCGTCCAGATACTCGTTAATGTTGTCAAAAGTTAATGTAGGCGACAATACCACATCTGGGGAGATACTAAACACATTGTTGGTACCTTCAATATTTGACGATGTCATCAAGTTATGGGTGTTATGTGATATAATGGGTGGATGCAAATTTAAAGCTTTAGAAATGGTACATGGTTTAGGCTTAATAGCTCTGACCATGGCCTGCTCAAACCGTTCACCATCTTTAAGTTGTTCCTTATTTTGTTTTGGACGCGGTTTAAAATGTGTGTTCCAGTAGTTTTTCACATCATTTGCGGTTCTTCCTGGTATTCTCCCAGCAATCAATGACCATCTAAATTCAAATATCAACTCTTTATTTTCTCATATATATTTACAGAAATTAATTGAAATAACTTGTACGTATATATATTAAGTCTGGATACATACATATATTGGCCATCCATATGGAATCAATTAAGTGTGCCATGCTTTTTATTTGTGTAGGTTTAAAAATGTGTACTCACCTGTTGCCTAGAAGCCTGTGAAGCCTAAGCATGAGATCAACTTCATCTTCCTCAAAATCCCCTTTTTTTATATTTGGTCTTAGATAATTCAACCACCTTAGCCTACAACTCTTCCTACATCGATTTAAGCCTGACAATTATATTTTTAATACTTTATTTTACATATAACTCGAATTTAAAAAAAAAATATATTAATCTAGACAAAGAAAAAAAAACAAAATAATGTACGTAGATTTAAAAAAAAGTATTAGATATTACATTACGGGTTAGGATCAAATACACAAGACATTTTTTCTAGAAAGGGTGAGAAGGATTGTGATCCATTAATCATATATTTGAAGGGTTGAGATTAGTTTGTTTGAAAAAAATAAATAATAAATTAGAGAAAGGGCATAAAAGGAAAACCACATTTGTTGACATTCTCTCTCCACATGCAATGCACATGTCAATTCCCCCCATCATTTTAAAAAGTCTATAACTTTTTCATACGACATTTTTTTTCAAAAAAATTTCACCATATTAACGAGCGTTTTTTATCTTTAATATGAGTACCACATTGCTACATTAAAATTGAAAAAAAAAAATTCATGCTAAATGGGTTTTTTTTCTCCGTTGTGTCTTCTGCACGTTCATTGTGTTAAAGTATGCATGTGTGCTTTATAAATATTTTATTTATGTTTTTTTAGTCTACACATGATTTAACTTTGTCCATTGTGTTTTTAGTATGCTTTTAATTGTGTTTTACGCAAATGAATTTTGTATTTAGGCTAACATTGTATTTTATTATGTTGTTCATTGTGTTTAAATCTATTATTCATTGTGTCTTAGTCTTCTGTTTATTGTGTCTTTTATATGTCGTCCATTGTGTTTTATTAGACTGTTCATTGTGTTTTATAACATATTGTTCATTGCATATTTAATTGGTACTCATTGTGTTTTACGTTATCTCCATTGTGTCTTACGCAACTGGGTTTTCAACTTTTTTTCCAAAAGTATTCATTGTATTTTAATCTTCTGTTCATTGTGTCTTTATTATGTCGTCCATTGTGCTTTACACAATCGGGTTTTTAACCTTTTTTTTTCAAAAGTATTCATTGCATTTTAGTCTTTTGTTCATTGTGTCTTTCGTATGTCATCCATTATGTCTTACGCAACTGGGTTTTCAACTTTTTTTTTTCATAAGTATTAATTGTGTTTTAGTCTTCTATTCATTATGTCTTTAGTTTGTCGTCCATTATGTTTTACTAGACTATTGATTATGTTTTATACCCTATATTTAATTGGTGTTCATTGTGTTTTACATTCTATTGTGTCTTACGCAAGTGGGTTTTGAATTTTTTTTTTCAAAAGTATAGCAATATGGTACTCATATTAAAGATAAAACGACGCTCATTTTTATGGTATAATTTTTTTTAAAAACGGATGACGTATAAAAAAGTTACGGGCATTTAAAAATAAAGGGGGAAATGGCATGTGACTTGCATGTGCATATGTTTTTGACAAAATTACTCCTCCCACTTGTTAATCCTTTGGACACATGTCATTTTCTAGTAGCTTCTCACACTTCACATTTTTTGTAGCTTTTGTAGAATAACATTACATGTTATTAGAGTAAAACAAAATTATATGCTAAATGAGAATTTGAAATGCACAAATAAATGAAAGATTAAACATTCTAAAAGATGCGGCCACGGCTACCACATTTTCACAAATGTTATCATGGGGTATGTTTAACCTGCTCTGAGAGGAACAAGCTGCCATTTTCCTTCGCCAAATTTCTCGACGCAATCCTTGAGAAGTATATCCTCTTCTGCAGTCCATGCTCCTTTCCTCACCATTGAAGTCGTATCATAACTCTGTCTAATTCTTTTGTTCTCCATACATGTAAATATGTAATATTGTATATGTAGGTGGTGAACCTTTTCTCAACACCTGTTGGGATGTTCCTTTTATAGACACACATTGAAGACTTAAAGCACATGTGTCACCTCACTCATCCACATCTATCTATATATATAAAAGAAAACGTATATTCTGACGTGTCATGTAATAGAGACCTCAACCTTCCCTTGAGAGTGTCACATGGCATCATAATGGAGAGTTTTTGGTATTTTTGAATTATTTCCTTTTAAATTAAATTGAGTTATTTTAGGAAAAAAAGAATTTAAAAATAAATTTAAAATTTTCTCTGTCATATTTCCTCCCATAATTTTTAAACGTTTATATCTTTTATATACGGGATTTTTTAAAGAAAAAAATTACACCAAATTAACGAGTGTTTTATTATCTTTCCAAAAAGTACCATAGTGCTATATAAAAATCGGAGAAAAAATCGACTATTTTTTGTGAGGTTTCGTTCATACAGGAAAAAAACACAAAGTGTTCATGTTATTCATTAATCATGTTTTTTTTCTTTTAAACCAGGTTCTTATCTACGATGTTGAAAATCAGCCCAATCGCCATGTTATCATTGGAATTTTACTAGGTATACTTCATCAAGAGAAGCTAGGAGAAAGAATCGCGCAACACTACAACACATGGTGTCAGCTTATAGCAAGGTTATTTTTTTATTTATTTAATTACAAGAGTAATAATTATTACTATTAGTATTAGTATTATTAAAATAGTTATATTTTTCAACCCCGGGACGCTCCCGGAAAGAATTGATAGTTGCTGACGTGGCATTCAATGGTGGCCTCAACCATCTCTTGATTATGCCACGTGGCATCATGAGATGCAATGATTACAACTTTCAACTTAAGTGTTTGTTTAGTTGATTAGGTTACGAATTATAAGAGCCATTAGAATGTGAGAAATTAGAGAGATGTGATGAGTTTTTGAATAGTTGCAGCTTACATAAGTGATTCTTTAGATGATTACTGATTAGGTTTTAGATTAGAGAATATGAGTTATTACTGATTAGAATACTATGAACATGCAATGATTGAGAGATTTTGTGGTTAGTTAACTTGAGCCATTTGCAATAGGTTATCACGTAAAATTAGATTTTTTAACCCTGAAACCTTCCCAGGGTAATCAGCTAGTAGGATTATATGTTTCATTTAAGGGAAGGGAAAAGGATTATCCAAACTTAATATTAAAAAATCTTAGAATCTTATGAACATGAGATAACGTATAGTTTTTGTTATTCTTATTTCTATAAGTTAAACCGCTACTTTAGTCTCTTTCATCTTCAAATATAGCTTAGAGAGTCTTTGTTCCATAACATACAAGAAGTTTTCATTAACTTTTCTAAAAGAAGGATGACATGTTTTTCACATCTTTGTTTTAACTTTATTTTTGACGTTTTATCGCATAAGCTATATTTTATCTTATCTTATGGGTTGTTTGGTAAGCCTCTTAATGAGGCTCTAAACCATTCAGCGCCGAATAATTCATCATTTAGTGCGTTTGTTTCAACTTCTGAATAAAATGGTTAAGACTGAACCATAAAGATTTGGGATGTTGCTGAACTATTAACCATTGAACTAGGCTGGTTCTTAAGGAGACTCTTCTACCAATCTAGGACAAGAAAACTAACCATTAAGAGGTCCAACTTAATAATTCAGCACTTAACCATTCAGACATCTTAACCATTTAGCAGCACTTAATCAGCCAAACAGCCCATTGTTAAGCGATTCGTGAATTTAATGATAGAATCTATTATTGTATAAAGTATATGTTATTTTAAAAGATATGGATATTACTTTATGTTTCAAAAAGATAGAATGATTTGAGTTTTCTTGGATATAATTAAATAAAACTGTGGAATATGCCACTAATTTTTATTTATTTAATATATTTAATAAATAATAGGAAGTAAAGAATCTTATGAACATGAGAGGGTATATAGTTTTATCTTTTATTATTTGTTAATTGTGAAATACCAAGAAAGAAAAATAAAGGGTAAGAGGGCTGTAAACGAACCAAACAAACACGAACAAGGCTTTGTTCGTGTTTGTTTGTTAAGGTTTATTAGACAAACGAACCGTTCACGAACACACTAACGAACATAATTCTATGTTTGTGTTTGTTTGTTAAGAAATTCAGTTGTTTGCGAACTGTTCGTGAACACGGGTCTTGAACACAAACAAACAAAAACAAACATTTAATATGCAACTAACTAAAAAAACATTGTTAATATTAACCATTAGACAAAGTACATCTACTAAACAATGTCGATAAGTCAAATTGTACTAACTTAGACATAATTATCTAAAATTACTTAGGCATAGGCATGAATACATGATATTCCTAATTCAAAAGTTCATAATTATCCTAAGTTTTAACTAGTGATCGAACATAAACAAACATACACGAAAGGATATACATAAACGAACGTAAACAAACACATTGCCGAACGTTCACGAACGCAATCGAACAAACGAGACATTTGTTCGTGTTTGTTTGTTTAGTTAATCAAACGGAATTTTTTTGTTCGTGTTTGTTCATTTATTAAACAAATGGACATAAACGAACTTCCCGCCGAACGGTTTACGAACTGTTCACCGAACGTTTGGTTTGTTTACAGCCCTTGGTAAGACGGTAAGTGTTTATTTAAGTGAGTTGTGTTACATAATCTATCTATATATATAAAAGAAAACGTATATGCTGACGTGACGTGCAATGGGGGCCTCAACCTCCCCTTGAAAGTGTCACGTGACATTATAATTGAAAGGTTTTAGTGTTTTTGAACTATTTCGTTTTTTAATTAAAAAAAAAAAGATAAACATAAAACCCTAAATTAAATTGAGTTATTTTAGGAAAAAAAGAATTTAAAAATAAATTTAAAATTTTCTCTCTCATGTTTCCTCCCATAATTTTTAAACGTTTATATCTTTTATATACGGGATTTTTTAAAGAAAAAATTACACCAAATTAACGAGCGTTTTATTATCTTTCCAACGAGTACCATAGTCCTATATAAAAAACGGAGAAAAATCGTCTATTTTTTGTGGGGTTTCGTTCATACAGGAAAAAAACACACAAAGTGTTCATGTTATTCATTAATCATGTTTTTTTTCTTTTAAACCAGGTTCTTATCTACGATGTTGAAAATCAGCCCAATCGCCATGTTATCATTAAAATTTTAATAGGTATACTTCATCAAGAGAAGTTAGGAGAAAGAATCGCGCAACGCTGCAACACATGGTATCACCTTATAGCAAGGTTATTTTTTTATTTATTTAATTACAAGAGTAATAATTATTACTATTAGTATTAGTATTATTAGAATGGTTATATTTTTCAACCCCGGGACGCTCCCGGAAAGAATTGATAGTTGCTGACGTGACGTTCAATGGTGGCCTCAACCATCTCTTGATTATGCCACGTGGCATAATGAGATGCAATGATTACAACTTCCAACTGAAATGTTTGCTTAGTTGATTAGGTTATGAATTATAAGAGCCATTAGAATGTGAGAAATTAGAGAGATGTGATGAGTTTTTTAATAGTTGCAGCCTACATAAGTGATTCTTTAGATGATTACTGATTAGGTTTTAAATTAGGGAATATGAGTTATTACTGATTAGAATACTATGAACATGCAATGATTGAGAGATTTTGTGGTTAGTTAGCTTGAGCCATTTGCAATAGGTTATCACGTAAAAAATAGATTTTTCAACCCGGGACCCTCCCGAGGTAATCAGCTAGTATATTTATATACCACTTACGTGCATGTTCATGTTTCCATAAGAAAATAGACTTTCAACATCGACAAGGTCTAAAGTATGCTTAATTGTTGTATGAAATATCTATACTATATTATAATGCATGAGGCACGGGTAGTTTAAGATACCCAAAAGTTAAAAACTTTATTTTTATAAACAAATCTAAAATGGGGGGTAAAATAGTCATCCAAACACTTTTACACTTTAATTTAGGGATGGTAACGGGTCGGGTATGGGTCGGGTTAATTAATACCATACCCATACCCGGTTATAAATTCTCATCCCATACCCGTCCCATTACCCGTCGAGTATTTGTCAGGTATTACCCATCGGGTATAGAGTATACTCGCGGGTTTCGGGTATACCCGTTGGTATTTGCATGCATGTGTATTTTTTTTTTACTTTTTTATAGTTTTATGTTTTTTGAAATTTACAATATATTAAATTGTAATAAATAACATACATATAATCTATACAACTATTAAACAAAACTCAATGTGTACACATGGCACTCCCATGTTGAGCTTTCAATTTTCTCTCTTATCATATTGTGCCATGTGTCACAATCTTATAATTTATAAATTTTGTTTTTTTAAATCGAAAATCCCAAAAATATAAATTCCCTAAAAAACACACGCAGACATAACATCACACATAATATCATCGTCGCCTCCTTCAATCTAAACCCTAATCAGGGCGATCCAAGGGCAATTGAAGCTACTCCTTCATCTCCAATCTAAGGTACTCTCTCTTTGATTCTTATTTCACTAAATCGATGTTCATATATCTTTTATTCTTTCTTTTTTTTTTTCACTGATTTTCCATATATGTTTATAAAGTTTCAATTAATTTTAATCTCTGTTTTTCTATGTCTTTTTTTGACTGATTGTTCTTTATGTTTCCAATGATTTTGTATTGATGATTTAGGGTTTATAAAGTGAACCACGTGTCAACAAAATCAAGTTAGGGGTTTTTAGGTTTCAATTGATGTTTTATGAATATTATGATGTTCTTGGTTTTTCGTTTATTATTGTTTAATGTAATTAATTTTTTTTATTTTTTATTGTTGTTTCAGTGTTAATGTTTTATGTTTCGATAAGGGGTTTTTAGGGTTCAATTGTTTTTTAATCGGTTTTTACTCTTTTTTGGATTGTACAATTATGTGAAATTGGTATTAATCTGATTATTTATCTGTTTTGACTGTTTTTTGGAATTTTGAAAAATCTTTTAGATTTTTTAGTAAGGTTAAAAACTTAATCAGTTTCTTTGAGTTCCTGTTTTTTAGTATTAACATTGTACAATTATGGACTGTTTTTGCAAGAAGACATGGAGCCATACACGGCAGTACAAGATCGGGTATTGCCAACAGTCGCTGGAGAGAGTCAGGTGGCCAGAGGATCTTTATTATTGTTATTATTTCATAAAAGTTATTATTATTATTTGTACTGTTATTGCCAATGGGTAGCGTGTGTGAACTCATAACCTTATTTATTATGAACTTATAAACTTTGTGTTTTAGGGTTCATATGCGATTATTGTATAGATGGTTCATATGTATATATGATTTACCTTCTAATGTTGAACATATGGTTTTTAGAGGTGGAGTCTTTGATGAATCTTGCGAGTAAAAGGGTTGGTTTTAACAGGTAATGGTTTTTAAATCTATCGGTAATACTGTTTACATTTGATTATTGAGGTGGAAAAGTGGGCTGCTGATTAACAGGTTGAAACGGGTCAGATTGGGTGGCTACTTGTGAAGTGTGACTTGTGAGCATCAACAATATAACTTTTCGCTATGTGTCTTCATGAGGTAAGTTTGCACAAAATAAACTATGATTGTCAAGAATGTATGAGAAACTATTGACCTATGGCACTAAAGATGACCACCAGTTAACTTCTAAGTTCAATTCGAGTTATTGGATATTTTTATTTATCTATTTTTGTTGTTGTTAATAATACAGATTGGTTGAAGACAATTAGTTTCTACCCAAAAATGTCCACACGACCTTACTTGAGGTCGTAATTATTAAACAAAAGGTGCATAAGACAGTGGAGATCAAGCTTGCACATATTAAGTGGCGACGGTAATCTCTTAGCTGCTGCGGCGGCATCCGGTTAACTCTAGGAATCTTGAGTCAAGCACCCGGGCAGGTGAGTAAATCAAATTCGCTATTGAGTTCGACTCTTTGATTTTTGTTTTCTTTTGTGGTGAGTAAATCAAATCCTCTCTTTTTTGTTCGCATAATTGTTAATCAAATGTACTTTGTAGCTTTTAGTTTTTACAATACATCATGTTTTGTCTCTTTATACTTCAGTCTTGCGCCCGAATTAAGCTTTAAATAAATCGACTTAATTGGATGGATTTGTGTTACAGTATACTTTGTTACTTTATAAATCATTGAGCTTTTTATATATAGTTTAATTGTTTCAATGTTGATGATAGTTTTTGTAAGAACATGTTTGACGATCATAGATACTAACTTTATAAAATGATTGATCTTTTTGTATGGTTATTTGTTTCAATTCTTAATTTCCTATATTAGTATTTCTAAATAACATGCTTGATGATCATCGAAAAAAATGACATTATGGTTGGTCAGCCTGCGTATAGTGATCTGCAGCAGCTGCAACAATGTTGTTTCGCCGTGATAGCAGACTGCACGTCTGCAGCCTGTTGTTTAAATTATTATTGTTTACATCAGATCAGCAGATCAGCACCTGTTTACATCATATCAGCAGATCAGCATCCGTAACCGGTTAATGGTCCAACTTACATTAGCGCATCTGTTTACATCAGATTAGCAGCAGCTGCAGATGTTCCGAATTATTACTGTTTGCTGCAGCAGATCAGATCAGCGCAGATTAGCGCATCTGTTTCAATGAGCGGCTCATGCTTTTTAAACCAAGATTGTTAATATTTCTTGCTGAGAATTAAGTGTGAGTCATGATGATAGTATAACCCGTTTGACTTAAAATGTATTTTTGGTTCTTGTATTTATAGGTTCTGATCCCATCTTCATCACCAAACGTTAAGAACAGGTTAACAATCCTGCATCAAGTTCCTGAAGGTCATGTTGGGGTTTACTGGATAGGGGATGCCCTCCAAAAGACAACGACAACTCCAGGTCTGTTAATAATGCTTCATTCATGATGTTTTTTCATATTATGATTTAGGAAGGAACCACAAACTTATAATGCTAGATGATTAGAAAATTGGAATCATAATTTTTTTTTTTTTGTGGTCAAAACAGTTAAAACCCTTTTATATCCAAACACAAGCTTAATTGATTTGAATAGATACGGCAGGTTTGTTTGCCAGCATCTTAAATTTCTATAATATCATAGAAATAAACTTCGTGATTTGAAAACATTTTGGTTTTACTCGCAGGGCCAATGTTGTTGTGCTGGATCACGTACATTTGTACATGAACGTGTCTATGATGAGTTTGTAGAGAAAGCAAAGGCCCGCGCTTTAAAACGCGTAGTTGGTGATCCCTTTATAAAGGGTGTTGAAGAAGGTCCTTAGGTATTGCATGTTAATAATTACTCAATACAAAAAAAAAAGATCACCAATTATTATTTATTGGTCTTCGTCCACACTGCAGGTTGATTCTGAACAATTTGATAAGATCTTGAGGTATATAAAATCCGGGGTTGACAGTGGTGCTACTCTTGAAACTGGAGGCCAAAGATTTAGCTCAAATGGATATTATATCCAACCGACTGTTTTCTCAAACTTTCAGGTAACATCTTCAGCCACCACACGAACAAAATCCGTCGTTTTTATTTCATTTTAATCAAATATAGATAATACGTTTCGCCTTATGCCAAGTAGGATGACATTCTAATAGCAAAAGATGAAATATTTGGACCAGTATAGTCAATTCTGAAATTCAAGTGAGCTATCTATGAAGCATCCCAGATAATTTTCTTTTATTTTACGTCGACATTTATTAATTTGTTTATTGTAAAATAGAGATATCAACAAGGTGATCCGAAGGTCAAATGCGACTCAATTTGGACTAGCTGCTGGTGTTTTTACACAAAATCTTGATACTGCTAATACATTAACCCGAGCATTGAAAGCAGGAACTGTGTGGATCAATTGTTTTGATGTATTTGATGCTGCAATTCCTTTTGGTGGTTATAAGATGAGTGGGCATGGTAGAGAAAAAGGAATTTACAGTCTCAATAACTACCTGCAAGTTAAAGCTATTGTTACTCATCTCAAGAATCCAGCTTGGCTATAGTTCTCTTGAGTTTATATTTTCATACCAGTGTTGTCTTATCTTTATAAGATTTTAAAAGTTATGTTATCATATGTGACAGACATTGAAATAAGCATCTCTCTTGCAGTCTTTCTTCAAGATTATTTGTCTCACACTCACCACCAACAATAAATTCATTTCAGATTCTTCTGAATCCTTGGATATGGCTTCAAGTTGTTGCTTCGAATCTTAGCGTAGAACTTGTGGCGAGCTAAAGTCGAGCTCAAGCTCTTTTAAATTAAAAGAGAGTTAGAAACTTGGGCTTGGCTTGCTTACGCCCCTAATGACAGGGTATGTCTATCACCCATTCTGATTTGGTCAAGGGCTAAGGCCGCAACGATGTTGGCTTTCAATAAACAAGAATGGGTTGTAGATGGCATATTAGTCATTCGATACATTTTTTATCATCAATAAAGGGTTCTTTTGATTGATTATTAGTTGCTACGTAAACACTCGACCAACCAACACACCAAATGGTGTGTCATTTGTGCTTTGTAAATCACATGGGCGTGATCACGACACACTATTTTATAGATTCATCACACATGGTTACGAGCTACACACACACACACACACACACGTAAGGGCGCTTTATCCCTTTATAGGCGCGCCACTACCATTATATAGGAAAGACAAAGTTAAAAAATACCTCGCAAACCCAGTATCAGTTTTGTTCTTACCCTTATGTGAGATGATATAAAACACACTAAAACTCATCCTCTCTTCTGTGTAATACTCCACCTGAAATTTTTTATTAATATGAAAACGGTTCCAACAATAACAATCCCCTACCAATTTCACAATAGACTAGAACTCTTTGGAAAGAAAAATAGACAAGCAAGGCAACACACGTTCTTTGGTTTGGACTTAAAATGGATAAATTAAATTGGTTGGATGAATGGGCCATCAATTTCAATAGTTTTAATAGGGCTAGACTTAGAACTTAACTGGATTGTGTTATGTAAACTAAATGGGTTGGGCCCAACGAAAAATGTAAACTAACTGGGTTATTCACATCTTTTGGCGATTAGGGGTCACATGAAAAGCAGTGTGCTGGTCAATGCAAGGAACTAGGCAAACATATGGTATTCCGTGATTGTGACACCCGACAAATTCTGGTTAACAACGTTGTCTAGATTAAAGTCTACCTTAGCGAGTCACGCGTATGTTATACTTAACGAGGGTTAGCTAGATAGCTAGATAGGACATACGTGCATTGTTGTGAGTTTCACTACTCTTTTCTCAAAAGCATGCGTCTCGGGTTTGAGACAACTTACAAAACGTTTTCTAGTCCGGTTTGGGACTACTTTCACATCTCGGGTTATGAGATGCTTTGACTCCTTGTGTGGGTCGGGTTTTGACTCCTTGTGTGAGTTAATATGTGATTACATGATTAGTGAACCTCGGACGTTGGTGAATAATAAACTTATGTGTCTCGATGATATCTGACAAACTTATGTGAAACCATACGTGATTATGTGAACCTAAACCGAACACGTTAATAAAAATCATTAAAAGTGGAGCATGAGGTTGATTAGGGTCTTAACGCATGGGGTTACACTTGTTACGGTCCGCGATAACGAAAACGTCGACGGATAACGCGTCGGGAGGCGAAACGAAGCAAAAGCGCGCGCCTCGGACCTGTGAGCGGCCGCTCACAGGCTCCGAGCGGCCGCTCGAAACTACCTGACGGGTTTAAACCGCCTCAAACTCATATTTAAACATCCTTAACCCCCATGCAACCCCCATACTCAACCCTAATCGCCCCCTTACTGCCCCACACGAATATTTCACTCCAAAAACTCCTGCTAAGGCTCAAGATCATCAATTGGGAGGCTCCAAGGCGCGCGATTGATTGATTTGAAGAGCTAAGGGTATAACTTATGATTTCTTACGCTCTTACCTTATGTTTTTACTATAAAAATCATATAACAAGTTTGTCCAGGTCTGAAAGTATTTTATAAAAGTTAAAACATGAGGATTACGAAGATTAAAAGGGTCAACCACATTGTTACATAATGAATGTTATATATTTTGCATGATTATGCATGTTCTTGATGTTCTAGACTTCTAGGGTTTGTGAATAATGATGGTTGTGATGTATAATTAGGGTTTTGATCAGATGTGATTCTTACTAAAGTTGTATGATGATTATTAGGTGTTATTGATTGATAATATGCAACTAGGGTTTGATATAATTGATAATATTGCACGATTAGAATCTGGACAGATTCTGAATGTCGACTTGTAGGGTCTGTTTCGTGGCTTGAAAATAATTGGTTTGATCGATTCTTTGCATGATTTTAACGTACAAGGTCCTAGCTTTTCATAATGGGCAAAACCATCGAATTTGGACATCGTTTGAGTCGTTTTTGGAATTTTAATTGATTAGGGGTCATATCAGATTTTCGGATTTGTAAATTGGGCTAACTTTAAATGGTCATAACTTGAGATTTACAAGGAGTTAGGTTATGAAATTTTTACAGTAGGTCAATACTGGAAAAATAGAGCTTTTCCAAGCGGATTCATCTCGTTTGGATGAATACACAAATTTTAAGAATTTTCCTACTAAACTGACCTGTTGAGGACATTTTCTGGACATAGCTGTGTTGTACGAATTTTCATAATTTTTGTGTTTGGAATTAAGACAAAAAAAAAATAGGTATTGTCGAGTGAATCCCAAAGAAAATTCAGTAAAAATTTGGGAGGTTAACTCACTGATTTGCTATTTTAAATAAATTCGTTTTGATGGCGCACAATCTGTTCTGAAAACACATATTGTGTATTATGTGCTTCTGTGATTAATTGAGGTCATAGGTGGTATGGAATTGACATGTAACTGAAGTACACTTGTCTGAGACACATACGTAATGTAGAAACTAATTGTAACCAACGTATTCACCAACGGGTCCGTAGGGTTTACTATTGCATGTAGAATCACTAGGCGTCGCATACACACTTTTGAACATTTAAAACGCCTTGGACAAACGAGTTATATGGTGTAATGATATTACGCCTATACTCACTTAATGACACTGTTATTAGGGTGTCGGTAGCATATATTACTTGCTGTTCGGATTCTTGGCTTGCACGTTAAGGTGAGTTTACGGCCCCTCTTTTAAACTGGTTTCATATTTTCGGGGGAGAAAACATGTGTTAAAACGATTATTTGGTAACTACTGTCATACTATGGGTTTCTATTGTGTACTACACGATCTTTGGAAGTCCCGGGGGGAACCATGAATGTGCGGGTTTGCACAACGGGGAAATGTGAATAGCGCTATTGGGAGTGACCAACCCCGCTCGTCGGCTTGGAGGGCCGGGCGAGTGCATATTGTCTCAAACAGGAACAACAGGAACAACTGGTTTACTTTTTCGGGCACAACATCTGGTATGCGTGTTAGTAATGGTTTTCCAATCGTGGTAGTAACAAAACATACGCCTAGCTAGCGTACACTGGTTTTCGATTTGTTATAGTATGGACAGGTTGACTTGGTACTTGGATACAAAACCTGTAAACTCACCAGCATTTTTGTGCTGACGTAAACTTTTACATGTTTTCTCAGGTTGCTAAGGTAGCACAATGGAACTAGGGCGCACGCGTCTGCACGGCGTCTAGTTAGAGTCGCATGGTTTTCATATGTTGAACAATTGGTTTACTTTTGAGATACTGTTTTGAATAAGCTTCCGCTGTAAACGGGAATTTTAAACTATGTTTTGAAATTGCATTATATTCATTTAGACTTGTTTATTGTGATCGTTGGTTTGGATCCTGGTTTGTCATGCGCCTCGCGGTAAAACTCCGCAAGTGGATTTTGAGGGTGTGACAGTGATCACAGCCGGAACTACGGTTTTGTTATTCGTTTAACTTTAATCTTTAGTATTAGTATTAAACTGTAAGTTGTGGACGCGCGAGTAGCACAATGCGAACGAGGTTTCAGCGTCCGTGCTCACCCCAGCCACAACAGCCTCACGCGAACAGTCCCGGCGCGAGCACAAGCGACGGTGGTCGCTGGGTGATATTTGAATAAAATGCGTATTGCTTGCTTTTAAATTTTAATAAAATATTTCTACTATATTTTTTTATACGTTTTACCGCTCAAAATAATTGTAAGTTGTTGAACCGCGTGTCAAAGCGGGCAAAAGTCTAGTCATCATCATACTAATCTTTGAAATATTTAGAATGTAAATATATATTATAATACTAGTGGATTTACCCGCGCGTTGCCGCAGGATCTAAATAAAACCTTACAATAAAAAAAAATTAAAGCATTGTGGGGCGAGAATTTGCATTGGCCAACCCGATCGGTTTTGACATATAGTAAAGATGGCTCATTAAACCAAGACGCAATGCATGAAAAACACTCACATCAGGTTATAGCCTAGATGGTAAAGAACAAGAATATTGAAGAATATTGAATGTTAAATCAGTTACAAACTAATGATTATGACAATCAATTATCATTTTCATAACTATGTAACACATAACTTCAACTTTAAATATAATAAAGTAAAACCGCATAACTATTAAACCCTTCAAATGATAACTAATTAACACACATTTACTTCTAACATTCAATGTGAATGAAGACTTGCTCTACCAAGTTACACGAATATCTAAGTAACTGTAGCTTATGGGTTTGTTGTCTTAAAAGTAAAAAACTTTTCGATAGCACCATCAGCATGAACTATACAAGGAAAACATACCATCAAATTTAAAAAAAAAAAACAAATTAATAAAAAGTGGCTTAACATAAATCAGTTTTGTATAAAATTTAAGTAGTTCAAGATTACTTGGTCATACCATCTAAAAGATACTCATGAGCTAAATAACCCAATGTGCTAGAAAGCTCAATGGAGATGCAAAGCATGCCACTTACTAATCCATAAAAGAACATCTGCATATATAAAAAAAAGCATGAGATATTTAAGGGGAGTCGCGCCAAGTTATTTGATGTCATGTGCATCCTAATACTTGTGTTGTACTTACAGATTCACTGCATAAGGTTGGGTGTATCGAGCAGGCTACAAATGTGAGTGTTGTTATAACAGAAATAGCTAAGGCTCAACATGCTTCTAGTTCAATGTAGTGTTAAATGGTTTTTTACACCATCTACTTTACACTGAGTTTAGAAAAATATGGTTCAATCATAAAAGTTTTTCACATTGTTACTAAAAAATATCAATCCAACAACAAAGCAACTACAAATTACAAAAAACTACAGCTTAAGCATGCATACGAATGAAAATTTTTAATTGGAATGAATAAACGAAATTAGTTGCCTATTATGATTTATGAATCAAGATTGAAATTTTTATAGTTTCAACATGTAGAAACAAATACTAAAGTTAAGCAAAACTACGTAATTGGTTAATATTATAATCTATATAATTATAGAAACTAACCCTGTACCACATAATCATCACAGAAAAATCTTATAATCAATTACAAATAATAAAAATATACATGAATAGTTTTGAAAGTATAAAAATAAAACAATATCAACACGAATTTGGAAAACGGATAATTGATTAAAAGAAAAAGTAACCTATAAGAACTTCAAAACTGGCCGTTGCATTCTATGTAGGTCAGTGGGGTTTCTTTCATCATCATATAAATACCACGAATTTGGAACCACAAATAAACTAAAAACAAACAATACAAAGCCTAAAATAACCACAAAGCATGAAAAATTACCAATAACTTGAGAAAAATAAAAAAATTATCTATAAATCTTCGAATTAGATTTTTATTACTCCTAACACTTTATAAATTTACCAAATATGTATTGTGAACAAATATGAAATTGTTCTATTTAACACAAAATACTAAATTATGCCTTTTAACACAACCCGTGACATGCGCTCCCCTTTCAGTTTCAAGAAAATTAAAATCAACAAAAGAATTCATGATTCATGAAGGAACTTGAGAAACCAAGAAGGCCTATCCGGGCAAGTACTACAAAATGACCTGTTACAAGTCAAACCCACGATACCCAACCTACTTATCTTGCCACATGTACAGATGAAGTCACATACGAAAGATATCAACATACCACTACTATGTGCGCGAATGTAGAGCACTGGAACACTGTATGAACTATGAAGAACTATTTACTATATGGAAATCATACCACTGTCCATCAACGCTGATGCTCTGTTACTTAAATATTCAAATTCATTCTCATCAAGATTCCTCTATTTTGTCATTACTGATATTAAGTTGCTCAGCAGTCGAGCAAAACAAAGATTCCATATGACTAAAAATAGATATAAGTAAAATTTAGTAAACCATAACTCAGTTGAACATTACAACTAAGTTAATACTATACAAAAGCGTAAAAGAATGGTTAATTAATGTGCAAAGTGCATCTAATTTGAATTTCAAATCAATGTTTTGGATGTAATTAGTACCTAGTTGCACAGAAATGGAGATATGAATGGCCAGCAGAGAACAATGCAACAAAGGAACCTTTGAGAGAAGCTTTTGCTACAAACCACTGTGCAAAATCAAACTGATCATATTATGTAATAAATTAAAAATATCATTGCGAAAAAAGTATAAATAAAGTGAGCGAGTGCGATAACGAACCGGCAATCGCATTAATAAACGCACTTATAAGTTGCCTCGCCTTTTCTTTGTATTCGATTAAAATTAAATGATTTTTATCTTCTTGTTTTACATATTATGTAAAAAAAACGTTTTATACGAAAACTATTTTTTAGCCAAATTGAATTTAATAATATCAAGAACCTAGAAAGCAAATCTTTGAGTTTGTGCTCATGTTAGGGCTCCAATGCAAGCACATCCGAACCAAGAAGAAGTATATATCCCAAACCTGAAAATAGAGCGTCATTAAGCAGAGATGAAGGATCAGAAATATGCAGAAAAGCTTGCAAGAGAAAGGGGAAAAGGAAAGCTTAGGTGATCATAAACAACTTTAGATGCAATTCTAAAAATAAACAAATTGGAAAACCAAAAATATGTACCTATGGTGATGCTGATTAGAGGTTTGAGACACGCAATTACAATGGATCATGATTCGAACCCCTGCAACAATCATAAGTAAATAAAACAATTGCATCACTCAATATTAAACAATCAATTGGACGTCAATTAAAAGTTTATCACATATTTAAATAGCTAAGAAATTACTGAAAAATAAATCCAATCCAACTGGAATCATAAACTAATTACACCTCATGAACATTATACTATAACACACTAATATTGATCGCCATACTCCGAGTAGCCAACAACTTAGCCAGACCAGACCGACCAATAATCCCTAACACAAGCCCTCGGCTTTCCTTTTTCAAAAGCATAAAATAAGAAGAAAAAAATCAGTAAACACTTCTAAATTTAAAAATACCAAAAGTATTAATGCATATTGTAAAAAAGTCATGAAAAATGAAACCTACAAAACACAAAATAAACTTGAAAAAATCGCTAAATGAATCAAAATCACAACAGTCGTAAGCGTAAATCATCACAATGAATAACTACTAAAAACACAAGCAAATACACATTGAATTCATTAACAATGAAAATTCACCTAGTGAATTGGATTATGGATGGTGATTGATGTTATTTAAAATCTTGATTGAAACAAAATGGAACTGAATGGAATAAAACAAGGATTGATGGGCTGAAATGGGGAAGACAAAATGGTATTAAAAATTGCTATAAGAAGATTGATTGGACTGAAATGGGGAAGACAAAACGAAGGGCATTCAATTGGAGGTCATCAATTTAGAGGAATTGAATTGAATGTGATGAATTGAGGTCATCAATTGAGGGAAGTTGAATGTGAGGAGTTAAACCCTATGAGTTAATGAGAAGTACAATGTCACACCACGCCAATGGCGGAAACACGTGGCGCGACGGTTCAAGAGCATAAAGTCAAGGTTAACGCAAATCATAAGTAATTAAGAAAATGGGTCATTTATTAAGACGTCAAAACCATGTTTGATGTTCACACATAAACAAAAATTGTTTTTAATACATTAAGGAGGCTTCTCCAATATATCCCAAATCCTTGGGAAATAAGGATGAAACCCTTTCGAAACACCCGACGCCCAATTGAGAGATTCCCCTGACCCAGCTTGCCACGTTGTCCATCATCTATCAATTACCTGAAAGATATGTTTAAAAAGTCGTCAATATATAAATATTGGTGAGTTCACAGGTTTTAGTTTATCAAAACTTTGTCTCTTGGGAATTACCATGTTATGACAATTTATAGGAGTTGCAAGTTCCTACAATTCTACTTGAGCCTATAACCAAACCAAGAAAAATAATAATAATGCCCCGCTCCAAGTCGTTACTCGGTATCCTACGACTTGATTTCAGAATACGTGCACCCCAGGCATACGCCGATGCATAATCGACGCTATCGATTAGGGGTGGGCCTTGTCAGGCACCAATAGTACTATTCAAATATTCCTTCGGTTTCATTTCCCTGAATTAATGATTATAGTAGAGAGGTCTCAACCCCGAGTGGCGATCACAACTCAAGTACTTAACCCGTCAAACATTTCCCTAACATATCTTTCCCCCGAAAAACATAAAATAGTTTAAAATGGGGCCGTGAGACTCATCTGAATCTGTGTTTGGCTTAAAAGGAAGATAGCAAATTTGTGGTCTCGCACCTACAAATATCTTAGGCGTATAAGTCACTACACCTATAGTGCATGTGCCTTGGCAAGTTGTACACCCAACTCCCCGACCACGTGTTATTCCAATTCCCGTTTAATTAGACGCGTAACCTAGGTTCATTGGCGATGGATTACCCTTTTTTTACGAGTTATGTATTATTCTCGTTAATATCCTTTGTAACTTGTATACGATTATTCTCGACACGACTCTACCTAACGTATAATTATTTTCCCATTTAAATAATTATACTTAGGACTGTATCGTTCGATATAATGTATTCTTAATACCCAACCCGACTCACTTTGCCGCATATTTATTTTCCCATTTAAATAAATATTCTAAGGTCTTGTCGTTCGGTAGCATATTCTTAATGCCCGACTCGACTTACCATGCCGCACATTTATTTTCCCATTTAAATAAATATACTAGGATCTCGTCGGTATACACATATATATAGGTATATTTTGCCTACTCGTCTCGGTTTTCCTTCTCGCATATCTACTTTCCCATTCAAATAGATATACTAGAATTTCGTCGAGACGAGCATATATGTACATATATAAACGTGTGATTTTTCTTGTTAAGTCCATACGTTGTTTAACGTTTTTAATTCTTTACGTTATGTTTTCTCCCACGAATATTTTCTCTAACACTTAGGAAAGTGTTATATAATTTTCACCCATGTTATATATATATATATATATATATATATATATATATATATATATATATATATATATATATATTACTTCCTAAAATATATGTATTTTCACATTTTGCCGCAATGGCATTTTTCTCTTGTTTGTCCGTTTATTCGCTATAGTTAGTTTATGTAACTAAGTCCGATAGTTAAATTTTTCCAAGCTTCTTCCAATATGCGTTCTATAGAAATATTATTTATACTTCCAATTTCCAAACACATATTACTTGGAAAAATATACTTTTGTATTTTTAGTCCAACTTGTTAACTTATATTCCAAAAATGTTTCCGACACTTTTATATTCCCATTTATATAGAAGTATCCATTTTTGTATAAGTTTTCTCAAGTTTCTACTTTTGTCCAATGTTTTTATAGAAACCTTTATTTTTATAAAATCCTTATGTTAATATAATTCCATATTTTTATAAACTCCCATTTTTATAAAAATACACTTTTTATAGAATACACAAGTAGTTTACTAGTGTTTACCAAAACTATCCTTGGAAAAATCATTATTTATGCTTTTGACACCAAACTTTCCATTAATGCATTTTTGGACCAAAGTTTCTAAAATATTTATTTTAGTCCCTTAACTTTCAAAGTTATAACATTAGTCCATTAACTCATGAATGTTGCATTTTTCATCCTAACTTCCAAAGTTAGCATTTTTCTTCCAACTTAGTGGACTTTGAAGAATCATCTTCTTAATGTTTGGTTATTTTTACCTCATTCCACTTTTAATAGTCTTATATTTCATCCTTGATGCTATTAACATGTGTATTTAATGCTTTTATCCAACATACCCAAATTTCATTCATCCAAGTAAGTAGACTTTATATATGTAACTTTTACATTTATGAACATTTAACATATTCCAACTTATTTTAGACATTAGATGGCCATTTTATATTGATTAAAACCATCTTTTAACATATTCAAGTCACTTTCAAAAATCATGTTCAAATCATCATCCTTCATAAGTGTATGTATATGTTTTATAATTTTTAGAGATACTACCTTACTAGTATTAAATCCATGATCCATCTACATATTATTACTCTTCCATTTTACTCTTGTAAAATATATCAAAGCTTTTCAAAAACCACATTTTACCCATTCATGTACAACTTGCTCCTAAGAACACATAACATGAACATTAATGATCAAAGCAAGGTTAAAAACTTACTACTAGCTCAAGGCTAGGGAAGACAAAAACCTTGGATTTGAGTGGGGTTTAGTGTGTTCTTCCAAGTGACTAAGCTCCAAGCTCTTGAAACACACAATGGGGTTTTGAAAGATGAAGATTTAGAGGTGATTTGGAAGTGTAAAACTTGAAAAGAAAATGTATGTGGGAGGGATATATGTTACGGCCACAAGGAAGAAGAAGAAGGAGATTTTTGTTTTTGTTGATTCAAGTATGCAAGTATTTTTATAATATCTTCTCTAAATCCTTCAAAGATTACTTGAATCTTTAATAGATTGTATAATATCTTAGGAAGATTATATTAGATATGAAAAATCTTGGGGGATACATTAAGAGGGTGCTTGGCCGTGAGTTAGAGAGAGAGGGGAGGTGATTTGGTGATTTTTGACCAATGTTAATCCATGCAATCTTTTAACCTCATGATTAGCTCTAATTACAATTGGATTAATAAATAAAAGAAAGGATTAATCATGGAGGTGGGGTTTAGGCCGGCCCCTTGGGGTGTTTGGGTGGGGTCCACATCACTAAATATTACCCATTATTTGTTATGTTTAATTCCCTCTCGTTCGGGTGTCGTTCGGGTATTTTTCGGGTTTTAACCGCGTGTTATCCGGATATTAAAAATACCTTTAATAACCCTTAAACATAGTACAGTTTAAGCGTTGATAAGTTATTTAGGCTTTTGTCGGGTGAAATTACAAGTTATACGCGTATCGGGTGCGGTACGCGCACTTTATTCGTTACCGGGAGATTTGTATAACAAGCTCTCACTTATGGCTTTGGAGTTCCAACCCATTATATTTTGTGAAATTACTCTTTATTTTATATCCCGGGTGTCCGGGATCCTTTTCGCTTATTTAATTTTTACTGGGTAATCGCCAGTGTCCATACCGGATAAATTTACTCGCACATGATCCTAGCATGTTTTGTCATTAAACATATGCGTTCCTATGCATTATTTGGGAATTGTTATCTTTCTAAGGCCTCAGTTAAATAATCAACACATAATTACATTTAATTACGTTAATCGCGTATTAGTTAATTAGTAAGGAATTACCTCATTTTTGTCGGTTGATACAAACAACCTACTCTAGTGAAGGTGGAGGATACTAAAGGAATAACATTTTACATGTTAACTAAAAACAAAATCTAAAATTACACTAATAGCCTTGTAAGTGTCTTAATTTACACCTAGATGACTAATTTACCAATATCAAATAAGCTTTATTAAGTTGTATATGTAGCTACAAAACTTGTACTCATGTCAAAATTACAATCTTGTACATCACTCCTCCTTTATAATGTACTAGCAGGAACCCGCGCGTTGCGGCGGGGCTGCATCCGTAAACTTTTATTACATATATAATAATTTTAAACTAAAAGTCATCATGTATTCTTGTGTGACAATTATTTTGGTGGAAGTTCTTTGATATTGAAAGCACAAATAAAAAATAAAAATTGATGCGGGAGAATACTGAAAATATGAATCAGAAGACAAGATTTCAGTCTCTGAAAAAAAGTAGCTAAATACTCTAAATGAAGCCATAAAAAATAAAGAATGGCGCGTGGGATGGGTTTGCCATCCCGTAGTACTAACTGGTCGATTTTGTGGTATATTCCCGAATATGTTCCGAACGTATATATGTCATTTCTCATGTTGGCGATTGTTTGGTTTAATGAGACACCCATACCCTCACTATGAAGAATTCTAATTAATATAATATTCTATTCATTTCTAAATAAAAAAAACGTAAATCACTTTACATACATATTAAAAGGAATTATCTATCAAGTTACGCTAGTTACAAAAATGTCAAACTATGTCTAAGTATAAACACCAATCAGTAGTATGTATGAAAATGTCAAGTTATATATATTTCAATAAATAAAGATCACATAATGCAAAAAATAGAGAAAAATAACCAGTATATTGACGATCTTGAGATCCTTATGTTCAAAGTGGGTGTTAATCAGAGCATGGCAATGGCTGCATTCTTGTGATCAAAATGGTGATTGAGAGGACGCTTTGTGTGTGAATGACAACATAATGACATATGAGGTCATGCCAATGGTTATATAAATGCATTTCTAACAAGTTCTTTTTATTGCCATGACTCTTCTGTGACACCCGGCAAATTATGGTTAACAACGTTGTCTAGATGAAAGTCTACCTTAGCGAGTCACGCGTATATTGTACTTAACTAGGTTAGTTAAGTCGTGTTACGGTTCGGGAACTATTAGTTCAGTATAGAGGATCATCGGATGTTAGTCTAGAGGTTCATTAGATGCCAGTCCTTAACCAAGTGTACAAATGGTGACGATTCGTAGAATCGTCAGGTCATACGGAACATACAAGTCTCGAGTCCCGGGAATTGGTGAACGAGTGTGAATATGTTTGTTTTCAAGTGTTATGTGTTTACAATCATTATGTGACTTGTCGGTATGTGAAAATGTGTTAACATATGTTAAAACGAGGTTTAACGCGCAAAATACACAGAACCAGCCCCTATAGGCGATTAGGGGAGGCTAATCGCCTATAGGGTATGCATTTGGGGATCATTTCATGCGATTAGGGGGCTACTCGCATGTAATGATAGGCGATTAGCCCTAAATTCATGAAATGTCATGCGATTAGCAATGCTAATCGCGTATAACTGCTGCACAATCGCGTGTTACGTGCTGGACAACTAAAAACGACTATAAATACAATACTTGACCTCCTAAACTTCATAATATCAACCCTAGTCGTCCCATAACCCGCCCCAACACACACACACAACCTCTGGAACACGATTTTGGATCAAAACACAAGGTTTCAAGCCTATTTCATCATCCTATCACAAATCTAAGGTGTGGTTTTCATCCATGAAATCTTTATAAACATTTTTATTAAATCCCTAACGGTCCAGACCTGTTTTAAAACGTATGAGTCTTCTGAAAATCGTTAATAATCATTGTTAATTGGATTTTAAGTAGCATGCATGATGTATGTGCGTTTTCAATCAAAAGCTAGGGTTTTTATGATTCAAGATGGATGATTACATGTTATTAGGTTAGTTTCAGATTAATAATGATGGCATGATGATAGGATCTGAGTAATTGTTCATTAGGGTTATAGTTATGCATGTTAATGTGATGTTTCATGCTATGTGTATTGTGTTTGGATTACATGGTTGCATGCAGGGCTGATAATACGAGGCTAAACGAAGGATTTTGGTTTAAACATGTTTGGTATAGTTGTTGGATTGATATTGGATGATTACACGCGTTCTGGATCTGATTTGGAGTGTTAAACACGCGAAAAACCGGAACAGCTGGGTTACTGGCGATTAGCAACCCTAATCGCTTATGTTATAGGCGATTAGGAGGCCAATCGCCTATAAAGATGCCCTAATCGCCTATATACCATGCAATTGGGGGCTAAATGCCTCTATTACATGCAATTGTGATCCTAAATGCTAGTTAAGTCCTGAAATACATGTCTTATAGTCCCAATCGCCTATAAAGTCAAGATTTACATGTCTTATGACCCTAAATGCCTATATTACATGCAATTAGCCTTCCTAAATGCCAGTTGACCAACCTAAATGCTAGTTGACTTTTCCTAATCGCGTGTACTGCTGCTGTAAGTGTAAATTAGCATTCCGAGACCCGATTTGACATCTAGGAACATGCTAGGAACCCCGTAACATATCTAATAACTTGGTAACATATGTTTGGATGTAATTATGTGATACGTGAACTACGTGCTATAGCTTGTTGGACGCTAACGTATGTTAAGTGTGATTGCATGATTGTATGTTTGAGAGCGTAAACATAACACGGTGAGTCTCGGGTCACCAATGGGATGTCGAGTCTTGTACATTGGGTCAGTTAAACAGTCACGGTGTTTTTAAACGAACTTGGTTATGGTCTGGACATCTAGGGACTAACTAACCTGCGGGTTATTAGTCTAAGTACTTGTAACTGTCATATGTTAGGTCGCCGCTCTACGGGACTAGCATAGCTGCTGAGTTTATTCGTGTTACGGAGTAACGCAACTTAAGGTGAGTTTACGGCCCCTCTTTTAACTGGTTTCACTTTTCGGGGGAGAAAACATGTGTTAAAACTTATGTTTGGTAACTACTGTCATACTATGGGTTTCTATGGTTTACTATACGATCTTTGGAAGTCCCGGGGGGAACCATGAATGTGCGGGTTTGCACAACGGGGAAATGTGAATAGCGCTATTTGGAGTGAACAACCCCACTCGTCGGCTTGGAGGGCCGGGCGAGTGCATATTGTCTCAAACAGGAACAACAGGTTTACTACATCGGGCACAACATCTGGTTTGCGAGTTAGTAATGGTTTTCCAATCGTGATAGTAACAAAACATACGCCTAGCTAGCGTACTTTGGTTTTCGATTTGTTATAGTATGGACAGGTTGAACTTGGTACTGTGATTACAAAACCTGTAAACTCACCAGCATTTTTGTGCTGACGTAAACTTTTACATGTTTTCTCAGGTCGCTAAGGTAGCACAATGGAACTAGGGCGCACGCGTCTGCACGGCGTCTAGTTAGGATTGCATGGTTTTCAAACGTTGAACACTTGGTTTACTTTGGATTATGTTTTGAATAAGCTTCCGCTGTAATTGGGGATTTTTAAACTATGTTTTCTTAAATTGCATATGTTCATTTAGACTTGTTTATTGTGATCGTTGGTTTGGATCCTGGTTTGTCATGCGCCTCGCGGTAAAACTCCGCAAGTGGATTTTGAGGGTGTGACAGATTGGTATCAGAGCCAATGGTTATAGTGAACTAGGACTGCATGTAGAGTCTAGTCTATAACTGAGTCGCACACACTAGACGATCACATAGTACTAAACATTTTGATGGATTACGTATGGGCTGTCGGGGTGTCTCTAAATCATCTGACCTTTCTATGTTACATCATCCGTTCTATCCTAGGTCGAGTTACTTGCTTTCTAGGCAGTGTGGTGTATTGGGGTAAATCGTGTACTCTTGAGATTTGTCCAAGGCTCGGACATCTCCCATTCATACTCCAATAGAAACACTTGCCATAAACTACTGTAGCATTACGGTGTATAGCTAAGAGTCTATGTTCGGTGATTTGAACTTTGAACTAGGAGAACACTTGGAGGACCATGTAGAGCGGTTTATCATTTTGGGTGCACACAAAATCATAAACCGAAATGCATGAAAGCCCTGGTGAGCTCTGGGTTCGACTGGATAGTCCTGGATTGGATCTAGCTTTGATCTTGTAAACGTTAGTGGTTATTACTAGCTGCGAAACTAAATTTTCTCGTTCTTTCTGCCAGAATCATGTCTGGAGTACGAGGAGGACGTGGAGGTGGTCGCAATGGTGGACGTGGTGGTGGTCGCGGTGGTGCTGGTGGTCGTGGAGGTGTTAACCTATCACGGGAAGATCTGAACAATTTGCTACAAGCTGCCTTCCAGTTAGGGCACAATGGTGGCGGTAAGTTGAATTATCCATTTCCCTTGCCTCATTGGTGGACCTTGTTTACATCCTTCGTGGTTTCTCATACGTTTTATTGTAGGTGGTCCTGTTAACCCACCCCCACCCATGTGTACCTACAAGATGTTTCGGGACTGTATGCCTCAGGAATTCTCTGGCACTGAGGGTGCGGTGAGCTTACTCAGGTGGTTGGAAAAGGTGGAGTCAGTGTTTCTGATGTGTAACTGTCTCCCAGAGGATCGAGTTAAGTATGCTGCTGCATTATTCCAGGATGTTGCGTTGACCTGGTGGAATAACATCACCCAGAACATGGGTATTGGGGAGGCTTATGCTATGCCTTGGGAGAATTTTGTGCAACTGCTGAAGCGAGAATACTGTCCAAGGGAAGAGGTGCAGAAGTTAGAGCACGAGGTGTGGAACCTCAAGATGACTGGGTCCGAAATTGAAAAGTATACTGTAAGGTGTAATGAGTTGGCAGTGCTGTGTCACGATCTGCATGTGCCAGAGTACAGGAGGATTGAGCACTATATTTCGGGGCTAGTACCAGAAATCGCAGGGTTGGTAGCTGCGGGAAATCATCCTACATACTCAGAGGTGGTCCGATCGGCTCATAGGATGACCAACTTGAAGGTGAATGAGGGTATTTTGCCTGCTAAGGGTTCGACTGTTAAGGCCCCAGAGAACAACAAGCGCAAGTGGGATAATGAAGGGAAAGGATCTGCACCAGCACAACAGGGTAAGAGATTCGACAGCGGGGGTTCTTCTTCTTCTGGTAACAAACAGGGTGGTTATGCGGGGAAGTTACCTAAATGCAACAAGTGTGGGCGTCATCATCAGGGGAACTGCGACAGTAATCGTTGCCATCGCTGCCAGCGATTTGGGCATTTTGCTAAAGATTGTCGGGCTACACTACCATCGACCCAGGCCCCGACTACTAACTCAACTCCTACTACTCAAGGAACTACGGGAAGACAAGGATGTTACAACTGTGGTGAGACTGGTCATTACAAGAAGGATTGCCCGAAACTGAAGCAGGGCGGGAACAACGGTAACGGGAACAACGGGGGCGGTGGCAGGAATGCACGTGCCTTCGTCATTGGAGCCGCTGAGGCTAGACAGGATCCTGACACAGTTACCGGTACGTTCCTTCTCAATAATCGCTCTGCTAGTGTTTTATTTGATTCTGGTGCCGACAAAAGTTTTATATCTGTGGAAGTTAGTCGACTGCTAAATGTAGTACCCGTACCATTAGAGGCTAAGTATATTATTGAGTTGGCTGACGGTAAAAAGATTGAAGCTACTGGTATCCTTCGGGAGTGTCAACTAGAGTTGTCGGGTTTGTCTTTCCCCATCGACCTTATGCCGGTACCTTTGGGTAGTTTCGACGTTGTGGTAGGCATGGATTGATTGTCTTTGTATCGCGCGGAGATTGTTTGTTATGACAAGATTATTCGGATTCCTCTCCCTGATGGAGAATTCCTTTCTGTGTACGGTATCAAGGGCGGTGTTCCGCTAAATATCATCTCTAGCATGAAAGCCCTTAAGTATCTTCGAAAGGGTTATTCGGCCGTTTTGGCACTTTTATCTGTTTCCTCTAGCGATGGGAAGAAGATCGACGATATTCCAGTTGTACGCGAGTTTCCTGATGTTTTTCCCGATGATTTATCTGGTCTTCCTCCCCATCGTCAGGTTGAGTTCGGTATTGATCTTGTACCAGGGGCTGCTCTTATTGCTCGGGCCCCCTACCGTCTTGCACCTCCCGAGATGCAGGAATTGTCTAGTCAGTTACAGGAACTCTTGGACAAGGGTTTCATCAGACCAAGTTCTTCCCCTTGGGGAGCCCCGATTCTATTCGTCAAGAAGAAAGATGGAAGTTTCCGATTGTGTGTGGATTACAGAGAACTGAACAAATTGACCGTCAAGAACCGTTATCCTCTTCCACGTATTGATGATCTATTCGACCAACTCCAGGGTTCTAGTTACTACTCCAAAATTGATTTGAGGTCCGGTTATCACCAGTTGCGCGTAAGGGAAGCTGACGTTGCAAAGACTGCCTTTCGTACACGTTATGGCCATTTCGAATTCTTGGTCATGCCTTTCGGTCTCACAAACGCACCAGCGGTTTTCATGGATTTGATGAACCGCGTTTGCAAACCGTATCATGACAAGTTCGTCATTGTGTTTATTGATGATATTCTGATTTACTCCAAGAACAAGACCGAACACGAGGAACACCTGCGTTTGGTTTTGGAACTCTTGCGACGGGAACAACTTTATGCCAAGTTCTCAAAGTGTGACTTTTGGTTACGCGAGGTTCAGTTCCTAGGACATGTGGTTAATGAACTAGGAATTCATGTTGATCCAGCTAAGATCGAGGCGATCAAGGACTGGGGAGCACCAAAGACGCCAACTGAGGTGCAGCAATTCCTAGGCCTTGCGGGCTATTATCGTCGTTTCATTCAGGGGTTCTCGAAGATCGCTCAACCCCTCACCACTCTTACTCAGAAGGATAGAAAATTCGACTGGGGTGAACCACAAGAGTCGGCATTTCAAGAACTGAAGTCTAAACTTTGTTCTGCTCCTATTTTGTCCTTACCTGAAGGCCCTGATGATTTCGTTGTTTACTGTGATGCTTCTATTCATGGTCTCGGATGCGTGTTGATGCAACGCGAGAAAGTGATTGTGTATGCTTCTCGTCAACTCAAGGTGCACGAGAAGAACTACACCACCCATGACTTGGAGTTGGGTGCAGTGGTTTTCGCGTTGAAAATTTGGAGACATTACTTGTACGGTACCAAATGCACCATCTACACCGATCACAAGAGTCTTCAACATATTTCCGACCAACAACATTTGAACATACGACAACGTCGTTGGATTGAACTTCTGAATGACTATGATTGCGCCATTAAGTACCATCCTGGCAAGGCGAATGTGGTAGCAGACGCCTTGAGCAGGAAGGAATCGATTAAACCTCGTCGCGTTCGGGCGTTGCAACTCACCATTCATTCCTCTTTACCTGACCAACTCCGTTCTGCCCAGTTAGAAGCTTTGAAGGGGGGAAACCTTAAAGCTGAGACAATGCACGGTGCCGACAAGCACCTCGAGCGAAGGCCTGATGGCCTGCACTACTTCGCAGAACGCATATGGGTTCCTTTATTCGGGGGACTTCGGGAGCTTGTCCTAGATGAGGCCCACAAGTCCCGGTATTCTATTCATCCTGGTTCGGATAAGATGTACCAAGATCTGAAGGTGCTTTACTGGTGGCCAAACATGAGGTCGGATATAGCCTCATACGTGAGTAAGTGCTTGACCTGTGCTAAGGTCAAGGTAGAATACCAGAAACCGTCGGGTCTCTTGCAACAACCTGAAATTCTGGAGTGGAAATGGGAACGGATTACAATGGATTTTGTCACACAACTGCCTAAGTCACCAAGCGGGAATGACAAGATATGGGTGATTGTTGACCGATTGACGAAATCAGCCCATTTTCTCGCTATTAAAGAGACCGACACCATGGACCGTTTGGCTCGTCTGTATCTGAAGGAAGTTGTTTCTAAGCACGGGGTGCCGGTTTCTATTATCTCGGATCGTGACTCCCACTTTACTTCTCACTTCTGGAGGTCGTTGCACAAGGCTTTGGGTACCCAACTAGACATGAGTACAGCTTATCATCCACAGACTGACGGTCAAAGTGAGCGCACGATTCAAACTTTAGAAGACATGCTGCGGGCATGTGTAATCGATTTTGGCAAAGGTTGGGAAGCTCATCTACCGTTAGTAGAATTCTCTTACAACAACAGTTATCACACGAGCATCAAGGCGGCTCCGTTCGAGGCACTGTACGGGCGGAAATGCCGTTCTCCTCTTTGTTGGGCTGAGGTGGGTGAGAGTCAACTCACTGGGCCTGAACTAGTGTACGAAACTTCGGAAAAGATCGTACAGATTCGTAACCGGTTGGCAGCGGCACGGGATCGGCAAAAGAGTTATGCCGATCAGCGTCGCAAACCATTGGAATTCCATGTTGATGACAAGGTACTTCTGAAAGTTTCACCGTGGAAGGGCGTCATACGCTTTGGGAAGCGTGGCAAACTCAACCCTCGGTATGTCGGTCCATTTACGATCCTGGAACGGATTGGACCGGTGGCATATCGTCTTGATTTACCGACGGAGCTCGGTAACGTACATAACGTCTTCCATGTGTCTAACCTGAAGAAGTGTCTGGCTGACGAGTCTCTCATCGTTCCACTGGAAGAGATCAAGGTTGATGATCGTCTTCGGATTGTGGAAGAACCTGTGGAGATTCTGGATTACAAGATTCGTAGCCTACGTCATAGCAAGATTCGTATTGTGAAGGTTCGCTGGAACTCGAACCGGGGACCAGAGTACACTTGGGAACGGGAGGATCAGATGAAGTCTAAGTATCCTCATCTCTTTCCTAAGGAAGCGTTCGAATCAAGATACGTCTCCACTGCTGCTGAATGAATCTCGGGGCAAGATTCCTTTTAACGTGGGGATGATATGACAACTCGGGTAAATCTCTCTCTTGGTTTCTATCTTTTGTCTGTTTCTTTTGTCATTCCTTTTGGGTACTGTGCAATTTTCGGCACGAAAATTCTTTTAACGTGGGGATGATGTGACACCCGGCAAATTCTGGTTAACAACGTTTTCTAGATGAAAGTCTACCTTAGCGAGTCATGCGTATATTGTACTTAACTAGGTTAGTTAAGTCGTGTTACGGTTCGGGAACTGTTAGTTCAGTATAGAGGATCATCGGATGTTAGTCTAGAGGTTCATTAGATGTCAGTCCTTAACCAAGTGTACAAATGGTGACGATTCGTAGAATCGTCAGGTCATACGGAACATACAAGTCTCGAGTCCCGGGAATTGGTGAACGAGTGTGAATATGTTTGTTTTCAAGTGTTATGTGTTTACAATCATTATGTGACTTGTCGGTATGTGAAAATGTGTTAACATATGTTAAAACGAGGTTTAACGCGCAAAATACACAGAACCAGCCCCTATAGGCGATTAGGGGAGGCTAATCGCCTATAGGGTATGCATTTGGGGATCATTTCATGCGATTAGGGGGCTACTCGCATGTAATGATAGGCGATTAGCCCTAAATTCATGAAATGTCATGCGATTAGCAATGCTAATCGCGTATAACTGCTGCACAATCGCGTGTTACGTGCTGGACAACTAAAAACGACTATAAATACAATACTTGACCTCCTAAACTTCATAATATCAACCCTAGTCGTCCCATAACCCGCCCCAACACACACACACAACCTCTGGAACACGATTTTGGATCAAAACACAAGGTTTCAAGCCTATTTCATCATCCTATCACAAATCTAAGGTGTGGTTTTCATCCATGAAATCTTTATAAACATTTTTATTAAATCCCTAACGGTCCAGACCTGTTTTAAAACGTATGAGTCTTCTGAAAATCGTTAATAATCATTGTTAATTGGATTTTAAGTAGCATGCATGATGTATGTGCGTTTTCAATCAAAAGCTAGGGTTTTTATGATTCAAGATGGATGATTACATGTTATTAGGTTAGTTTCAGATTAATAATGATGGCATGATGATAGGATCTGAGTAATTGTTCATTAGGGTTATAGTTATGCATGTTAATGTGATGTTTCATGCTATGTGTATTGTGTTTGGATTACATGGTTGCATGCAGGGCTGATAATACGAGGCTAAACGAAGGATTTTGGTTTAAACATGTTTGGTATAGTTGTTGGATTGATATTGGATGATTACACGCGTTCTGGATCTGATTTGGAGTGTTAAACGCGGCGAACAACCGGAACAGCTGGGTTACTGGCGATTAGCAACCCTAATCGCCTATGTTATAGGCGATTAGGAGGCCAATCGCCTATAAAGATGCCCTAATCGCCTATATACCATGCAATTGGGGGCTAAATGCCTCTATTACATGCAATTGTGATCCTAAATGCTAGTTAAGTCCTGAAATACATGTCTTATAGCCCCAATCGCCTATAAAGTCAAGATTTACATGTCTTATGACCCTAAATGCCTATATTACATGCAATTAGCCTTCCTAAATGCCAGTTGACCAACCTAAATGCTAGTTGACTTTTCCTAATCGCGTGTACTGCTGCTGTAAGTGTAAATTAGCAATCCGAGACCCGATTTGACATCTAGGAACATGCTAGGAACCCCGTAACATATCTAATAACTTGGTAACATATGTTTGGATGTAATTATGTGATACGTGAACTACGTGCTATAGCTTGTTGGACGCTAACGTATGTTAAGTGTGATTGCATGATTGTATGTTTGAGAGCGTAAACATAACACGGGGAGTCTCGGGTCACCAATGGGATGTCAAGTCTTGTACATTGGGTCAGTTAAACAGTCACGGTGTTTTCAAACGAACTTGGTTATGGTCTGGACATCTAGGGACTAACTAACCTGCGGGTTATTAGTCTAAGTACTTGTAATTGTCATATGTTAGGTCGCCGCTCTACGGGACTAGCATAGCTGCTGAGTTTATTCGTGTTACGGAGTAACGCACCTTAAGGTGAGTTTACGGCCCCTCTTTTAACTGGTTTCACTTTTCGGGGGAGAAAACATGTGTTAAAACTTATGTTTGGTAACTACTGTCATACTATGGGTTTCTATGGTTTACTATACGATCTTTGGAAGTCCCGGGGGGAACCATGAATGTGCGGGTTTGCACAACGGGGAAATGTGAATAGCACTATTGGGAGTGACCAACCCCACTCGTCGGCTTGGAGGGCCGGGCGAGTGCATATTGTCTCAAACAGGAACAACAGGTTTACTACATCGGGCACAACATCTGGTTTGCGAGTTAGTAATGGTTTTCCAATCGTGATAGTAACAAAACATGCGCCTAGCTAGCGTACTTTGGTTTTCGATTTGTTATAGTATGGACAGGTTGAACTTGGTACTGTGATTACAAAACCTGTAAACTCACCAGCATTTTTGTGCTGACGTAAACTTTTACATGTTTTCTCAGGTCGCTAAGGTAGCACAATGGAACTAGGGCGCACGCGTCTGCACGGCGTCTAGTTAGGATTGCATGGTTTTCAAACGTTGAACACTTGGTTTACTTTGGATTATGTTTTGAATAAGCTTCCGCTGTAATTGGGGATTTTTAAACTATGTTTTCTTAAATTGCATATGTTCATTTAGACTTGTTTATTGTGATCGTTGGTTTGGATCCTGGTTTGTCATGCGCCTCGCGGTAAAACTCCGCAAGTGGATTTTGAGGGTGTGACATCTTCATTGGCAAATTAATCATAATCTTCAATTCTAATTAATTTAGTCCAATTCATAACATCATATATGTTTTAATGTATAAAGGGGGTTACATTATGAAGAAGACATTAACCGTGTATTAGTCACATGTACCATAGGCATGATATGTTGTATAAAGAGGCATAATGGGAAGAAAGAGGCTAAAATATAGAGATGTATGCTTATGCCTCTTCATATGCCATCTTAAAATGGTAGTGAAATTACCTTGATACTCATCTAAGATGCATTATATAATAGGATAGATATATAATAGTATAGATTATAGATTATAGATGTATCTCAAAATATATTTTTATATTTTGTAGCATATAAACATAAATAATAATGTCATTAAAATATTAATTTTAAAAGTAAAGGCTATTTTTCAAATAATGAATCTAATAAAATGAGACATTACTAAGAAATTGGTAAGAAAAAATATTTACAAAACTTAAAAATTAATCGGTATATATTTCGGGTAAACGGGTATTTAGTTTCGGGTAATCAGGTCGGGTATCACCTAATACCATACCCGCGGAATATTTTTTTTCCAAAACCAAACCCGTCTCATACCCGCCGGGTATCGGGTATACCCGTCCCAATTGCTTCGGGTTTCGGGTATACCCATCGGGCTCAAATTTTTTCTGCCATTCCTATTTTAATTCCCTATATTAGTTACACTTTAATCCGTAAACTTTACTCAACTTTACTTATTTAAATTATAGTTAAACTTCTTTTCCTTTTTTTAAGCAAACTATCACCCATGATTTTTAGATAGTCGTATTTTTTTACATACGTTGATACTTTTACAACAATAAAAATTACATCATAATAATGAGCATTTTATTATCTTTAATTTGAGTATAGTATGTTAATTTTTTTAATTAAAATTTTTTATGTGCTACGTGATTAACAATATCTAGGTGTGAGCAATAACTAAACCGTTCATTGAAGACAAACAAAAAACGAGACAAAACTAAACCAAAATCAATTGAAAACTGAATTAACCAACATCCGATTTAACCGAAATCAGTCAAATTGAAACGGAACCATTCATATATTCATAACAGCGTTCCAACGCGATGTAGTAGGGAACACGGGCACTTCTAATGATGCATGGTTGTATTTGGTTATTAGCCTCAATCGAAACAAAAATCGACATTATCGGTTTATCTAGCTTATTAACCAATAAATTAATTGGTTTTGTCAACTTTGTTAGATTGTTGTTTTTAGTTCATTTTAGTTCATTTTGGTTAATAAAAAAACCAAACTTTGGTTAAAATTTTTGCTTAAAAGTACATAAAATGGAGATTTAAATAGATTAAATAGATGTATAAAAGATATAAATATAGGCAAAAAAATTTAACCAAAGTTTAGTGTTTGTTGTTAACCAAAATTAACTAAGCCGGGCTAAAAACCGATAATCTAACCATATAAATCGAACCAAATATTCGATTGTTTAATAGAATTGATTAACTGATGACTTTGGTTTTAGTTTCGGTTGAGACTAATAATCGAATTGAGCCGAAGCATACATACCCTTAGAAGTGTCTGTGTTCTCCGTTGCATCACGCGGGCACCCTGCTAGTCTAAACAATATTCAAAATATAAAGAGAAACGAAGAACTTTTATTAATACTTGCGGTGACAATTACAAGGCATAAAACGATTATTAAATGGACAATGAATCAACCAATCTTTCTCACAAAAACTTACAGCTATAGTAATGTGTGTGTTTTAATGTGAGGTTGCCTGACCTCCTCTCCCTAAGAAGAGGGGGTATTTATAGTGAGTGTGGTGCAAGCCCATGAGTTGATAGTGATTGACAACTCATTCGTGCAGGCCCCACATGTGTGATCGTTTGGGAGAATTTGCACTGTCTTTCTCTGATTGGTTGAATTTCTTTTTCACTCAACATTTCTGTCATTGCTAATGGTAGGAAATCATGGAGCAGAGAATTCTGGCGTCTGATTGGCTGGACGTCCCTTTCATTATCTCTCTGTAGCTGTCACATACTAGGTATCGCGTAGGCCTCACAAAAGCTTACACTGATTATTCTTTCATGGTTGACGTGTTACTGAAGCCTTTCGCGAGGTATGTGCTCGCGCGCACGCGCATTCTGATATATATCTCTTCAATATATTCATGTACCTGTTACCGCCAATTATAGATATTAAAACACAACCTTGTTAAATATAAAAAGAGAAGTATGGTCTTTTATAACAAAAGGAATATATATCCCCAACCCAAACGAGCAGCATACCTATGACCTATACATATATGTTCAAACGACCAAATTATTGGATGTGTTCCTTCCGATTCAATCTTTATATATAAGGGAATATTATATATATATATATATATATATATAGGAAAAACCAAGAACTAAGGAACACACTTTAACACCACACACTTAATTTAATCAAAAAAGATTTGTGGTCCACAATTAAAGTGGAATAAAAAAGAAAAGGGAATATTCCATTGCCTAATAAGACAAAAAAACGTGGGCCATGGGTCATTACACCACTGTAAAATACGTTTTTTTTTTTTTTTTTTTTTTTTTTTTTTTTTTTTTTTTTTTTTTTTTTACGTCAGGGTTACCAATTTTAACACCGGTGAAATTTTTCTTTTTTTAAATTCACATTTTACGTCGGTGTTCTTACGGTTTTTTTACGAAGGAGTGGTTTTCATTTGAACCTAATCCTATATATATATATACATATATATATATATATATATATATATATATATATATATATACAGTGGCGAAGCTTGACCCGAAGGTTCGGGGGGTCGGAAGTCACCGGGGGTCGGAAGTCACTAGTTTCGGGAGTCAAAATCCAGTTTCGGGGGGTCGAAACCCTATATTTCCAAAGTTTTCTATACGAATACTATATAATCGGCACTTCTACGCGAAAATTCGGGGGGGTCGGCCGCCCCCTAGTAAGCTTCGCTAGTGTGTGTGTGTGTGTGTGTGTGTGTGTGTGTGTGTGTGTATATATATATATATATATATATATATATAGGGAATGGATATAGAGGAAACCCAAGTTATTTGGTAAACTATGAAAACTCTATCATAGCCATCCATCCTATACCATCTATGGTTGAGATTCAACCATTGTACTTCCCCTTAGATATATTAATACTTTAATATACAAAAGGACATAAAGGGGCATTTTGGGGACACAAGAAATTTCTCTCTCTCTCTCTCTCTCAAGTACTAGGGTCATGTCACACTCTCTCTCATACTTTTTCTTTAAAAAAATATTATAATAATAGGTCATGTCACACCTTTTCTCCTACTTTTTCAAAGTCAACATCACCATTCTCTCTCCTCTCTCCTACTTTTTCTTTAAGAAAATATTATTATAATAGGTCATGTTACATCATCTCTCTCCTCTTTCCTACTTTTTGTTTAAGAAAATATTATTATAATGAGTCATGTCACACTCTCTCTCCTACTTTTTGTTTAAGAAATATTATTATAATGGGGCAAGTACATGTGTTAACATATCTTACCAGCCTTATTGAAAAAAAAAAAACCTTGGTAGAGATATTAAACCTGTTAACATGTGTTAACCTATGTTACCAGCCTTTTCAAAACCTTAATAAACGCCTAAAAACAACCTTTGTTAACACATAGTAGAGATCTTAAACCTGTTACCATGTGTTAACATGTTAACACATTATTATCTCTCTCCTCTCTCCTACTTATGAATAACATGTGATATTAAACCTGTTAACTTATGAATAACATGTGTTATATATAAAACCCTGGTTGAGGCATAAGTTGACAAAGTTGGCAGTCGAGGAATAAGTTCTTGTCAGTTTTGGCAATGACTAACAACTGTTAACAAGATAACACAAAGCAGCAATTTACGCAACCACATACAGCCTAGATTCTAAAGGGGACACCATGGGCGTCGCATAGTTTAACTTATACATATCAAAGGTTTTAAAAAGATCATATGCACTAAGTAACCGCTAGACGCAAAGGTTTCTAAAGGGGACACCATGGGCGTCGCATAGTGGGGTCTTCGTTATCAACTGCAAAACAATAGATGAGATATTAACCGGTGTGACCAACTCATCATTTAACATACTAAAACAGGAGTAACATGTGTTAGTCGGGGCCCAAATAACTACTTAAAGTCACAAAATCTAAATTTCCAAATTCCAACTGTTAATATTAATTCAATATTTCTACCTCATCGCTTTCAACTAATAAACACATCATTCTAACATCAATTAACCTTCAATCCTCACTAAACTGAAATCGGCCCAAGTTCAAAACCTAGGGCTCCAAAACTAACAAAATCTCAACAATACGAATCCGAAACTCAAACGAACTCTTGACCTTCACATAAATGATAAACCTACTATATATACATATAACATGCATCAATAACCATCTTTAACATCAAACTGTAGAACAGAAACCAGATCTACAACCTCATGTCCCCAATCCAATAACAATCTAACATAAACAAAATAATAAAAAAAATCAAAAAGGTTAAAATAAGTTTTTTTTTTTTTTTCATTCAAGCATTTGATCAAACACTTGGTATGCAAACAAAAAAAATCTATGATTTGAGTGAAAAAAAAGTTAAAACAATCTTATGTTAATCGACCAAAAAGCTTTAGCAACGACCATAAACAGAAAAACAAAGAAAAATCTTAAAAAAAACACTACATAAACGAAAAAAAAACTTACCTTCAATTTCAACATGTGGAGACCTATCAACAACAAGTGGTAATGGTTAACCAAAAAGCTTTAGCAACCTCCAATCGTGACTCACCCTCACTTCTGACTGAACCTATACGACCTCCGCTACCACCGCCGTAACCGTTGACGGCAACTCACCACCAACAACCTCTGTCGTCTCTCCCCGGTTTCAAGTACTACCGGTTTGTGGATAAACCACAACTGACAATCACCACCTTCTCTTTGTATCCATTCGAGTATTTACAACAAATGGGCGTTGGAAAGACTTCGATTCCGGTGAACGGCGTCTAAAAAAAAACTGATGATAAGGTTCGTATTTTCATTCTTCATCGGCGTTTGAAGTGAGTTGTGAAAAATCATGGAGAGAAGAATGATAAAAAATGAAGATGAATTTGAAGTAATATGAATTCAAAATGGAATTTTAGTTTGAAACTTAGAAAGAGATGAAATGTATTTAGAGAAAGAAAGGAAAAGGGAGAGATAGAATGTACTTGATATTATCATGGAGAGGTGTGAAGATTGAAAGATGGTTGACAATTGAATTAATTGAAAGGGTAAAATTACCTTACTACCCTTATGATATTATTAAATTGGTTTTTGATTGTGATGATGTGGCTTGATTGTAGCCACAAGTTGGGTTTTCATAGTTTACCATATATCTTAGGTTTTCTATAGATACTTACACTATATATATATATAGATGCCGGTTTTGAATCGTACTTATGAACTATATACGACGTGGCATATGTAAAAGATAGTTTTTACATGTTTCTTTCATGTGGATTACTTGCAATTGTAGGAAGTAGTGGTGCTCTCATGAAATCTTGAAACTAACCAAAACCACCCAAATAGTTCCTTCCATTCATGGTTCGGTTTTTCTGTTTGGCCGCTTTAACAATTTGGTGCGGTGTGGAACTTGAACCAGTCGCATAAATCAAGTGTAACTTTTTTAATACAAAAGAATGATTTTGAGAAAATAAAGGCAAACCACAGGGACTAATTACGTAATTTTCTCAAAATAATAATAACCATCGAACCATTAAAACCGACAGATCCGACTAAACTACCCAACACCACTAGTCTAAATCTGCCAATATCCGAAATCTTAGTTAGGAATTCAGTTTTAAAATTATATAGTAGTAGTAGTAAGAGAAGATTTAAAGCCCAAGTTTTAACCGTTAAACAATGTGTGCATTTGTGCCTGATGCAACTTATAAACTGAATCAAAATGAGCTATTTTTTTACTTTATTTTATAAAATAACATGTATGTAACACAAATCACACATTTTTAAATTGGCATTTGATTATTATAGATGTTACAAATTTTCTAAGTCATGATCATGACAACCAATAGAAATAAAATGTGTATATAGATGTGTGCACACACATAAAATGCTATATGAAAGTGAAAGCATATTATCATATATGAAATGTCAAAGTTAATAATTTCTCATCCTGGCAATGCACGTTGATTCTTTATGCTTTATCAATTTTAATAAGACCAACAAGGCAATAATTAATTATATATTTAAAACATATAATAAATTAAAATATTTCAACTTGAAAAATTGTCACGTCATTATTTATTGTCGAAATCCGATTAAAAAAAAAACTCCAATACATAATACAAAGCAGGCTTATTGTCTTTTTATAATATTTGTAACTATGGTTGATTCAAATACACATGGCAATTAGGAATACTCAATAATACATTTGCATATGCTTGAGGGAGTTAAAAAATAGTGAGATATACACCTAGCTACGTAAACAACATGATAAAATTACAAGTGAATTATATGATTCTTTGTTCGCGTAGTTATTTATAATACAAAATTACAAGTGAATTATATGATTCGCGTAGTTCTCTATATATCATTTGTTAAAGCATTCACGGTAGATACTTCATTTCCGTCTTTATAATTATACTAAAAATCACTACATTTCTCTCATTTTTATTTAATAATACTTATTCTATACTTTTAAAAATATTAAAAAATTACGAAGGATAAACAGTCTCCTCTAAATTTACTGGTGAACATTGTCTCCTCCAAATATTATTCCTCCCTTTTACTCACAACCACTTATAACCACTCTATATAATATAGAGGTCACACTCACACCATTACGAAGGAGCTGATGTGATTTGTGAATGCTCTCACGCGTTAAACACTATTCTATATTATATAAAATATATATGGATCTTAATAGAGGGGCCGACGAACGCACCACGCACAGATATGAAAGTCGTGATTAAATATGAGAAAAATACGAAAGTATACTACCTACCCATCGATGCCAACCAAGATTTTATTTTTATTTTATTATTGAAAACAAAATTCCATACCTACTAAAAGTCTAATAAAAGTGATTTTCATATACAACCAACAGGCGGCTAATTTTTTTTTTTTTTTTTAAAGTAGAATTTCTTTTAAATCATGTGGTTTGTGGGATTTGAACCCAAGACATTCCACAACCTAGGTGTTTTAAAGGCTTTGTCTTTACCAACGGACCACCACCCCATTGGTAACAGGCGGCTAAATGCCCCTCTTCATCAATAGTATGAATCGCCATTAAAGTAAAAGTTACTCAAAACAAACTCTTAATCAAATTAATTGTACCATTCTCTGGTTTGTAACGAAAACCAGTTGTTTCATTTATAAGAAACTGAATCAACAGTACGTTTTGATTCGGCAAACAAAGTATTCATCTGCTTATAATAATAGGTCTTGTAGTGTCAAGAATATGATGAACAACCCAAAGAACAAACTACAAACTCCAATACTGGGAAGACAACTACAAAAGAAATCAAGAACAACAAGACTTGACTAACACAGTCAAACCCTAAATACCTAAATCAGATCATTAACATATGATCTTGATACAACTCTCAAGCTGAGATCATTGATAGATGATCTCAGATAAAAAGGCTAAGACTGATCATTAACAGATGATCTCTATACCAAACCCTAAACAGAGAGAACAAAGTTACAAGGAAACTCAAAGACTCGTAAACTGGAAAACAATGGACGATAGAGGCATTATATAGCCAAGTAGATGGCTCGGGAGAAAACACACCCGAGCCTATCAGCACCGTTGGATCAATCACGAGAAAACACAAGGAGAGTACATCTTGACCATTTAAGTAGGTATGGGGATTGCCACGTTGGCAATCCTCCTCAAATATGCAGACATATTTTGGGTTCCTCCTGATGGGCTCCACCATACTGCTACTGGGTTTCTACAACAACTGGGCTGCAACCATCAATCCTTCCAGCTCCATAAGCCCATGACACGAACACAAACTCAGCCCATGAAACAAAAACAAAAAAATGTGTAAATGCAAACTTATATAACTAATAATAAAAGTAAATAAAAGTGTTATTAATTTTAAGACCCCCTCACTTTTATTACCAAAAACATCAAACATCTTTAATCACTTACAAATTTGATCATGTTGGATAATAGATAACCCCTTTGTGAATATATCTGTAACTTGGTTTTCAGTTTTGATGTTAACAGTTTGAACACACCCTTTGTTTATTTGATTTCTTAAAAAGAAGAGATCAATCTCAAAATGTTTTGTCTTGTCATAAAAAACAGGATTGGCTGCAATTGCAATTGCAGCCGAGTTATCACAATGTAAAGGAACAGAAAGACTGACCTGAATGTCTAACTCATTAAGCAGATTTATAAGCCACATGATTTTTACAAGTCGTAGTGCGTATGGCTCGGTACTCAGCTTCAGCTGTAGACCGAGATATTGTGGACTGCATTTTTACTTTTCCAAGTAATCAAAGAGTTCTCTAAAAATATATAGTATCCAGTAACAGACTTTCTAGTCTCCACTCATTTTGCCCAATCTGCATCAGCATATGCTGACAGATCAAGCTGTGAACTTTTGGTAAACACAAGTCCATTACCAGGAGACTGTTTTAAATATCTTAATACTCTCATGGCAATTAGAGGATGAGCCTTAGTGGGTTTATGCATAAATTGGCTAAGAACATGTACTGAATATGCAATGTCAGGCCTAGTATGTGATAGATAAATAAGCTTACCTATCAGCCTTTGATATCCAGTTACATCAACCAAGTTTTCACCTTCTTATTTACACAAGTTAGTCAAAACATGATATGGTTCTATTGGGCACATGACTGGTTTGCAGCCAGTCATGCCATACTCAGCCAAGAGTTCCAAACAATACTTTTGTTGTCTTAAGCATGATCCATCACTAGTTTTTAATACTTCTATACCAATAAAATATTTTAAAGACCTAAATCTTTGATCAAAAACTTGGTTTTAAAGAATGTTTTAACATACTCTATGAAATCAAGACTATTTCCAGTCAATATAATATCATCCACATATACAAGCAACACAGCAAACACAAAATCATTTTTCATGATAAACATAGAATGATCACATTTACTTTGTACAAATCCTATTTTAAGCAAAACACTTACAAGTTTGGCATTCCACATTCGTGGTGCTTGTTTAAGTCCATACAAAGACTTTTTTAACTTGCACACTTTACCCTCATTTTTTTAAAAATAACCTTCAGGCAACTTCATATAAACATCTTCAAAAAGATCACCATACAGGAATGCATTGTTAATGTCTAATTGATACAAAGACCAATCATTTTTGACAGCTATAGTTAGAACACATCTTATAGTGATCATTTTCACTACAGGAGAAAAGGTTTCATCAAAATCTAAACCTTCTCTTTGACTATAACTCTTAGCCACAAGTTTGGCCTTATACCTATCAATTTCATCAGTAGATTTATACTTAATTTTATAAATCCACTTGCACCCTATGGCCTTTCTATCTTTAGGTAACTCAACTAAGTCCCATGTATAATTTCTATTAAGTGCTTCAATTTCGTCAATCATAGCATTAACCCAATTAGTATCTTTACACACGCCAATGGCGGAAACACGTGGCGCGACGCTCGAAAGCATATCAAAGTTAAGATTAACACAAACTATATTTAATTAGAAAAGATCATTATATTAAGATGTCGGGGAGGAGTACCTGGTTTCAAACATTACTTAAAACCACAAACATTTAGTTTTAAAGTGAGGTGTTTCCGTTTATGTCCCAACCCGATGGTAACAATAGATGAAAACCCCCAACCAGTGTCCGACATCCCAAATTCCACCGTACTAGCCGCATACCTGTTCAATACTTAGTTACCTGAAAGATATGTTTAAAACGACGTCAATATATAAAATATTGGTGAGTTCACAGGTTTTAGTTTCGTAAATACGACGTTTTTACATCCTGTGCAAATCCAGCACATTTTTACATCCTGTGCAAATCCCGCACATTTTTACATCCTGTGCAATCCAGCACATTTTGTGGCCTTTGTATGGAGTAGCTAGCTCCTACAAGTTATGATGATAAGCAATCCCCTGAGTCCCATAACCAAACCAAGACTAATAAATATGCCCCGCTCCAAGTCGTTTCTCGGAACCCAACGACTTAAGTTCAGAATACGTGCACCTCTTGTCTTTACCGGGTTGACGCTATCAACCAGAGGTGGGCCTCGTCAGGCACCAATAGTACTATCCAAATATTCCTTTGGTTTCATTTACCTGAATTAATGGTTACAGTAGCGAGGACCCAACCCCGAGTGGCGACCAAAAACTCAAGTACTCATCATGCCACTTACCACATTTTAACCTTTGAAAACATTTCGATATGTGATAACTTTTGACAAACATATCTTTCCCCCAGTTAAAACAGTAAAATGGGGCCGTGAAACTCACCTTAAATTCCATGCTTAGCTAGCAAATAAAACCAAAAGCTTTGACCGACTTCCTCGTGCCCTAATTACCAATAAAGGACACCTTAAAGTCTATCATATATAAATCTAGCTTATTTTTCCGGTTAAAAGATAGTTTACTCAACTATCTCGACTCGTGTATACTAACCCGAGTCTTTAAGTGTTTTAACTCGACGAACCGATCGTGACTTATCATAGTTCATGTGTTCACATACGGAATAGTACCCAAGTCGCGCACTTGTTACTATTCGTGTGCAAACTATGTTGGACTAATATCACGAAACGTATAACTCATCCCGAGCCATAGCTTGTCTCGTAAACCAGATAATGTAATCGTCTTGTATAGTTATTTTCGGAAAATATACCTTGTTGAAATATAATATAGTTATTAAAATCCTTTTAATAACATTTGTTATTTCTTTTCCCCGAATCCGGGTATCTTACAAATCTCAAGACTTTGCTTTTTATAAAAAGGTTTACCAAATAAATCCGAACGTTTATACATCTTTTAATCCGACAACAAACATATTTTAGTTACCAAGTAACCTTTAAAAGCTCGTCATACTTGACGCTTGGTAACAAAAGACTATATATTTGTTTGAAATATTTCCCGGAATAGACTATTATTGTTACAAATAATATTTGTCAAAACGTCGTGATTTTGTATATGACTACACTTGTCAAACGTTTGGAAAATTACTTATAAGAACGAACAATAATGTCACACTTGTCGCGCTTCGGATTTATAAAAATTTCGGCAGAGTTTCCTCTGTTTTTGTATAAACTAGACAACACAGGTTGTCTACAATTTCCCAAAATCAACACCTAACCAAAGACGACATTATATTTATCCGCATTTCTAATCCACGAGACTTTATACGTTGTGACTATTATATAAATCGTACTATTTATATAAATATATATATATACGTATAGTCCATCAATTTGGTCCAACAACAACGCAAGTCACGACTAATATACCAATATTATCTCATAATACTTTTCGTTAATACTTTTATCGGTTCGTTCGCGGGTTAGTCGTTTATATTTATATATTTTAGAAATATATGTGTAAATAATAATATAATGAAATAATTGCTAGTTAGTTATACCGAAACGCTTGACCGAAGTTCACTGAGTTGACCGGGTCTTGACCAAACCGAATCTGACCCATTGACCATCAGTTGACCGGGTCTTGACCAAACCGAATCTGACCCGTTGACCATCAGTTGACCGGGTCTTGACCAAACCGAATCTGACCCGTTGACCATCAGTTGACCGGGTTGACCAACCCGAATCTGACCGGATCTACCCGAGAGCACCATGCTTGACCCACGACTAGGACTTGAAGACGGCACGCAAACCGAGCCAGATCTGGCCTGACCCGGACATCAAGCGAGGACATCAACCAACACCGAGCCCATTTCTGGCCGAGACCCACCACCGTGGCCGGACCACCACCACCGTGGCCGGACCACCACCGCCATCCCACGCCACCAAACCCCCGTTCTGACCACTTGCGCGCCACCGGAGCCCAACCAAACCCACTCCGGCCCCCGCCTGAACTCGCAAACCACCGGAAACAGCTCGCCGGAATATGGCCGGAGAACAAAATTCCGTGAAAACTTGTGAGGAGTCCCCCAGAGACCCGATCTAAACGTTTGTACAAAGAAAACTAAAAAACGAGCTTACCGGAAAAGTCGCCGGAATGGTACCAACGTTCAAACCGCTTCGTTTTAGGGAAAACGGCCTTCACCATCGCGTTCGGGGCACCGAAATTAGTGGGGGTGGGGGTGTCACGCGCCGGAAAAAGTCGCCGGAGGGTCGCCGGAAAGTCGCCGGACGGCCGCCGGAACGCCGCCGGGCGGCCTCCTCCGGTCGCCGGAAGTTTCTAGAGAGAGAGAGTGGAGAGAGTGTTGGTGTTAGAGAGAGAAAGTGGTGTGGGGAAATGAGGAAGATTGGAGTGATTATGGGCTTATATAGGTGGGTTTTTGGATTGGACTTCAAGCCTGACGTCGCGTACCAACTGCTCCGTTTTAGCCCGTTATCGTTTCTGGACTCGGTTTTTGTTCGTAGCCATAAATAATACCAGACCGAGCAATTCAATAATTATTTTCGTCACCCGACGCGTGAAAACGGCACGCGCGTTAAAATCGCGTTAATCGGTTCGGTTGTGTTATCCTTCATTTAATGATCCGATAACTTTCGGAACTCAGTAAGAAACATTATTTATAATAAATAATTATTCCGAAAGTCCGGTAACGGTTAAAACCACGCGTTTCGACGTTCGAATCCCACGTCAGTTCCTCTCCGCGTTCTCCAAAACGCTGCGTTTTTGGCCGTTTATCACGCCGATTTCACATCCGTTCGCATCGATAGTAAATACGTGTCGTATTTTCATAGAATAAGCTTATGTCATTCCAGTTTGACAAATTTTTGCTGATGTCAGTTCGTTACGTTAAACACGCGAAGTCTTTCTTTAAAGGCATCAAGACTTCAACGAACTTTCAAAAGGACATCGTAGGACTCATATTAGCTCAACTAACCATAATTAACCTTAAACCATGTTAATTATTTCTAAAACATGATTAGAATCACGTTAATCATTGTACGAAATTTGCCGGTTGTCACATTCTCCCCCCGTTAAGAGAATTCCGTTCCGGAATTCAGTTCAAGTCATCCGATACATTAGTATCCTTGAACAGGGCGGGATGTTTGCAACTCACACGATTACCCCTTTTCTTCGTGAACTCCAGTTCACGCTTAGCGTCCTAACGAACACAATGTCATGAGTCGGCTACGGCCGAGCTCTTGGGTATCGCAATCCGGCACAAATATCGGTTTTCCCGAAATAGTAGAGCTTTGCGTCAACCTGAATCCTGTCGGTTGAGGAATTGACAATGCTTCCTCAAGCCAGACCTGCGGGATTCGTCAAGAGTCCCACTAAGCTCTTGCGATAGTTCGAGCTTGTTCGTTGCAAGGCCAATTTTTAACTGACATATCCGAGTCACTGGGGTACTAAGCGAAGTCACTCCATTACAGTTTTCGTGCTTAACAACACCCCTTTCAGAGTATAACCCTCATCAAAGTCCTATACCGATTCGAAGTTCCTAAGGCTAACAACGCCTTGTTAGTACAACTTCTTGATTGGTTTGGCCACTTATTCAAGCAGATTTGAATCTACCAGATTCGCTGGTCATCTCTTGAACTCAAGCCAGTTCATGTGTATATCTCTATCTGTCATTCAATGTACTAGAGACGTACACGTATGCACTCGAGAGGACTCCGAGCAGTACACCCCGAACACTAGGGTGATATTTCCTATCACATAGGAAATTCTGGCGATGAAGTACGCGAATTCGATTTGCCACCGACACTAATCGTATCACACAGGACACTTCCGTCTAGGACAATAATTCACTCGTTCGAGAATGGTAATCCATACTCATCTCAAATTGAGTATCCCAGACTTGCGTTCAAGGTTTGGCGCACCCTGGGGCAAGATAGCTACTAAAATCCGATATTGTGAACGTTGGCATCTAGTGTCTAGCCACGACTCTCCAAGAGTATAGATGGCTACCCGTATGCCTCATATTATAACTGCAAACGAGCAGGGGGATGAGAAGGTTCCAAACATCGATCGATCTTTGCCTGTGTCCCATCACAGCCACCGGACACCTCAGGCGACATGACCATTAGGTTCGCTCGTTGAATTTCACTAATCGGGTGACCTTACCAGATCACAAAGCAGTCGACATTCTTGAGGACGCTTAAGGTTGTTTATAGTAGCGGATGGTGTTCCTGTATCCTCACATGGACTGAAATCCACTATGCACCCACTTACAACCTTTCGCATGAGCGATTATGGGTGGTGGTACCAGGGCGCCTAATATGGACTGACGGAGGTCGAAAGTTTTTGCGTCACTTTCACCCCTCAGTTTTCCCCAAACAGTAGACAGTGTATATTCAACGTATGGCCGTACAGTTCCACAATACACGAGAATTTAAGCCGACTTAAACACAAATGTCTAGAGGCTCGCATCGCCTCATCACATTGGTAAACACGGGAATGATGTATATGAATCATCATAATATGGTTGCCGTAACAAACAGAGGATAGGGTCTCGACAACATTTCAACACGTGGGTTTCCACCGAAACGGTAACCAGAGCACCTGTAGCAACCCAAAACAAGGGTATCCAGTACGTGTCATGTTATATGTGCCTCACGAGCACTGGTGTCCTATCGTTTTTAGCAACCTAGTAAGTCAATTATGAACAACACAGGACACTTTCCCTCGAATTGACTATCCGATCCTACGCAGTGATCTGAGTGAAAGGAGTCCTAAAACTGGAATCCCTCACTCGCCAAAGGTTCCACCTTTCGGATCTTTCAAGTTAAGAGGTGAAACCGAGTCATAATGAATGCACCTGGCATAGATCTCGCTTGGGCTTGACGGCTTCATGCGCCAAAATCGTTACTTAAAACAACAAACGACCGAGATCGCCCTGCAAGAAGTAGTCTTGAGCCTTCTAATAAGGCATCCCATTCAACGACTCAGGTAGTCACACGCATGGGTGCAACATGTAAGCTTTCGAGCTCATCTTGGTTAGTCAGGTACTTAACGCACTGACCTGGCAGCTCATATTACTTTGGTGTCTCCAACAGTGCCTGTCAAGGACAGGGGATTTTGCTCTAGCGCGAGCAATGCTACTGAAAGATTCCTGGGAACACCCATATTGATCCAAGGTCGAAAGGGTTCCACTATCCCAAGAGTCTACGTAACGACACCAAGACAAGATAAACCTACCATTAGCGGGATAACATCATTCGAAGGGCTGAGTTGATCGAAGATTTCATCACGGTAGGGTAGCACCCTCACAGAGTAAACAATGCTACATGCCCTTCTAGATTCAGGGTTTCATGAGACCTCCGAATCATGTACCAGGGACTCCACCAATGCACACGCTGCGGGTGGGTCCACACTGGTATTCCCGTAGTCATCGGCACGACACGTTGGCAGGTATGATGCCAAACGAATCCACTGGGATGAGCAATAATGAATTGAGTCTTTCAACTCTTACTAGTCCCAAAGGTATGGGTCATAATATCGCTCACGTTTACTCAATACCTTCAAGTTCGAGATGTATTCGAAATCCCTTTATCGCAAAGACGAGGCTCACCCCGTCATGTGTGGATCATGGGATTTCCTTCCGACATTCGAGAGTGGTTAGTCGACCAAAGTGCACGTAAAAGGTTAAGGCTGGACATGGCGTCACTGATGCCTTAGATCTTGAAGAGGTAATGCTCACGAAACGCGCGAGCATATAAAGAGGTCGACACATGATTCGGTCAATTACTGAAATTACCACGAGATTCAAACTTTAGGGAGATACATGTGCTAACACTAGGACTAGAGTGTCTTAGTATGACTACTGGAAAGTCCGTTAGACACCCGAATTCCCACATTATCGATGGCATCACTACACAACCATTCAGCAACATAACAACGGTTACGTGGGTTTGGGGTAATGTCTTTATCCCAAGGGAACCAAGAGTGAATCAAACGACAAGTTATCACATCATCAAGTCAATCCAACAATTGTAGCAATACGTTCACGGTGCAATACGATAGTAGAAATAACATGACATGACAACAACACATCCACGAACACATCAACAAGGGAACACCGCACAGGAACAACACGACGACAAAGAAGCATGACAACAAGGCAACACCGCAACATGGACCGCATGACACAGAGAAATACGACAACAAGGCTACACCACTGCAGGAGCAGCACAACAACAGGAATGCACCGTCGTCAATGCAGCGCAACCACATGGATACGCAATCGGCAGAACCGTGCAACTGCAAGGATGTACAATCGTTAGGGGTAACACCACAACATGAATTCACGATAGCAGGACGACACACAACCTAGCGAGTCCACTATACATAACTACAAGAAGCTCCATTACGGTGAGCACGCATCCCGGTGCGCTTCAGCTCACTTACGGCGACGAAATCCTTATTCGTAACCCCAGCAGCAACCTATACTCCATAGGCTCATCGGTGGGAACAATTGGGTTATTAAGGGCATTCGTCATCATAAAAGAAATGGGAACGATGGGTTCCACATAATTTAGCAGACTTATCAAGCCGATATCGTTCTTAGGGAGAATGACTGTATGTTCGATATAAGTCACTCGAATAATGGCGACTGCAGCTTTGACAGGCTCAACCATGCCTGAGAACCATCGCCGACATTAGTCTTGGCAGGAGCCAGGGAATGATAACGAGCGGTTCAACGAAAACCTCAAGAAAATGGAGTTAACGGCAACGAACTCCATCGTGACACAAACATGGTCATAGCGGCTTGGCAAGGGTCTTAGAGATATCTATGTCAATGGCAATGATCTTGGCAGGAGCCTTCGAAACAACAGCAACATCAAACTTGACAACATCCATAGAAACATCCTCAACATGCTCAGTATGAGCTACACTCTCAGCAACGACGACATAATTCGCTTGGGCCATAGAACAACGAAAAGAAGCCTGACACAAGTTACAAAAACGATTGTGACAAATCTAGCGGAGATTTAGGGAACAACAATAACAACTCGACAAGAGTTCCACACTTAGTAATGACAACAGGATTTGCTTGAGCCGTAGGACAATGATGGTAGCAACGACAGCAGGCTCAGCAGAAACCTTAGACCCGTCGTAGCTATTAGATGTGTGGTAATTAGTATCCATAGGACCTAGAAACCAACCAACATCTTTTCCAGTATCAAAACATTGGTCACAACAAGGATAGTAGAGGTAGAAGGATCATGATTTATCGAGACACCACGATAAAATAAAACGATACAGACTCTGGCAATTCAGCCGAGTCATCCTTCTCATTAGGGTCCTCTTGCATGTTATTTGGCCCTAGTACCGATAGTCATCAACTGAACTGCCTCTCCGACACCTATGCGGGGCCAGCGAACTTTCTTCCTGATAGGCCACGCAGTGAGAGTATCGAAGTATGACAAGAGATTGGACAAGTCACATTGTCCATGACGAATGGATCTCGCAACCTTAGTTTATAAATCACCGTGACAAAGGGACGCAACGTCTCAATATCTATGGGGATTGATGGAAAACACTTCGCATCAATTGCCACCCCAAATAAACAACCAGTCTCGTCGTCCTGACGAGGGTAGCGGACGTTCAACATTGCAACATGAGCAATGGAATTGCCGTCCCATGGGTGAGTTTTAGTTGACAGAATAACGTGACCACTTCCAGTAGTCCGTTATTTGCCTTTTCGGGGGGGATTTTAATGTCAGCCCAAGCGTTCTGTGACACTTGACAATTACGAGTCACACGCTTTACGATTTCGGCTCCCGAAATGTGGTTTCACTCCCCGAGTATTACGACGGATTCAGACGCAAAACGCACGTCGTGATCCTATATTCAATATATATGTATGTCTCCATATATATTAACTGACTTGGATAAAATTATCTCCGACTCGACTCACCTTACCATATAACTACTTTCCCATTAAGTAGTCATACTAGGATCTTGTCAGTCGAGATTTCATTTTTCCCGTAATCGACTCGACTCACCTTTCCATATATTTATTTTCCCCTTAAATAAATATACTATGATCTTGTCGATTCGATATTACATTCTACAACCATCGACTCGACTCACTTTACCGTATAATTATTTTCCCATTAAATAATTATACTAGGATCTTGTCGATTCGACACTACATATTACAACCATCGACTCGACTCACTTTACCGTATAATTATTTTCCCATTAAATAATTATACTAGGATCTTGTCGATTCGACACTGCATTTTACAACCATCGACTCGACTCACTTTACCGTATAATTATTTTCCCATTAAATAATTATACTAGGATCTTGTCGATTCGACACTACATTTTACAACCATCGACTCGACTCACTTTACCGTATAATTATTTTCCCATTAAATAATTATACTAGGGTCTTGTCGATTCGACATTGTATTTTACGACCATCGACTCGACTCACTTTACCGTATAATTATTTTCCCATTAAATAATTATACTAGGATCTTGTCGATTCGACATTTCGTTTCCAACACCCGACTCGGCTCACTTTACCATATATTTATTTTCCCATTAAATAAATATACTAGGATCTTGCCGATCGATATTTCGTTTTCAACACCCGACTCGGCTCACTTTACCATATATTTATTTTCCCATTAAATAAATATACTAGGATCTTGCCGATCGATATTTCGTTTTCAACACCCGACTCGGCTCACTTTACCATATATTTATTTTCCCATTAAATAAATATACTAGGATCTTGCCGATCGATATTTCGTTTTCAACACCCGACTCGGCTCACTTTACCATATATTTATTTTCCCATTAAATAAATATACTAGGATCTTGCCGATTCGACATTGTTGATTTAGACGGGGGCTATCATGCCTTCTTGATAAAGATGATCAAGCCTATTAACTCAGCAAGGACGATTCTGCCCTCCAATAGGGGAAGGAACGCCTGACCCTCGATGACAACTTGAGCATGTGTTAGATCAAGAATGACTTACTCACAGTAATAATACAGCAGCCCACGGGCCACTAGTCTCAATACTGATCCACACAGGGTCCCGTGCTCAAAACGCACTGGTTTTGCAGGGACGCACCCTCGGTCTTCCCTGGTTTCCATGTTTAGCATTCCACGCATCGTACCAAGCATTCATCTCTTCGGTAGGCAGTGCATCCTCGTACGTCCGCTCCATCGAAGAACTTTGTGCGGAGGCATTAAACTCCTATACAAGGAAGTTTTCGTCTCCTGTCCTTATCCGATGCGAGGGTTTTCGTCAGATTACTCATATGAATAAAAGTTTGAGCTCTTCCGTGTTCGTACCTTAGAGGCAATGCTGAAAAAAGCTCATTCAGTTTGCGAGGATCGAAATCAAGGGATATCAACAAGACCTCCCTTCTTAACTCATTGCCCAATCAGAAGTTAAGACTGAACCCACAGAACAAGAATAGCCAAGACAAGGAGTGATCACCAACCCCGGCCCTAGCGCCCACCTAGGTTACCGTGCACCACAAGTTATTATTACATGTGCACCCGCAATGATAATCGGTGTTGCCAGGTAATTTTGGTGCCCGCTAGTTCCGAGCTTCCTGATCCAAAACAGGGATTTCACACAATAAAAGACCTAGACTAGCTTCGCCTTCACAACATCAGCAACACGACAACGTCCACTAGCACGACAAAGGTTAGCCCTTCCGATCATCCTGTCCGCAGGTAAGCGGGTGTGTTCGTCGTAGACCACCGCTTGTCCTTCCCGCTTGTCGATGTCGGTAACCGATGCAAAAGTGTGGACTAAAGTGAAGTGTGAGACGATATCCTTACAGGCAAGCTATCTGTACTACTTATATGCATTAACTAGCACTAGTTAGAAAATCAGATCTCTACACAATTTAAACATTCATATCCTTATTTTCTAACATTTTATATATTGACACACATGGCTAGTCGGTCGGAATTTCCCCTTGTACAATCCATGTACAATTTTCTTTCTCTTCTAAAAATATATCGTTGTGTTTTAAGTTTGAAAACTTCGTTTTCGAGCCAAAACCGGTTATAGTCTAGATTCTTCAAAAATACTAGTTCGCTATAACCTTGGCTCTGATACCACTTCTGTCACACCACGCCAATGGCGGAAACACGTGGCGCGACGCTCGAAAGCATATCAAAGTCAAGATTAACACAAACTATATTTAATTAGAAAAGATCATTATATTAAGATGTCGGGGAGGAGTACCTGGTTTCAAACATTACTTAAAACCACAAACATTTAGTTTTAAAGTGAGGTGTTTCCGTTTATGTCCCAACCCGATGGTAACAATAGATGAAAACCCCCAACCAGTGTCCGACATCCCAAATTCCACCGTACTAGCCGCATACCTGTTTAGCACTTAGTTACCTGAAAGATATGTTTAAAACGACGTCAATATATAAAATATTGGTGAGTTCACAGGTTTTAGTTTCGTAAATACGACGTTTTTACATCCTGTGCAAATCCAGCACATTTTTACATCCTGTGCAAATCCAGCACATTTTTACATCCTGTGCAATCCAGCACATTTTGTGGCCTTTGTATGGAGTAGCTAGCTCCTACAAGTTATGATGATAAGCAATCCCCTGAGTCCCATAACCAAACCAAGACTAATAAATATGCCCCGCTCCAAGTCGTTTCTCGGAACCCAACGACTTAAGTTCAGAATACGTGCACCTCTTGTCTTTACCGGGTTGACGCTATCAACCAGAGGTGGGCCTCGTCAGGCACCAATAGTACTATCCAAATATTCCTTTGGTTTCATTTACCTGAATTAATGGTTACAGTAGCGAGGACCCAACCCCGAGTGGCGACCAAAAACTCAAGTACTCATCATGCCACTTACCACATTTTAACCTTTGAAAACATTTCGATATGTGATAACTTTTGACAAACATATCTTTCCCCCAGTTAAAACAGTAAAATGGGGCCGTGAAACTCACCTTAAATTCCATGCTTAGCTAGCAAATAAAACCCAAAGCTTTGACCGACTTCCTCGTGCCCTAATTACCAATAAAGGACACCTTAAAGTCTATCATTTATAAATCTAGCTTATTTTTCCGGTTAAAAGATAGTTTACTCAACTATCTCGACTCGTGTATACTAACCCGAGTCTTTAAGTGTTTTAACTCGACGAACCGATCGTGACTTATCATAGTTCATGTGTTCACATACGGAATAGTACCCATGTCGCGCACTTGTTACTATTCGTGTGCAAACTATGTTGGACTAATATCACGAAACATATAACTCATCCCGAGCCATAGCTTGTCTCGTAAACCAGATAATGTAATCGTCTTGTATAGTTATTTTCGGAAAATATACCTTGTTGAAATATAATATAGTTATTAAAATCCTTTTAATAACATTTGTTATTTCTTTTCCCCGAATCCGGGTATCTTACAAATCTCAAGACTTTGCTTTTTATAAAAAGGTTTACCAAATAAATCCGAACGTTTATACATCTTTTAATCCGACAACAAACATATTTTAGTTACCAAGTAACCTTTAAAAGCTCGTCATACTTGACGCTTGGTAACAAAAAACTATATATTTGTTTGAAATATTTCCCGGAATAGACTATTATTGTTACAAATAATATTTGTCAAAACGTCGTGATTTTGTATATGACTACACTTGTCAAACGTTTGGAAAATTACTAATAAGAACGAACAATAATGTCACACTTGTCGCGCTTCGGATTTATAAAAATTTCGGCAGAGTTTCCTCTGTTTTTGTATAAACCAGACAACACAGGTTGTCTACAATTTCCCAAAATCAACACCTAACCAAAGACGACATTATATTTATCCGCATTTCTAATCCACGAGACTTTATACGTTGTGACTATTATATAAATCGTACTATTTATATAAATATATATATACGTATAGTCCATCAATTTGGTCCAACAACAACGCAAGTCACGACTAATATACCAATATTATCTCATAATACTTTTCGTTAATACTTTTATCGGTTCGTTCGCGGGTTAGTCGTTTATATTTATATATTTTAGAAATATATGTGTAAATAATAATATAATGAAATAATTGCTAGTTAGTTATACCGAAACGCTTGACCGAAGTTCACTGAGTTGACCGGGTCTTGACCAAACCGAATCTGACCCGTTGACCATCAGTTGACCGGGTCTTGACCAAACCGAATCTGACCCGTTGACCATCAGTTGACCGGGTTGACCAACCCGAATCTGACCGGATCTATCCGAGAGCACCATGCTTGACCCACGACTAGGACTTGAAGACGGCACGCAAACCGAGCCGGATCTGGCATGACCCGGACATCAAGCGAGGACATCAACCAACACCGAGCCCATTTCTGGCCGAGACCCACCACCGTGGCCGGACCACCGGTGCCGTGGCCGGACCACCGCTGCCGTGGCCGGACCACCACCACCGTGGCCGGACCACCACCGCCATCCCACGCCACCAAACCCCCGTTCTGACCACTTGCGCGCCACCGGAGCCCAACCAAACCCACTCCGGCACCCGCCTGAACTCGCAAACCACCGGAAACAGCTCGCCGGAATATGGCCGGAGAACGAAATTCCGTGAAAACTTGTGAGGAGTCCCCCAGAGACCCGATCTAAACGTTTGTACAAAGAAAACTAAAAAATGAGCTTACCGGAAAAGTCGCCGGAATGGTACCAACGTTCAAACCGCTTCGTTTTAGGGAAAACGGCCTTCACCATCGCGTTCGGGGCACCGAAATTAGTGGGGGTGGGGGTGTCACGCGCCGGAAAAAGTCGCCGGAGGGTCGCCGGAAAGTCGCCGGACGGCCGCCGGAAGCCGCCGGACGGCCGCCGGACAGCCGCCGGAACGCCGCCGGCCGGCCTCCTCCGGTCGCCGGAAGTTTCTAGAGAGAGAGAGTGGAGAGAGTGTTGGTGTTAGAGAGAGAAAGTGGTGTGGGGAAATGAGGAAGATTGGAGTGATTATGGGCTTATATAGGTGGGTTTTTGGATTGGACTTCAAGCCTGACGTCGCGTACCAACTGCTCCGTTTTTGCCCGTTATCGTTTCTGGACTCGGTTTTTGTTCGTAGCCATAAATAATACCAGACCGAGCAATTTAATAATTATTTTCGTCACCCGACGCGTGAAAACGGCACGCGCGTTAAAATCGCGTTAATCGGTTCGGTTGTGTTATCCTTCATTTAATGATTCGATAACTTTCGGAACTCAGTAAGAAACATTATTTATAATAAATAATTATTCTGAAAGTCCGGTAACGGTTAAAACCACGCGTTTCGACGTTCGAATCCCACGTCAGTTCCTCTCCGCGTTCTCCAAAACGCTGCGTTTTTGGCCGTTTATCACGCCGATTTCACATCCGTTCGCATCGATAGTAAATACGTGTCGTATTTTCATAGAATAAGCTTATGTCATTCCAGTTTGACAAATTTTTGCTGATGTCAGTTCGTTACGTTAAACACGCGAAGTCTTTCTTTAAAGGCATCAAGACTTCAACGAACTTTCAAAAGGACATCGTAGGACTCATATTAGCTCAACTAACCATAATTAACCTTAAACCATGTTAATTATTTCTAAAACATGATTAGAATCACGTTAATCGTTGTACGAAATTTGCCGGTTGTCACAACATGCTTCAAAATATGAATTAGGTTCAGTGCTTTTATTTAACAAGGAAGTGAAACATAGATTTTCAACATAAAGGTTAGAGTAGTTAACTACCTTTTCTAACCCATATTTGACTTTGCCTTCAACAATAAAATCACTAAACCTTCTAGGAAGATTGGACTGTCTAGTGGATTTCCTAACAACAGTTGGATGAATACTAGATGACGGTTGTCCCTTAGAATTGATAGTTTCATCATCTACTGTTCTATCATCCTCAGCCCTACCTCTATTGATAGTAGAACTACTTGGTTGTTGCTGTGCAGCCCTACTAGAAGTAGTTTCTAACCTGTCCATCGGTTGCTGAGACCTATGAAGAACAGTATCCTGGTTTGCCCTCTGATCATCATCGGGACCATCTAGATCACTTGGGTGACTGTCATTAGTTGACTCAAATAAATCAAAAAAGTTTGAATGATTAATACTTTCAAAAATTTGTGGATCAGTCTCCTTTACAACCTTAGACTCTTTAAAGGAAAAAATTGATTCATAAAACCTTACATCCCTAGAGTATACAACTTGTTTTGACTCCAAATTCCACAACATATACCTTTTTTTCTCATTTGAGTAACCAATTAACACACACTTATTTGCATGACTATTGAACTTATCAGAATTATTTAAGACCATACTAAAGCATATACACCCAAAGACCTTTAGTTGATTATAAGTGGGCTTAAAACCATACACAATTTCATAAGGAGACCTACCATTAAGCACATAATAAGGAGGCCTGCTGATCAAATAAGCAGCATTAAGAACACATTCACACCACATACTCAAAGGTAAACTACTTTGAAACAACAAAGACCTGGCAAGATTTAGTAAATGCCTATGTTTTCTTTCAACTATACCATTTTGCTGTGGAGTGTATGGACAAGAGGTCTGATGGAGAATACCATTTTTGTTTTAGAAATCTTTCATGTTAGAGTTAAGAAACTCAGTTCCATTGTCACTTCTAAAAATCTTAACATTTTGCTTAAACTAGTTCTTAAGTGTTACATGAAATGTAATATATTTTCAAATACTTCATCCTTAAACCTCATCGAATACACCCACACAGTTCTGGTAAAGTCATCAACAATGGTTAAAAAATATCTAAATCATTCTCTACTTTTAACTTTGTAAGGTCCCCACACATCAAGATGAACCAATTCTCCTAGACAAGTAGATTTGTGGTCACTAATAGGAAATGGTTCTCTATATTGCTTAGCTTTATGACAAACTTCACATGGATTACTAGTCTCATCATGCATTATATTAAGTTTGATATCATCCTTTAACACTATTAATACAATATTAGATGGATGATCTAACCTAGCATGCCACAAGTTTGTTATTTCAAAACTATTACAACATATTCCAGAGAACACATATGACTCACCATAGAAATACAAACCATCAACTTAACTACCAGTCACCAGGACTTTCTTGGTTAAAGAGTCTTGTATACAACAGTTTGACTCATTAAACAACACATCCAACTTGCTATCTTTAGCTAATTTATGAACAAATAACATATTAACACAGTAATCAAGAACCACAAAGACATCAAATAAAGTGACTTCATCGATTAACCTAGCATCTCCTATAACAATAACCTTAGCACTAGTACAATTAGGATGGATAACTTTAATGTTTAAGTCACTAACACTAATTTTATCTATGACACAATTGGCATTCATGACCATATCCTGATTAGCACCAGAGTCACAAATCTAACCAAGTTTTCTAAATAAAGCATGAACATTAGAGAAAGAAAACATAGGTTTGCTGTTAGAAGCAGAACAAAAGAAATTACATGACCTAGCTGCAGAGTTATAGCTAGTTGTAGTCTCTTCATTCTTCTTATTAAGAAAACTTAAAAGCTGTGAAACTTGATCAACAGTTAAAGCATTTATAGAACTACTATCAGTTTCAAGAGAAATACCACTAGTAATATTATTACTAGGCCCATTTCTTTTATTTAAACCAAATTTATTTTACATCCAAGCTGGATATCCAATAATCTCAAAACATTTTTCAATAGTATGCCCCACTTTATTATAGTGAGTACACTTTAGTTTAGGATTTTGATTATTTATCCTAGAATTCTTCTTTCTGGTTTCAAAATTCTGACTAGTTTTTAGCAAAGAATCCTATAGTTGGACCTTGTTCTTTTACACAGTAACATTAGAGTTCCTATGTGACTCTTCTCTTGAAACAATTTAGAAGGCTTCCTTTACTGTAGGTAAAGGATCCCTTATCAACACGTTAGTCCTAACAGAACTGCAAACATTATCAAGGCCCATCAAGAATTATATCAATTTTATTAAGTGACTAAAGTCATTGAACTGTTTAGCAGCATCACAAGTACAAGCAGGGAGATGTAACATTTGATCATGGTGTTGCCACATAACATGAAGTTTATGATACTATTCAGCAACAGACATCCCATTTTGAATAGAATGATTTATCTTTTGATAAGTGTCAAATATTACAGACCCATCAATTTTATTATAAGGTTCCTTTAAATCCTTCCACACATCAGAAGCTAGTTTAGAATAAACTTGACCCATATACAAGTCTTCAGACACAGAATTCAAAATCCAAGTAAGCACAATAGAATTATATCTATCCCATTGTCTAGCTAACACGAAATCATCAGTGGGTTTAACACAGTCCCCATTAACAAAGCCTAGTTTATTCTTAACTTGTAAAGCCAAAATCAAAGCATTGGATCACATAGTGTGGTTTTTAGTACCCTTGAACTTAATACTAACAATATTCAAATTTAGTAGAGTCACTAGCTTGAAAATATAATATTTCCTTTTTCATTTTATTGCATATAAACATTGAAATTACAAATTAATTCATAATAAATTCATTTTTTCTCTAAAAATTATGGAAAATTTATACTAAGTATTTTTCATCAGAATATTTTCGTTTTCCCCAAAATTATAATTTTTGAATCATATGTTGTATTTTGTTGTATTTATGCTTATTTAAATACAATAATCATTATATTTCAAATCAGATTTATTAATTTAATTCTTTTGTCCAAAATGATTTCAATTACTTTTTCACTAATATTCAATTGATGATAATTATATTACCTATCCACATTTATAAACTTTGTCGTATTATTTTTGATATACAAGTTTTATATTAATTCGATTTACTGTAAAAAACTATATATCCCCACATTAACTTAGTGAACCTTAATGCCTTGAAACCCTAGATACCTTAGACTTTTAAGACATTTCATTTATTAGTATTCTTATACATTATAGGTATAATTCTTCGGGATTCCCATTTCTTAACTCACGTCAGCTTAAGTTGGATTTTGATCGCTTTCGCAAATGTGAGTATATATTTCCCCCTTTTCATGTTTTACACTTTTGGGGTGACTCATGTACGCTTATTACTTCACTCACTTAATCATGTTTTATTCTATATTCACAATCGCAATTCTTGTATGTGTTTTACTTGTTGATCGCTGATAGTGTGTACTTATGACCTTAATCATTAACCCGGTGTGGGCCTAGCATAGCAATAAATAGTACCATGGTATATACCCCTTGTTGACTTACGTGTTCGAGTTAAGTCCTTGGTTATTGTTATGTGTAAACTACATTGTCTTTTCGCCTACTATATATAACTAGTGGGTTTACCCGCGCGTTGCAGCGGGATCCACAAATGGGTTGCAATACAACATTATGATACTTAGGTATTTGCCGCAAGTTACGCAAAAAGAATAGAAATGTGCATACTATGTGTGACATCCGTCACCCTCGTCTTTCATCCGATTGACAATAATATTCTTTCAAATATTTCCATTATAGTCCTTGTAAGTTTCGCCGTTTTCAAATTTAAATTTAGAGCGAACTAAAATTTTATCATTTATATTTATTATTGTTTGGGTATAAATTTTTAATCAAATGCGTATGTTGAAACGTATTCGTAAAAGATTTTATAACAAAATTCAAGTTTTATAAAGATTGGAAACTTTTAAGTTAAGTTAGTTAACCAAGTTAACTTTTTATAATGGAAAACTAACCAACACAATAATATTTTTTAACCTAGTTTAAACATGAGGGACTAACCTGCCATAATGTGAAAGTTGCTGATTTGAAATCAAACCACAGTAGCCAAAGTCGTTATTTCCAGCCCCTCTTTTTCCGGCGACCGGAAAAGCTTTCCGGCAAGCCCCATTTCAGTGTGTAACGCCCTCTTTTACTCATTTAAAGACACGAAATCGTTTCTCCTCATGTTTGTTTCGAATTCCATCAATAAAAATTAAGTCTTGATGCGTTATTAATCAATTTCATTTTTAATAGCTAAATGAACGGACATTAAAATTTAATCAAGGGAACGGTTTCAAACATTAATCCTATAAAGTTTCAATGCCAAACACGTCTGCACTTCTATCCTGTGTAAACCCACAAAAAAAAATCCAGAAAAATCGAGTCCAGAAACCTGGAAATTTGCGATTTATGTCTCGGCTTTTGAAGCTTCATTTTCGACTAAGATTCGTGCTTGTAAGTCCCAAATTATTATGCCGTTTTATTCCCTATATCTTAATCTTCGAAAGCCCTATGATTGCTAAGGCTATTTATTTCAGTTTTGGGTTATTGAAAATCTTAGGGTTAGGGTTAGGGTTCTTGGGAATTTGGGGAAGAAGATGACCATTGATATAGTGTTCAAATATTATTAGAAATTACATCTTTCAACATATGTACCAAGTGTCCTAGTGGTTGTGTTTCTGCTTGTGTCTAGAACCCACTCAGGTTCGATCCCTTCAGCAGCCATGTTTTTGCTTCATTTTCTTTTTATTTCATTATTCTTATTTATTTGTCAATATATATATATATATATATGCTATAATATTATAATATTCCTAGAAAATTTTTAATATATTGTTCCCCACAACAAAAACCGCCACTTTGAAGAAAATAACCGTTTTTGGGGTGATCTTGATCGTTAAAATCTGGCGGTTAATTATGAGGTTAAATCCTGACCGGAATAATATGGTAGTTTTGATCAAAATTTGGCGGTTTTTCTTTTCCATAGGCGGTTACCGAATTTCCCCTTTTTTCGTATCCACTACCTCAGTTCAATTAGCAGTTGTTTTACTTTTCATTTAAATCATTTTCCAATCATTTAACAGCATCTTTGTATTGTAGACTGCACAAGATAACACTGATTTATAGAGTGCAGTTCTTTCAAAGTTTGACCTGATCTTCTACGCGAAAGATGTTAGAAGAGTTTTGTTAGAATCATACAGGTATTTGTTCACAATGAATACTATGTTTTATTTATTATTTTTTTATATAATATGTCATGAAATGTTCGACTTATTGTATTGGACACAGTGGCGGATCTATAAATTATATTTTGGGGTGTGATCAAGGGGTTTAACCAAAATTTTAAAGGGTGTGATCAGGATTATTGCCTACAAATAACACTATTTTTTACGTTTTAAGGGGGACGCCCGCCACCATTGGGTTACAAGTAGGTCCGCCAATGATTGGACATATTAAATTAGGCGGTACGCAAACTAAATTGGGGATCAACTGCTATACCAAAGATGAGACTGTAAGCTACCAAGTAGATATTTTTATTCATCTATCTTGAAACTGATATTATAATTTATTACTCTTCTTTTTGTTAATTCTTTTGTGATTTAGGTAAAATGTTGTAGATAATGATGATGTTCAGGAAGCTTGTAAAGTACGCTTTTAAACAATTCAGCCATGGATGCTGCAAAAACTTGATTGAACCACATATTATTCTTATCGAGAGATGGAGATGAAATACAGGTTGGGCTCTCCTTTAAAATCATTTTTACATACATTTATTTATAAATTTAAAAGTATGTTTATTCTTTTTTAATATTAGCGGTTGGTATCCCTATTCTGTCTACAAGCTTCTTCGGCTGCATCATGTTTCACACAAATCTAAGGACGCGAGGAGGTTAATCAGGGGAATTATGATGATTACCTGTTGGTCGATTTGGATTGAGACAAATAATAAAGTGTTTAAAGGAGGTACACCTAGGGTCATTGACGTAGTCGCGCGTATAAGGCTTTGTCGTTTATTTGGTTGAAACATAGATCTAGATTTAAAATTTTTGTTTGGAATGATTGGGTAAATTACCCTTTGTACAGTTTGTAAGGTTTTTGCGAAAGTCCTTGCTTTGAGGACTTGCCGGTGTTTATGAAGTTTTTGGTTTAAAAAAAAAAAAGCTGAAAGCAAATAAAGAGAAGAATGGGAATAGAAACTATGGGAATAATCATCTATGTACAGCAAGTTGAAAGTCAATAGTATTCTAAAATGCCATGCAATATGAACCTTTTAATGAAGCATTCCGTACATTTCGACTCATTTTTAAACAAATAACTAGGATTCTATTACCCCGCGCTTCACGTCGGGAGCTCCTATTGCGTTCAGGGTTTGATGCGAATATGACTTGGAAGTTGACATAACCCGTTTTTAATGTGTTTGTTTAAAGCGATTATAATTATGTTCTATTTTTTTAGTGTCTAATAGGGTTTCAAAATCTGTTGCCCGATTGAATCGCCTAACCGAATAAGTTGTTTGGCTAAGTTTATTTGTTTTCCGTTGCGCTACCTAGACCGGTTGTGATCCTGCTGAAAAGAAACAACGATGACCATGTGTTCTCTCCTGCTTTTGGTCAACGGAGTTTGGCATGGTCGTTTACTTTTGATGATGATCGCTTGTATAAACTATTGGTATGTTGGAAAGTTGTGAAACAAGGGGTTGATTGAGTTCTTAGTTGATTGGACGTGTTCGTCTTATGCATAGTGCAAGTTTCTTCAATTTTTTAGGCGTGCTAATTTATTTGTTTGTCTGCAATGTTAATTTTTATAACTGGTTGAAATGTTTTAATTTATAAAGTTACAATACTCTTGCCAAGCTGACACTTTATTATAAACTCTCAATTGTACATTTGTTGTGTATGGTGGACCGCAAAATCAATATGAATGGAAAATGTGAAGGGGCGTTCAACTCTTATGGTGAATTCTATCATGTATGATTAACATGTTGCTGTAATTGGCTGGTGTTGTGTAAATTTTAGATTTTACCCTTTTATCCAAACTCATAATGGCATTTTTGTTTATAAACGAAATGTATCAGTGGTTGTTTAGTGTTTAGCAATGGGAGGTTGTATCTTGCATTTTGTTATGCTTTTTTGTTGTCTTTAATTCTTGCGTTTTAATTCAAATGTCATTATATGTTTGTGGTTAGGATCAAATACACAGTGAAAGAAAAAGATAGGAAGTCGTAGGAAGGGTATTAAATAGACTCCAATTAAACTCATTCAAGCGGAATTGGAACCGGCTTATCAAACCCTATGACGTTTGTTTTTAGGTCTTCGTTTTTTGGGGTTTTTAGTTGTAGTTTTTAGAATATGCGTTATATTTTTTGGTATTGTATTATATTTTGTGGCTCATTGTGTCATATTTCATGATCTATTGTGTTTTTGTGTCCTTCTCACCTTCTCATTTTTGTTACATTGTGTAAAACAACTTAACCCTATATGTTTGTTGCTATTGTTTTTTATTGTTTGTTCTTTTCTTAAAAAAATTAGATAATACACAATAGAACAATTAAAGATGTTATCATACCAAACTACCAATGATATTGTTGCTATGTTTTTTATTGTTTGTTTTTTTCTTAAAAAAATTAGATAATACACAACAGAACAATTAAAGATGTTATCATACCAAACTACCAATGATACTGTGTAATTTAGTCTTTGGACAACTGGAAATGGCTTGGAGATGGTTCAGGGATGTTCACAGTTAAATCCATTAAACAGCTGATTATCAAAGACACGAATTATACAAGCAATTTTCGTTTTAAATGGGTTTCATAGGTTCCTTTAAAGTGTAATATTTTAGCGAGGCGAGCAGAAATTGATAGAATACCTACTCGAGCTGTGTTGATTCGAAGACAAGTTCTAATCAGCAGCCAAATTTGTGAGCTGTGTAATTTTGCAGACGAATCGGGAGAGCATTTGTTTACGGGATGTGACTTCTCAAATGGAGTGTGGACCGGTATCGGCAAATGGTGCAGGTCTGATCATATGTTCGCTTTCGAGGTGCGAGACTTGTTGCAAATGTATAAGTGTTCTAAACACGGCAAGCTCGGTAATCAAATAATTCAAGGTATCATTGTTGTGACAATGTGGCTGCTGTGGAAATAAGGAAGATTTAAAAGAAAATATTTCCTTTTATGTATTTGGATGGCATCATCAATACATAGGGGTGAAGAATAAGGTGTTGTACAAATATAAATATATATGGTTAAATAAATTATATATTATATGGATATGGCAGAGTCAAGCGCTCCATAATTAAATACAAACTGACCCGTATGGAATTTTGTATGTTTTATATGTATGTTGGCTGTTTTATCCAAACCGACCCGTATTGAATATTGTATGTTTTAGATGTAAGTTGGTCGTTTTATCTACAACGCCAGCTATATAACTAAATTTGAGATATTATATACATGAATTAATAAACTTTCACGCTTTCTAATCCCCGTTCGAAAACCCGTCCCAATGGACGGGTATCTCACTAGTTCATTTTTGCTCTAAAAATCATGAAAATTTGGGTGTAACATCTTGACACCCTAAAGAAAATTATCACACTTTTATTTTCTGGAAAATGTCTTATTTTTATATTTTTATTGATTTAATTTGTTTTAATCATATTTAATTTATTAAAAATGCATTTTTAATGATTTTAATCTCAAACTTTTTGGTAAATTATTTTTCACCATCATGAACTGAAATAAAAATTATTGGTTCAAAAAACAATCATTTTTATTAATTTTCCTATTTTTAATCATTTAAACATGATTTAATCTCATTAAATCAGTTTTAAATATAAATAAGTTTATAAAAATCATGGGAAAATTATTTTTATTAATTTACATCAGAAAGTATCCATTTTCTACAAAAATAACCTTTTTGGATTATGTCTTGTATTTTTAATCTTAATTATGTTTAATTAGACATAATTAAATATTTATTAATCTATACTAATTAACATTTATTTTATAAATATTTTTCTTATAAAATAGAAATATTTTTATGTTGGAAAGTCGTAGTTATTATTTGTTGAACCATTGTGTAACTCATAATTATTTATACGTTTATGATTATTGTATTTATGTATTTATTTTAATTTAGTTAAAGTAATTAACTAAATTATTTTGTCTTAATTATTCAAACATAGTTTAATCTAAATATTCAATTGGTAACAATTATATTACCTAAACCACATTTACAAACGTTGGTATATTATTTTTAATATACAACTTTTATATTAATTCAACTCATCATAAAAACTTTAATTCTCCAAATCGACTTAGCAAACTCTAATGCCTTAGACCCTAGTTACCTTAGACTCTTAGACTTTCCCTTATTTGTATTCTATTACGTTATACGTTGAATTCCTCGGAATTCCCATTACTTAACTCACGACCGCTTAAGTTGGATTTGGATCGCTTTCACAAACTGTGAGTATATCTTTTCCCCTTTTTACTGTTTTACTATTTTGGGGTGAATCATGTACCTATTAACAAGTTTCTATTTCCTTTTACTAAAGTAGCATTTTTATGTGTGTTTGCTTGTGTTATTTCGTGTATCTATGACTTGTAAATCATTAACCGTTGCGGCCTGGCATTTCAATGAATAGTACTATGGTATATACCCTTGTGACTCTGTTGAGAGTCCTTGTCATTGCTATGTATTGCATTACTACTAGCGCATACTATATATATTTCCTTTCTTTTCATAGGGTTGATTTGACCCGGATACCACTTATTGCATTTTGCAAAATAACACATGAATTGCTAAATTTTCCTTACTATATGTATCAAACGGGTATGCTCACCAATACATTTTTGTATTGACCAAATTATTTTAGTACATGTTTCAGGTTCTTATGAGATCACTTCTAAGCTTTTGGAACTTAGACTTAGATTGAGATTTATTGTATTTTAGTTTAGATTGCTAGTTTTAATTATTGTATTTCTTTCAATGTAATAAACTATTCCATTTAATGTATCAAAATTTACATTTCTAGTCCATGAACTATTGAACAATCGTCACTACGTGACACCTCAATGTTTCCACCATCGGTTGGGGTGTTACACTATGTTTTAACAAGTATTCGTATAAAAAAAAGAAATGTGTACCGCACTTACAACTGATTACAGTTCACCACAAAAACCATGTACTCATTATTGAACAAATCTTAATAAACCAAATGTATGTTACTGTAACAAACCAATATGAACATAAACATCACTCTTGTGTAAGTTGTCCGGTCATTGCATATCTACATAACCGTGCCATTGAAGACACTTTGCTGAATGATAAAGTTCATTTACATGACAAAAGCATATAGTAATAATATGATATTGTATAAACTATCATATAAAGGTCATTGTCCATTTAGAAATTAAAAGTTGTGATTTGTAAGTTTGTAATAGACTTGCCCAAGTTGACCCATCAGCTAAAAAATTGCCCAATGTATTCAGTGAGTCGAACCATCCCATCCACTTTGCCGCTGGGTAGACGCATATATATGAAAAAGGGTTTATAATATAAGTATTATTATGACAAAGTTTTAAAATTCATACAAGTTTAGCTGAGATAAGATTATTCATTGTGGTAACATAAATTATTATATTTCATCGCCATTATATGAAATTTGTTAAAAAAATATTGTTATCCCGTGTGTTTATTTAGTTTGGGTGATTTCCATTTTCATATAGAAGTTAATTATCTTCTAGGGGCATTTAGGGAAGAAAAGTGGTAAAATTTAAAAAATTGTATAGAAACCCTTGGTATGCCATCTTAACTTTGGACAACTTGGACATATTTGCCCATGCCTCCTCCTTTATAATGTAGTATAGATATAGATATAGATATAGATGATACTTATGAGCGAATACTATATACATGATTCTTGATTCTTAATTTTTTAAGGTCTGATTTTGGGTGGTATCTGTACACAGCTTGAACACTAAATTGTAGACAGTATAACATGTGAATTGCGAAACACTTTTTCTACTATATGTATTCAAAACAGGGTATGCTCACCTGTTACACCGCAACCAATGACGGAAACATCGAGGTGTCACGTAGTGACGATTTTTCAATAGCTCATGGTACTAAAGTGTAAATATTGATACTTTGGTTAAATAGATTATTACATTAAAAAGAGAAACAAAGATACAATGAATCAAACTAACTATTTAAACTGAAACACAAAAATGTGTTGGTGAGCATACCCTGTTTTGAATACATATAGTATAAAAATGTTTCGCAATTCATGTGTTGTATACTGTTTGCAATTATGTATTTAAGTAGTATCCGGGTCAAAATCAACCCTATGAAAGTGAAATGAAATTTATATATAGTATGCGCTATTGACAGTAGTAATGAAACACATAGCAATGACCAAGGTCTCTCAACAGAGTCACAAGGGGTATATACCATAGTACTATTCATTGAAATGCTAGGCCGCGTCAGTTAATGATTTTGATAAGTCATAGATACACAAAGTAACACAAAGCAAACACACATGAGAATTGCACTTAGTGAGAAGAAATAGTAATTTGACATAAGGTACATGAGTAGCCCCAAACAGTAAAATGAAAATAGGGGAAAGATATACTCACATTCGCTAAATAGTTATGTCACTAAAGCGTCGTGAGTGTGAATTGGTGAATCCAGAAGTCTCAACCTAAAAGTACGGTATATGTATAAGTGTTTGGTCTAAAAATAGTTCTAGGGTTTCTAGTCTATGACACTTAGGATGTCTAGTCTAATTTGGGGTTTAACTTGTAAATCACGATATATGTTGAAAATGCGACGTAAGTAAATATATATACTTGATTGAAATAATATGACATATGAACTAAGGAGTAAATATGAATAATAATATTATAAGTTCATAATTTAAAGTTATGAACTACAGTAAATGGTGGAAGTCACATAAATGTTAAATTATGTAACAACTTTGTATATTTAAAAAAAAAAATGTAACAACTTTGAAACTTTAATTATTTTTATTTATTAATTAAATACAACTAATTAATTAGTTTAGTGAAAGAAATTTTAAATAAGATAAATAGTTTAAGTTTATACAATAATAGATTTATGAAGTCATAAAATGATCTAAATAATTTAGAAAATATTTTATAAATATTTTTAAATGACTTAATGAATATATAAACACATAATTATCATAAATTTCACATAAAAATTTAAAGTTGATCAAAATATCTAGAATTTTAATGAAAATAATGTATTATGGCCCAAAATGGTCGAAAATATATTTTAGATAATTTTACTAACCAAAAATGATTTTATATTATATTTATTGTCTAAAACTTAAATAAAGAATTAAATTCGATAAAAGTAGAAAACTAATACAAATCAGGTAGCAAAAATCATAATCAGTATTCTAATATTATAAATAGGTTTTCCACTAATATTTACATTAAAATACATTATATATGATTTTTAATGAATTAATAATGATTTAATCAAAATAAAATTATTAAAACTATTGCAATGGCCACAAAATCTGAATAGAAACTATTCCAGGTCATAAATATCATCTAGAAGCTAAGGTTAGAATTTCATGATTTTTAGATAACATATGAGTTAGTTATGAATTTTACAAGTTAATTATACTTTTAATTCAAAAATCCCAAATTGTTTATAAACACCTTAAAGCCCTAACTAGCAATTGAAACCCTAAAGTGTATGAATAATCAAATAAATAAAATGCCATTTATGCTAAAAACAATGCTATTGAAGAAATATATATAAAAGAAAATAGTGAAAGTTGATTGAAAATACTTACGGTTTTTGTTTGTCCGATTAAGAAAAATAAGAATATATGAAAAACCAAAGCAAAAATCTCCAAAATTCTTGAGGATGATGATGATATGACCTCAAAAGATGATGCAAAGATGAGAGAAATGAGAGTGTTTGTGTGTGAAACTTAAGTTGAGATATTGAGAAAAAGAAAGAGTAATTGAAAATATAATGGTGTTTAATATAATAATCAATTTAGAGATTAATACTAGTAATTTGGTTGACTAAAAACTCATGAAACTTGTTTTTGAGGTAAAATGATTAGTCATAAAGTTTAAAAGAAATTGGTAATTGTTTAATTCGGTTAAAATATATGATACAAAAAAATGATTTTTGGCATAACTAACCTCCAGCCTTGGTTTCCTATAAAAGTCAAATTATAATAAGTTTAAAAAAACTTTCAATATACGTATTTGATTAAAACGTAGACCCACCAGTAAATATGTAATGACAAAAAGAAACTCAAGCTTTTATTAATTTGAGAATAAACAAAAGTACATGGACTGGATTTGTAAATGTGATAATATAAGGATGAAATTTGTAATCTTGACAAAAATATAAGGGCCGGATGTTACATCGCCAATACATTTTGTATTGACATATACTATTTTCGTACATGTTTCAGGTTATTTATGAACTAGGTTATGTACCCGTGTGATACACGGGTTATACAGTTTTAAGTTATATATATTATATATAAATTTAAAATAGAATTAAGAAAAATTAGATTACATATTTTATTTAAAATAAAAAAAGTTGTTTTTACAACCGAAAAAATATTAAATATTCATCATCCCCTAAATGATTTATTGTAAAAAACATTTTTATTCACATAAAACTTTTTTCAAACATTTCAAAATATATCTTTCATACCGTGGCTATTACCTTATAAGACTGCAGGTACAACAAAAAAAAAAAAATCAAAAAGTAATAAAGTAAAACTGTTTAGGCTAAGATATAAAAAAAATGAAATTAATAAAAGTATCTCCTCATCTGTTAAACCAACCCAATCGAGTATTGTTCGTTTTGGAATTTGACATCAAGTTTCTTCCAAAGCCAAAGTATTTCTAACCTTGAGTGTATAATCATTTTTTTTTCTTACATCAAGGTCCTTAAAATATAATGACATTTATTGGTTTAATTTTACTGTATTATAAAAAAGAATGTGTGAATTAATAGCATGAAAATAAAGATTGAAAGGAATTAGTAATGAAAAGACTGTTTAGATATTGCATTTCTCTATTGAAGTAACTTGAAAGAACAAGGTCAATGAAGATTTCAAATAATGATTTTTCATATATAAAATGTATTTTATATATCAAGGTATTATAGTACAAAAATAGCCAAACATATTTAGTTTTGTATTAAATCAATTATTTAATTAATGTGAATTGATTTGTTTTATTTTGTTTGTTCAGAACATTGTAAGAAATATTGTTTTAAACTTAGAGTGAAAGACTACATATTAAAAACACGTTTTTAAGGTACACCATTTAAATTTAATAAAATATAACTACGTTATCTTAAAAAAAAATATTTTTTAATAAAGATTACTTTTGTTAGTACATAAACATTTTCAAATTATATCTAATAAATTATTTCTAAAATATATTTATAATATAATTATATTAATTGATTTACAAAAACATAGAATATATATATATATATATATATATATATATATATATATATATATTAAACTGAATTCTAGTAATTACACTAATAATTATAGTTGTAACAAATAAAAACTGAATAACTAATAATTATTAAATAAAGAAACAAATTAAAATAAATGTATTGTTTAAAATAATAAAATGGGAGGCTTTGTGATGAAGTTCTATGTACTCCATGTGCTGTCGTTTATTACTATAGATAGAAATCGATTAATGTTGATTGATTTATTTTATTTATTTGTTTTGAACAATAGGAAAGTCTCACAAAAAAACTTGACTAATTGCATTGTGTTATTATTAATTTGTTTATTTGACTTTTGAATTTTAAGTATTTAAAATTAATATGTATTTGTTGAGCATAGTTTGACATCTAAAACAATGACCAAAATAATAAAACTTAATAATCATTTATCAAATATTATAACAAAATTAATTTTAAATTTAGAATAACAGATCAAATATTGTAAAAATAATCTTGTGTTTTCTTTTATTAATGATTTCAGTTACAACTATGATTATTAATATAAATTAATAAAATTCAATTTAATAAATTTATAATATGCTTTTGCAAATCAATTATTATAATTAAATTTGAATTTATTGTATTAAATAATAAAATGACAGAATTCATGAGGGAGTGCCATGTGTCACTCATGTGTTTTCTTTATTAATATAGAAAGATTGACTTTTAAGCTTTTGGAATCTTACTTAGATTTTGGATTCATTGTATTTCAATTTTAGTCGACAGTTTAGAATTATTGTTTCTTGTACTTTCCTTTCAATGTAATAAACTATTTAATCAATGTATCTATATTTACACTTTAGCACCATGAGTTATTGAACAATCGTCACTACGTGACACCTCGATGTTTCCGCCATCGGTTGGGGTGTTATAGATTGGTATCATAGCCATGGTTATAGGGAATTAAGTTATTAGAATGCCTTTTAGCCTAGCCTATAACTAAGCTTACATGCACGAGTCCTCTCGTGTATATTTCTCTTTATCCTTATATTTTCTTTCAACTTATTTCTACTATGATTCTTTCACATTATTTGTGACACCCGGCATGTTTGGGTCAACATTTTATAAACACATAAGTCTACCTTAGCGAGAAACGTTTATAAACAAACTTAACTGGGTTAGTTGTGTCGGGTCAGATTAGGATTGTCCAGGGTTCAATGATCTGGAGGATCATTGGGAGTCATTTTGGGAATACACTAGTACCGGGTTCCGTTGTTGGTGACATTACATGAACTAATTAAGTATATGTGTAGATTATGGGTCGTGTGGTGGATTGTATACTTATACTTGCTTAAACGATGTACAAATGATTATACGTGCCTAAATATGCTAAACATAGACTATGGGTGCATGCTTATGTGTTAAGATGTGTTAGAATGCGTTAAACACGACAAACTGGGAAAAGGTTAACATGTGTTAAAAAGTGCTGTTAACATGTGTTAAAAAGTGCTGATGACCTGAATGTGGAAATAGTGGGCGAACGTGGAAATGGAACTTGAAAAATGGGCGAACGTAGAAACAAAGTGGGCGAATGTGGAAAAGTTCCACATTCGACCATTACAAATGGGCGAATGTGGAAAAGTTCCACATTCGACCACATAAAAGGGGCGAACCTGGACTGGGTATAAATACCATCCTTAGCCATTTTTCACCATTTCACAAACCCTAAACGCCTCCAAACACTCTCTATCAGCTATTATCATTGGGGAAGGAGTTTTTGAGCTTGTTTTTCATAACCTAACTCTCTAAATCATTACAAGTGAAAATCTAAGGTGTGTTCTTCATTCGAAATCCTTTTTAAATAATTTTAACTTGTTTTCATCTAAACCCCAAGGGTCCAGATCTGATATCAACATGTTTTATGGGTAAAAACCTTCCTAATATCTTTCTAAATAAAACCTATTCATAAACAATGAGTTTTTTATGCAAACTAAACATGTGTTAATATGATATTATGCATTGTTTGATGATTTCTTGTTGTATAGATGATATGATAACAACCTAGGGCTGTTATTAATGATGGGTTATGATTGAAACATGTTACCTTTGATTGTTGATGGTGGTTTGACGATTAAAGGGGTTTTAGTTAGATTTAGGGCTTGTTTTGGATGGTTATGATAAGGTTATGATAGGGGTTTCTTGTTCATGATGATTTGATGATGATGAGCTGATTATTGATTGATTTCAGAAGTTTCCTAATTGGGTAATATTTTCATGCATGATGATGTGACATCTCCATAATTTACTATTTTAGGAAACTTGTAAAAACGGATAGATTTTGGGGTAAAATTGGTAGGGTTTCGTAGGAATATATTAATGATGCTTGACTGCTGTAACTCATGATGTTTCGTGATGTTTTCGGATGTTTTTGGACGCGTTTTTGAGTAAACAACACAGCAGGGTCAAACCTGGAACACCTTCGGCCAGTCGAATGGGCGAAGGTGGGTTCCAGGGGTCGAACCTGGAAACTTGAGGGGCGAATGAACCACAAGTGGGCGAAGGTGGAAGAAAAAGGGGCGAAGGTGGAAGTTTGAACCCACCTTCGACCAATCCAAGTCACCTTCGACCACTTACCACTACATTCGACCCTATGTTAACAGAAATGAGATTTTTGATACAAACTAAGTGTTTTATGCTTGAACCTTGCATGTAATCTATGTGTACTTGATTAGTTAGGGTAATGGGTCACCAACGGGATGTCGGGTCGGTCTAGTGTGTCAGTTAAACATTTAAACACGTTTTAAAACATACTTGGTTATGATCTGGACAATCGGGGACTAGATAACCTTATGGTTATTAGTCGGAACACTTATGTGAACATTTTGATAGATCTCCGGTAGAGGGATTAGCAGGGGCTAAACATCTTTACGTATAATTGAAGAACGCAATCTAAGGTGAGTTTCACGGCCCCACTCTTTTACTGGTTTTACATCTTCGGGGGAGAAAACATGCTGTGTCCTTTAAACATGTGTCAACTATGTTTTCATAAAAGGCGTTTCAACTATGTTTTCATAAAAGGCGTTTCAACTAAGTTTTCAGGAAAGATGTGTCAACTACGTTTTGGTATTCATGAATTCATTGGGTTTGGAGTATTCATTATGTTTTCACGTATTCATTATGTTTTAGAGTATTCATTATATTACTATGCGATCTTTGGAAGTCCCGGGGGAAACCATGAATGTGCGGGGATGCACAACGGGGGAAATGTGGATAGCGCTATTTGGGCTTGACCCGCCCCACTCGACGGCTTGGAGGGCCGGGCGGGTGCATATTGTCTCTTAGGTATTCAGTTTTCAGTATGCAGTATTCAGTATTCAGTATTCAGTATTCAGTATTCACAGTATTCGAGTCCAGTAATGGTTTTCCAATCGCAGTAGTAACAGGTATTCATATGATTTGCATGCATGTGGTCTGGATTGATCATGGTATACATTTGGAGTCGGTATTCATTAAAAACCTGTGAACTCACCGGCATTATTTGCTGACGTATTTAGCATGTTTGTCTCAGGTCGCTAAGGTAGCAGCTGTCGATAGGCGCATGGAGTCTCACGGCGTCTAGGATTCATGCGCATCTCATTTAGTATTTTCAGACTTTCGTACTTTGATTTCACGTTGTAATAAAGTTTTACGCTTCCGCAGCGTTGGATCATTTATGAAAACTTAATGGTTTGATTATGTCATTTTTACGTATCATATAGTGTTGTTTATTGTGACCGTTGACTTGGATCCTGGTGTGTCACGCGCCTCGCGGTAAAACCCCGCACGTGGAAATTTGAGGGTGTGACATTATTCTTTTCGGTATTTTGCTTGGAGAAAAAGACACTCGTATTTCAAAAATGAAACGATATCACCAAGTTAGGAGTGACATCCATATCTTGGTGATTAGTTTTACTCCTTTATATATTATACATCTTTGGAATATACTTTGAGATAAGAGTGAAATCCACACCTCAAAGAATATTTCCTCCATAAAGAAACTTAACCACTAAGCTGGGAGTGATATCCTTAACTTAGTGACTGGTTTCATTGCACCATAGTTTTCAAGCTTGAAATACATCTTTCGAGTTAGGAGTGAAATCCACATCTCAAGGATCTATTTCTACATCTCGTTTTTAATCTCGCTAAAGTTTTGGAATTCACTAGTGATGGGGCACGTGCAATCTGGAAGGGTGAGCGCCTATATTCTAAGTTTTCTATCTAGGCCTGGTATTTCGAATAAATCCCAATCAGATGAGGGATCCGTATACCTACCTGGTAACTCTTATGCATCTACACCCAGTCTCCTAGGCCATAGCCAACTACCATTAGTTAGCTCCTCTTGGTCAGACTAAATTCACACATAAATGCCTATCTACCCGATATACACCGATACACTACCCTCTAAAACGATTAACCTAGCAACTTATCCTATGTTATCTTTTCACAAGAGCACAAAATCCAAATACCTAGTTTTCAAAAAAAAACCTATTCACTAGATTAGCACACACCTTGTAGACACCTTGTGTCCTGAAATAAATAGCACGCTATGAGCCCAAGGAGATGCCTTATCGACTCTTACAAACAAACGGGTTTTCAACTTATCGATTTCGTAAAACTTTCAAGGTTTCAAGTAACATTTGACTTTTCTCAAACATTCCATAAAAATTGGAAATTTTCAACTTTAATGAAATTTAACTTACAAGTAAAAGAAATGTTTAAAATCCTATTTTCCGAAATTCGTCAAGGCATTCGGGATCATTCACAACCTCATACCTGTTCTGCACACACATTCCAAAACTTTTCAAGGAGAATCAACCCAAACCAAACCAGATTCCCAATTGTCTTTAAAACAACTTATGAACTACCATATATCAAAAATACCGTGCTGATTCACTCAATCAACGCAGCACGAGAAATTTGTGCGCCGTGGACTTTGAATGTTGATTTGGGTTTTAAAGCTAGGTTACTGACTATAGTACAGACTATAAACTTACACGTTGCTCACAACCCTTTGACATTTTTCCTTGCTGTGCCTCGATCTTCTTTTCAAAGTTTGAAATCTGTTTTCAGAAATATTATGTAATTATAAGCTTTTTCGTGTCGTACACGTTGGTTTTTTAACATTCACACCATTTTTAAATCCTAGTCCATTGAAACACATTTGATTTATATGGTTTCCTATTGCATTTTATAAACTTGTTATTGCATATTTACAAGTCAAATGTAAACCTTCTTGTTTTCATCTAAAGGATTTACTATATGTTTTCGGGAAAAGAAACTTGCGACTGATGATATGCCTTATAACACTTTTCAACTCGATTTCTCGTAAACACATGAGAATGTGTACTTACGAAGTCTTTTCATGTGAACCTGTTTTGAAACTATAAGATTCTTCGATTTCTAAAAAGTTATTCTCATGCATTACGACTATTCATTCAACTATATCAAAAAGATCGAGTAAACTATGTTTTTATAAACGAAAATGTATCTTTTTATACTTGCACTCTCTCAGTCGCAAAACTTTTGGTCTAATAAAATATTGGACAGATCCTCATTGAAATGTTACTAAATGTCTTTTATCGTATAGTGCATATATGCAAAACTACTAAATTTAAACCTTCATGCCAGTATATTATACGCCTGTTATGCGCATCCTCATTTGCCATAAATTTCATTAATTTATTCTTACACCATTTTATTTATAGTTATGTTCGCGCATTATCTTATTTATGATTATTCTCGCATTATTTTTTTAATAGTGGTTATTCATACACGTTATTTGCGGTTATTCTCGCACTATTTATTAGCAGTTATTCTTTCATCACTAATTTTGAATTTTGATTTAACTCATTTACTCTTATTTTGCGTAATCGTGATTTACTCGATTTATGTCATATCATCCTTTCAATCGAAATTTTATGCTATACTTATATATTTACATGAACACATATTTTGTATGCATATTTTTTTTCTTGTTTTGAGCAAGACCCTGTTATATTTTCTCATTATTTTGTTCAACACCATGGTCAATAAACATACTAATTTATAACTCGTATGAGATCTACGCTAGTGCCCACGTATGACTCGGATCAGAGTATTCTTCTAACCCGGGGGGGGGGGGGACGGTATAATCCTAAGAGTATATCAATATGAGTGTTTAGAACCCAACCATGTGAGAAAAATTTACCGGTTAATGGGAACTCGAATGGTGAAGGACCCTAATCATGTCTTATACTTATACATTATTCTCATTATGGCTAAAGGGTGAACCCGAAAGGGAAGGACCTCTAACCATGTCATGCTTGAATATTATTTCATTACAGAATCTATTACTTAACATATTTTGGTTGCACGCATTTGTTTCCTTAATTACTTATGTTAATGTTATGGAAAAGCATAACACCCTAGTATAAGGTAAATCAATGATTACGGTTTGGAACGCAATCATGGGTTTACAGGTACATGGGGGTGGTGTGTGATTCTACTTAGGATATTGGTAAACAATCAGTACGAGTCCAAAGTATCAGTAGTGTGGTGGGCTAGTTGTGGTACACCCTATATATAAGCACGAGTGATACTGCGGGGGCGGACTAGGAGTCTAACCAAGAACCTACCCCATTAGTTTTCTATTGCATGTTGAACTATTTAATAGCGTTGGACTCGACCTCTGTAATAGGTCGTTAATCAACGGTTATCAGTTTCCTTTTCTCTTTAGTCAAGAAAATTTTTACACAAGCTTAAATTCATCTTCCTCGAGTCTTTCTTTGGACCACCCACACAAAAAACTCAAACCTTGTGTACTCTTACACTCTCGGTTATTTGGATTCTTGTTGCATACCCTAATAAAGTTCAGTCAGAAACCTTTCTAAAGTAGGGGAGACTGCTTCATCAATGCCTCCGCCCTCACCATTTGCATATATTTCCAAAATCTTTATCATTTAAACTCTCAACTTCCTAACCTCGGATCAACTGTTAAAGATTTTTCGAAAACTTTTAATTTAGATATTAGACAACTACTTAAAATTTTTTTTCTTGTCAAATCATGACCGATGCACTGACTTGTTCAATGTCTTTTGTTTCGTAGAAACCTGCATTTGAAAGAAATTTCGAGACGAAATTTTCTAAAGTAGGGGAGACTGTGACATCCGTCTCTTTTATTTTATCATTAGTACAAATTTAGTCCTCTTGTGTTTATGTATTTGGAAATCTAGTCTTCATGCTTTTCGTTTATCCCAAATTAATAAAATTTTGAGTTATGTACTCTTTATTACATAAACACGTTTCATTTGAATACATATAAACAGTTTTTTTAAATAAAGTCTTTAAATAAATTTTTTTTTCATAAGAATTTCTCATTCGTAGATTAAAAAAGCCAAGTTTACATCTGGATAATGGGTAAGCGAGCAACAAGCTGCGCCGCTATCCCGTTTTGAATTGCAAAGCCTACTCTACTGAAGACAAACCCTTGGTTCCTTGGGCTCTGCGAGTCGCTGTGGACCACTTTCTGAACCCGCTCCAAGAAACGAACCGCCTCAGGGGCTAAGGACCCAAATGTGTCGAAGGCAAACGGAAGGAAAACATATTGATTCTCTAGGCATGCTGCCTCGTGCTTAGCCACCTTCCTAGCTTCTACCCTCAAAACCGCTAGTCCTGGGATGAAGCCACTGTCTCTCAACCCCACCAACGGAGAGGCCCCTGTGAGGTCAACACATGCATGCTTCCCCCCCCCTCCCCCCCCCGCCCAGCTAAACACAAGGATATCCGTTGGACGTAAGGTAGATCTCCCCTCTCTCGGATCAGTCAAAAAGTTAACAGGCGCTTCTTTCTTTGACGAGATTCCAGCGCGTTTAAGCACGTCCCATAAAACATCCCTAACCCAGTCATGACGATACTTGAACACTGGTAGTTCCTTACAGTGAAGGGCATGCTCGCCGAATCTATCCAAGCATGATTTTTTGTAGATGGGGCATGGTTTGTATGGAGGGAAAATAGGTACCATGAGCCGGTATTTTAGGATGGCCCGATATTCAACAGTTGACATCCGTTGCCCAAGACCTTCAATGGGCACGACAGTCGAAAAATCCTGAGCATGGGCCCCCTTGAGACAAGCAATAACTGCCTTTTGGCGAAGAGTCATATAAAACCGTTCCTCCATATCCAGTATGTATTTACCATAAAGAGCATTCGCCAAGGTTTGTTGAGGTTTCTTGGGGGTGGTCTCCTTATCAGTAAAACCGCCTAGATCAAGGTCCGGAAGAGTTGTTTCAATATTACTAATCGCAAGAGAGTAGTCAGGATCCATCCCCACGACCCTAGCGCTTCGCAAGATGTGGTCTTGTAATTTCCATGACTGGTCCCTAGACCCCACAAAGGCAAATGCGGAGACGTCCTCCGCCGAGGAAAGCCCTAGACCCCCATAACACATAGGGAGGGAAGCCAACCTCCACTGGAGGCCCCCAAAATGCGGCCCTCCGCAGACAAAAATGTTTTCAATTGCCTCCCGCAACCCTGCATCGAAAATAGACACCGCCTCTATGACGTGTTAAGGCTAACAAGTTCTTAGCTCAAACACTAATTTGGCAACCCCCATGCAAGAGCGCAACAAAAGGAGCTCACTTTTGGGGTCCCTCAGGTCCGGTAGGAGTTTCATAAGTTCAACCGCCCGAAAAGCTCTTTTAGTTGCCAGAGAGCGAATAAACACCGCATCCCGACTAACCGCTCCCCCAAGGAGTTAACCCCCCCTACAGGCCTGCTAACCTCACTAGGGAATAAGCCCGGCACTTTCTTTGATCCATCACATGATGGCCAAAAAATCTCAGTTTTCTGAATGTCAAGTCTAAGCCCTAGAGTCGTCCCTTCAGATCGAATAATATCCAGCGCCCTAGCAACTTCCTCAGCCTTACCAATAATAGCTCCATCATCCAAATACCAAGCATGGAAGGGCAAGGAACAGGTGTCCTGCACCCGACAGATAAGCGGGTGGATGACCAGCGCAAATAGAAGGGGCCCCAGGGGGTCCCCTTGCTGCACCCCTGTAGTAGCCCAATATGAGTATCCCCAATGTATAACCTGGCGAGCTGGGCGTATAGAAATTCAACCCACGGGAAGTTGGATAGGCATCTACAGCTAACCTCCCTGAGAAGGGCCAAACGGTCCACCTCGTTGAAGGCGTTGGAAAAATCGACAGTGAGCATAGCCAGGGACCTGTCAGAATGGAACGCGCTTAGAAACCTGTTAGCGCTGTGCAGCATCGCTTCTGCCCCATTAGGGACCCCCACCCCAAATTGGAAATCCCCGAAATAAGCAGCCATCTTTTTACCAACCTTACACAAAGCGAATTTTGACACCAATCTTCTCCAAATAGCCCCCACCGCGATTGGCCAAATCCCGTTGTCAGGTTTTAACAGTGGGGGTCAGCGGTGCCGAAGCAATAAACTCCTCCTGAGCTTTAGGGCAGAGCCCTCCAAGCCACAAGTTGACAACATCGGTGATGGACTTAAGGAGCCTGGAGGCGGTTGGAGACCCCTGGCCACAGAAAGCGTCTAAAATATGCTGAGCCCGCAGACCATCCCTCCCACAAGATGTCCCTTTCGGAAAGGATTTACATTCTAGCACACAATCAACGTCCACCTGCAAGGCAGACACTGATGGCACGACAGAGGGCAAGGTCGGGAGGTCTACAACTGGGTGTTTATCTATCAAGGCTCTCAAGGTATCCCTCCCAGCAGGCGCGACTCCTGATGAACATAGGACCTTGACCGCCGGTGTGTAATGGCCATGAGCCACCTTTCGAAGGCACTGCTTAATATTTCCACCCCCTATTCTTTATCTTGGACCCCTGCCCTCCCAGAAAACCTCTCAATGGGGAGTTCAAGGAGGGGTAGGACCAACTCCTCTAAACCGGCCACATCTTTCCAAACTGCCAATGCCCGCAAAATGGAATTACATTGAAGCGATTTCCTGTTACCCGACCTTCGTTCCTGCCTAGAAGTCGGTTTAACCACACGCGACGTACAACGAGGCAATAATAAAAGTTTAACCCAAGCCTCAATGGACCCTGGGGCATCCACCACTCTGCGCAGCCCCCCCCCCCCCCTGACAAAGCCTGGGTATATGCCATGCGACAGGCGGGCGGGATACTCTTAACAGTAACAACAGGAAGGGCGAGGATTCGCTCAAGGAGGGCGACATCCACCCCCATCTCCCCAGACAAACCATTCCTAGGCTCCACTTGCGGACCGCAGGGTTGAGGAATCCCCGCAATAAAATCAATCTCGTCTCCTGCACGTGATGTGCATTTTACCACATCTTTCCCATGTCGACAAAACCGATTCAAGGCATGCAGGGTCATGCACTCCCCACATAACCACTTCTTAGGAAAGCACAGAGTGTCAACAACGCCATTGTAAAGGTCCAAGTTCGAAGCGAGATGTTCTATTAACTCATTCCTCCTTTCCTTTTCATTCAAATGATCCTGCTGAAAATGCATGAGTAACCTTGAATACCCCTTGTATCCAGGCATACCATCTTTACAGGAATGATAATTTTTAAAGGGACAACGCCAAACCCCTGTGGCTGAGCTGGGGCCAAGCTCCTCCCCACAGGGTCCCCTGTCCGACATAGAAGATTCCATAAGGGAGATAACTATTATTATTATTATTATTATGATTATTATTATTATTATTATTATAATTATATTATTATTATTATTATTATTATTATTATTATTATTATTATTATTATTATTACTACTATTATAATTATGGATATTGGGACACCTGCTAACCCCACTATAAATATAATTATTATTATTATTATTATTATTATTATTATTATTATTATTATTATTATTATTATTATTATAAGGTACCAAGGACGAACATGGACAGCTTGATTAAAAATATGACAGAATCTTTTTACAGCTTTACATGATGATTTTAAAAAATATTGCTACTTAAAAAGTAACCAAATATAATGTAGAACAGGGATGGGCCGAATGAGGAGTCCATGAGAGTTCAAACGTTCGAATGAAGGTTAAGGTCGAATGAGGGTGTGCTAGGACAAACTGGTCGAATGTGCGCAGGGACAAGGACAGCTCGAAAGAGAGGGAGACAAAGGGGATGGCGAAAAAGAGGCGAAATGAGGGTGTGCAGGGACAAAACGGTTCGAATGAGGCAGAAAGGTCGAATGGCTGGGTAGGTATGTTTGAAAATATGGCCGTTGGGTATGGAAAGGTCAAAAAGGTCTAGGAGGGATGTTTGGTTTCTTTGTGGGAGGCGAACAGAGGGTTAGATCCGGAATGGAATACCGACTAGGAGGTGTCGACTGGTTAATCAGAGGTGGTCGGAGATGTGAGTTCGGGTGTGTGTGGACGTGATATTACGGTGATGTTGGGTGTACGAAGAGGAGGGTACAGAAGATGGTATTGGCGATGGGTGTTTGGATGTTGTTGTTGGGGAGGCTTGGAACCGGTCATCGGAGAGGAAGGGTGACTGGAGAAGATGGGTTGAGAAGAGTTAAATCGGTGGCTACATTCATCAGTTTGAAAAAAAAAATGAGTTCGATGTTATTCATCAAGTTTTCAAATTCTAAATATGTTAAAAAAATTTAGATTTTATTTATTTTATAGTTAGAAAGTTTAAAAGTTTGGTTACGTTTTATAAGAAAATTATTAAGTTCTATACATAATATATCAAATTTATAACTTTGGGGACCATTTTTGCCAAAATCTGAAACTTTTGAAGCATGGCCCTTCCCTGCAGCTTGCCTCCTTGTTTTTCTGGTGATGTGTCACCGGCAATGACTCTGCTCCGGCGAGTCATTTAATCGACTTATTTAATGTTTTTCGTTGATCCCGTACGTTTCTAGCAGTATGTCAACGATTTTCCAATGATTTATGACGCGTATTAACGAGTTTTAATGTGCCAATAATTGAGTTTAAAGTTGGTAACCGCCGGAATATTAAAACGCCTTGTTTAATCGTCCAACATATAAATTAGTGATTTCATATCGTTTTTGCATCGTTTCCTATCACAAACCGACAAAAATAATAGGCTTATCACGTCTGGAACTCTTGAAATCAATCCATTAAGTCGCGCGCGTTTAGTTGCTTCTTTTTTGATCATAAACTCATTGTAAGTTCGATCCCTTGTTGCCGTTTTGTTTGTCGTGATAATCTGATCAAAACCCCCATGATTACTGTGTTGATTCGTGTATGGTTTCAATGATTGAATCTGGTTCTAGGGTTAGGGTTCTTGGCTAGAATATTGGGGAAGAAGATACAAATCAGTTACTAGATAAATGCATTTTAAATCAAAGTATAAACAGAAATTGCTTATGGGTTGGTGGTTGTTTGATATTTGATAAAGCTTTGATGGCAAGGGACTAGGGTTCGAACCTAAGCCTCAACAACGTTTTTTTTAGTTAAATGCCAATTTCGTCCCTGAGGTTTGGTCCAGTTTGCCACTTCAGTTCAAAAAAGTGTTTTTTTTTTTTTTTTTTTTTTTTTTTTTGCAAATCAATACCTGAGGTTTGGATTTTTTGCCAATTCCGTCCTTTTCACTAACTCAGTTAAAAAATCTCGTTAATATCAAGGGTACAGTTGTCATTTTACCATTTAAATGAGGGACAATTTTGACATTTCATTTTATTATTATTTCCCCTTTTAAAAGAAACCCTAACAATTATCCACCACCACCACCAACACTACCACCACCACCACCTTTATCCTCCATGGCATTTGGATTGGATCATCACACTTAGCTACCAAAGGACTAATATCTGCCACATAATGAAAAGGAAACCAAATACAATAAATGCTGACAGTTTTATTTTATCAAATATTTAAGCAAAACATCATATCAAGGCTTCCTGAATACAGTAAACCACTAAGCTCCAATTCAAAGGTTTCTAATTGCTAATTCAATCACCAATTTCTATACAACCAAATGAATCCCCATCAATTTTGAGCAAATTTTTATTCAAAATCGAGTATATTCTTCCAGATTCATAATACAATTTATACCGCTAACGAAGACAGCAAATCTGATTCTATAACATTAACTACGAGAAGGCGAATTTGAATCTACTTTATAGAATTATATACAGAAAAGCAGATAAGGAGATGCTTTTTAAATACCAAATAAGCAGATAATATAAATCTAAACAATTAGTTTTTTTCAATCACAGATTCAAGCAAAACATCAAATGTAACGCTTCCTGAGTCCAAAACACTAGTTATCTTTCTAATTACTAATTCAATCATGAATTTCTCTACAACGAAACAAATTATCATCAGTTTTGACAATAATCTTATCAAACATAGAGTATAAGCTTCCATATTCATAATACAATTTGTTCGCTAATTTACAACGAATATCACAAGTCTGATTCCGTATCATTGATTACAAGAATGAGAGTCTGAATCCAGAAAACTAGTTTCCAAATCTAAGAAAAGATATAGCTCCACCTAAGAGTTTGAAACTGCTAATTCAATTATCAGTCTGCAACAAACAAATCCTCATCAATTCAAATATCAGTCTGCAACAAACAAAAACTTATTATTATTATTATTATTATTATTATTATTATTATTATTATTATTATTCTGTGTGAGAGAGAGAGAGTGTGTGTGAAAGAGAGGGACAAATATTGGGGTGGGGTGGGGTGAGATAAAGTTGATTTTTTTAAGAAAAATAAAAGCTTTTCTTATTAAAGTGGTAAAATGACAACTGTACCCCTGACCGTAACGAGATTTTTTTTTATCTGAGTTAGTGAAAAAGGATGAAATTGACAAAAAATTTTTTTTCCAAACCTCAGGTGTTGATTTGCAAAAAAAAAAAAAAAAAAAAAAAAAAAAAAAAAAAAAAAACTTTTTTGTATTGAAGTGGCAAATTGGACCAAACCCCAGGGACGAAATTGGCATTTAACTCTTTTTTTTTGTTTCTTTATAATAATATTTCCTTTTTCATTTTATTGCATACAAACATTGAAATTACAAATTAATTCATAATAAATTCATTTTCGCTCTAAAAATTAAGAAAAATTTATTCTAAGTATTTTTCATCAGAATATTTTCGTTTTCCCCAAAATTATAATTTTTGAATCATATATTGTATATTTGTTGTATTTATGCTTATTTAAATACAATAATCATTATATTACAAATAAGATTTATTAATTTAATTCTTTTGTCCAAAATGATTTCAATTACTTTTTCACTAAATATTCAATTGGTGATATTTATATCACCTATCCACATTTATAAACTTTGTCGTATTATTTTTGATATACAAGTTTTATATTAATTCGATTTACTGTAAAAAACTATATATCTCCACATCAACTTAGTGAACCCTAATGCCTTAGAACCCTAGATACCTTAGACTTTTAAGACATTTCATTTATTAGTATTTGTATACATTATAGGTAGAATTATTCGGGATTCCCATTTCTTAACTCACGTCAGCTTAAGTTGGATTTTGATTGCTTTCGCAAACTGTGAGTATATCTTTCCCCCTTTTCATGTTTTACTCTTTTTGGGTGACTCATGTACGCTTATTACTTCACTCACTTAATCATGTTTTATTCTATATTCACATTCGCAATTCTTGTATGTGTTTTACTTGTTGATCGCTGATAGTGTGTACTTATGACCTTAATCATTAACTCGGTGTGGGCCTAGCATAGCAATAAATAGTACTATGGTATATACCCCTTGTTGACTTACGTGTTCAAGTTAAGTCCTTGGTTATTGTTATGTGTAAACTTCATTGTCTTGTCGCCTACTATATGTAATGATACTTATGAGCGAATACTATATATATATATATATATATATATGATTCTTGATTCTTCAAGGTTTGATTTTGGGTGACATATGTACATAGCTTGAACACTAAATTGTAGATAGTATAACACGTGAATTGCGAAACACTTTTTCTACTATATGTATTCAAAACAGGGTATGTTCATCAATACATTTTGTATTGACATATACTATTTTCGTACATGTTTCAGGTTATTTATGAATTGACTTTTAAGCTTTTGGAATCTTACTTAGATTTTGGATTCATTATATTTCTGTTTTAGTTGACACTTTAGAATTATTGTATCTTGTACTTTCCTTTCAATGTAATAAACTATTTAATCAATGAATCAATATTTACACATTAGCACCATGAGCTATTGAACAAACGTCACTACGTGACACCTCGATGTGTCCGCCATCGGTTGGGGTGTTACATGCGTTGTCACATCTAGGGTAGGGTTTGAGGAGAGGGTAAGATGTTGACAACCTTATCTCTACTCCATGGGAATAGAGAGGCTACTTCTAGTGATACCCCAGCTTAATAGTGGTTTTTTATCAAGCCTAGGACAAAAGGCACATAACACTTAGCAATCAGGACAAACCTGATTAGTGCATCTACCTTCTTGTCTTATAATTTACAATATCATATAAGTGATTTATTCACAGGTTATTTGAAAGCTGTCAAAAGTATCGTTGTTCCAAAAAATCGTCATATGGGTCAACTTGTAGGAGTTAGAGAAGTTGGTCAAAAAAAGGCCCAACTCATAGTGATCTACAATTGGCTGATTTTTGAGTTCTACAACATATGACATGGATTGCTCTGTATTTTGCTAAAGTCAAAAAAAGGCCCAACTTAAGGTGAGACGACTATACAATAACAAAAACTTACATAAAGTCAAAAGAACACCATTTCTCCCAATCTATACATAACTTCCTATGTCTATTAGAAAATCACAAGGAACTAATAGACTTTATTTCTGCAAATAACTTTGGCACTTTCAACCTTTTATTCTAAAAGATCACCTCGTTTTGCGCTTTCCATAACCTTCAACAAGAAATAATAATTATCCCATACAAAACTTCTTTCTTGGCTTTTCGAAATACCATATGATTATGCACATCTAGTAAGTCTCTAAAAGTAAAAGCAAAAATAGGAGCAATACCACACCACCATGAAACCATCATCCATACGCCCGCTGCTATACCATAACCACAAAACACATGATCTACTGACTCTTCTATCTCTTGGTAGAATACACATGTCTGATCCTCAACTCGTATATTCCTTCGAGCTAAAGCAATCTTGAGCGGGAGTCTATCCGAATCTGCACGCCAAGCAAAAATATTACACTTTAAAAGGACCCACTTGCACCAACTAAACACATTTCCTTTATGCTCGACTTCTACTACGATGATGCACCGATGAAACCGTGAACCTACCAACCGAGTTCAACTTTCACTTCCAACTGTCTTGATTATGTGACAACACAACCAAGGCCAGCAAGTTCGAGCATTCGGACCACTCATACATTTCGACTGCCGATGATGGAAGCCGAGACTAGTGTTGGATCAGTTTTGCTCTTTTTTCTAAGTAAGAACTTGCTATCTTGACACTTAAGTGTTTAGCAAGCCCTTGTAAATCAGATTATAAGCACAGCGGAATGTATAAGTTAAAGCAACACTTTTTATACTAAGGAAGAGTTATTACTCCCCCTTGATGATTGAAACTAATAAATGACAAGTATTTATTATGAATCCAAGCAGTAAATGAGAATTAGATACTTAGACAGATTCACAATAAATACAGAAATGGAATAGAACAGTTGAGAGTGTTTGAAGGATTTTTCTATTAAAATCAATGTCTAAAATAGAAGGTTGAAGCCTCCTATTTATAGACGTTTACATACATGTATCTTGCCAAAAAGCAAGTACAGAAACAACAGAAACAAGTTGCACAAGTTGCAACATTGAAACTAACAAATACAGCTAAAAGTAATAATAAACAATAAACTACTGATGCAAAAGGCGGTGGAAAATATCTGATGCTAAGTACTGATGAATGACAAACTACTGATGAGTAGTTTGTCTTCAGTACTTCTGAAGTGAACTTGTCAGGTTTGGACTTCAGAACTTCTGATGAAGTTTCTTCTTCAGCACTTCTCTTATCTTCTCTTCAGCAGTTCTTTGTTTTCTTTTCAGTACTTCTATACTTAGCCAAAATGACAGAAGTGAATTAGACTAAGGTTTCCAAAAGTGGTTTCACCAATCCTCTTTGTCCTAACAATCTCCCCCTGGATTGATGAAGCCAAAACCTTACTAATTCCTTATGTTTTTCTTCTGTCTTGAACAATCTTCCATATCTCTTTGTACATGGTGTTCTTGAGCTGGTTTAACTGACCATCAGATAGAGATCCTCTATGTGGTTCTAGATGTTGAATTGTGAGCAGGTCTTGTGTTGACAGTTTCTTCAGATCACTGATCTTCTTGTAAGCCCTGCTTGAGAGGTCTCTTCTGGTCAACAATACTGAGTTGTTATCAGTAAGTGACCATCTGATGATAGGTATCTTTGACTTGTTAAAGTCAGAAGAATAGGGAACCAGACTTGTCCCTTGGGTTGATGGTCCTGAGTGCTGGATGCTTTCAGTTTCAGTTAGCCTCAGGTGGGAGTCTCTTCCTTGTTGTTGTTGCATATCAGGCATCTGAACAGTTGGGAGATAGTGTTCAGTCATTACTCTGGTATGCAGCTTTTCTTTGATGGTCTTTTGTATTTGGTAGGCAAAAGTGGAAGGATCCCTGAATTGTGTTAACAGAGGTTTCTCCTCAATGTCAAAATCTGAATGGACTATTGAACTTCCTTCAAGTAGTACCATTTTGAAGTCAGTTTTGACATTGTCCTCTGCCTTCTTTCTCTGAGTAGCAGTTCTTCTTGATACACTAGAAGTTCTAACTACTGATCTTGAAGGATCAGTAGTTTGAAACTTCTCTGGATTTGCAGCCTTGGTAGCCAAGTATTTCTTGTAAGTATCCATTAGTCTTTCTTCTTTCCATCTGGATACTGAGGCGTTTGAACCATAGCCCTCTGCTACTAACTCTTCTATTATCTGGGCTCTCTTGGCCTTTCCTTCTTTGCTTGTGGCCATTTTGTCTGCAAGCAGTTGTGCCCTTCTTGTCAGCTCTTGCACAGAGAGTCCTTTGAGTTTATAGGCTTTAGTCTTGCTGTTCTTGGTAATGTAAGACACCAGTTGTTGTCTTTTATCTTGTTCAGCAATCTCATCAAGGCTAGCCTGCCTTTGTAGTTCAGCTTCATAAGCCTGAAGTTTTTCTTCATGGCTTAAATCTAGATCATCCCTTTCTTCCAGAGTTTTCCAAATCAGATCTTCTCTGGCCTTCTTGTTGGCTGCAACTAAGCTCTTCTCTAATAATTCAGCTGATTGAGAGATAGGAGAAGGGTTTAGAACAGTCATTGTTGTAACAGTTGTAGGCCTGATGGGATCAGATGTTGGTTGAATGGGAGCAGTGGTTCTGGAAGGGTCAACAGTTTGAGGTTTGGAAGTGTTAACCTCTGATGGGTTGACAACTGCTGATGGTTTGTCAACTACTGAAGGATTGTCTTCAGTACTTTCTGATTCTTCATCAGAACTTTTGCCATCAGAAGTTTCTTCATTGTGCCTTAGGGATTCTTCAGATGTTTAGGTCTCATCTTCTTTTTCTGCTGCTTCAATCTCTTCTATTGAGACACCAAACTGTTTGGTCAGTTTTTCTATCCTAGCCTGATCTTTTTGATCTCTTTCAAGGATGGCCACTCTTGCCCTTATCCTGGCTTGGAATGACTCCTTAGGTTCCCTGATCTTCTCCCCCTTTTTGGATTCATCAAGTTTAACTTTTGAAGTTGAGGGTTGGGATAATTGTCCTTGAAGATGAGCAATCTGTTTGCTGTTGAAGTCTATCTTGTTGGACAGATCATTCATCTTGGTCTTGATCACTCCAAATTGATTCTTGATAGACAGCTCCAAGTTAGCTGTGTATGTTTGGAAGTGATTTCTGATGAGAGTATTCATCATATGGTACAGGGGACCCTCTGGGCTGCATAGCTGGTTCAGGTCTATGCTTGTTTGCCCAGGGAATTGGGTAGGCATTTGTTGTGAAGGGGGTGTTTTTGGGAGATCCTCATGTTGTACAGAGGATGCCACTCTAGGGGTTTTAGGGATTGAGTGGGCTTTAACCTGTGCAGGGGTGACTGGCTTCTTGAGCCTGGAAACCCCTGAAACAGGACCTTCAGAAAGTGCCGTCAATTCAGTAGTTTGTGTTTTTGAAACATCATCCAAATTAATGGAATCATCTGAATCCCTGATGTTGCCCTCAATGAGGACTGTCTCAGTTAAATCATGAGCTGAGCCCAACTCAGTTCTCTCATGAACCTCTTGTTCTTGGTTCTGAGGATTTCCTACTTCAGGCATTAAGCCTTCATCAGTAGTTGCCACATCTGAGGTCTTAGCTATGTTACTTCTATCCTCAGATCCACCACTGGGTGGTAACTGAGTAGTAGCAGCCTCAGATGCCCCAAGAGTCTCTAAAATTGGGCTTAAAGACTCTGGTCCACCCTCATCTCTTGGGATAGGGCTAGAGATGTCCACATCCATGTCTGATGTAGTGGTTATGTCCCCTGTTTGTTGTGGTTGTAGGGGACTGACATGATCAGATGGGACCTTCTCTTTTAGCCCAGAGAGAAGTTTGGCAATTTCTATTGCCTCTTGTTCAGAAATTTGTGGGGTTGGTTCAGTAGTTTAGGCAATAGGTGAAAGTTGTTGTTCAGCAGTTTCAAAAGAAGAGTGTGTTTCATATGTTTTTCTAAGTCTTTTTCTTTTGAATAAAATGGTTATGGGTGCTCTTGGTGGGGTTTGAGATGGATGAGACTGAGAGGGTGTTTCAGTCTCACCTATTTGAAGAGCAGACTGCTCATGAGCATGTTCATGCATCTCAACCTCCTGAACAGCTTTTCTTTTGGGTTGGTGGGTTTTTGTCTTTGTTGGCTTGGGCTTTTTGGCTTTTGGTGGTGTGAGTTTGGAAGATGTGGGCTTTAGGGGGACTTGTTGTTGTTCTCCCTGATCATCTTCTGGCCAGGCAGCCGGTTTGTTATGCCTTGAGTATGCTTGTGATGTTAAAGGATTTAGAGTTGAAATTTTTCCCACAAGCACCTCATTACCCAGTTCCCCTATTATGCATTGCATAATGAACCTTGGGTACAACAAAAACTTTTTCTTGGTATTATTGTGATGTAACACCAACTCATTGAAAAATAGTTTTGATGCCCTGAATTTAGTTTCATTCACAATGGAATGAAATATTGGTTGAAAAGTGGAGGGCATCTGGTCATAAGACCCTGTTTTTGGACTCAAACACATAATAATATAATGAAACAAAAGCTTGTATTTTGGTTCAAAATATTTTTTGAAGATTGTAGCATGGGAGAGAGTACCTTGATAACCACACTCAGTCATGGTTAGGTGAATATCAGAATTAGCAACATGGTCAGGGGCAGTTACATCATCCAGACCCAGTCTTGTTGCCAGTGTGGCCGGAGTGATGGTCAGTGGTTTCCCTTTTATTCTTGAGTTGAGGGAAATGACCTCATCATCCGTTGTCACCGTCTCAGCATTTGCCCAGAACTCATTCAGAGTTTCAGTGTGAATTGGTGGGTTTATTGTGAGAGCAGTAAAATATTGGGATTTTACGACAAGATCAATGATCTCATCGTATTGGGACCAGCCTTCTTGTTTTTCAAGAAAGGCCCTTTGATTGTGTCCCTGCTTTAGAACTAGAGCCATGTGGTTTGGGTTTTTGATCGAACAGTTGATTTCCAGGTTTAGGTTATTGAGAGAGTTTTTGAGAGAGAAGGAGGGATATTTTGAGTTTGAAAGGATAAGTGTGGAGAAAAAGGTATTTATCAGAAGTTTTAACCGCTTGAATCTTCTTTATTAGAAGTTTTTAAACCGCCTTAGGTTAAAAATCTTTTTATCAGAGGTTTTAAACTGATTAGGTCAAACCTCTGATGATGGGAAAAGTCAGATTTGCCCTTTTGACTTAAACTGCTGATGAAGGATTACTTCATCAGTAGTTCCCATTTCCTCTTCAGCAGTTTTAACAGCTGATGAGAAATGTTTTTATAAATACTTTTATTCATAACTTCTGAAGGTTATTTTATCAGAAGTTACACACTTTTCAGAAAATTATCCCCATACTGATGTTTGTTCATCAGTAGTTTCTCTCTTTTCAGAAGTTTTGGTTCAGACTTTTTGTCTGTTTTGTAAGTGAAAAATGAAAAAATTGCAGAATAATAAAATAAACACTTACAAATTTAGCATCCCAAGCATGGATACTAATTTCTGAAATGTTGATGTGTCAAGGGGTTTTGTGAAGATGTCAGCTATTTGATTAGCTGTTGCTAGATGCTTCACCTCAATCTTGCCCTTTTCATAGCAATCTCTTATAAAATGGTACCTGATCTCAATATGTTTTGTTTTTGAGAACTGTACTGGATTTTGAATGATGCTAATGGCAGATTTGCTGTCTACAAACAAAGGTGTCTTGGTCTCTTTGATTCCATAATCAAGAAGTTGATATTGGAGCCATTGTATCTGTGATGTACAACTTGCAGCTGCAATGTATTCAGCTTCAGCAGTTGAAGTTGCAACAGATGTTTGCTTCTTTGATTGCCATGACACTAGACAGTTACCCAGGAATTGACAACCACCAGATGTTGACTTTCTTGTCATCTTACACCCTGCATAGTCACTATCTGAAAAAGCTGATAACTTGGTATTGCTTGAAGCAGGATACCAAATTCCAAGTGTTGGAGTTCCTTTCAGATATCTGAAAATTCTTTTGACTGCTATAAGGTGTGATTCCCTTGGTGCTGATTGATATCTAGCACAGACACATGTTGAAAAGATAATATCTGGTCTAGAAGCAGTTAAGTATAAAAGGGAACCTATCATGCATCTGTACATGGTTTGATCAACCTGTTTTCCTTGATCATCAGGTTCAACTTGTGTGATTGGTGTCATGGGAGTGGAACATGATTTACAGTCATTTAAAGAAAATCTGTTCAATAATTCTTTAACATATTTTGATTGATGTATAAAAGTTCCATTTGTTTGTTGCTTGATCTGCAGTCCTAGAAAGTACTGCAGTTCTCCCATGGTACTCATCTCAAATTTTGATTGCATGAGTTTCTTAAAATCATCACACAGTTTTGTGTTTGTTGAACCAAAAATGATATCATCAACATAAATTTGAACAAGTAAGACATGATTTCCAACATGTTTAATGAAAAGAGTTTTATCAATGGCACCTCTTGTAAAGTTATTTTTGAGTAAAAAGGTGGAGAGTGTATCATACCAGGCTCTTGGAGCCTGTTTGAGCCCATAAAGAGCTTTGTCTTGTCTGTACACCCACTCAGGATGAGAAGGATCCTCAAACCCAGGTGGCTGACAGACATACACCTCCTCTTTTATTATTCCATACAAAAATGCACTTTTCACATCCATTTGATAAACTTTAATTTTGTTGGAAATGGCATAGGCCAGAAATAACCTGATGGCCTCAAGCCTTGCAACTGGAGCAAAGGTTTCATCATAGTCAATTCCCTCTTCTTGAGAGTACCCTTGAACTACCAGCCTTGCCTTGTTCTTGATTATCATACCAGCTTCATCTTGTTTGTTCCTGAAAACCCATCTTGTGCCAATTGGTTGCTTGTTTGGAGGTAAGGGACAGATTTCCCAGACCTGTTGCTTGTTGAACTGAAGCAGTTCATCTTGCATAGCTTGCACCCAATTATTGTCTTTGAGGGCTTCCTGGTACTTCTTTGGTTCCAACTGTGAAATAAAGGCTGAAAATAGGCAAAAGTTGGAGAGCTGGTTTCTGGTAAGAACACCTGAAGCTATATCACCCATGACTTGATCAAGTGGATGATCTTTGTGTTCAATCAGTTGTTGTAAACCACTGACAGGTGTAGGTGGCTCTTGTTCTTCAAACAAACTACTGAGGTCTATAATATCTGGTTCAGCAGTTTTAGCTTCTTCAGTAGTTGCAGGTGCTGAAGCAGATGTTTGAGTTTGGCCTTCAGTATTTGTTGGATCAGAAGTTTGTGAAACTTCTGATGGTGTTGAAGTTGACTTAATGACTGTTTGAGGAGTCCATGGTGTAGGATCCTCATCTTCAAACCTTTGATCACCATAATAAGTAGGTTTGGAAGGAGTAACAGTCTTTTCAGGTCCAAAGTGAAAGTTGTCAAGGTCAAAGAGTTCAGCAGGATGTGCTGGAATAAGAGTGTGTTTTGACTCATTGAACTTCACATTCAATGTTTCTTCTACTATCCTGGTGTGAGAATTAAAAACCTTGTAGGCTTTTCTAGTTGAAGAGTAACCAAGAAAGTAACCTGAGTCAACTTTGGCAGCAAACTTTGAAATAGATTCCTTGATGTTCAAGATGAAACATTGACACCCAAAAGCCCTGAAAAAGGAGATAAGGGGCTTCATGCCATGAAGAACTTCATAGGCAGTCTTGGAGTGTCTCTTGACCACAAGAACTCTATTCTGAACATAACATGATGTGTTAACTGCTTCTGCCCAAAAGTACAAGGGCAGTCCAGAATCAGCTAACATTGTTCTTGCTCCTTCTATCAATGTTCTGTTCTTCCTTTCTACTACACCATTTTGTTCATGAGTTCTGGGAACACTGTATTGTCTAATAATCCCTTTAGACAAACAGAATTCATCCAGAGTTTTGTTCCTGAACTCTGTCCCATTGTCACTTCTAATGGTTTTGACAGATAGAGAATATTGTTTCTATACTTGTAGAATGAAGAACATGATGATTTCAGCAGCCTCATCCTTGGAGAATAAGAAGAATACCCATGTGAATCTTGAGTAGTCATCAATGATGACTAAGCAGTACTTCTTCTTACCAAGGCTCATAATCTTGACAGGTCCAAATAAGTCCATATGGAGTAGTTGAAGACATGCAGTTGTTTTTTATTCTTCAATAGACTTATAGGAGGACTTATGCTGTTTTCCCTTTAAACAGGATACACAGTGTTCTTGACACTGGTATACTTTCAAAGGTAGACCTCTGACCAAGCCCATTTTTGTGACTTTATTTATGGTTTTAAAGTTCACATGGCCAAGTCTCCTGTGCCAGAGATCTGCAACTGAAGTTGATGCCCTTGAGAAGAAACAGGCAGTGTTGTTCAATACTTTGTCTTTCTCAATGTCCACTGCATAGACATTGCCACATCTTTTGGCAATCAGCAAAGTATGATCTTCAATAATCTTCTCTATCAACTTCTGGCCTTCTGGTGAGATGATCATGCATGCTGTCTTTGTGAAAAAGGAAGAATATCCTTTATCACACATTTGTGACACACTCAGCAAGTTGTATTCAAGGTTTTCCACCAGATTGACCTTGTCAAACTGTATTTTGCCAGAGGAGACATTGCCATGTCCTAGCACATATCCCTTAGCATTGTTCCAAAAGGATACAGATCCTTCTCTTTGGCTGATAAAGTTATTTATCAGGTATCTGCATCCAGTCATGTGCATAGAGCCTCCACTATCAACATACCATATGCTGTTTAAGCCCCTGGAAACTCTCTGCACATAAAAGCAAATTAGTTAGATCTAGGAACCCAAGCCTGTTTGGCTTTGGGTTTGCTCTTGAGAACAGTTACAGTTTGTTCTTGACCAGGTTGAGAAATCCATGTCTTTTTGGCAATGGATTTTTCATTAAGAACCATGGTGGTATCCTTTTCAGGACCACCATCAACCTTGGTCATCAGTAGTTGTACCATGTTCATTAGATTTTGTATCTCAGCAGTTTGTGAAACTGCTGATGATTCTGGTCTAACTACTGACAAAGAATTTTGAGAAAAAGATTTTGGTTGAGATCTTATCTTTTTCTGAGAAAAGGTGTTTTCAGGTTGTTGTTTCTTGGGTTTAAAGATTCTTTCATAATCATTTCTGATTTGATTTCCCACAACCCGTTGTTTAATTTTTTGATTGAACTGAATTCCTTTTCTGTATCTACAAAATTCAGTTTTGTGGTTGAACAGACCACAAATTTCACACTCTTTTGCCTTTTGTTTTTGATCTAAAGGCAAATTTCTGACATTAGTGTAAAGATTTTGCTCATCAGTAGTTTTCAGGGTCTCAACTCCTGATGTAGATGAAACTACTGATGGCTCATTGTCAGATTTTGTTAATACTTCTGAAGTACTTTCTTTAAAAATGCCAGGATTTCTGTTTAGAAAGTTTTCATGGAAAGATGTGTAGTCTTTCACTTCAGAAGTTTCATTTGAAACAATTCTTCTCCCATCTTCAGTAGTTTTGGGAGAGAAATCTGTTGGTGTTTCAACATGATGGTATCCTATGCCAAACTTAACATTTGAAGCACTTTGTTTGTTTAGCAGTAATTGATACCCCTTACAAGATTCCACCCATTTTTCACATGTGATCCTGGTGTCAGCAAGCTCTTGTCTGACATCTCCCAGGTCATTTAGCATGATTTTAATTTGTGCTTGGGTTTCAATAGCTGAGTCAGTTAATTTAGAAACTTCTTTTGTTTTAGCACACAGTTTTCTTTCTAAATCACATTTTATCTGTGTGTATTTTCTTTCTAAATCATTGGCTTTACCTTGTAAGTGCACATTTGTCTCTCTTATGAGAGCAAAAGTTTCTTTGCAAGAATTTGAGCAAAGTTTTGTCAAAGATTCTTTTGATACCTGTGACAATGCAGATTTTGAAGTACAGCCTTCAAATGCCATTAAGGCAAAGTTCTTTCTGCCATTGTCTGGTTCTCCCCAGTTGATGTCAAACACTTTGTTGTCTGCATCAGGATTGCACTCTGTGGTGTCAAAAGGGAGACTGCTCCAGTCAACATACCCTGAGGTGAAAAGACTTTGTTGAGAGGGTTGTTGAGGCTATGGAGGATGTTGAGCAGCTGGAAAGGGAGGGATTGATTGTTGGCTCTGCATCTGTTGAGCAGGCACTTGAACATATTGTTCTTGTGGCATGTATTGCTGTTGAGGAGCTTGTGCCTGTACAAAATGAGCACTCCCTTGAGTTCCATTATTCCTATTATAATTGGGGTTATAGTTATTTCCAGATTGTGATTGGTTAAAGCTAGAGCTTCTACACTCTCTAGCAAAGTGTCCCAACTTCTGACACTTGTGACATCTTAATTTAGATTTGTCAAAACCAATTTTTGTATTACTGGTCAATCCTGGAAATTTCCTTCCTGACCTTTTATAAAACTTGTTAGTTTTAATGCTTAGCATGGCCAGTTGGTGTAATATGTCCATTTCTTCTAAGTCATCACTGCTAAAGTTTTTCAAATCATCCATGATAATACATAGATTATCAGCAGTTTGACTTTGGTCATTATTGTCATAACCTGGGAAAGATCTTTCTGATGAGATCCCAGTGGTTATGTCAATATTGTCATAAGATCCATAGGAACAAGTTGGTGAATCTTGTCCCAAAAGTGCTGTACTACCTGGTAGGTAGTCATCAGCAGTTTTACCAGATGATTGTAATTTCTTCTTTTGATCAATTTCTCTCTCAAAAGTAAGTAATCTCCCATGGAGTTTTGTAAGAGTGAGGGAGCTAAAATCTGGTGAGGATCTTAAAACAATGGAGTATGTTTCCCATTTGTCTGGTAAAGATCTTAAAAATCTATGTAGCATTGACACTGTTGTATAGGTCTGACCATTTAACTTTAGCTCAGATATTAATGAGGAGAATCTTTCAAATTGTTGAGTTAAAGTTTCACCATTAATATGAGCAAATGTTTCATATTGTTGAGCTAAAATCTCTCTGGTGTTGGCAATCACCTCTTCAGTTCCTCCAAACTGTTCTTTAAGACAATCCCAGAGTTCTTTGGCACTTTCACAATGTAAAAGGCCAGAGTATATCTCATTTGGGAGAGCCATTGCCAACATAGAGAATGCTTTTGCATCTAGCTCAAGTTTTAGGAAATCATCATCTGTATATTCTTTAGGGTCCTTAGGGACCTTAACATTAGTTTCAAGATTAACATTAACTTTGGCACTTTCAACCTTTTATTCGAAAAGATCACCTCGTTTTGCGCTTTCCATAACCTTCAACAAGAAATAATAATTATCCCATACAAAACTTCTTTCTTGGCTTTTCGAAATACCATATGATTATGCACATCTAGTAAGTCTCTAAAAGTAAAAGCAAAAATAGGAGCAATACCACACCACCATGAAACCATCATCCATACGCCCGCTGCTATACCATAACCACAAAACACATGATCTACTGACTCTTCTATCTCTTGGTAGAATACACATGTCTGATCCTCAACTCGTATATTCCTTCGAGCTAAAGCAATCTTGAGCGGGAGTCTATCCGAATCTGCACGCCAAGCAAAAATATTACACTTTAAAAGGACCCACTTGCACCAACTAAACACATTTCCTTTATGTTCGACTTCTACTACGATGATGCACCGATGAAACCGTGAACCTACCAACCGAGTTCAACTTTCACTTCCAACTGTCTTGATTATGTGACAACACAACCAAGGCCAGCAAGTTCGAGCATTCGGACCACTCATACATTTCGACTGCCGATGATGGAAGCCGAGACTAGTGTTGGATCAGTTTTGCTCTTTTTGCTAAGTAAGAACTTGCTATCTTGACACTTAAGTGTTTAGCAAGCCCTTGTAAATCAGATTATAAGCACAGCGGAATGTATAAGTTAAAGCAACACTTTTTATACTAAGGAAGAGTTATTACTCCCCCTTGATGATTGAAACTAATAAATGACAAGTATTTATTATGAATCCAAGCAGTAAATGAGAATTAGATACTTAGACAGATTCACAGTAAATACAGAAATGGAATAGAACAGTTGAGAGTGTTTGAAGGATTTTTCTATTAAAATCAATGTCTAAAATAGAAGGTTGAAGCCTCCTATTTATAGACGTTTACATACATGTATCTTGCCAAAAAGCAAGTACAGAAACAACAGAAACAAGTTGCACAAGTTGCAACATTGAAACTAACAAATACAGCTAAAAGTAATAATAAACAATAAACTACTGATGCAAAAGGCGGTGGAAAATATCTGATGCTAAGTGCTGATGAATGACAAACTACTGATGAGTAGTTTGTCTTCAGTACTTCTGAAGTGAACTTGTCTGGTTTGGACTTCAGAACTTCTGATGAAGTTTCTTCTTCAGCACTTCTCTTATCTTCTCTTCAGCAGTTCTTTGTTTTCTTTTCAGTACTTCTATACTTAGCCAAAATGACAGAAGTGAATTAGACTAAGGTTTCCAAAAGTGGTTTCACCTATCCTCTTTGTCCTAACAACTAGTCCCAACTCAAAACCCCATTCCCTATACATTGATCCTTGACCCTATAGTGTTTAGAGTTCTTCAATCTAAATAAGTTTGGAAAACATTCCCGAAAAGGCACATTTGACACCCAACAAACTAGCCAAGATCTGTTAGAGTCCCCATTCCCTACCACATCTTGGATACAAGAGGAAATCCTCCTGCCATTAATCGTCCAACCCCTCTCCCATCTAGCCAAGTTGTTCCATGCTCCAGAATATCTCGAGTTCCTAGGTAAAACTTCCCAATTCCGCCTTGTTGAGTGAACTGCCTCAATAGTTCTTTTCCATAAACTAGATCCCTATGTATGATACCACCAAACCCACTTAGCCAACAAAGAGAGATTACACCAAAACAGTCGGTGAAGACCCAAGCCACCTAAGTGTTTCGGACTAGAAACCCGATTCAACCTAACCTAATGCATCTTTCGTTCTTCCAAGTTTCCCCCTCATAAGAATCTCTTAATGATCTTCTCTAGTTCATGTAATTAAGATCAGTTTAAAACACTTAAGAATAAGTTCATGTAGTTCAGATTTAGTTTAACTCACTTCAGAATTAGTTCATGTACTTAAAGTTTAGTTTAAAAGACTTTAACTTGAGTTTGGAAGACCTTATCTTAGTTTAGAAGACATTAGAACTAGTATAAAAATACATCTGGCATGAGTTCCTGATTTTCTGGGATGAGTTCAAGATTTCTGTGATGAGTTTCAGATTTAGTTCAAGAGTTCAGTTCAGTTCAGAAGTCAATAAAAAGTACTTTAACACTCTAGATTTTAGTTCAGAAGTCAACTGAAGTAATTTAACACTCCTGATTTTAGTTCCGAAGTCAACTGAAGTAATTTAACCCTCTAGATTTTAGCTAATTAGAAGTTAACTGACTTTAACACTTCAGATTTTAATTCAGAAGTTAACTAAAGTACTTTTACACTTTAGATTTTAGTTCAAAAGTTAACTGAAGTACTTGAACACTTTAGATTTTAGTTTGACAGTCATAATTTCAGTTTAGAAGTACTCTAAACATCCTAGATTTTGTTTAAAAGTCAACAGAAGTAATCTGAACTCATCAGAACTGAAAGAAAGTCATATGAACTGATTTAAAACTTATTAGAAGTCATCTGAACTTATTTAGAACTTATTAGATTTCATCTGAACTTATTTAGAACTTAGGCTACCCGGTATGGAGACACAAACCCACCTCGTCCCACCTTTTCCTCCCCCGTCTCTGTCTCTACACCGCCCCCACCCCCGTCTCCATGCCCCCGTCCCCCTAGAGACGTAAGAGACGCACCAATGGTTGAAGAGTGAGAGAGATCCCACCAATCACAAATTTAACATTGTTACTTTTATTTAATTTTATTGCATTTAATATTATTAATAATAAATGTGTCTCCCATGTCTCCTGATGTGTCGTAAAACACATCTATTTTCCTATGTATTTTGTATATTATGTGGTCAAGTTTTTATTCGTTTTGTGTCAATTTTATTAGGTATTTATTTATTTTATTATTTTATAGGTGTTCGTGGGAAATTGGCTCAAAACGAAAGAATTTTAATCGAGACACGAATACTTTAAAGTATGTGTTCATGGACGTCGGAGCGTAAACGAGAAACTTTGGTTGAGCCAATAATAACCGAGTCAAGAGCATGGAGTAATAATAGTATATAATAATAATATTAAAAAAAAGAAAAAAAAAGAAAATGTTGTGACTTGGGCTAAAGTCACGTGGCCCAAGCCAAGAAATCAAAATTGCAATTCACAAAGTCGGTCGAATTGTGATGGATATATATTGATAATTCTAGTTGACGGCAGGGAGAATAAGGCATTCATCCATAAGAATCATTGATTCTAGAAGTTGCACATTCATTCGCAGAGAAGCAAAAGCTACCGGCCAACTATGGTGACGAGCGAAAGGGCACGGAAGGAGAAAAGGCCACAGACACGTTAAAGATCAATAGCCAACGAGCCTTGGGTTAGGTTTAGTTTTCGTTTATTATTTTTATAGACATGGTAAAAACTATTTTTATTTATTTTGTGATGTTTATAAAGATTATGAGCTAGACCTTTATTGGTAACTTGGGATGATGAACTAGACTATGGTTTTTAATTAAAGACTTATGTTTTCCGTTTTGGATGTGTTGGGTTACATGATTTAATTTTTATGTTTGATTTTGAATATTTGTGTGCTGGCGCTTTTTGATTTGATTACTTGTTTGTTGGTTTTGATGTTCTAGGTATATAGGAATATCCCCTAGATCTAGAAATCATTCTAGTTTGATTAACTTTTGTTGTCGAGCTAGTTCTTGCAGTTAGGAATAGCGCAAGTTTAACAGGTTTTTAAAATCAATTAGCTAAGGTGTGCAATCCCTTCCCGAAGGTTAGGAATATAATTCGGGATTGCTAGGTTGACTAACTAGGCATTGTTTGGTAGCTTGGTTATCGCTGGGGCGAGACCGGTTATTTATTCGTGTTTAGAGTTTTCCTAGGATTTCATTCGTACTAGTTAAGTCTGCTTCACAGTTTGGGAGTTTTCGATCCAAGAGTGGTTGATTAAAGGATTACTGTGGGATTTGGTTTCGCTGGGGCGATCCACTTTCATTTTAGCATCTCAATGCTTGTCCCGCCTTGAGTCTAGTCAGCTATCCTTGACAGGAGGTTTATTAGATGAGAACAGGGTCTCCAATCGGATTACAAAGGCCAGCTTTTATAACCAGAGTCTAGGGATTCTACCCAGGTTACCAGCCTTCTTCCTATCCGATTTCTCCTAGCTCCTAGTTCCCATAAGCAGTCGAGGTTATTTTATTTATATTTAGTTTCTTTTAAGTTTATAATTAGTAGTTTAAAATACCCACTCATTTAAGTATCTATTTATTTAGGCTAGTATTCGGAATAGGTTGTGATCGAGAGTTGCATTCGCGTCTTTGGGTTCGATACTCGGTCTTATCTGTTTACTGCTTTGCGACCGGTACACTTGCCGTGCGTGTGTAGTTTTTTGGTGAGTCGTTTTAATTAAAGCTTGTGTTATTTTTATATATATACATTTACACACATCAAGTTTTTGGATCATCTCCACACCCCACCCATGACCCATTTTGTTGTGTGTTTACTCTATCCTATGTGGCATCCTTTGTGGCAAGGAGACATGCCATTTTGGGTGTCTCCACACCCACTAGCCTTATTAGAAGTCATTTGAACTCATTTAGAACTAGTTTAAACACTTTAAATTAGTTTACTAAACTTATGAATCAATTTATAGAACCTGAATTAAGTTTAGAACTAGTTTAAAAGCTAAATAAGAGTTCATTATTATGTAAAGATATAAATACTAAGTTTTGAAAATATCTTTGTGGTTGATGATGATGTTTAGTTATGGTTATGATATGAGGAAGATGGGATGAGGAAAATGAAAGGTTTGAGTTGCCGGAATGTAAAGATATAATTTCATTGCCGGAATCAACAAGGTATTTTCAAATACCTTTGTGGTTGATGATGTAAAGATATAATTTCATTGCCGGAATCAACAAGTAAGATTTAGAGTAGTAAGATAGGAGTGTGATATGAGGAAGATGGGATGAGGAAAATGAAAGATTTGAGTTGCTATTTATAGGCAAAAAGTTTCAAATGGTTGAATGGGTTTGGCCATATGAAGAGTTTATAATCAATAATTGGATGGAGTGTATTTTATTCAAATAAAAGTCTCATGCACTCAATGGATTTTCACTTGCAAATGGATTTGGGAAATTTGCTAAAAGTCTTCCCACTTGGATATTCACATGCATTGTATATATGCATATGTATCCATTATTAATATATAAATTTAATATAATGTTTATATATTTATATAAAATGTTGTAAGTAAACATTTCTTATTTATAAAAGTAACTTTTATAAATAAACATTTCGAATGTGCTTGGGATATGATTTTATTAACATGTATTTATTGAAATAAAAGAAAATGAATAACCATTAGTTTCTTTTTTAAATCACACTAAAATGTTAAAGTAAATAAAAATACAGGAGGGCTACAGCCTCCCCTACTTGTGGGTACTTGAGTTTCATCTGGTCTTTACGTTCCCAAGTGAATTATGGGCCACGTTTAGATTCCCAACAAACTTTGACTATTGGAATTCGGCTATGTATAAGTTTCTTGACTTCCTGAACCAAAATCTCTACGGGTTTCTCTAGGAAGTGCATGGATTCCACAACTTGAATATCTTCGAGAGGGATGTGGAGATTTTCCATGTCTAAACATTTCTTGAGATTAGATACATGAAATGTTAGATGAACATTGCTTAGCTCTTGAGGTAAATCAAGCTTCTAGGCTACCTTCTGGATCCTTTCAAGGATCTTAAAAGGACCCACAAATCGTGGTGCTAGTTTCCACTTCTTTCCAAATCAAAACATCCCTCTCCAAGGGGAAGTACAAAATCCCCGACTTGGAATTCCAAGGGTGATATACGTTAAATTATACATATAAAAGACCTCGTTTATATACGTTTTTGACCTTATACACGAGAAATTGGTACTTATTTAGGTATCTTTATGATTGCAGGTCTTATACGATGTTCCGGAAGCAAACCTGAAGAAAAACGAAGGTTTCGGCACAAAAACAGGAAGCTGGACAATCCGAACGGCCGTTCGGATGATGTGAACGGCCGTTCACCCTTCTAGATATTATGGGAAACCTTCTAGAAGGCCTACGTCACTACACGAACACTTTTTGAGCCACTTGCACATGTGAACGGGCCGCTCACTAAGGGTGAGCGGCCGTTCGCTTTTCCCAACTTCTTTAAAACAGAGCAGCAACCTCTGTTTACATGATCCGTTGGTTTCAACGACTTTTTGGGAGCTTCTCTAGTGATTTTTGGAGCCTTGAGCAAGTGCTGATCACGTCCGTTCATAACCTAGAATCCCTAAGATTGATCCTATCATCCGATCCATATTAACCTTGCTTGATTATGGTTTGATTTCTTGAGTCATTTCATAAGTTTTTGGTACTTTCAAGTGTTGGTTATCTATCTATTTTCGTTTATGTATTTAGTATGAATCAGTAGGCAGTTTGTGCAAAAACAATACTTAGCTTGTTCTTGTTAAACATTTGTATGTTATTTTGTTTGAATGAATCATTAAGCTTTATGTTCATGTTAAATCTTCATGATTTGTATGTAAATAATCCTGTTGTTGTAATCTCGTTTGATATTGTTGTACGTTGGATGATTAGCAAAGTATGGATTAGATATGGTTAAACACTCCTAGTTTATGCTTAGTTAACAAAGTTAGTAACTTTGTGCCATGAAACTGTAACCGGGTATTGGTTTAGTAAAAGGTAGTTTCAATAATAACCGAGAGTATTGATTTACACGTAAAATAGCTTTAATTGACAAAATGGTGTTATTGCACGTCTTTGACATGATTAATGATCTTTATTTATAGATTTTTGTTGAAATTGCTTTCCTAGTAGATATATGTTCAAAGTGTGCAAGATGAGATTGATTATGTATTAATCTAAGTTATGCTCGTTCATGTGGCTATATTGTGTTAATTGGTGTAGCTTTCTTGATTGCGTGCGGTTGAGGATTCCCGAAAGGTGATACTAACCAATCTTTAAAGGTTTACGTGAGTGCATATCAATTGCTCGCTAATAAACAATTTTAGGTGGTTAGCATGTGTTTATCGTGTTAGCTTTCCATAGAGTTGTCATGTTAGGATGCCCGAAAGGGATACTAATTGTCTAAAAATGGGAATATTGATTAAAGTGTTTGGTTTGGGTTCAAACTTAGTTATCATGATTAAGTTGTGTAAAAACAAGTCTTTATATATCTATATTTTCTATTTGGAGTCTTATATATATATATATATATATATTCTATGCTTTAGTTTAAATTAGATTAAATTAGTTACAACAAACATTCACTATCTTTCATACCAGTAAATCAGTGACAACGGTTCAACACAATCGCTCCGCGCGTGTCCATGGATCGATACTTGGTTCTTATCTATGCTTTACTACATATGTGACAGGGTGCGCTTGCCTTTTAATGTGTGTTCTAATGTTAAGATTAAAATCAATTTTATAAATTTAAAACGCAAAGTTACGAGCGTGCGTATTTATATGTATGCTCACAGCACATCAAAGGGCTTACGTCTTTGTTCAGCATAGCTCTTTTACCGACTCCTAGCAACCCGAAGATTTTCATGGATACCTAGGATCTTGTCGGTTGTTTCCTGAATTAGTTCAGGACTAGTGATTTGAGCTTCACCGACCTCATTCCAACAAATGGGTAAACGACATTTACGACCATAAAGTGCTTCAAAAAGAGCAATATCAATACTGTCATGGCAACTGTTGTTGTAAGAAAACTCAACCAAAGGTAGATGCGAATCCCAATTACCATCGAAATCGATGACATAAGCTCTAAGCATATCTTCTAGTGTTTGGATGGTCCTTTCAGTCTAGCCATCCTTTTGAGGATGATATGCAGTGCTGAGATTCAACTAAGTACCCAAAGCAGATTGAAGAGATTGCCAGAAACGGGAGGTGAAAGACTATCACGATTTGAAATGATGTGTAAAGGAACTCCGTGACGACTCAAGATCTCGTCAATTTATATCCTAGCCAATTTATCAACTGGATAAGTCTCACGAATGGCTAAGAAGTGAGCAGATTTGGTTAAGCGGTCAACGATTACCCAAATGATATCGTCACCTCGAGTAGTGCGTGGAAGTTTAGTGATGAAATCAATAGCTATGTCCTCACACTTCCACACAGGGATTTTTGGTTGCTCAAGAAAACCAGAGGGACGTTGGTGATCAGCTTTCACTTTTGAGCATGTAAGGCATTTAGCTACGTAAAGTGAAATGTTATTTTTTTCATACCGGGCCACCAATACAAGCAATACAGATCCTGGTACATCTTATCTGCGCCAGGTTGAATGGAATAACGACACTTATGTGTCTCGTTGATGCGTTTGGTTTTAGCAAATTAAAAAGATGTCAATTTCCCCAGTGCCAAAAACTTATGTGTCAACTCAAAAACATTGGTTTGGGGGAAAACGAGTGATTTTTACTAAACCCTTTTACAAGTTTTAAATTTATAAAGTAAACGATAGTCACTCAGAAACTAAAACCAACACAAAGGCAGAAAACCTGACGTGTATAGTATAGCTCGCTAGGGCAAATACAGAGTATCGTATTCCAAAGGTCTCACTTTCCCCTACTCAACCGTTCATCAGATAACTAATCAGGTTTTAAAAGAAAATAAAACGGAGGGGTTCTTAAAATAAATAGTTTTAAAAAGGTTTTGGGTTTTGATAAAATAAAATAATAAAATAGTAGAGTAAACTAATATGTACATCTCCGGCCCTCCGTATAAGTAGTTAAGTTTAGTGTTAAAATTAATAATTTAAATTAATTGTTTGTGAGGAGGACAAGAGTGATCTTGAAGTGTTGACTCCTTGATAGAGAAGCGGGGCCACTAATGAGTAGAATCCACAACTTCCCAATGTGCGTCCGCGCGAAGGTACTCTGCCAGGGCCTTGCATATAGCAGGCTCCTAAAACCACAGTCAAGTCTTTGGTCCTCAGACTAATCTTCTTCTTGTAATGGAGGCTTCACTTCCATCCTGGAACACCGTACACCTCCCTTATCTCTCTCTTTCCTTGCCGAAGGATCTCTGCTTATAGTCAGTCTTGGTGACAACATATCCCCATTGGTTAACGAATTCGTATTGGCGAGACCTAGAAATAGAACTCTTGTTTTATTTATCTTTAAAAAGTGACACTTTAATATTTAGTGATCAATTAAATATAAAGTTGGTTTGATGATTGATGACGTAATAAACCCAACCCATAACCTCCCGAGCTGAATGAAACCCTTGACAAAGGTGGAACATAATCCTAAAGGTGTGCAATCCGAAGATCACTGGTGCACCTGTAGGGAATCCTCCCTTTACCAAGAAGATCATTCAATCATCTGGTATGTACCTGTAACATCCGGCCCCTCTCACCACCAATATTGTCCGCTTTGCCCCGATGGGTTTCCCATCCAGAGCTCACGGAAATGTTTTTGGTTGCCCAATGGAGACTTCCCAGGAGGTCACCCATCCTAGAATTTCTCCCACCTGAGCATGCTTAACTGTGGAGTTCTCCTCTCATCCACTAACATTAAGCTCCAAAACGCATTGGTGATTTAAGAGGCAAGACATTACTTATGAACCAAGGATTTCTCCTGGCCACGGCCGATGTGGGATTTTCCTGGGTGTCACATTCACCCCCTGTTAGAGTCTCATCGTCCTTGATGAGGTATGCACCCACCATCGCGAACGACACAGGAGTTGCTCTGATACCATCTGTAACATCCGGCTACACTCACCACCGATATTGTCCGCTTTGCCCTGATGGGTTGCCCATCTAGAGCTCACGGATTTGTTTTTGGTTGCCCAGTGGAGACTTCCCAGGAGGTCACCCATCCTAGAATTTCTCCCACCTGAGCACGCATAACTGTGGAGTATTCCTCTAATCCACTAACATTAAGCTCCAAAACGCGTTGGTGATTTAAGAGGCAAGACATTACTTATGAACCGGGGATGATGTGACACCCGACAGGTTTAGGTCAACAATTCATAAACACATAAAGTCTACCTTAGCAAGAAACGTTTATTAAACATAATTGACGGGGTCAGTAGAGTCGGAACACCGTCCGTATTGTCCAGGGTTCAATGATTTGAAGGATCATTGGGTTAATCACACACGCACATGTTACGAGTCCCGTTGTTGGTGAATTACATAAACTATATTAAGTGTTACGCGTAGATTTATTCTTATGTGGTGGATTATATGCAAATACGTGTTTAACAATGTTTAGATGATTATCCGTGCTTATATATGTTAAACACAAATTAGGATTGCATGTTCATGTATTAGGATGTGTTAAAATGCGTTAAACACGACAAACTAGAAAAACTATAAAACATAGGTCCAGGTTCGACCCATAGCGTGGGGGCGAACCCGAGAAATGATCTTGGTTCGACCCACAATGTAGGGACGAACCTGGGATGGGAAAACCATATAAGTTCATTCGACCAGTAAAGGTACATTCGACTCTGATCAAGGGGCGAATGTAGGTACATTCGACCTTGAGGAAGGGGCGAATGTGGACTTGGTATAAATACCACACTTTGTCATTTTTCACCATTTCACAAACCCTAAACGCCTCTAAACACTCTCTAGCAACTTTAATCATTGAGGAAGGAGTTTTTTGCTCTTGTTTTCCATTATCTAACCTACAAACATCTTCTAAACAAAGATCTATGGTGTGTTCTTCATCCTAAATCCCTTTTAAAGCATTTTGATACGTTTTCATTAAAACCCAAGAGTCCAGATCTGATTCAAACATGTTTTCATGGATAAAAACCTTCCTAACATCTTTCTAAACAAAACCCATTCATAAACAATGAGTTTCATAGAAACTAACATGTCTTAATGGTGTTTTATGTGGTGTTATTTATTGTTCGATGATTAATTGCTGTATAGATGTTATAACAATGATCTAGGACTGTTATCGATGATGATTTATGATTGAGATAGGTTACAATTGATTATTGATGATGTTTTGCTCATTTTGGGGATTTTGGGTTAGATCTAGGGCTTGTTCATGATGATAGTGATAAGGATATGATTGGGGTTTCTTGCTCATGATAATTTGAGTATATTAAGTTGATTATTGATTGATTTCAGAAAGTTTCCTAATTAGGTAAAGATTGCATGCGTTTGATGTGACATCTCCATAATTTGCCATTTCGGGTAACTTGTAAAACGGACGGATTTTGGGATAAAATTGGTAGGGTTTTGTAGGAATATGTTAATGATAGTTGACTGCTATGATTGGTGATGTTTCGTGATGTTTTCGGACAGTTTAGATGCGTTTTGGTGCGTTTTCTGATGTTTTGCAGCAAAGGGTCGAACGTGGAACTCATTCGACCCTTCGTAGGGTCGAATGTGGCTCAAATGGGTCGAATGTGGCTCAAATGGGCCGAATGTGGCTCAAATGGGTCGAACGTGGCTTCTGGGGGTCGAACGTGGCTTTAGTATTATATGGCCTATGTTGTGGCAGTTCGTTAACCGTGATGCGATAGTTCGTTAACCATAATATGGTAGTTCGTTGGATATGTTATAGTAGTTCGTTGGCCATGGCATGGTAGTTCGTTAATCGCGGTGGGCGATAGTTCGTTTGGGAGGTCCGTTATAGAGTTCAGACGTTTTACAAGTGTTTTCATCGGCCGGTAATATCATGATAGCCTTTCAAAAGCTCATGAAATGTTTTACTTAAAAACCTGTGAACTCATTGGCATTATTTGCTGACGTTTTTAGCATGTTTGTCTCAGGTCGCTAAGGTAGCAGCTATCGTTAGGCGCACGGAGTCTCACGGCGTCTAGGAATCATAAGCGTTTTTGTTAAACATATAAGACTTTGAGTTTTACCTTTGAGTTGTAATAATATGTTATGCTTCCACTGTGTTGGATCGGTTTTGAAACTTAATGGGAAATTTACGTTGTTTTCATATCATATAGTGTCGTTTATTGTGACCGTTGACTTGGATCCTGGTTTATCACGCGCCTCGCGGTAAATCTCCACACGTGGAAATTTGAGGGTGTGACAGATTGGTATCAGAGCCCATGGTTATAGTGAACTAGGACTGCATGTAGAGTCTAGTCTATAGCCGAGTATCACACACATTAGACGGCCACACATATTTATGAGTCGTGTCATTTGGTAAACATACTAACCTTGTCGGGGTGTCGGTGTCCTCATCACACAATATCACATTATCTATCTTTTGTTATCCCTACCTTGGTTCCACCTTCTTCTTCGGGTTTGAAGATGAAGGGGCTTATCGCTTATACTTGGCAGTAATGTACATTGGGGTGGCTTCAGCACAGTTTTGAGATTTTTCCCGGGATTTGAATATCTCTCCTCTAATCTCTAATGTACATACTTGCCCACACACACATTATCATGCACTAGTACTTGTCATAGTACACTCCTGAGTGACTGTTCACTTTGGGATCCTCGTGCGATAACAGTTTCTTTTAGGAATGTGGGTATCGGGTGATTGGAAGTTCTAGTCAGGAGCACATCTAGAGGACCATGTAGAGCAATTTGTTATTTCGGGTGCACACGAAATCATAAATCGAAATGCATGAAAATCTTGGTGGACTTCGTGTTCGGACTAATTGTCATGCTGGAACCGCGTTCGGAATTCGTTTGGTCACTGGTAGCTTGATTTGTTAGTGGTATTGAGTGTCCTGTCTCATGTTTGGTAGAACATGTCTGGTCGTACTGGTGGACGTGCTGGTGGGCGCCGTGGTGGCGGCGGGGGTCGCAATGGCGGTGGACGAGGTGGTGGGAACATCACCATGACGCAGGCGGAGTTGGAGCACCTTTTGCAGCAGCAGTTAAACATTACGTTGGCTTCTTTCCAAGCTGCTCAGCAAACTATGGGAAATACTAATCAGGTGCAGTCTGGGTGCACCTACAAGAAGTTCATGGATTGTAAGCCCCATTACTTCAATGGGACTGAAGGGGCGATGGGACTACTCTGGTGGTTAGAGAAGATCGAATCGGTGTTTGCTATGTGGAACTATCCCGACGCTGATCGCGTCAAGTATGCTTCTACTACTCTGGAGGGACATGCTTTGACTTGGTGGAACTCCACCACTACGAACCTTGGCTTGGGTGAGGCCCATGCTATGTCGTGGTCCGAGTTTATTCAGATGTTGAGGGCGGAGTATTGCCCAAGGGATGAGATTATGAAGTTGGAACATGAGTTTTGGAATCTGAATATGGTCGGGTCGGAGATCGAGGAGTTTACTGCTAGGCACAACGAGTTGGCCGTGATGTGCCCCGGGTTGGCTACACCGGAGTACCGGAGGATTGAGCACTACGTTGCTGGGTTAGTGCCGGAGATTGTTGGTCTTGTTGCTGCCGCTGATCACACTACTATGTTGGCCACTGTTCGGGCAGCCCCCAAGCTGACCAACATGAAGGTTGCTGAGGGCGTTCTACCTTCGATGGGTGCTGCTGTAAGAGCCCCTGCGGATAACAAGAGGAAGTAGGAAACTGCTGGGAAGAATGCTGGGTCGTCCCAGCCGCAGGCAAAGAAACAGGATGTTGGAGTATCATCTGAGCAGAAGTCTGGGGGGTATACTGGGAAGCTCCCGAAGTGTGGTGAATGTGGGTTCCATCATTATGGCAACTGTGAGAAGTTTCGTTGCAACCGTTGTTAGCGTGTGGGCCATGTTGCTAGAGATTGCAGAGTCAATCTCAGACAGTTCCAGGTCAAGCGATTGTCCCTGCTCCTGTTCCTCAGGGAAATCGAGGGTGTTATAACTGTAGGGAGTTGGGGCATCTCAAGCGTAATTGCCCGAAATTGAATCAGGTCGAGTAAAGGGCTGCGGGCGGCGGTGGAAACAACGAGGGTGGCGGTCGGGCTACTCGTGCTCATGTTTACGTCATTGGTGTAAGGGGGAACGTGGAGGATCCTAATACTGTTACTGGTGAGTATTCTTTTCTTGACTCTCGTTATGCTCGTATTCATTTCCATTTACATTGTTTGGCGTTTCATATTCATCATGTGCATTCAGTCTGGTACTTGGTCCTTTGGAGATGCTACTTGGACAGTACCGGTGTGTTATTTATACCGATCACACTAGTCTCTAGTAGACCTTCGACCAGAAGGATTCATTGTTCTGTATTCACTTTGGGGAGGGCGGTTCCCCAGCATAAAGTATCTGTTGTTTTGATTCTTTTTCCGTGGATATCATTTCGTTGTATTCTCGGAAACGGTACTTGGGTTAGGTCGACACTCATCACTATTGAAGAGTGAATCTCGGGGCGAGATTCCTTTCAACTGGGGGATGATGTAATGACCGGGAAAAATATTCTTTTTATCGCTTTGGTCTCTTCGACTTCGAGAAATTTTCGGGACGAAAATCCTTTCAACAGGGGGATGATGTGACACCCGACATGTTTAGGTCAACAATTCATAAACACATAAAGTCTACCTTAGCAAGAAACGTTTATTAAACATACTTGACGGGGTCAGTAGAGTCGAAACACAGTCCGCATTGTCCAGGGTTTAATGATTTGGAGGATCATTGGGTTAATCACACACGCACCCGTTACGAGTCTCGTTGTTGGTGAATTACATAAACTATATTAAGTGTTACGCGTAGATTTATTCTTATGTGGTGGATTATATGCAAATACCTGTTTTAACGATGTTTAGATGATTATCCGTGCTTATATATGTTAAACACAGATTAGGATTGCATGTTCATGTATTAGGATGTGTTAAAATGCGTTAAACACGACAAACTGGAAAAACTAGAAAACATAGGTCTAGGTTCGACCCATAGCGTGGGGGCAAACCTGGGAAATGATCTTGGTTTGACCCACAATGTAGGGACGAACCTGGGATGGGAAAACCATATAAGTTCATTCGACTAGTAAAGGTACATTCGACCCTAATCAAGGGGCGAATGTAGGTACATTCGACCTTGAGGAAGGGGCGAATGTGGACTGGGCATAAATACCACACTTTGTTATTTTTCACCATTTCACAAACCTTAAACGCCTCTAAACACTCTCTAGCAACTTTAACCATTGAGGAAGGAGTTTTTGCTCTTGTTTTCCATTATCTAACCTACAAACATCTTCTAAACAAAGATCTAAGGTGTGTTCTTCATCCTAAATCCCTTTTAAAGCATTTTGATTCGTTTTCATTAAACCCCAAGAGTCCATATCTGATTCAAACATGTTTTCATGGATAAAAACCTTCCTAACATCTTTCTAAACAAAACCTATTCATAAACAATGAGTTTTCATACAAATTAACATGTGTTAATGGTGTTTTATGTGGTGTTATTTATTGTTTGATGATTAATTGTTGTATAGATGTTATAACAATGATCTAGGACTGTTATTGATGATGATTTATGATTGAGATAGGTTACAATTGATTATTGATGATGTTTTGCTCATTTTGGGGATTTTGGGTTAGATCTTGGGCTTTTTCATGATGATAGTGATAAGGATATGATTGGGGGTTTCTTGTTCATGATAATTTGAGTATATTAAGTTGATTATTGATTGATTTCAGAAAGTTTCCTAATTGGGTAAAGATTGCATGCGTTTGATGTGACATCTCCATAATTTGCCATTTCGGGTAACATGTAAAATGGACGGATTTCGGGATAAAATTGGTAGGGTTTTGCAGGAATATGTTAATGATAGTTGACCGCTGTGATTGGTAATGTTTCGTGATGTTTTCGGATAGTTTAGATGCGTTTTGGTGCGTTTTATGAAGTTTTGTAGCAAAGGGTCGAACGTGGAACTCATTCTACCCTTCGTGGGGTCGAATGTGGCTCAAATGGGTCGAACGTGGCTTCTAGGGGGTCGAACGTGGTTTCTAGGGGTCGAACGTGGCTTCTGGGGGTTGAACGTGGCTCCTAGGGGTCGAATGTAGCACCATAGGGTCGGATGTGGGTATCTGGGGTCTAATGTGGGTGCCTGGGGTCGAATATGCGTGCCCGGGGCGAATTAAAACGTGTTAGGGTCGAATTAACATACGTTAAGGTCGAATAAACATATGTTAGGGTCAAATAAACATGTGTTAGGTCAAATGAACTTGTGAATGGGTTGAATGAACATCATGAGGGTCGAACCAAGGGTCCATGGGTTGAACCAGAAGCCCTTGGGGGCGAACCAAACACAGGAAACTCTCGATTCGACATTACGACTTCGTATATGCGATTTTTGATGCAAACTAAGTGCTTTATGCTTGAAACTTATGTGTTAATCTTATGTGCATGACTAATTGATGTAATGGGTCACCAACGGGATGTCGGGTCTGTCTGGTATGTCCGGTTAACGTTTAAACGCACCTTTTAACATACGTAGTCAAGATCTGGACAATCGGGGACTAGTTAGCCTTCGGGTTAGTAGTCATCATACTTATGTAAACTTATTGATAGGTTGTCATTAGTTGGGATTATCATACACGTGTTGGATTTCTAATTATCAGAAGACGCACTATAAGGTGAGTTTCACGGCCCCACTCTTTTACGGGTTTTACATTTTCGGGGGAGAAAACATGTTGTGTTCTTTAAACGTGTGTCAATTGTGTTCGCAAGTTCATTATGTTTGGGAGGGTTCATTTGGGTTCAAAGTATTCATTTATTTTCAGTATTATATGGCCTATGTTCTGGCAGTTCGTTAACCGTGATGCGGTAGTTCGTAAACAATAATATGGTAGTTCGTTGGCTATGTTATAGCAGTTCGTTGGCCATAGGATGGTAGTTCGTTAATCGTGGTGGGCGATAGTTTGTTTGGGAGGTCCGTTATAGAGTTAAGAGTTTTACAAGTGTTTTCATCGGTCGGTAGTATCATGATAGCCTTTCAAAAGCTCATGAAACGTTTTACTTAAAAACCTGTGAACTCACCGGCATTATTTGCTGACGTTTTTAGCATGTTTGTCTCGGGTCGCTAAGGTAGCAGCTATCGTTAGGCACACGGAGTCTCATAACGTCTAGGAATCATAAGCGTTTTTGTTAAACATTTCAGACTTTGAGTTTTACCTTTGAGTTGTAATAACATGTTATGCTTCCGCTGTGTCAGATCGGTTTTGAAACTTAATGGGTAATTTACGTTGTTTTCATATCATATAGTGTCGTTTATTGTGACCATTGACTTGGATCCTGATTTTTCACGCGCCTGGCGGTAAAACTCTGCACGTGGAAATTTGTGGGTGTGACAGTACCAGAAATGTGTCACTCAGATCTGGTCCACTTTAGAAGCCATTGCTTAGAACCCGGTTAGGATGTCAGAAGCCCGAAGGACCTATTTCACTACCGGTTTCCTCGCCTTGGATCTAGCTCGAGACTACAAGAAGCTGATTAAACCTCTAGTTAATTAATCAAGTAAAGGTTGATTTTAAGTTATTAAGTTAATCATCATTTGAACCTGTCACAAAGATAAATAAACAAGAATTAGAAAGAAGATAACACAACAAATAACTAAAAATAAACTACTACTACTACAAATAATAATAATAAAAGTCTACAAATCGAAGCGGGTTCCAGGATAATAGAAAGATACAACCATAATAAATGATCAACACATGAAAATGGTTGCTCATAGACAAGCTCTCCATCTTCAAGTGATATGTATCTAGTTTGATCCTCACGACCCTCGATGTTTATTGCATAAGCTACTCTACGATCTCGTGCTTTACCATGTTGATCAAGGTAGATCGAAGCCAAACCTTGGAGGGATGTCAGGATGGCCCTAAGGCCTCCCATAGGACCTTAAGATCTTTGGAAGACTCTTGGAAGTCGGCCAAATAAAGCACAAAAAGGGATGAATAGGGATGATCAAATGGTGGGGGTTAACTTGCTATTTGCAGAGTTTTCAGGGCAAGCATGGGCATTCCAGATGTGGCATGGGCGTGCTTACTGTCACACGTACTTTCTGTTGCTGCAGTTCTGTCTTTTTTGTACTTTTTGTCTGAGCATAGGCGTGCAAGCTTCTTCAGCAAGTTTTCTTGTTACCCAAGTTTGTTGCGTTGTCTTCTAGCGTGTAGGGCCTCCGTGCAAGTGTGCATGGGCGTGCTGGGTCACTCCCGGACTGGTTTATCATTGTTTAAGTCCTAGGATGGTCTTCAAACATACAGGGAACATGCTACAGGTCTCGTATCCTCAAGAATCTCCAGTTTTTCCCTGTTTTTTCCTGAGAGTCCTCAGTTTCCGGCTTGGACCTCCAGTTTCCTGAGAAATACAATTAGGAACGAATTAAGCACCCAATATCAGTAATTTAAGTCTAATTCTACCCTATTATGAGACTGATTATGCCTGTTTTATATGTTAATTATGTGAGAGATCACTCATCCAAGATAAAGGTTCAAAGGTTGGCACAATTAGGAATCCAAAGATGATTAAGATATTAAAGTAAGCCATTGGGCTAAGTCTCCAATTGAAGTTCAGCACCACAAGACATGTCTTCATACATGTTGCCTTCGGTGACTGAAACATGTTGGGCTTCAAATATGCGTAGTGGATATCAGATTAGATTTCAGTATAATAAAGTTTGATATGATCCTTACGACTGAGAGCGTCGACCACAACGTTCGCTTTGCCACGATGGTAACAAATCTCACAGTCGTAGTCATTTAGTAACTCGACCAAACGACGTTGACGCATGTTGAGATCTTTTTGGTTGAAGATATGTTGAAGGCTTTTGTGGTCAGTGATAACCACTCATTTGGTACCATAAAGATAGTGTCTCCAAATCTTTAGTGCGAAAAGAACAGCACCAAGTTCAAGATCGTGGGTGGCGTATTTCTTCTCATAAATATTTAGCTGCCTTGATGCATAGGCTATAACCTTGCCTCGTTGCATGAGAGCACACCCGAGACCTTGGTTTAAGGAGTCACAATAGACAACAAAATCATCATTACCATCATGGAGGGTTAGGATAAGAGCATTGCAAAGTTTATGTTTAAGGGTCTGAAAGGCTTCCTCTTTCTTGGGTCCTCACATAAGGTTTATCCTTTTGGGTCAAAGTGGTGAGGGGTACAATAATTTTGGAACACTTAGAACTGAAACGATGATAATAGCCCGCTAATCCAAGGAACGATCGATTTTTGGTAGGGGATTTTGGTGCGATCCAATTCTTGACGGCTTCGATTTTGGCTAGATCCACGTGGATACCCTTCTCATTGACAATGTGTCCGAGGAATTGAACTTCATTAAGCCAAAATTTACACTTGGATATTTTGGCATACAATTTCTCATCTTTTAATAGACCCAAAATCAGTCGTAGGTGTTTTTCATGGCCGGATTTGGACTTTGAATAAATGAGAATATCATCAATGAAGATGTTCATGAATTTGTCCAAGTATGGCTTACACATGCGATTCATAAGATCCATAAAGACCGTAGGTATGTTGGTTAAACCTGGTATGGAAAGCGGTTTTGGGAATATCATCTTCATTAACATGAAGTTGATGATATCCAGAATGAAGGTCAATCTTGGAGAAACAGGTTACACCTTGGATTTGATCAAAAAGGTCATTGATATGAGGTAAAGGATAACTTTTCTTAACTGTGAGCTAATTGAGCTCACGATAGTCAATACACATGCGAAACGATCCATCCTTCTTCTTTACAAAGAGGATAGGAGCTCTCCAATTGTTGATGTTGGCTAGCAAGTTCTTATATCTTAGAAGGTGCAAGGCGGTATAGAGATTTAGTGATGGGCATAGTACCAGGTACAAGATCAATATGAAACTCAATGGAACGAACGGGAGGAAAACCAGGTAAAATGACGAGGTTCATCACACTTGTAGTAGCGCATCATCTTTTTATCCCATCCCAGATTTTTGTTTGGGTTGTCCCACACGTTTCTACCAGTTTTCTTCATGAACTTGTTGGCCCTATGCATCACCATAGAGATATGCCAAGTAAAGTCCATCTCTTCTATATCATCAGGATTAACATCATCTAGCTCACATACACCAACTTCATTTGCAGATTGACCTTTTAAGAAGGCGTTGTAGCAATTCATGAAACCTGCAAACAAATTCAAATTTTTTTAAGCTCTTTTGGGATTTTTACAGTAGATTGTGGTGCAGCAGTAGGTGTTGGTGCAGAAATAACACCCGCTGAAACAAAGTTGACTGGGTTAGTTGATGAACTAGGTGAAAAAATAAGTGGATATGAGGATCCACTAACAGGATATGTGACAACAGTCAACGTAACAGGTCAACGTCCGTACATGTTTCAGTTGTGACATCATTATATGTGCATATTTAGACAATTTCCATACACTATACCCCCCGACTAGTAGAGCATGAGTTAATCAGAAAACTAAACATAGTGCACTTGTTTAGTCATACAACACCCGGACACACCATCAAAACAAGCATTACAAGAGGTTATGCCCTCTAACACATGATAATGCACCTCTAACACACGGTTGTGAACACAAAGATCATCATGGGAAGTCACTCAACAAACCCATGACACATATGAAACAAAATAAACGTTAATGTCGTCATCAAGAGGCATGGAACTTAACAAACTCTTACTCTTATGAAACCGGATGATATTCCTATATCAAAGGTGTACTAGAGGCTATACAACAAACAAACACAACACTATTAACGTGAATAGGACGATTTATTTAACATGACAAATTAAGTATTGGATCATAACCAAGCTTATTGTATTAGAACTATACAAACGTATGCATGAATACACACACACGGCATACAGATACACACATGATAACTACTTGTTCTTAAACTAGTCACCTATCTACCTTATCTAATTCCCTACATATATGTACACATATATGATCGAACACTTAGACTTCTACACAACTCATGAATGACAAGTCTTTTCCCTTGATTCCTTAATTTCGTCCGATCCATCACTTACATGCCAAGGAAACATCTTATCAATCCAACACTACTCTATGTGGATCCTAAATTTAAGGTGTCTAAATCCACCTTAGCCGATTCATAAGAGATCACCATCACCCTAAGTTATATCCAACTAGTTAAACACAAGTTCATGACACCTCCCAAGGCCCTAAACCTATCCACCCTTAGAATAGAACAAATACTCTTCCACCTCCCATGGAATTACGGTCGAAAAGACATCACAAGAACCAACATAGGACAAGCTAGGAACACATGTATTGTCACCATCCATTCTAACTTCTAGGAGGCCTTTATGGCCGATCCAATGAGAGCACAACACCAAGGCTAGAGGACAAGTGATGAGGGACATATAGAAGCTCATGAGGTCAACTATTTCACCAAAATAGCAACTTAAACAAAGTATGACACCATGATAAAGTGAAGTCAACCCTCCCTCTATGTTGATGCTCAAAAGTCGGCCCATGCTTGTTTGTGTCTTACACATTTCTTACACTAATTAGCACATAAACAAGATAATACACTTCCTCCCAAGAAAGGAAGCATCCCCCTTTTGGATATTCACATAGCGGCCAAAAGAAAACAAGGACAGAAGCTTGTGCTTGGTTGTCAACAATCACCAAAATGAGCACTCAAACAAGATAAGAAATCCCACTAGATTAAGTCAACCTACCCTTTGATTGTTTAGTCATATCCATCAGCACACCCAAGAGCAAAAGCATGAAATTTTTGTTTGATTCATAACCTACATAAGACTTACACCTAATAGGATCAAACTTTAGACATTGCATCAATCTTAAGCTAACTCATTTGCCACATTTAGCTTCTTTTGTCTACACATATCGCCTATATAAGACCTCCCACCCTCACCTTCATTTCTTGCACCATCACTCAAAAACACTTCCACTCTCTTAGAAACAATCGGCCAAGACTAGAAGCACCAAGCCGAAGCCATCAAGGAACAAGGAAGCAACACCCACGGCTCTCTAAGCCTTCTAGGTAAGAAACATTACACTATAATCCACCTTCATTTGATATATTCTCTTGTTACACCCGATGCTCGGCCCTACAACACCATTACTAGGCACACATCTCTTCGCTAACAAGTAGAATACAAAACAATGTCCATAGATACATTAATCGTAGGCACATTGTCCCTATAATAGCATTTGATCATATGATCTTGCTTTAACAACTCTATAATCGGCCTAGTATGATCACTCACAAGTAATCGGCTTATGATTAAGCAGAACTCGTGATTCATGATCAAGAGGTTTAAGTTTCCATGGAAACACCATATAATCGATTTTATCACAGAAGTTACTAGAATACCTTGAGAACTCTAGGCACTATCTAAAACCTACTTAGATCTATCTTTTGATGCAAGTAACCATCGGATTCAAGCTCCATTAAGTGCAAAGGAATTCGGCCACGATCATCTAACATAAGTTAGTTATGCCGAAAACATTTGTTAACTCTCTAATGAACTTGAAAGGATTCTAAACATGTGTTATCTTACAAATGATTTTAAGGAAGGAAATTAAACATATGATAAGTAGAGTTTTCCTAAAAAAACGGACCATACATGGTGATTTGGTGCCAACATACGGCCTAAATACCCCATGTGAGGCCTAATGTAGTTCACCATGGACATTACATACCAAAACAACAAAGTTTTAGAACTATATGTTTGTTAGAACATTAACAAGTATCATGAACAATGAAACATAGTAAACACAGTGGTCCACAAGTGTCGGGTGAACAATTTATATGATAAACAACCTCCGGGTGACTTACCGTGTCCATAATGATCATAGGGTATCATTTGTCACGACGGTGATCATCTACTAGCTCACTAGACCACACACGACTCAAACAGGTGAGTTTTCTATGGCCCCATTTTACTATTTTACATTTTGGGGGAAATACATGCATCAATACTTATGTCAATTTCAAGTGTGTGTACATTATCGCATGACTACCATGTGGAACATGAGACATTTTGGTTCATGAGCTCACTAGTCCTCGTACATCATTCACTGTAACCATTAGCTAGACATTCATCCATCGAACATTTTAATAGATCTATTGGGTTGACACCCCCACTCTTGGTTAGTCGCTGTAACCGGCCACATGCAAAAGAGTGTTAGTATTCTACCATACATACATTGTCTTTAGTGTACAATGCACGAGGCACCACAATCACAAGGTTTGGTTACAGGACTCATGGTTCTCACAGTGATCATTTGCTTAGCTAGCTCATGATTGGTCAAACACGGATGACACGTTCATTTCACAGTACATTCAAAATCCATAGACTCACCAACATTATTGTTGACAAAACTCTTTATGCATGTGTTTCAGGTAATTAATGGAGGGCCACAGAGGATTGACGGAAGGGTTCAAGCATGCACACCGTGGTATTACTTTGATGGCTTTTGTCAGCTTCCAAATGCTATGTTTTCAATTTCCATAAGACAATGTTCATGTGCTCACACTATGGATAGATTTTTAATAAATTCATGACAAATTCCATCTTTTATGGTGGTATTATTTTGAATAAATGTGTATTACTTGAACCTTGTGCTTGAAAACCTTTCGATCGTTACACTCCCGTGTTTCCGCCTAGGCGGGGTGTGACAGGATATGAGTATAATGATGGACATTGCTGCTCTTTTTGAGACATGAGAGCACTGCCATAAGAAGAAACAATAGCATTGTTTTAACTTGCAGTGTGAGTGTTTAGTAGCACAACCTGTCATCCAGGTCATATGATTTGACCAAAGAGATGACCTCATACAAGGTTAGTCTTGATAAGTCTTTGGTTCTCTTGATCAAAGTAACATTTGAATCCCAGTTCCTTGGTAGAGTATTTATTAGCTTCTTGTTCATCACTGAGTTGACCACCACCATATCATTTGCCTTCATTTCACTGATTAGAGCAACAAAATGTTGGATCTGACTTTCCAACGATTCATCTGGAAAATGATTAAAAACATTAAATTTCTGAATGAGCATTTCTCGTCTACTTTCTTTCATTTTTCATTTCCTTCATACAGGTTTTCAAGTGCTTCACTAAGTTCTTTGGCAGTCTTAGTGTCACACACTCCAATAGATACTTTGGTTGAAAGTCCCCGACGAAGCAAAGCAGTTGCTCATTAATCCACATCAACCTTCTCATGGTCTTCATCAGAGTACATTGTGTTCGGCTTAATAGCAGTAGCCCCTATTGTTTCATTCACCACATAAGTAATAACACACAGACCATTCAGAATAGACCGCGGACCTTAATCTTCATCACTTGTATAAATCAAAACTTCCACTAAGAATATGACATTCCGAGTTTCAACACTGGTATCTTCTGATGAGTTCCTATTATCGATTCCATTGCTTTGTCCACTTGAGCAGCTACAAGCAGCTAGTGAGTTTTAAGTCCATTTAAGTTACCTTGATCTACAATTTGATCCATTTCTGAAAACAAAGCTTACAATTATTAGACAACTTAATTAAACTTTAACAGTCCAATAAGTCCAGTGACAGTCCAAGTGTGAGTCCAATTCTTTAGTCCAATTCAATTCCAATATGTTCACAAAGTTTGATATGGAAACAGTGTTTGAAGTTGGAAACGGAATTGGGTGGGACACAACTTTGGGTCGGAAACTACTTTGGGCCGAACACAAATTCGGGTCAGCCACAAGTTTGGTCAGACACAGTCTCCTTTGGTCGGATACAAGTTTGGTTCGGAAACAATGTGTGGTTTGGAAACAGCTTCTGTCGTAAAATGTTTTTAGGTCGGACATAAAAAAAGTGGTCGGAAACTAGTTGTGCGGTCGGAAACAATTTGGTTCCAGAAACACACTTCCAGGTCGGAAACAGTTTAGACCTGGAAATAGCTTTGATCAGAAACAAATGATGCACTAGGAAACTGCCTTAGAGAGTTCGGAAACCTGCACATAATTTAAAACAACCAATTCCACACAAATAGGAAACTATATCTTTCCAATTTTAATGTAAATCAGATCCAAAATTTTAGAGATTTGACCAAATCTTTGTAACAATTTTTCCAAAAATTATGTAAACAACAAAACTTTTTCAAAAAAACTTGATCAATTAGTCTATTCTTCGAAAAATATGAAGTTCTTGTGATTTTAACACAAGCTAAACCAAGATTAACATTAAATCCTCAATATGACAACAAAATGTGAAATCTGAAAAACACTGAATCCTGCATAAAACTGATTAGTAACAAATCATGAACATGAACATAATCAAAATAAAATCGGACATGGGAACTAATAAGAAAAACAACCTTTTTATTGATTTCTTGCAGCAAAAACTTCTTTATACCTTTGATTTGATACCGAACCGAGCCTTTGAAAGACTTTTAGGCTCTAATACCAATTGTATGTCCAAGATCCTATTCACGTGGTATCAAACAACACTCAATTGAATATAAGTAACAAAGAAGCAACTAGACGAAACACAAGATTATATTGAATAAGGTGCACACGGTTTCAAGATAACCATCTGGTACACCTGGCCGATTACAAGAGAAAGCAAAACACAATGAAACTAGCAACCATTGAATGACCTAGGAACCCCCCATTTATAGATACATAGGGCGGCATAATTACATGGGCCTACAAGGCCGAAACCCAATAACTAAACATTTAAACCCAAAAGACTAACGAACCGAAAACTACTAAGACAGATGCAAACCTCACTAGACTATGGTCTTACAGTATCCCGATCTCATATCGATATTCGAGTAATAACTGAAACCTTACAATTGGTCAAACATGTCTTCAATCCTAGGTAGAGGATACTTATTCTTGATGGTCAGCTTGTCCAGTTCCCGATAATCAATGCACATTTGAAAACTACCATTCGTTTTCTTCACAAACAGAACTGGATCTCCCCACGGGGAAAAGCTCAGTCGAATGAAACCCTTGTCAAACAGTTCCTGCAGTTGGTTAGACAGTTCCTGCATCTTTGACGATGCTAAGCGATATGGGGTATGAGCTATTGGAGCGGTTCTCGGGACTAAGTCAATGCGAAACTCGGCTTGTCTTGGATGTGGCAACCTTAACCAGTCTTCGGAATAGACTTCTGGATAGTCCTGCACCACTGGTATGTCCTCGAGTTTCCGATCCTTAGTCTTCTTCTCAACAATGTGCACCAAAAATGCAACACACCCCTTCCTTAAACACTTTTGCACCTTCATGCAAGAAATGATTTGAAGTGTAACCACCATGATCTCATCTGATCGAAAGAATTTCACCATTGGACAAGGGGATCCAAACCAACTTCTCATGGTAAACAATCTCAGCGTGATTCCTGGACAACCAATCCATACCGACAACGACATCGAAGCTACCTAGCTGAATTGGTAGCAGATCGATACGGTACGCGTGATCATCGAGATTCAGAGCACAATCTTGAAAAACTTCTTCGGATGAAATCGACTTACCATTGGTTAATTCTATGCTATAGGGTATGTGTAACCTAGTGGTTTCTATTCCAAGGGGTCGTTTGAAATCAGTCGACACAAAGCTTAAATCGGCACCAGTATCTAAAAGCACAGAAGCATAATGGTTTTTAACAAGAAACATAATGGTGACCACATTCGAGTCCTCACGAGCTTTATCAGTACCCATGACGAAAGCTCTCCCACGAGCTTGACCCTTAAGCTTTGGGCAGTCCTTCTTGTAGTGGTTAGTAGCACCGCATTCAAAGCAACCTTGTTTTCCACCGGGGTTGTCCACAACCTTAGCTCTGCACTAGGCAGTGGGATGACCCATCCTCTTTCATTTGTTGTAACACCCCAACCGATGGCGGAAACATCGGGGTGCACGTAGTGACGATTATTCAAAAGCTCATGGTACTAAAATTCAAATATTCGATTATTGAATATTTTTTTTACAAGATGTGAAAATAAATACACCACAACAAAAATAAAGATAATTAATTGATTTAATCTAAGTCCAATGTTCTACATGAAGCGTCAAGCAAGCTTATCCTGAAACATGCACGAAAATAAATTTTCTCAACACATAATGCTGGTGAGCATTACCTAGCTTAGTACATATAGTATAAAAAAATTGTAAAATTCATGTGTCGTGTGGTATCAATGCGTTATGTAAACATGTAAGTAACAAATAAGAATTTAAGAATATTGTTCACAAAAGTATATTGAGCACCTTAACATGTGTGAAGTCTAATAGAGCACCATAACCGAAGTTATGTCTGATAGAGCACCATAACCAAAGTTATATCTAATAGAGCACCATAACCGAAGTTATGTCTGATAGAGCACCATAACCGAAGTTATGTTCGAGTTTAAGTATAAGAATACAAGTTACGTTTACGTTCAAACACAAGCATGAAGATAAACATGACACGTATATGAATTGTAATCGATCAAAAGTATGTGTAAGTGAATGTGCAAGTTTATATAGTGTGCATGAATCGCCCAAAAGTGTAAAAACGAAAAAGGGGTTAAGTAATACTCACCTTGATTGTGATGGTCTTGCATAATTTAACGGGATTCAATGGAAATTAACAAAGGTTGATATAATCTCTAAAGCATGAATCATGCGTCACGAATTCTTGAATAATAACTCGAGTTAATTAGATGATGGCACGGTATCAGAAATCGAAGGCAAGGACACTATTAGTTGTAATGATTACATGGCCAAGTCGAGTATTGTAACATCACACAAATTTTCTTTATATATATATATATATATATATATATATATAGAACTCCCTCGTTTATTCATCCGATTCATGTTTACAGTATCTTTACCATCCATTTTTTTAATTTTTTTTGTTTAAATAATGACGTATAATCAATATTAAATTGGATTGTATTAAATTCTGATTTAAAAACGTTAAAAAAAATGTTTGCCTGTGCCAGGATTCGAACCCGAGTCCCTAGCGGGCTAAACCTTAACCACACCACACAAACCACTACACCATTTTGTGTTTTTTGATGTTAATTAAAAGCAATTAAACTTAAACCCTTTCAAGGTCCCTTAGTCAAAGTGTTAGTAAATATGGTCTCCTAGTCAAGTCAAAGTGTTAGTAAATATGGTCTTCTAGTCAAGTCAAAGTTGTTCCTAAATTCTAGCCTAGTCAAAGTAGTCCCTAATTACAACTCCAAATTTTACACTATAAATACACTAGCCTACCATTCAACTCTTTATACCATTCAAAAAAAAAAAAAACATTATTATCCCATCTCCCATATACTAAAGTTTTCATCCGTCATTATCTCCTCTAGCTAGTTTCGAGTTTTCCAAGGCATTATTACCAAGTGTTTGCACGCTCAATAAAATGCACGAACTCATTATGCACCTAAGGTGAGTTTACATAGCCCCTTTTCCATTCACTATTATTTTTTTTGGCGTGAAACATGTTATAACATTCAATTTACAATTCAATCATAAGTGTCTATGTGTTATTCTATGTTGCATTATGTCTTAAACATTATTAGGGTAAGCACATTATTCTAGCATAATCATTAACATTGATCAGCCGACGGTATACAATGATAGATCTATTGGACTGACAATCCCACCCGGATACGTGTACCTCCTACATAGGTAGCGTGGGTGATTGTTAACGAATTTATAACATAATCGAGTGAACCATGAGCGTATGGGATGGACCACAATATTCTAGTCACAAGCTTTGATTATGCACTCGATTTACCCGATTGTTTTGTTTTCACATATGGACTAGACTTGCCATGACACTCGAATTGTACAAGTTTTTATTCAATTATCAAAACCTATGTAATTCTCACCAACTTTTGTTGACCCAAAATATTTTCAAACTTAACATGTTTCAGGTTATTGCTTGCTCGAAGATTAGAGTTAATGCTTGAAGATGCGTAGCTAGTATTTTTTTTATCTTGATGTACAAATTCTTAGAACAATTGTATGTAATTTATTAAAATCATATATTGAAACTTATTATTTACCATGAGCTACTGAACAATTGTAGATGCATTTATGCGACTAAAGGTTTGGAATGTACAATAAACATATGTTAATAATATTAGTCGAATGGGCGAAGGAAATTCATGATGGGCAAAGGAAGGTTTTCAAGGGTGCGAAGGAAGAAGATAATACGAAGGAGAGACAGGAGGCGAAGGAAGATTTAGTTTGATTATGTATTGCTTCATTCGACCAGGCTGTTTGGTCGAATGTGCACATTCGCACCAACACGGTGGGCGAATGTGCAGCCTATAAATAGGTCAAGCTGATTTTTGAATGTAGTTTTAGTCATTATTGTTCCCTCCATTTCCAGTGTGTCTCTCTAGAGTTTTGTTAAGCTTAATTCACGTTGTGTCTTTAATGTTTTGATCATATTAACGTGTAATTGAGTTGTTTATTAATGAGAAAAGCTTTGAATGATGATTTGTTTGTTTTGATCTGATTGATTATCATTTTGTGATTGGTTTAGGGTTTCCGCACCTAAATCAAACTTGTTTGATCATTTCTTTGTTGATTTATCGATCCTTTTAGCACATACAAAGTGGTATCAGAGCCATTCTGGATCAAACAACCATAAATTGATAGTTTCTTAGTTGATTTGGACCCAATTTTGGTCAAAAAGTTTCTGTTTTCATAGAACAAACTGATTTGATGAGTTTTTGATTGATTAGAACTTGTTTTCATGGTTAAAATGGATAATTCTCTTTGATAAACTTGTTCCAAATCAATTCCGGATCAAAACCTGATTAAAATCATCAAAATCTATCAACATTTGATAAACATGATCAAAATTAAAGGATTTTCAAAGAATAACCGTTTTTGAAAGAGCAGGGTCGAACCTAGAGAGAACGGTATAATGTGTGAGTGATTTTGGTCGAACGAGTGAATTTTGGTCGAAGGTGTTGATTTTGTGGTCGAACGTAGAGTTTCATAGCTTATTGTTGTACATTCGACCATCAGAGTTTCATTCGACCAATCGAACGGTCGAAGGAGGGAACAAACGGTCGAAAGAGTTTGTGTGTTGTCATAGTCGACATTCGTACCTTTCCAAACGGTCGAAGGAGAAGAATTTTCCTCATTCGACCATACGTTAGTGTGAAGGTAAAACCTGTTTTAAAATTTTTCTAATCTTTTCGTGTTTGAACATTTACAGGTTAAGATGTGGAACTTTCCAACTACGCCAAGACCTAGTCCACCATCTCAGCCAATCAACTACATGGCTATGACTAGTTCTACTCCACAGCAAGTTGTGCAACCATTACAGCAACCAATTGGCGACTATTGGGGAGTAGCAGCAGCTGCAGTTCATTCACAAACGACCAGTGGAAATCATCCACTAAAGCTCATGGATATGATTGACTATAACACATGGAAGACAAAGTTCAAGATACATGTGGAGGGACCAGGCTTAGAGGGAGCCAAGGCATGGCAGATGATAGTGAAAGGTTATGTTGCTCCTATTCTGGAGAACACAGGTGAACCTATACCATTGGAGAACTTGAGTGATGATGAGAAGAAGAAGTTCGCGATCGAGAAAAAGGCGTTTTCTCAATTATCTCAGGCGATCAACACTGACTTGCTGCATCAGTTCGGATCGTGTACTACTTCAAAACAGTTGTGGGATATGCTGAGAAACAGACATGATGGTAATGAGAAGACTAGGAAGCTGAGAATGGAAGAGCTTCGTAAAGAGTTCGAGAACTTTAGTTACATGGGTAACGAGACTTTAAAAGAATTGGTTCCAAGGTATTGCCACTTGCTCACAGAGCTCTCGAGCTACGAGATTAGCATACCTATGTCTGAACTGGTGGATAAATTTGCTGATGCTTTACCACCATATTGGAACCAACACATTGAAGTGTTGAAAGAAAAAGATGTATACCAGTATTGGACTATCAGTGAGTTCATACAAAAACTGGAGAGCAAAGAAATGGAGGAGAAGAGGAAAGCAAAGAGAGCACAGATTCCACAGAACCCAGAGTTGTATGTGAGTGGTACATCTACTTCTCTTTCTACTTCTAGCTCTACTTCAAGTGTTGCACCTCATATTGCTTATGTATCTAATGTTGTTGAACCCACCAAAGCACCAATCAACTATCTTGCTCAAACTTCATCATATACACCACAATCTTATCAAACACCTAATTTCATCCCACCTTTTTCACCTATGCAACAAGCTGCCTATTACACTGCCAGCCAACCTCAACAACAACCATATAATCCTCACATGAACCAAATGCAGATCACTCAAACACAATCAAACCAAAATCTGATTGTGTTAGAGACTTCTAACCTTAACAATGTTACTGTTGAGATTGCTCAACAGTATGTGGCATTGGGATCTGCAATGGTTGCATCATACAACGGTTTAGTTGCTAGTCAGATTGGGAACAACAATCTAACCAATGAGGACTATGCACAAATCGATAAAGAGGAAATGGAGCTTATGGATATACAGTGGGCGTTTGCTAGCATCATGAGAAGAGCCACTGATTTTATCCAGAAAACAGGGAGAACTGACCTTTCGACTTCTCCAAACACCACTTATGGCTTTAACAAAGCCAAGGTCACATGTTTTAATTGTGGTGAGAAGGGTCATTTCAAGAGAGAGTGTACACAGCCGACTCAACAAGGTAATCGAAACCCGTTCAATTCAAGCTACCAAAACCGACAAAACCAAAACCAGAATCAGGTATCATACAACAGTCCCAACATTTCTAGCTTTCAACCTCAAAATAACTACCAGAACTGTCAAAACACACAATAAAATACCAATACTAGACAATCCACATCTCAAAACCAGTCACAACAGAATCCAAACCGAACCATTGTTCCCATTTCTACACCTAACACTCAAACTCAAACCCAAACTGAAAATCAAAATCAAGCACTTGTGATCCAAAAAGATGAAGGTTTTGATTGGACGGGTATGCAATTAGGAGTGGAAGAGATTACTGCAGGAAATGTGGCTTGTGTGGCACAAAAGATGAGTTTGGATGAACATGTGGAGATTGAAGAAGATGTTGTGACAGAAAAATTGACGGAGTTGAAAATAGAAGAGTTGAATAAGGATGTGAATGATGAGTGTGAAGACAAGAAGTCTAGAATGATTCTTGATTCTGTCACAGATGTTGGAGAACAATATGATTCGGCTTACTCGGACATGGAAAGTGATTCTGACTCGGAAGCTAGTGTGAACTCACTAGACGATGACATCAATCAGTTGCTAGCTGAAGCAGATTTCCTTATGACCCGAAAGTCGTGCATGGTGGATGATACTTGCACAAAGATTGATTACTCAAAATTCTTTGCAGGGAAGGAAGCTCATTTCGCACTGATGGCAATGACAGAACCACCTAAACCGGTAACTATTGAATCTCAATCTAAATCTCATGTTTGTGATAAATGTTCCATTTTTGATAGTTTGACAGAAGAAAATAAGCAACTCAAGGTACAACTTGAGAGTGCTAAAATAAACTGTCAAATTTATCAAAAGGAAGCAATAGAATTCAACAAAGTACTTGATGGCTACAAAAAAGATGTTTCTGAATTGAAAAAGACATTGTCTTTAAAGCAACTTGCCATTAACAACTATATAAATGAAATGGAAAACACAAAGTTAGAAATGGCAACCATCAAGTGCTTCACTGAAAAAGTTAATAAAAAGTTAGAGAGCTATAAGCACATTGCTTATGTAGTTGACCACATCATCGAAGAACCTTCAGAGTCGAGTAGTGCAAACTACAAAGCTGTCCCATCTCCGGTGTTGTTCGAAAACCATAATTTGCATGCGATAGCACCGGAGAGCTTAGTCAAAACTGACTCTACATCAGATAACGAGTCCAACAGATCTAGTGTCGGAGACCCGTATTCTGATGTTAGACCTGTTCTGGGGAACAATGAAGGTGTGGTAGCTGCTGATGATTCTGATGAAGAAGATGAACAGTCTGAGACGGTTGTTGAGAAAGAGAGTGATATTCCTGATGAAAATCATATCATCACTACTGAACCAGTCTCACCATCTCAGATTGTCCATCCCATGGCTAATGCTCACATAAAGAATCAACCAGCAAAGAATGTTGCTAAGAAAGTTGAGCAGTCTGTTGATAAAAATGTTGAAAAGAAAGTGGTTAAGAAAGTTGAGAAAAATGTGGTTAAATCTGTTGAAAAGAAAATTGAAACTAAAACTGAAAAATCAAATGAAGAGAACAATGAATCGTGTGATAAACCTGTGAAAATTTTCTATCGGATGCAAGGCTTCGATAAGATTATGTCTGATGATGAATATCCGATTCAATTTGTAAACTATTCTAAAATTGAAAAGATCTGGCAGGAAAGTACAATTTGGTTTCCAAACATGAACGAACCAATGATATTACACCAGCCATTTTCAAGAAAATTTATTCGGATAATTCTAAAGACGCAAAGGTCAATGTCACACAATTCGTTAAACCAACAGACAAGTCAAATAGTTTTATTGAGCCGACTTACTCGAAGGACCCAGCTCCTGAGAGTTTAAGAAAACAGTGCATGGTTGATCAATATCCCATTGCGAGTTTATCTAAGTCGAACATCAAGGAAAACTATGAAGAGTACCGTGCGTGTTTTAAGTGCGGGGAAAGGGGACATTTACTTGCCACCTGCCCGTATGTACGACACAAAAGGCACGAGGTGGAGATGAAGCAAAGACATGATTATCCGGTTGATAATTACAGTTATCCACAAAGACGGTTTTTCCCTCAGCCAGCACCTTATTATAACCAAAACAATTTTATCAAAAAGAGGGAAAATCGTCTGATGACTTATGACAGACGCAACCGGATAGCCACTGAGAAACCATTGAAGAAACCATTGGTGAACACAACTGCTGAAAACAAAAAGGTTCCTGCTAAATCTCAGATCCGGATCTTGAAACGGACTGAACAGTCTTGGTCATCAACGGGTTCTGAGGGTGCTTCAACTTCACAGAATGTGAAATCTGAAAAGGCAAAGTTGAGTGTGAAAAGAAAGAGGTTGTTAAAACCCAAGATGTTTGTGAAACAAATGAATCTTTGAATCAATCAGTTCAAAGACCCAAGACCAAACAGGCTTGGGTCCCCCGAAAGATCTAATTGATTTACTTGATATGTGCAGGGAGCTCCAGCTGGCCCTGTTAGCAGCCTCTGGATTGTTGACAGTGGAGCTTCTGGCCACATGACAGGGGATCTCACGCTACTTTTTGATATCAAGAACATAAATGGAGGATATGTAGCGTTTGCGGGGAATAAAAGAGGCTACATTACGATGGAGGGTAGTGTTAGCAATGGGGTAGTGACATTTGATCGGATATCGTATGTGAAGCAGATAGATTACAATCTACTTAGTGTCAGCCAAATCTGTGATAAACAATTATCTGTTTATTTTGACGACAAATCTTGCTACATCCTAAAACCGGGTTTTGAACTTCCAAAAGAGTGGGTGATGCTAAAGGCACTGAGAGTAAACAACTTGTATATTCTCGATATGTCCAAAGCTATGACCACCCATGGCTAAGTCACGTGTTTCCTCTCTAAGGCTATAGAAAAAGAATCTATCATGTGGCATAGGAGAATGAGACACATTCATTTGAGAAAGATGAACCAGTTGGTGAAAAATGAACTTGTCACTGGAGTTAATGTGAATCATTTTCATTTGAATGACAAGTGTATTAGTTGTAAAAAGGGTAAGCAGCACAAACAAACCCATCGACCAAAGAAAGTCAATTCCGTTGAACTACCGCTTGAGCGTTTGCACATGGATTTATTTGGTCCAGTCAAGGGTAAAAGTCATGCTGGGGAATTGTACTGTGTTGTGGTGACTGACGATTACTCAAGATTCTCATGGGTTATGTACTTACACCAGAAAAGCGACACATTTGACAACCTGAAAGTTCTGTTCACTCATCCGGAGAATATCTATGGTCTAAAGATCAAAAGAATCAGGAGTGATAATGGGACGGAGTTCAAGAATGCTCAGATGGATGATCTTTGTGAAAACAAGGGAATTCATCACGAATACAGCGCCTTGTACACACCCCAACAGAACGGTGTCGCAGAACGGAAGAACGGGACTCTAATCAAAACGGTGAGAACAATGCTTGCGGACTCAAATCCTCCAGTAATGTTCTGGAACGAAGCAATTTACGCAGCATGTTACATTCTAAATCGTGTTTTAACAGTGAAGAAGTTTGGCAAAACTTCTTATGTGCTGTTGAACCGACGAAAGCCGAATCTAGAGTATCTAGAACCGTTTGGAGCCCCGTGTACAACGCTTAATCCTTCGGAGAAGTTCGTACCAAAGGCTGAAGAAGGCTATTTTGTTGGATATGAAACCCCACTCAAACGGGTATTTAACAAAAGAAATAGAAAAGTCGAGGAGTGGGCTAACGTCGAAGTACAAAGATACACTCAGAATGTACAGGGAGGCTGTAACACCCCAACCGATGGCGGAAACATCGGGATGTCACGTATTGATGATTGTTTCAGTAGCACATGGTATAAATTGAATTTTGAATAATTTATTCATAACATAAATATCCAAAATGAAATGATGTCTAGAAATCCAAATACATGATAACAAATAAAGCAACAACTTCAAATAACTTCAAACATAAACTTCATGATAAATCCTCATGCATACTCAAGGCTCAGCTTCATTGTTACCTGAAACATGTTAATTTTGAAAATATTTTTGGGTCAACAAAAGTTGGTGAGAATTACATAGGTTTTGATAATCGAATGAAACTTGTACAATTCAATTGTCGTGGCAAGTCTAGTCCATATGTGAAAACATATTAGAAGTAAATCGAGTGCATAATCAACCCTTGTGACTGTTATATTGTGGTACATCCCATACGCTCATGGTTCACTCGATTATGTTATGCGATAACAATCACCCACGCTACCTTTGTAGGAGGCACGTATCCGGGTGGGATTGTCAGTCCAATAGATCTATCATTGTATACCGCCGGCTGATCAATGTTAATGATTATGCTAGAATTGTGCTTACCCTAGTCATGTTTAAGACATAATGCAACATAGAAAAACACATAGACACTTTATGATTGAATTGCATATAGAATGTTGTAACATGTTTCACCCCAAAAATGGGGTTAAATAGAAAAGGGGCTATGTAAAACTCACCTTAGCAAAATGTTATGTCTTGTGAAAAATAGAATATTGTGTTGCCCAACAATGCCAAGTATTACCCTATAATTAAGGTAATAAATATGTCTAAGTCTTTCTAGTCTACAAATATATTCTAGGGCTTCGAATTGGGGATAAGTGCTCGTTTGATTAATATTTAAAATGTTTGATAATTGAGAGAAATTTGATAAATAAATAAACAAAAGTCTTATTATAAAATTTAAATTAAAGATGGTCACAATAATAAGTTTTAAGTATGAAAATAGTGTTTATAAAATTATTTCCTTAAAAATAGAATATTAAATCCATTTATTACAAATTGTTAAAATATAACTTTAAGATTTAATAATACAAAAGTTAAAGAATTTTTAAATTAAAAATTGTATTTCTGTTCCAAATAAATAGAAATAATTCATATAAAATTTTGGTGCAAAAATATTGAAAAATGAATTTATTATGATTTATTTATGATTAAAACTATCAAAAATTGATTAAAAATATTAAACAAATGATTTTTCAGAAATAAAAATCATTTTAGAAAATTTTATTGTTATAAAAACTCAGAATAATTTTTGTGGAAATTTATAAAATTGTTTTGATGTTTTTATAGAATTTATTAAATAAAATAGAATAAACTTGAATTATTTATTATATATATTAAATAACTAAATTTTTGAAAACTAAAAATTGTATGTTTAACTTTTTCACTAGATTAACATAAAATAATTTTTGTAGAATTTTTAAAAGAGTTTTAGTATTTTAAAATGAATTTTTAAAAATATAAAGGAATATATATATATATATATACACTTAATTAAAAAAGAATGTTTGTTGATGCCATGGTTCGAACCCGGGCCCTTGGCCGGTTCGTTGGTTTTAAGTCACAAGCCCAGACCAACTGGTCTGGACCCTGAGAACGTTTAATCTATGGTTATTTTAATTATATAATATAAGTGAAATTGATTTATATTTAATTAAAAGAAAAGAATAAAACGGTTTGTAAGGGGACTCGGACCCGCGTGCATAGACAACCCAACATCAGACACAACCACTTGATCTACATCAGTGGTTGTGTTTGATTCCCGTTTAATTAAAATATAAAACATATGCTGAATCTGTGTTCTTCCCCAATTTTCACGTTCGAGCCCTAGTTTATACAATCAAACGATTCACACAACAATAACCCTATTAATCATAGGGTTATTGTTGTGTGAATGCCGAAGATCAAAACCCACAAAGAAAATGATTCTTACAGTTACGAATTCGTGTTTCTTGTGCGGTCAAGCCCAAAGGTCAACTCGAATACGTATGCTTCGAATGATGGATTAATAACAGAAATTGAGGTTTGAGAGAGGGATTTCGGCGAGTTGTGAAGGAATGGGGAGGTCCAATTTATAGGGAGGGGGTCTGGATTGCACGATTGGAAGGTTGGCTCCCATAAAGGCTATGACGCGTCTGATTTGCAGGAATTAGGAAACAATTGATGATGATTGACCGTGCATTATACGCGTATTAGACAGACAATTGGTCAAACATACCATATTAAGATTAAAGACGCGTCCAAAGATGTTGATTGTGGTGATCGTTCATCACAGTTGACTTTTCCTAGTCAACTGTGAATAATCATACTCGTGATATATTAATAATAAGTCGGGTTTTATAACAAGTGTATGTGTAGACCAAGTGGTTGGGTTTGTTGTGTTGGTGAACCGGCTTGGGGCGCGGGTTCGATTCCCGGCCCAGCATTATTTTTTTGACAATTTTATTATATATATATATGTATATTATATATCAATAATATAATATTAGGGTTCCAAATGCGTCTCAATAATATTAAAAAGCGAACAATAATAATGAAACTTGACGTTTTTTTTTCATGATAATTGTAACGTACAAGTATAAATGCGTAATGTTACAGTCTCCCCTACTTTAGGAACTTCGTCCCGAAGTTAAAAGAAAAACACAAGGTTGGGGGTGATTGGGTAGAATTTGGAGCAACTGTGATTTGGAAGTTCTTTTATTGGTAATAGGATAGTGGTTTCGGGTAATTTGGATAGGAGGTCGGGTAGGTGTGAGCTTTAAGAGTTGAATTAGGTTCGTTTGACATCGCAAGGAGAGTAAGAATCTAGCAAAGCCTTAAGTTTTAGGAGTCCTAAAAGAAGCGAGTTGATGGACTATAGAAGGACCAAATGAACTACCAGGTAACTAGAGTTCACAATTGGTCAACTGCCGAAAACCTTGATAAAATTTCCCACTACCTTAACGTACATGTAAATTCATGATTACATTCCGGACCGCAATCACCAATTTACCTTACATTAGGGTTTTGCGTCCTTCTATGACTCTACCGATTGTTGAGCAGGTTCGATAGCCTCCACCAGTCGTTGAGCAGGTTGTAGGGCCTCTCCCGACTGTTGGAAAGACATGATGACCTCTACCAATCGTTGAGTAGGTTGTTTGGTAGTCAACTAACTGTTGTACAAGTAAGTAAGTATATAGCAATTAGTTCACATTCAAACAATCATGTATCCAAGTGTTATAATAATACTAGAATTTATTACTTGAATAAAAAGACGTCAATACATAGAATTAAAAAGCAGACATCATTCAAATGGTGGGGCTCGCTGTTAAGTAACTGGAGGGTCCCTAGCAGGATTATTTGGAGCAGCAAGGGCGTTTGTAGCAGGAATTCGACAAGCATCCGCAAGATGGCCATACCTTTGACAATTGGTACACTGACGGCAGGGCACTTGGGTTGGGTGGTGATACTGGCAGGTGTCACACTTAGGTTGGTTCCCGTTGTATTGTTTCTTGTTGGGTGGGACAGTGGTGTCTATTGCAAAATTCCTGACCTTGCGCCTCCCATTGGTTGAGGCCTCAGTTTTAATTTCAACGGCGGGTTGGGGAGTATCCTTCGCAACAGTTTTCTTTTCCCCTTTCCGGGTCAGGGTTCCTGCCTTCACATGGTTATCTGTTAGGGTGGCCGCCAAACGTTATGCTTCCTCCAAAGTAGCAGGGTTCCTTCCCCACACCGTGTCCTGAATCTGCATGGGTAAGCCACCAATGTATTTTTCGATTGCAATAGGCAAGGGGGTGACCTTGTGTGGTAGCAGTAGACTAAGTTCGTGAAAACGAGTGTTGTAGGCAAGGTTTTCTCCACTGTCCTGAGCAAGATCATGAAACTCATCTTCTAGCTTCTTGATTTAATTACGAGGGCAGAACTCTGCCTTCATAATGTCTTTAGCTTGATCCCAAGTTAAGGCCAGTGCAGCTTCAGCTCCGCGGGTGCGCTTTTCCTCATTCCACCAAGTGAGTGCTCGTTTGTGAAGAACACTCATGGCATAACGGACCTTTAAGTTATCGGGACACTCACTGTTAATGATGGTATTCTTAATGCCCTAGAACCATTGTAGAAGTCCCGTAGCTCCTTCTTCTCCACTGAACTTAGGGGGATTACAGGAATTAAAGTGCTTAAGAGTGCAAGCTGGGAGACCATTCCCGTTTTCGTTGTGGTTTCCATTACCGTTCCCGTTTCCATGGCCGTTTCCATTGTCGTTTCCGTTCATCTGGATGACTTGAGCCAGTAAGTTAGGAATCAGAGTCGCGATTTGCTGCGCCATTTGTTGAGAAATGATCGCAGCCAATTGGGCATCAACACCATTGTTGTTGTTGTTATTGTTGTTGTTGTGGTTAGCGTCGTGGTTGTTATTGTTGCTATTTCCTTCCTCATGATTACCACCATTGTTATTGCGAGTGCTGCGACGTGGAGGCGTGATCTGTAAGAGACACAATGAAATGAATGAGGTAATATAAGGATTGTAATCATTTATTCATTAATTAAAACGAATAAACGAAAACGTTGACTTATCAAAGGTTCTTGATTCTAATAACATAGTGAAGACATGCTTTAGCTTATAAGTGAACACTCATCCCGAGAATTCCCAGGTAGGCCTCCGGGTCCCTCGTCTGATTGGGATATATGCGCAATTCCAGCCTAGACAGAAGACTCAGAATACAGGCGTTCACCCTTCCAGATTGCACGTGTTCGTTATTAAAATCTAGAACTTTGACGAGATCTCAAGGTGGTTCAGGCTAAGCCTGAGGAATTTGTCCTATTAGTCTAAGAGTAGATCCAGGGATGGAGAGCAACCTTCTTGTAAGAATGAAAGTAGGGATAAGAAGTAGGAGGGAGATAGAGAATAGCAAGTAAAAGGAGCAAATACTGGTTATAATCCTATGGTTATAGACTAGATTATTTTTCTAATAACCTAATTCCCTATAACCATGGCTCTGATACCAATCTGTAACACCCCAACCGATGGCGGAAACATCGGGATGTCACGTATTGATGATTGTTTCAGTAGCACATGGTATATATTGAATTTTGAATAATTTATTCATAACATAAATATCCAAAATGAAATGATGTCTAGAAATCCAAATACATGATAACAAATAAAGCAACAACTTCAAATAACTTCAAACATAAACTTCATGATAAATCCTCATGCATACTCAAGCCTCAGCTTCATTGTTACCTGAAACATGTTAATTTTGAAAATATTTTTGGGTCAACAAAAGTTGGTGAGAATTACATAGGTTTTGATAATCGAATAAAACTTGTACAATTCAAGTGTCGTGGCAAGTCTAGTCCATATGTGAAAACATACTAGAAGTAAATCGAGTGCATAATCAACCCTTGTGACTGTTATATTGTGGTACATCCCATACGCTCATGGTTCACTCGATTATGTTATTCGATAACAATCACCCATGCTACCTTTGTAGGAGGCACGTATCCGGGTGGGATTGTCAGTCCAATAGATCTATCATTGTATACCGTCGGCTGATCAATGTTAATGATTATGCTAGAAATGTGCTTACCCTAGTCATGTTTAAGACATAATGCAACATAGAAAAACACATAGACACTTTATGATTGAATTGCATATAAAATGTTGTAACATGTTTCACCCCAAAAATGGTGATAAATAGAAAAGGGGCTATGTAAAACTCGCCGTAGCAAAATGTTATGTCTTGTGAAAAATAGAATATTGTGTTGCCCAACAATGCCAAGTATTACCCTATAATTAAGGTAATAAATATGTCTAAGTCTTTCTAGTCTACAAATATATTCTAGGGCTTCGAATTGGAGATAAGTGCTCGTTTGATTAATATTTAAAATGTTTGATAATTGAGAGAAATTTAATAAATAAATAAACAAAAGTCTTTATATAAAATTTAAATTAAAGATGGTCACAATAATAAGTTTTAAGTATGAAAATAATTTTTATAAAATTATTTCTTTAAAAATAGAATATTAAATCTATTTATTACAAATTGTTAAAATATAACTTTAATATTTAAAAATACAAAAGTTAAAGAATTATTAAATTAAAAATTGTATTTCTGTTCCAAATAAATAGAAATAATTTATATAAAATTTTGGTGCAAAAATATTGAAAAATGAATTTATTATGATTTATTTATGATTAAAACTATCAAAATTTGATTAAAAATATTAAATAAATGATTTTTCAGAAATAAAAATCATTTCAGAAAAGTTTATTGTTATAAAAACTCAGAATAATTTTTGTGGAAATTTATAAAATTGTTTTGATATTTTTATAGAATTTTATAAATAAAATAGAATAAACTTGAATTATTTATTATATGTATGTGCGTGAAAAGATCGTATAACAACAAAGAATGATCAAACAAGTTAGTTTTAGGTGCGGAAACCCTAAAACTATCACAAAATAATAGTCAAACAGATTAAAACACACAGATCATCATTTTCAAATGTTTTTCATTAATTAACAACTCGATTACACGTTGAAATATGATTACAATCAAGGTATGAACGATAAACGAGTTAAACAAAACACTAGAGAGAGTTTCAGAAAGTGGAGGGAATAATAATGACCAAAAGTTACATTCAAAAATCAAACTTGTCTATTTATAGACTGCACATTCGCCCAAATTGATTGTGTGAATGTGCAGGTTCGCCCAAACTGAATGGTCGAACCAAGTTCTACAATAAAGTAAAATCACATTCGTCCACAGTGTCTTCCTTCGCACCATTCATCTACCTTCATACCTACAAAAAGCCTCCTTCGTACCTTTTGAAAATCTCCTTCGCACCAACGATATTTACCAAAACATATGTGTTGATCAATCCGAAGCATTAGTCGCACTTTTGCATCTACAAACTCCCCCTCGACTATTGCTTGGATTGTTGTCGTCGTTGTTCGTCCATTCTAATGTTCATCAGTCTGATGTGTCGTTGAATCTTCTGTTCTTTTGTCATCACCGGTTCCTGAAATTGCGTTTGCTTCTTCTTTTTTAGTTCAGGCACCTTTTGCTTCTCAACAAACTTTCCCAGCTTCTCACCATAGTCACATCCAGCATTGATATCATATGCAAAGCACAGAAATACCACTCGTTGGTACTTTCCTGCTTGCTCAGCATCTTTCGCATCTGAATAGATCGGATTGTAGAACAACATGATAATATCCTCATGTGAACAGTTTATTAACCACATGGGATCAAAGATGTGTACTTTCTTGTAGTTCGTCTCTCCGTCTTTCAACACAATCACGGCCTCTGCAATTTTCCAGTCATAATACCAACAGATGAAGTCTTTGGCGAAGTGTTGTGGGATAGGCAACAAAGAAATCTTTTTCAACACTCGCGGTGGTTTGAACTTTAACGTCACCTTGGGCATACCAGTAATCTGATCAATATCCTTCTTGTGAACAATTCGCTTAGGATATTGTGGTTTAAACAAGTCCCACTTGGTTCGGCTTTCTCTAGTCATTTTCTCAGCAAAGTAGGTAATCTGACTATTTGACGCTCCCGTTAAACGGTGACGACAAATATCACGGATTGCCCAATAGGGAAGAGTCTTCAAGTGATGAAACTTGTCGAAATACAAGATCCCCTTCTCCCACTTTACTGCAAAGCATCTCAATTCTTTAACAAACTTCCAGGCCAATGCACGACCTTTGAAAATACCATTATGAAGTTTGTAAAAGCTTCCTTGAATATCAGCTTTCGGACGATTGTTTTCTTTTTCTTTTAACTTCTTCAAAAATTCTTTCAAACTCTCCGACTGCTCGAACCGTGGTTTGTCATGCCCTTTAAAGATTTCGTCTTCAAACACTTTGCTCTTCTCTTTAGCTAGTTTCTCGGCATGGTTTAGCAATTCATCTGAGAAGGAAAATCCACAATCTTGATTAGTCTTGAAGTATTGTGGATACTCCTCACTCGTAATATCTTCCATTTCGACTTCCTCAAACGCAGGAACGTCACGGTCATCAGAATGATTCCCGGCTTCCTTCTCTGGTATCTTCGGAATGAAATTGTCAGCAAGTAATTCTTCCAAAGTCTTTCCTACTTGCTTTTCTAAACCCTCAAGTATCTCTTTTGATATTGCCGCAGAAATTTCCCATTCGTCAAGATCAGGGTCATCAAACTCCAACTCAAATAGTTTATTGTTCGATTCAAATATCTCCGGAAATCTGCTAGTCATGTCGATCGTCCAGACTCGATCAGTGAGCATCTGGCGATACTTGTTCTTATCATCTTCAGACAATGACTGCAGTTTCTCATTCCAGAAGATATCATCATCCACATTCTCTCCAGGAGTCTTAGAGCTCGACTCACAACCCTTACTTGAGTCACGCTTCTCGTATGTAAACTTGTCAGCGTTATCATCATCATCATCATCATCACTACTATCATCAAAAGAAGAGCCGTTTCCATCATTTGAACCATCATTTGAACCTCCATCATCCTTATCATCTTTCTTCTTCTTCTTTGTATCGTTTCTTGCATCTTCATCAAGTTCATCATCTTCTTCTTCATCAGATGGTTCGTAATCAATCTGTTCTTCTTCTCTTTCCTTATCTACTTCACCAGCTTGAAGTTGAGGAGCTTGAGAGTACAAGTTCTTGATCAAATCATCCATATGCTTGTTACTCTTCTTCAACTGTTTATTCTCCTCCTTCAAGACTATGATTCTCCTGGTGTTTCGTTGCTCGTGCTTCAGCAACTTCTTATTTTCTCTCTTCAATATCTTGATCGTTTTCTTCAAAGCTTCATTATCATCTGCTGATGTGACTACGACCTCCAACATCTTCTTATAATTCGACTTTAACTGCTCGATCTCAGTTTGTTGTTTGTTGATAAGATTCATCATCTCAGACAATCTCTGATTCACAGCACTCATAATGTCATTGTCCACCGAAACTTTTGTCTTCATTGGTGGTTCAACAACATCAGGCAGTTTGCCTTTTCTTATCTTTTTGAGCACATTATCCAATGCCTCATTAACCTCGTCCATAGGCATATCTTCAGTCTGTGGTGTGCTCGATGTTGTCGCAGTCTTTTGCTTCTTTTGTGCTGGTGCAGTAACCGATGATTTAGAACTAGTAGCCGGTGGTAGTTTCTTACCAGCTATCAACGATTGAATCTCTTTCTTTCTCTTGATACTCGGCTTCTCCTGTTTCTTCTTTTCTTTCCTAGCAGCTTGCACAGGAGAACCAATAAACGTCTCATCTACATTCATACTCAACTCTTCTTCATCAACAGGAATAGGACTTTTGTTCCCTTGATCTTCAACGTTCTGGCTAGCAGACACACCAGCCTCAGTGGCCTTGGGCATGGTTGTCTCTACCGTTTCAGCATCCGAATTCCATTGTTCATCCTCTAGCGTCTCTTCTGAATCAACAGACGCTTCATCAACTAAATGTAATCCCTTCTTCGCCATTGTCTTGTTTCTTCTTGGCGTGCTTTTCTTCTTCTCAGGTTCAGTAACCTCTAATCTTATCTCCTTTTTCTTTGTCTTTCCACTCTTTGCGCCAACATTCACAACTTGTCTTTTGCGTTTCGCATCAGGATCAACATGATGTAACGGATTATCAGGATCGGAATCACTGTTTACATTCCTCACAAGCCCTTCACCCGGATCTGTATAATCGACTCTAGCTAGGTGTCCAAATAAACGTCTTACTGGAGGACGTTCATCAACTGACAATCCCTTATATGCCTTCATCCTAGCGAGTGTATTCAGCGACATATGTTCCTGAACAACTATGTGCTTAGGATCTCTTTTCAGCTCCTTATACTTGTTGTCAAATACCATCTGAAGGAAACGAGGATAAAGTAGAAACTTAAGATTCCTCGTGCCGTTCACAGGCTCCAGTAAATGAGACATCAGCATGCCTGAGACATTGAACGGTTTGTTCAATACTAAGGCAACCATCATAGAACTGATGCTCTTCCTCATCAAATCATATCCTCCAGCTGCAGATCCGAATACATGAATCAAAACATGTGCCAGATATTTAAATTGGGGGCACAGTTTTCCTTTATGCAATGAACCGTCAGTGATTGGTCCATTGTATTTCATTCTGAGGAAGCACTTTCGCTGATCCATAAAAGTAAACTCCTTTGGATCTGTCGGCTCATCATTCAAGTTCAACGCTTCTCTCAGATCCTCTTCACAAACAATGACTCTCTGTCCTTGAATCTTGCTCGTCAAACACGATTCGCACTTCCAGAAGTCAAGCTTGTCATTCGACCAAAATTCTTGTATCATATCTCTGTAGATAATCGTCGGGGTAGCAATGGCATCTATCACCCTGCATCTCTTCAGAAAATCAATAATGCCAACGAACTCTGTATGCTTCTTTACGTCTCCGAGATACGCACAGCAGTTATGCGCATTTTCAAAGTTCAAAAGCTTGGCAGGCTGTGATGATGATCCAGCTTGTTCCGTCGTCTTCTCTTGTTCAGACATCGTTAAATCTGCAAAACAAACAAAAAACACATGTTAAAAATCGACAAAATTTCAAACTTGAAAATTTTTGGTAACAAGCCTTCTCTTTCGCCCAAACGGGGGTACGAAAGAGTTTTAACAAGGTGCGAATGTGAAACATAAATGGTACGAATGTATGAAATTTTGAATAAAAGTTTCATTCGCCCACATATTCTTCATTCGACCGTTTGAACTTCTCCTTCGCCCATTCGTACTGGTCGAAAGAGTCAGTTCTAAATTTGAAATTTCAATTTTGAAATTGAGTGTTTCTGATCATGTCCATTTGATTGAAACAAGACCTAATGATGCCGATTAACAATCCTAAACTAGCAGATTCATCAATTATGTATTGTATTTGTGTTTTCACTTAAAAACTAGGGTTTAAACTCAACTATCAATCAATTGATCAAACAGTCAGTTTTTAAACCAATGTTTTTGTTAATTCTCCCCCTAAAACACACATACAATAAAGCCTAATCATCAATTGTTACAAATATGGTGTTTTTTAAACAGTTTTGAACAATTAGGGCTCGGAATATAAAACAGAGATTAATCCTTTAATCCGTGATGATAACCTGTGAATTAGAGTGCAAAATGATCAGTATGATGTGACGAACACAATGGATTGGTTTAAAATAAACAAGCAACAAGGTGAGGTTATTGAAGAAAAATCTGAAAAATATTGAATGAGATTCGAATGAGAGAAATGGGTATATATAGGGATACTCCTTCGCCCATTCTATACGTACGAAGGAGAACCTTTTGTCTCCTTCGACCCTAGTGAAAGGGTTCGAATGAGGAAAAAGGGTTCGAATGAGATAATGTTCATGAACACTCTCCTTCGCCCATATAAAACATACGAAGGAACATGTAAAATCCCACATTCGACCAACCGAATGGGCGAATGAGAAATGGGATTTTTTTTAAAATTTTCCAAATCTCAAAAACGAGTCCCGGTCCAATTATTTTCCAACTTTTAAGCATCCAACAATCATGTTTTCACATTTTAAAAGTTACAAAGCTCAAATGGTGTATCAAGGTTTAGAAAATCGACATCAACCACCATCAGTTATCAAAAATAAGATGGAAATGAAAAATCTTTTTGGATTTTCTAAAGTTTATGCTAAAACACACTTAAAATCTTTTTGAGTTTTATAATTTTTGACGAGAAAATAAAATGCAAAAATGTAAAGAAAAACTATAAATGTTTTTAGGATTTCCGGTAAAAGGATCATATCAGTTTTTGAGAAATCTGATCACACCGTTGATCTTTTTGAAATTATTATCATTAAAGACAATGTGTGATCTGGCAATTGCTGATATTGTGATCCACATAAACTCACATGCAGACTTTTGTGCAGTACTTTAAACTGATACTGATATTTGTAGTATAAACGCAATTGTCTGTGGTTCCCACGCACACGACATACTCCCGTATAAATGCACAAAGACTCATTGTAAAGCGTGATTATGTTTTCGTCGTCTGTAATTGTACAAGATATAATGCATAGAGGTATACAGGTCAGCAAATTAATGCAGCAAAGTAAGATATGCACTATACCAGGTTGAGGACTGATATTAATCATGATTTGCATCAGTGATTAATACGATGTAATAGATAATCTTTGATCATCATATAACATGGAAAGTTCCTCAATTCGGTAACTTTAGGATTTGGCATATAGCTCTTTTATAAAGACACCCTGTCTGATCTAGGTCCGTAATGACTTACAGCAGAAGATCAGAGAGGCTATCCCCAGACAACTAATAACATAACGACCCTAAACCTCTGAGTTTTGTACAAATACCCTATCAAACGAAATTACGGTACTAAGACCATATGCCCATGAGGAGTTCATCCACACATCAATTCGTTTGATATGTATGTATCAGGCACGCAGTAATAGGTCTACGAAGCCTATCAGCACATCGCACAGACTCAGACACACGCCCTATATAGCAGTACATTACTTAGAATGTGTCAGATCCCCACTGATGTACTATCATTTCCCTTTATACTTCAGGAAATCATTTTAGATTTTTCTGATTTTTTATAGATTTTCGAATTTACTGTTCCCAAGGATAAGCTGGAGCATTTCAAATATGTGACTGCCCAGATATCGTTTGTTCACAGAAATCTGACGGCATTAATCTAAGGGAAGATGATATAGCAGTCAGCAAAGAAAATTTTGAATTTTTATGGATTTTGAAATTTTTCAAAGTTTTTGGATTTTCGAAATTTTTCTGAAAAGCAGTAAAAATTTAAACTAAAAAGTGATAGACTGAGGTGGTGATCAGTCTTGTTTTTCTTTAATACCATTAGCTTTTAAAAGATAATCAAATCTGGATTTGTCAAAAGCTTTGGTAAAAAGATCTACGCGTTGGTAATCAGTGTGGATTTTGACCATATCGATCAACTCTTTAGCATAACAATCACGGATAAAATGATATTTAATCCGGATATGTTTAGCCTTTGAGTGATTTACTAAGTCTTTTGTTAATGCGATTGCGGCCTCATTATTACAGTAAATAGGGGTTTTAAGAAATTGCAAACCGTAATCCACCATCTGTTGTTGGATCCAAAGAACCTGTGAGCAGCAACTCGATGCTGAAACGTATTCTGCTTCACATGTGGATAGTGCAACTGCGGTTTGTTTCTTGCATTGCCAGGTCACGAGCCTGCTCCCCATAAACTGACATCCAGCCGTTGTGGATTTGCTGTCTTTGTCACAGCCGCCCCAATTTGCATCACTAAAAGCGATTAGGTCAAAATTATCATCATGAGGGTACCAAAGTCCTTTCGATGGACAACCCTTCAGATATCTAAGGATACGCTTGACAACTGCAAGATGACTCTGTTTCGGCTTCGATTGATATCGCGCACAAAGACATGTCGCAAACATTATATTAGGTCTAGACGCTGTGAGATACATCAGAGATCCGACGATTGCTCTGTATGTAAATGGATCAGTCAGCTCCCCCTTAAGGTCAACTCCAATCCCGTGATTGGGCTGTATCGGGGTATCCATCGGCTTCGAATCATCCATCTGGAATCGGCTCAAGACTTTAGAAACGTATTTCGTCTGGTGAATAAAGATCCCCGTTGGTCTTTGCTCCACCTGCAAGCCTAGGAAAAACTGCATTTCTCCCATTGCGCTCATTTCGAACTTTTCCTGCATAACTTTTTCAAATTCTCTGCACAGAAGTTCGTTAGTAGACCCGAAAATAATATCATCAACATAAATTTGTACAAGAAGCAAATCATCTCCTGCTCGTTTCGTGAACAGTGTGCAGTCTACCAGTCCGCGTTTGAATCCTTTCAAGAGAAGATACGTGCTCAGCTCCTCATACCATTGTCTCGGAGCCTGGTGCAACCCGTAGAGAGCTTTGTTTAACACATAAACTTTATCCCGGTGAATAGGGTCCTCAAAGCCTGGCGGTTGACCTACGTAACCTTCCTCTTTGACCACACCGTAAAGAAATGCGCTCTTTACATCCATCTGATACACCTTAAATTTCTTCCATGATGCAAACGCTAGGAACATTCGGATAGCTTCCAAGCGTGCAACCGGTGCATAGATTTCATTGTAGTCGATTCCTTCAACCTGATGAAAACCTTGAACGACCAAACGAGCTTTGTTTCGCACTATGACTCCTCTGTCATCCTTCTTGCACTTAAACACCCATTTGGTTCCAATTTTCTTTCTTCCAGGGGGCAAATCTGTCAACGTCCATACACCAAGTTTCTGGAATTGTAATAACTCCTCCTGCATTGCTTCCACCCAGGCATCATCCAAAAGAGCATCCTTGTAAGTTCGCGGCTCGACCTGCGAAACATAACAAGCAAACGACCAGTCATTTTGAAAACCAGATTTCTGTATTTTGGCATATAAAGCAAGGTTGCCAATATTTTCTGGTGCTTGAGCATTTCTCAGCTGCCCTCTTGTCATCACGCTGCTACCAGGATCACCAATAACCTGTTCAAGCGGGTGTATCCGATGTATCCGAGATTCCGGATAATCAGGTACTTGTACTCCCGTTTGAGTTGTCAAATTCTCTGTAGAAACCAGATCATTACCCACATTCGATGTTGAAGCATCAGTATTAGATGGGTTCACTGGTGGTGTTACTGTAGCATTGTCCAGAAAAGCTTCACTTGTTGCATCATCGTCTTCATCTTCTGAATCTGATGAATTAAGCGTTGTTGAAGCTTCTTGGAACACCTCTTCTTCCATCACAGGAGCAGTGGTATCATTAGAAGCTGCTTGAGGATTTACCGTGATCGGACGCACTAAAGGTGATGTCACGGCGTTTTCGACCTCGTAATATAAGCGAAGTACAGCTTCTTCAACCATGCTATCTAGATTGAATGATTCAAAGAAGTCTTTGTAATCAAACATCCAATCTGGTCCTCCACCCTGTAAATTTTGTGTATATCTTTGAACTTTGACGTTAGCCCACTCCTCGACTTTTCTAGTTCTTTTGTTGAATACCCGTTTTAATGGGGTTGCATATCCAACAAAATAACCTTCTTCAGCCTTTGGTGCGAACCTCTCTGAAGGATTCAGCATTGTACACGGGGCACCAAATGGTTCTAGATACTCCAGATTCGGCTTGCGTCGGTTCAACAGCTCATAAGAAGTCTTGCCAAACTTCTTCACTGTCAAAACACGGTTAAGAGTATAACATGCCGCGTAAATAGCTTCGTTCCAGAACATGACTGGAAGATTTGAATCCGCAAGCATAGTTCTCGCCGTCTCTATTAGAGTCCTGTTCTTTCTCTCTGCGACACCGTTCTGCTGGGGTGTATACGGAGCACTATATTCATGATGAATTCCCTTGTTTGCACAAAGATCCTCCATCTGAGCGTTTTTGAACTCCGTCCCATTGTCACTCCGGATTCGTTTGATTTTCATACCATATATATTCTCCAGACGTGTAAACAGAACCTTCAGATTGTCAAAAGTGTCGCTTTTCTGATGCAAGCACATGACGCATGAAAATCTTGAATAATCATCAGTCACCACAAGACAGTACAACTCCCCGGCATGACTTTTACGTCTGACTGGACCGAATAAATCCATATGCAAACGCTCAAGCGGCAATTCAACGGAATTGACTTTCTTTGGTCTATGGGATTGTTTGTGCTGCTTTCCCTTTTTGCAACTAACACACTTGTCATTCAAATGGAAGTGTTTTACATTAACTCCCGTGACAAGTTCATTCTTCACTAACTGGTTCATCTTTCGCAAATGGATGTGTCCCATTCTCCTGTGCCACATAATGGATTCTTTTTCTGTAGCCTTAGAGAGGAAACACGTGACTTGGCCATGGGTGGTCATTGCTTTGGACATATCGAGAATATACAAGTTGTTTACTCTCGGTGCCTTCAGCATCACCCACTCTTTCGGAAGTTCAAACCCAGGTTTCAAGATGTAGCAGGATTTGTCATCAAAATACACAGAAAATTGTTTATCACAAATTTGACTAACACTGAGCAGATTGTAATCTATCTGTTTCACGTATGATATCCGCTCAAATGTCACGACCCCATTGCTTACACTACCCTCCATCGTAATGTAGCCTCCCTTATTACCAGCAAATGCCACATAACCTCCGTTAATATTTTTGATATCAAAGAGTAGCGTGAGGTCCCCTATCATGTGACCAGAAGCTCCACTGTCAACAATCCATAGACTGCTAACAGGGCCAGCTGGAGCTCCCTGCACACATAAAGTAGAGCAGTTAGATCTTTCGGGGGACCCAAGCCTGTTTGGTCTTGGGTCTTTGAACAGGTTGTTTCAAAGATTCTTTCAATTCACAAACATCTTGGGTTAACTCAACCCCTTTCTTCTCACTCACAATTTTCTTTTTCTTACTCTTCTCATTCTGTGAAGTAGAGGCTCCATCAGATTCCTTAGATGACCAAGATTGCTCAGATCTTTTCAAGATCCGGATCTGAGATTTTGAAGTCTCAGTCGGTTTCTTTACTTCATCTTTAAATGCAACCTTCTTGGTTACCTTCTCTGATTTTACAGAGACAGGTCCAACTGCTTATTTTCCATTAGGTTTAGGAGCAACCTTTTTGTTATCAGCAGTTGAGTTCATCACAGGTTTCTTAGCAGATTTTTCAGTGGTTATCCGGTTGCGTTTATCATACGTCATCAGACGGTTTTCCCTCTTGTTGTAAAAATTGTTTTGATTATTATAAGATTCTTGCTGAGGGAAATACCGTCTTTGTGGATAACCGTAGTTGTCAACCGGATAATCATGATATTGCCTCATCTCCACCTCGTGCCTTTTGTGTCGTACGTACGGGCAGGCGGCAAGTAAATGTCCCCGTTCCCCGCATTTATAACACGCACGGTATTCCTCATAGTTTTCTTTGATCGGCGACTTGGAAAAGCTAGCAATGGGATATCGATCAACCATGCATTGTTTCCTTAAACTCTTAGGAGCTGGGTCCTTCGAGTAAGCGGTTCAATAAAACTATTTGCTTTATTAACTGGCAAAACAAATTGTGTGACATTGACCTTGGAATCTTTATCCGAATAAATTTTATCTAAAATTTCTTGAGGAATGTCATTGGTTCTTTCAAATTTTGGAAACCAAATCGTACTTTCCTGCCAGATCATTTCGGTTTTTGAATAATTGACAAACTTAATCGGATATTCATCATCAGATAAAATCTTATCGGATCCTTGCATCCGATAGAAGATTTTGACAGGTTTGTCACACGATTCGTTGCTCTGATACCACTATGTATGTGCGTGAAAAGATCGTATAACAACAAAGAATGATCAAACAAGTTAGTTTTAGGTGCGGAAACCCTAAAACTATCACAAAATAATAGTCAAACAGATTTAGTTTCATTTTTCTTTTCTACCGGTTTAACAACATGTTTCTCAATTTTCTTTACCTCTTTCTTTTCAAAACACTTACCAACAGACTTTTCATTTTTCTTTACCACATTCTTACGATGAGCATTTGCCATTGGATGAATGATCTGAGACGGTGAGACTGGCTCAGTAGTGATTATATGATTTTCATCAGGGATATCACTATCATTTTCAACTGTCTCAGATGGTTCATCTTCTTCATCTGAATCATCAGCAGCGACCACACCCTCATTATTTCCCAGTACTGGTCTCACATCAGAATACGGATCCCCAACACTGGAAGTCTTAGGCTCGTTTTCTGATGTGGAGTCAGAATTGACTAAAGTCTCCGGTGGTATTGCATGTATGTTGTGATTCTCAAACAATACCGGAGATGGGACCGCCTTATAGTTTGCACTATTCGACTGGGAGGGTTCTTCTATGATATGGTCAACTACATATGCTATGTGCTTGTAACTCTCTAACTTCTTGTTTACTTTTTCAGCAAAGCACTTGATGGTTGCCATTTCTAATTTAGTGTTTTCCATTTCATTGATATACTTATTAATGGCAAGTTGTTTAATTGACAATGTCTTTTTAAGTTCAGACACATCCTTTTTATAACCATCAAGAACATTGTTGAAATCTTTTAAATCTTTTTGATAAATCTGACAATTGATTTTGGCACTCTCAAGTTGAACCTTGAGAAGCTTATTTTCATCTGTCAGTTTTTCAAAATCAGCACATTTAACACATTTATCACACACTTGAGATTGAAATTCAGAACTTACCGGTTTAGGAGGTTCTGTCATGGCCATCAAAGCGAAGTGAGCTTCCTTCCCTGCGAAGAATTTGGAGTAGTCAATCTTGGTGCACGCATCATCAACCATACATGACTTGTGGGTCATCAGGAAATCAGCTTCAGCTAGTAGTTGGTCAATATCATCATCTAGTGAATTCACACTAGCCTCTGAATCAGATTCACTCTCCATATCCGAGTAAGCTGAATCGTAGTGGTCTCCAACATCCGTGACAGAATCAAGAATCATCCCCGATTTCTTGTCTTCACTCTCAGCAATCACATCCTCATTCACTTCCTCAATTTTCAACTCCGACACTTTTTCAATCACAACCTCCTCTTCAATCTCCTCATTCTCATCCAAACTCATCTGCTGTGCCACACAAGCCACGTTCCCAGCAGTAATCTCCTCCACCCCCAATTGCATACCCGTCCAATCAAAACCTTCATCCTTCTGAATTACAAGTGCTTGGTTTTGATTGTCAGTTTGGTTTTGGTTTTGAGTGTTAGGTGTAGAGATAGGAACAATAGTTCAGTTTGGATTTTGTTGAGGTTGGTTTTGAGTTGTGGGTTGTCTAGTGTTGGTATTTTGTTGACGGTTCTGATAATTGTTTTGTGGTTGAAAGCTTGAGATGTTAAGACTGTTGTATGACACTTGATTTTGGTTTTGGTTTTGTCTGTTCTGGTATGTTGAATTGAATGGGTTTCGATTACCTTGTTGTGCTGGCTGTGTGCACTCTCTTTTAAAGTGACCCTTCTCTCCACAATTAAAGCATGTAACTTTTGCTTTGTTGAATCCGTATGTGGTGTTGGGAGAAGTTGAGAGGTCAGTTCTGCCAGTCTTCTGAATAAAGTCAGTGGCTCTCCTCATAATGCTTGCAAAAGCCCACTAAATGTCCATAAGCTCCATCTCCTCTTTGTCGATTTGAGCGTAGTCCTCATTGGTGAGATTTTTGTTTCCAATTTGACTTGCAACCAAACCGTTGTAAGAAGCAACCATAGCAGATACAAGAGCAACATGCTGTTGAGCAATTTCAACAGTCACATTGTTAAGATTCGAGGTCTCTAACACAATCGGGTTTTGACTTGATTGTGCTTGAGTAATCTGCATCTGATTCATGTGAGGAGTATACTGTTGTTGTTGTTGAGATTGACTTGATGTGTAGCATGCAGCTTGTTGTAATGGTGAAAAAGGTGGAATAAAGTTTGGTGTTTGATAAGGTTGTTGTGTGTATGATGGTGTGTAAGATGATGTTTGGGCAAGGTAGTTGATGGGTGCTTTTGTGGGTTCAACAACATTGGATACACATGCTATGTGAGGAGCAACATTAGAAGTAGTGCTTGAAGCAGAAAGAGAGTTAGATGTACCACTCACATATAGATCAGGATTCTATGGAATCTGAGCTCTCTTAGCTTTTCTCTTCTCCTCCATCTCTTTGTTTTCCAGCTTTTGAATGAACTCATTAATAGTCCAATACTGGTATGCATCCTTTTCCTTCAACACTTCGATGTGTTGGTTCCAGTAGGGTGGTAAAGCATCAGCAAATTTATCTACTAATTCTGACATTGGTATGCTGATCTCATAGCTCGACAGTTCAGTGAGCAAATGGCAATACCGTGGAACCAACTCTTTTAGGGTCTCATTACCCATGTAACTGAAGTTTTCAAATTCCTTACGAAGCTCTTCCATCCTCAGCTTCCTTGTCTTTTCATACCATCATGTCGATTTCTCAGCATATCCCATAGTTGTTTGGATGTTGTACACGATCCAAACTGATGTAGCAAATCAGTGTTGATCGCCTGGGATAGCTGAGAGAATGCCTTCTTCTCTATCGCAAACCTCTTCTTCTCATCATCCGCCAAATTCTCCAAAGGTATCGGTTCTCCAGTATTCTCCAGAATAGGAGCAACGTAACCCTTCACTATCATTTGCCATGCCTCGTCTCCCTCAAGTCCTTGTCCCTCAACATGGATCTTAAACTTCGTCTTCCATGTGTTGTACTCCTTCATGTCCATTAGCTTTGGTGGACGATTGCCGCTTCCAGAGGATAGATCATGAATAAGAGTGGATATGGCGTTGGTCGTCTGCGAATGAACTGCTGCTGCTGCGACTCCCTAATAGTTGTCAATCGGTTGTTGTAATGGTTGAACAACTTGTTGAGGAGCCGAACTAGTCATTGCCATATAATTGATTGGCTGTGATGGTTGACTAGTCTTCTGAGCTGCAACGGACCACGGATCTTGTGTTGTCTGCTGTTGTGGTGCTTGAGTAGGTCTAGGCGTTGTTGGGAAGTTCCACATCTTGTCCTGCAAACGATTAAACACGAAAAGATTAGAAATGTTTTAAAACAGGATGCTCCTTCGTACAGTCGAACGTGCGAATGAGAAATAATGTTCTCCTTCGACCGTTTTGATTGATACGAATGTGGACTGAAATAACAAAATCTCCTTCGACCGCTTTCGTCTCTCTTTCGACCGTTCTCCTGCTCCTTCGACCGTTCGATCAATCGAAGGTGATGCAACTGGGCGAATGAACAAAATAAGCAATCAAAGTCTACTTTCGACCACTATAACACCTCCTTCGACCACAAAATCCCTCGTTCGACCCAAAGAAATTCCACTTTCGACCAAATTCTCTCTTTCGACCCCTGAGATTTCAAAAACGGTTATTCTTTGAAAATCCGTTAATTTTGATCATGTTTATCAAATGTTGATGGATTTTGATGATCTAAATCAGGATTTGAATCGGAATTGATTTGGAACAACTTTAATGAAGAGAATTATCCAATTTAACATCGAAATCAAGTTGTAATCAATCAGAATCTTATCACATCAGTTTGTTCATTGAAAACAGAAACTTTTTGACCAAAATTGGGTCCAAATCAACTGAGAAACTATTAATTTGTGGTTGTTTGATCCAGAATGGCTCTGATACCACTTTGTATGTGAGTGAAAAGATCGTATAACAACAAAGAATGATCAAACAAGTTAGTTTTAGGTGCGGAAACCCTAAAACTATCACAAAATAATAGTCAAACAGATTAAAACACACAGATCATCATTTTCAACTGTTTTTCATTAATTAACAAGTCGATTACACGTTGAAATATGATTACAATCAAGGTATAAACGATAAACGAGTTAAACAAAACACTAGAGTGAGTTTTAGAAAGTGGAGGGAATAATAATGACCAAAAGTTTCATTCAAAAATCAAACATGTCTATTTATAGACTGCACATTCGCCCAAATTGATTGTGCGAATGTGCAGGTTCGCCCAAACTGAATGGTCGAACCAAGTTCTACAATAAAGTAAAATCACATTCGTCCACAGTGTCTTCCTTCGCACCATTCATCTACCTTCGTACCTACAAAAAGCCTCCTTCGTACCTTCTGAAAATCTCCTTCGCACCAACGATATTTACCAAAACATATGTGTTGATCAATCCGAAGCATTAGTCGCACTTTTGCATCTACATTATATATAATAAATAAATAAATTTTTGAAAACCAAAAATTGTATGTTAAACGTTTTCACTAGATTAACATAAAATAATTTTTGTAGAATTTTTAAAAGAGTTTTAGTATTTTAAAATGAATTTTTAAAAATATAAAGGAATATATATATATATATATATATATATATATATATACACACTTAATTAAAAAGAATGTTTGTTGATGCCATGGTTCGAACCCGGGCCCTTGGCCGGTTCGTTGGTTTTAAGTCACAAGCCCAAACCAACTGGTCTGGACCCTGAGAACGTTTAATCTATGGATATTTTAATTATATAATATAAGTGAAATTGATTTATATTTAATTAAAAGAAAAGAATAAAACGGTTTGTAAGGGGACTCGAACCCGCGTGCATAGACAACCCAACATCAGACACAACCACTTGATCTACATCAGTGGTTGTGTTTGATTCCCGTTTAATTAAAATATAAAACATATGCTGAATCTGTGTTCTTCCCCAATTTTCACGTTCGAGCCCTAGTTTATACAATCAAACGATTCACACAACAATAACCCAATTAATCATAGGGTTATTGTTGTGTGAATGCCGAAGATCAAAACCCACAAAGAAAATGATTCTTACAGTTACGAATTCGTGTTTCTTGTGCGGTCAAGCCCAAAAGTCAACTCGAATACGTATGCTTCGAATGATGGATTAATAACAGAAATTGAGGTTTGAGAGAGGGATTTCGGCGAGTTGTGAAGGAATGGGGAGGTCCAATTTATAGGGAGGGGGTCTGGATTGCACGATTGGAAGGTTGACTCCCATAAAGGCTATGACGCGTCTGATTTGTAGGAATTATGAAACAATTGATGATGATTGACAGTGCATTATACGCGTATTAGACAGACAATTGGTCAAACATACCATATTAGGATTAAAGACGCGTCCAAAGATGTTGATTGTGGTGATCGTTCATCACAGTTGACTTTTCCTAGTCAACTGTGAATAATCATACTCGTGATATATTAATAATAAGTCAGGTTTTATAACAAGTGTATGTGTAGACCAAGTGGTTGGGTTTGTTGTGTTGGTGAACCGGCTTGGGGCGCGGGTTCGATTCCCGGCCCAAGCATTATTTTTTTGACAATTTTATTATATATATATGTATATTATATATCAATAATATAATATTAGGGTTCCAAATGCGTCTCAATAATATTAAAAAGCGAACAATAATAATGAAACTTGACGTTTTTTTTTCATGATAATTGTAACGTACAAGTATAAATGCGTAATGTTACAGAGGCGGTCCAGACTGGATGTTTGATTACAAAGATTTCTTTGAATCATTCAACCTAGATAGCATGGTTGAAGAAGCTGTACTCCGTTTATATTACGAGGTCGAAAACGTAGTGACTTCACCGTTAGTGCGTCCGATCACCGTAAATCCTCAAGCGGCTTCTAATGATACCACTGCTCCTGTGATGGAAGAAGAAGTGTTCCAAGAAGCTTCAACAACGCTTAATTCATCAGAATCAAAAGATGAAGACGATGATGCTACAAGTGAAGTTATTCTGGACAATGCTAGAGTGAAACCACCAGTGAACCCAAATCCAAATGGTGCTTCATCATCAAATGTGGGTAATGATCTGGTTTCTACAGAGAATTTGATGACTCAAACGGGAGTGCAAATACTTGATTATCCGGAATCTCGGATACATCGAATACACCCGCTTGAACAGGTTATTGGTGATCCTGGTAGCAGCGTTATGACAAGAGGGCAATTGAGGAATGCTCAAGCACCGGAGAATATTGGCAATCTTGCTTTATATGCCAAAATACAAAAATCTAGTTTTCAAAATGACTGGTCTTTCTCTTATTATGTTTCACAGGTCGAGCCGCGAACGTACAAGGAAGCTCTTTTGGATGATGCTTGGGTGGAAGCGATGCAAGAAGAGTTGTTACAATTTCAGAAACTTGGGGTTTAGACGCTGACAGATTTGCCCCCGAGAAGAAAGAAGATTGGAACCAAATGGGTTTTTAAGTGTAAAAAGGATGATAGAGGAGTTATAGTGAGAAACAAAGCTCGTTTGGTTGTTCAAGGTTTTCATCAAGTTGAGGGAATCGACTACAATGAAATCTATGCACCTGTTGCACGCTTGGAAGCAATACGAATGTTTCTGGCGTTTGCATCCTGGAAGAAATTCAAGGTGTATCAGATGGACGTAAAGAGCGCATTTCTTTACGGTGTGGTCAAAGAGGAAGTTTACGTAGGTCAACCACCAGGCTTTGAGGACCCTATTCACCGGGATAAGGTTTATGTCTTAAACAAAGCTCTCTACGGGTTGCACCAAGCTCCGAGACAATAGTATGAGGAGCTGAGCACGTATCTTCTCTCGAAATGATTCAAACGCAGATTGGTAGACTGCACACTGTTCACAAAACGAGCAGGAGATGACTTGCTTCTTGTGCAAATTTATGTTGATGATATCATTTTCGGGTCTACTAACGAACTTCTTTGTAGGGAATTTGAAAAAGTTATGCAGGAAAAGTTCGAGATGAGCGCAATGGGAGAAATGTAGTTTTTCCTAGGCTTACAAGTGGAGCAAAGACCAACGGGGATCTTTATTCACCAAACCAAATATGTTTCTGAAGACTTGAGTCGATTCCAGATGGAAGATTCGAAGCCGATGGATACCCCGATACAACCTAATCACGGGATTGGAGTTGACGCTAAGGGGGAGCTGACTGATCCATTTACATACAGAGCAATCGTCGGATCTCTGATGTATCTCACCGCGTCTAGACCGGATATAATGTTTGCAACATGTCTTTGTGCACGATATCAGTCGAAGCCGAAACAAAGTCATCTTGCAGCTGTCAAGCGTATCCTTAGATATCTAAAGGGTTGTCCATCGAAAGGACTTTGGTACCCTCATGATGATAATTTTGACCTAATCGCTTTTAGTGATGCAGATTGGGGCGGCTGTGACAAAGACAACAAATCCACAACGGCTGGATGCCAGTTTATGGGGAGCAGGCTCGTGACCTGGCAATGCAAGAAACAGAGCGCAGTTGCACTATCCACATGTGAAGCAGAATACGTTTCAGCATCGAGCTGCTGCTCACAGGTTCTTTGGATCCAACAATAGATGGTGGACTACGGTTTGCAATTTCTTAAAACCCCTATTTACTGTGATAATGAAGCCGCAATCGCATTAACAAAAGACTTAGTAAATCACTCAAAGGCTAAACATATCCGGATTAAATATCATTTTATCCGTGATTGTTATGCTAAAGAGTTGATCGATATGGTCAAAATTCACACTGATTACCAACGCGCAGATCTTTTTACCAAAGCTTTTGACAAATCCAGATTTGATTATCTTTTAAAAGCTAATGGTATTAAAGAAAAACAAGACTGATCACCACCTCAGTCTATCACTTTTTAGTTAAATTTTTACTGTTTTTCAGAAAAATTTCAAAATCCATAAAAATTAGAAAATTTCTTTGCTGACTGCTATATCTTCTTCCCTTAGATTAATGCCGTCAGATTTCTGTGAACAAACGATATCTGGGCAGTCACATATTTGAAATGCTCCAGCTTATCCTTGGGAACAGTAAATTCAAAAACTTATAAAAATCAGAAAAACCAAAAATGATTTCCTGGAGAAAAAGGGGAAATGATAGTACATCAGTGGGGATCTGACACATTCTAAGAAATGTAATGCTATATAGGGCGTGTGTCTGAGTCTGTGCGATGTGCTGATAGGCTTCGTAGACCTATTAATGCGTGCTTGATACATACATATCAAACGAATTGGTGTGTGGATGAACTCCTCATTGGCATATGGTCTTAGTACCGTAATTTTGTTTGATAGGGTATTTGTACAAAACTCGGAGGTTTAGGGTCGTTATGTTATTAGTTGTCTGGGGATAGCCTCTCTGATCTTCTGCTGTAAGTCATTACGGACCTAGATCAGACCGGGTGTCTTTATAAAAGAGCTTTATGCCAAATCCTAAAAGTTACCGAATTGAGTAACTTTCTATGTTTTATGATGATCAAAGATTATCTATTACATCGTATTAATCACTAATGCAAATCATGATTAATATCAGTCCTCAACCTAGTAAAATGCACATGTTACTTTGCTGCATTAATTTGCTGACCTGTATACCTTTGTGCATTATACTTTGTAAATTACAGACGACGAAAACATAATCACGCTTTACAATGAGTCTTTGTGCATTTACTTCTTATACGGGAGTATGTCGTGTGCGTGGGAACCACAGACAATTTTGTTTATACTATATATACTAGTATCAGTCTAAAGCACTACACAAAAGTCTGCATGTGAGTTTATGTGGATCACAATATTAGCAGTTGCCAGATCACACATTGTCTTTAATGATAATAATTCAAAAAGATCAACGGTATGATCAGATTTCTCAATAACTGATATGATCCCTTTACCAGAAATTCCAAAACATTTACTGTTTTTTCATTTACATTTCTGCATTTTATTTTCTCGTCAAAAATTACAAAACTCAAAAAGATTTTAGGTGTGTTTTAACATAAACTTTAGAAAATCCAAAAATATTTTACATTTCTATCTTATTTTTGATAGCTGATGGTGGTTGATGCTATTTTCTAAACCTTGATGAACCATTTGAGCTTTGTAATCTTTTAAATGTGAAAATATGAATGTTGGATGCTTAAAAGTTGAAAAATAATTGGAACGGGACTCGTTTTTGAGATTTGGAAAATTTGTCAAAATTCCAGTTTTCATTCGCCCATTCGTTTGGTCGAACGTGGAATTTTTGTTGTTCCTTCGTACAGTGTATTTGGGCAAATGAGAGTATTCTTGAGTAACAAACACATTCGAACCCTTTTGTCTCCTTCGAACCTTTAAATAGGGTCGAAGGAACCAGAAGCTTCTCATTCGACCGGTGTATTTGGGCGAAGGAGCATGCCTATATATACCAGTTCTGCCTCATTCGAACCCATACAAAATTTTTTCAAAATTTCTGAATTGAAGTCCACTTGTTGCCCTGTTGTTTTGCCATATACCATTGTGTTTGTTTCACTTTACTGATCATTTTGCACTACTTGTTACAGGTTAACATCTCATTTTCAGGGATTAATCATTGTTTTTCAAATTTGAGCCCTAGAAATCAAAAACTGCTATAAACCATGTTCATTGACTTAATTGTTGATAAGGAATCATTCTATCAGTGTTTTAGGGGGAGAAAATACAAAAACTAAGGATTTTAATCCATCAGTTTGATCATTTGATCATCTTCTTTATTCGAACCCTAGTTTTAATTAGAAAACACTGATATAATGCTTAATTGATAAAACTGTTGATTTGGAAATCTTAATCGGTGCTATTACTTGCTTAATGAATCAAAACAACAAGTTAAAATCAACAGATTCTCAGAATTGAAAATTTGAAATAAGAACAGTCTCTTTCGCCCATTACGAATGGTCGAAGGTGACTAATTTGGGCGAAGGAGATGATTATTTGGGCGAAAAAAGAACAAATGGTCGAATGAAACATTTTATCAAAATCTTTTACATTCGTACCTTTGAAAGTTCTCTTTCGTACCAAGATTTTCTCATTCGCACCTCCGTTTGGGCGAATGAGAAGTTTACTTACCAAACTTTCAAATTTTGAATATTTTGTCAATTTTTAACATGTGTATTTGTTTTGTTTTTTTCAGATTGAATCATGTCTGAACATGAGAAGCCTACTGAACAAGCCGGATCATCTTCACAGCCTGCAAAGAAAGTAACTGAAGAGCTTTTACCATTCGAGAATGCGCATAATTGTTGTGCATATCTTGGAGAAGTTAAAAAGCATACGGAGTTCATAGAGATCATAGAGTTCTTGAAAAGAAGTCGGGTGATAGATGCAATTGCTACACCTGCCATTATCTACCGAGACATGATACAAGAACTTTGGACTGAAGCAAAGATGGATTTCTGGGAATGCGAATCGTCTTTGGTGAGCAAGATACAAGGAAAGTTGGTTATCGTTTCAGAGAAAGATATCAGAGAAGCCTTGAATCTTCAAGATGAAAAGACTGATCCCAGAGAGCTTAGCTTTATGGAACAACGAAAGTGCTTTCTAAGGATGAAATACAATGGGCCGATTACTGATGGCTCATTGCACAAGGGAAAGTTGTGTCCACAATTCAAATACTTGGAACATGTGTTGATTCACGTCTTTGGTTCAGCTACTGGAGGATATGATTTGATGCGAAAGAGTATTAGCTCGATGATGGTAGCACTGGTATTGAACAAAACGTTCAATGTATCAGGGATGCTGATGGAACATTTGTTGGAACCTGTCAATGGCACGAGGAATCTGAAGTTTTTGTTGTATCCTCGATTCCTCCAGATGGTTTTTGATCATAAATACAAAGAGTTGAAGAGGGATCCTAAGCACATTGTAGTTCAAGAACATATGTCAATCAATACACTGGCTAGGATGAAAGCTTATAAAGGCTTGTCAGTGAATGAATGTCCACCTGTTAGACGTTTATTTGGACATTTGGCGAGGATTGACTATGAGGATCCAGTTGAAGGTCTAGTGAGACATGCTAACAGTGATTCAGACCAAGACAATCCATTACATCCTATTGATCCAGATGCAAAGCGTAAGCGACAGGTTGTTAATGTGGGAGCAAAAAGTGGAAAGGGAAAAGAGAAAGAGATCAGGATAGATGTTGTTCCTGAGCCTGCTAAGAAGAAAAGTGCACCAAGAAGGCATAAGAGCATGGCGAAGAAAGGGTTACATCTAGTGGATGAGGCGTCGATTGATTCTGAAGAGACGCAAGAAGATGAACACTGGGATTCTGAGACTGAAACGTTGAAGACTACCACGCCCAAGGCCACTGTGGCTGGTGAGTCTGTTAGTTTGAACAGATCTGTAGAAGAGCAGAGGAAGAAGAGCCCTATTCGTTTGGATGAAGAGGATGAGAGTTTAGGTCTAGGAACAGGAGACTTTCCTGGTTCGCCAGTTCAGGGGGAGAAACCGAAGAAGCCCCAATATAAGAAGAAAGAAAAGGTTGTGAGACCTGCAGAAAAGAGAGCTAGAGAGATTGAAACGTTAATAGTAGGAAAGAAGTTGCCACCTGCTTCTAGCTCAAAATCTCCAGTTGCTGCTCCAGCCTCAAAGAAGCAGAAAACCACAGCTACTTCAGGTACAGAACAGGAAGCTGATATACCTGTTGAGGCATTCAATGAAGCTTTAGACAATGTACTGAAGAAGATGAGGAAGGGTAAACTGCCAGAGGTTGCTGAGGTCTCCACTAAAAAGGTTACAGTGGATAGTGATGTGATGGATACTGTTAACCGGAGACTTGCTGAGATGATGAATTTGATAAACAAGCAGCAGACTGAGATTTCCCAACTGAGACAAAACTACTCAAAGATGCTTGATGTAGTTGGCACCTCACATGAGAATAATGAGGATTTGAAAAAGAAGATCAAAAAGTTGCAGAAGGATAATAAAAAGTTGTTGAAACATGAGCAGAGGAACACCAGACGAATTATAGCCTTGAAAGGAGAAAACAAGAAGCTGAAAGAGAGTAACAAAAACATGGATAATCTGATCAAAGATTTATACTCTCGAGCTCCTCAGCTGAAAGAAGGAGAAGGAGATAAAGAGTTAAAAGAGGAGCAGGTTGATTTTGAACTATCTGACGATGATGAGGAGGATGATGAAGATCTTGATAAAGATTCTGGTAATGCTCCTAAAAAGAAGAAAGTTGTTGATGATTATGGTTCAGATGATGGTTCTGGTGATGGTAACAGTTCTGCATCCGATGATGATCATGTCAATGATGATGACGATACAGACAGATATAAGTATGAGAAGAGAGAATCTAGAAAAGGAGAAGAATCTAGTTCGAAAGCCCCTGGAGGATCAATGGATGATGATACAATCTTCTGGAATGAAAAGCTGAAGTCTATGTCTGAAGCTGATAAGCAGATGTATCGCCAGATGCTCACTGATCGAGTCTGGACGATTGACATGACCAGTAGATTTTCTGAGATCTTTTATATCTCGTGACAGAGTGTTTGAATTAGAATATGAGGATCCAGATTTGGAAGATGGTGAAGTCTCAGCGACGATGGCAAAAGAGATCTTTGAAGGTCTGGCGAAACAGGTTGGCAAAACTGTTGAAGAATTGTTAGCTGATAACCAGATTCCAGATCTAACTGAAAAGGAAGCTGGAGATCATTCTGATGATTGTGATATACCTGGTTTCGAGGACATAGAAGTTGAGGATGTGACGAGTGAAGAGTATCCAGAATATTTTAAAAGAGACAAGGATTCTGGATTTACTGCTTTCACTGATGAATTGTTAAAGGAAGCCGAGAGATGTGCAAAAGAGAAAAGTGATATGTTTGTTGATGAGATATTCAGAGGGCATGATAAACCGTATATCAGACAATTCGATAGCTTGAAAGAGTTATTGAGGGAGTTAAAAGAGAAAGAGGCTAATCGTCCTAAACCTGAGATTCAGGGTAGCTTTTATAAATTTCACAACGATATGTTCAAAGGAAAAGCGTTGGGTTGGAAATTTATAAAGCAATTGAAGTGTGTAGCAGTGAAGTGGGAGAAGGGGATTCTATACTTTGATAGATTTCATGATTTGAAGACTCTCCCATATTGGGCAATTCGTGATATTTGTCGACACAAGATGACTGGAACGACAAATGATCAGATTGCATATTTTGCTGAAAAGATGGCCAGAGAGAGCAGGACGAAGTGGAATCTCTTTGAACCTCAATATCCAAAAAGGATTGTTCACAAAAAGACTATTAATGATATTACTGATTTGCCCAAAGTGACCTTAAAGTACAAACCACCAAAAGTGTTGAGGCACATTCCATTGCTGCAGATTCCTCAACATTTCGCTAAAGACTTTATCTGGTGGTACTACGACTGGAAGATTGCAGAAGCTGTTATAGTTTTGAAAGATGGAGATAAGAGTTTCAAGAAAATACACATTTTTGATCCCATGTGGTTGGTTAATTGTTCACATGAGGACATCATAATGTTGTATTACAATCCTATTTTCAGCGATGTTAAGGATGCTGAACAAGCTAGTAAATACCAGAGAGTGGTATTCTTGTGTTTTGCTCATGATATCAACGCCGGATGCGACTATGATAAGAAGCTCGGCAAGTTTGTTAAAGCACAAGAGGTTCCTGAAGCGGAAAAGAAAAAGCCGAAGCAAGTGTTTGAGAAGGTGATGACGTTAGAAGAAAAGAAACTTTTGAGGATCAAGCTGATGAACAAAAGAATGGATGAGGAACGAAGGATTAAACAATCCAAGCAATAGTCGAGGGGGAGTTTGTAGATGCATTTATGCGACTAAAGCTTTGGATTGTACAATGAACATATGTTAATAATATGAGTCGAATGGGTGAAGGAAATTCATGATGGGCGAAGGAAGGTTTTCAAGGGTGCGAAGGAAGAAGATCATACGAAGGAGAGACAGGAGGCGAAGGAAGATTTAGTTTGTTTATGTATTGCTTCATTCGACCAGGCTGTTTGGTCGAATGTGCACATTCGCACCAACATGGTGGGCGAATGTGCAGCCTATAAATAGGTCAAGCTGATTTTTGAATGTAGTTTTAGTCATTATTGTTCCCTCCATTTTCAGTGTGTCTCTCTAGAGTTTTGTTAATCTTAATTCACGTTGTGTCTTTAATGTTTTGATCATATTAACGTGTAATTGAGTTGTTTATTAATGAGAAAAGCTTTGAATGATGATTTGTTTGTTTTGATCTGATTGATTATCATTTTGTGATTGGTTTAGGGTTTCTGCACCTAAATCAAACTTGTTTGATCATTTCTTTGTTGATTTATCGATCCTTTTAGCACATACAACAATCATCAATACGTGACATCCCGATGTTTTCGACATCGGTTGGGGTGTTACAGATTGGTATCAGAGCCATGGTTATAGGGAATTAGGTTATTAGAAAAAAAAATAATCTAGTCTATAACCATAGGATTTTAATCAGTCCTTGCTCCTTTTACTTGCAACCTTACTTGTTTATATTCTCTATCCTACTTCTTATCCTTACTTTAGTCCCTACAAGAAGAGTGCTCTCCATCACAAAATCTACACTTAGACTAATAGGACAAATCCTCAGGTTTAGCCTGAACCACCTTGAAGATCTCGTCGAAGTTCTAGATTTTAATAACGAACACGTGCAATCTGGAAGGGTGAACGCCTGTATTCTGAGTTTTCTGTCTAGGACTCGCATTGCGCATAAATCCCAATCAAACGAGGGACCCGGATGCCTACCTGGGAATTCTCGGGATGAGTGTTCACTTATAGGCTAAAGCATGTCTTCATTATGTTATTAGAATCTAGAAGTTTTGATAAGTCAACCTTTTCGTTTATTCGTTTTAATTAATGAATAAATGATTACACTCACTTTCCTTAAACTAAGCTCAAAAATCTCAAAATTTTACAGCTTAAATCAATCTCATTTCATAACCATCTATGGATTTCACAATCACACTTCACCTTACCATCTTAGCCACTTTTTAAATATTCAACACCCTACCCAAATCATATTATTTCATTTCTCCACATGTTACTTATTTTTAAAAACTATAACCTCATACCTTAGCACAAACTAAAGATTTCTAAATCTTGTTGTATTTTCATTACCTAGTAACTTTACAAAGTACATATTTTTTTGTCAAAAGATGTCCTCGAACTTAAATTCAATTGTTTATTTATTGACGTAACAAACGATTTTCTATATAATGGTTTAAACGATTAAAAATCACTAATAGAACCTGGATCTTCAAAACCTAATGTCATGTTTGAAATTTCTAACTAACGGGAATATTTTAATCAAAGCTTACTTAGCTTGTACTATTTAACAACTTTTGCTTTATGTATAAAACCAATTTTGAAAATAAGATTTTTTTTTATCCATAGGAATAATATCTAGTCTCTAAATTCTCCATCGACACTCACTCATTTTCAACTTTTTCAGATTTTTACAATATTTGGCATATACCACAATCATGTTTTCTTATACACTTGATTATAACCTTTGATCCAAACCCCAAAATTTACACTGCTACATAATCTCCTTACTATAAAATAAACTCCTTATCAACCATCTTCACATTGACTATCTCTCGCAACCTTGATTCTGTTTCGAGATTTTTCATCATTCCCCCAAGAACTAAATTCATATCCTTCACCTTCTCAAACATGAGCTAGTTACCCATGATAACCAAACTATTGAAACTTGATTGTGTGTTGCATCAAACTTAATCCTTAGTTATACATGAGGATTTGATTATCTACCATATTTGAACATTTGATACTAGAAGTTATGGAATATAAACTATTTGCTATAGACACACCTAGAGTCATTAACCTTGTCTAGGGAAACTTTATTACAACTCACATGCTATACTTGATACTTGATTGCTTACATGTGCATATTATCAATTTTCAATTTAAGTGTGTAATAATTGGTACACTTAATCAAACAACTGATAGAGGATGAAGTACTTGCTTAACAGTTAGTAGAGTACCAAATAACCTACTCAACGATTGGTAGAGGTCATCATGCCTTTTCAACAGTCGGTAGAGGCCCTACAACCTGCTCAACGACTGGTAGAGGCTATCGAACCTGCTCAACAATCGGTAGAGGTTCCTACTCACTAACTGGTAGGAGTCTTTTTCCTGCTCAACAGTTGGACTCATTAACACAGAGGTTCAACCACAGGATTATTTGTGCATTACTTACATGTGTGTTAGAGTCATAGAAGGACACAAAACCCTAATGTAAGGTAAATTGGTGATTGCGGTTCAGAACGTAATCATGAATTTACAGGTACGTTAAGGTGGTGTGAAATTCTATCAAGGTTACGATAGATAACCAATTATAAACCCTAGTTACCTAGTAGTTCATTTAGTCTTTTTATAGTCAATCAATTCATGCATTTCTTTTAGGATCCCTAAAACTTAAGTTTAGTGTTCTTACTAGATTCTTATTCTCCTTGCTATTTCAGACAAGCCTAATCCAACACTTAAAACTCAAACATATCAATCCTCTTATTTAAATTATTCGAAACAGTTATTTCTATTACCTACAAAATTCATGTCGTGCCTTAACCCCAAATTTTCCACACCACGGTTGTTCCAATCACCCTCAACCTTGTGTTTTTAATAACTTCGGGACGAAGTTCCTAAAAGTAGGGGAGACTGTAACATCACACAAATTTTCTTTATATATATATATATATATATATATATATATATATATATATATATATATATATATATAGAACTCCCTCGTTTATTCATCTGATTCATGTTTACATTATCTTTACCATCCATTTTGTTAATTTTTTTTGTTTAAATAATGATGTATAATCAATATTAAATTGGATTATATTAAATTCTAATTTAAAAACGTTAAAAAAAATGTTTGCCTGTGCCAGGATTCGAACCCGAGTCCCTGGCGGGCTAAACCTTAACCACACCACACAAACCACTACACCATTTAGTGTTTTGTGATGTTAATTAAAACCAATTAAACTTAAACCCTTTCAAGGTCCCTTAGTCAAAGTGTTAGTAAATATGGTCTCCTAGTCATGTCAAAGTGTTTGTAAATATGGTCTTCTAGTCAAGTCAAAGTTGTTCCTAAATTCTAGCCTAGTCAAAGTTGTCCCTAATTACAACTCCAAATTTTACACTATAAATACACTAGCCTACCATTCAACTCTTTATACCATTCAAAAAAAAAAAAAACATTATTATCCCATCTCCCATATACTAAAGTTTTCATCCGTCATTATCTCCTCTAGCTAGTTTCGAGTTTTCCAAGGCATTATTTCTAAGTGTTTGCACGCTCAATAAAACGCACGAACTCATTATGCACCTAAGGTGAGTTTACATAGCCCCTTTTCTATTCACTATTATTTTTTTTTTTTGCGTGAAACATGTTACAACATTCAATTTACAATTCAATCATAAGTGTCTATGTGTTATTCTATGTTGCGTTATGTCTTAAACGTTACTAGGGTAAGCACATTATTCTAGCATAATCATTAACATTGATCAGCCGATGGTATACAATGATAGATCTATTGGACTGACAATCCCACCTGGATACGTGTACCTCCTACATAGGTAGCGTGGGTGATTGTTATCGAATTTATAACATAATCGAGTGAACCATGAGCGTATGGGATGGACCACAATATTCTAGTCACAAGGTTTGATTATGCACTCGATTTACCCGATTGTTTTGTTTTCACATATGGACTAGACTTGCCATGACACTCGAATTGTACAAGTTTTTATTCAATTATCAAAACCTATGTAATTCTCACCAACTTTTGTTGACCCAAAATATTTTCAAACGTAACATGTTTCAGGTTATAGCTTGCTCGAAGATTAGAGTTAATGCTTGAAGATGCGTAGCTAGTATTTTTTTTATCTTGATGTACAAATTCTTAGAACAATTGTATGTAATTTATTTAAATCATATATTGAAACTTATTATTTACCATGAGCTACTGAACAATCATCAATACGTGACATCCCGATGTTTCCGCCATCGGTTGGGGTGTTGCAAGTATGGAGAGTCCAGTCAGCACTTTGATAGCAAATCACTCAGCGATCAACGACCAAAAGATGGTAAGAGCGAGAATGGTTCACCGGCAAAGAAGGGTGGTGCGGTAGTTGTCACGAACAGTTACGGTTAACCAACTGCTAGCTAGCGTTGATGTGGCGTGAAGAAATAGTTTGTGTGGAACAAAGAGAAACAAAATCAAGAGTCGATGGTGGAGAATCCATTGGTAATTTGATTGCAAGAAATTTAAATGCACTGATGATTGAGAACTCGTATTCAAAATCCGCCGATTCATTTGAAGATGATAACAATTGAAATATATATATAAAACAAAACATAGCGATAACGAAGCAAACGTAATTTGGAAGTCAACATAATTGATCTTTTGTTAAGGCATTTATTACTAAAATGCCTTTAATTTATCCGCATAATAAAGTTCCTTTAATCCATGCAATCATCAAGGGAAAAAAACAAACAAATAGTTTGTCTAATAAAATTTCAACCACATTCAAATTTAATAAAAGTAATCTAATTTCATTCAAAAGATATTCGATTATTATATTTTCATTCATTGTCTTATTATTCATTTTACAATTATGCAAAAATAATTATATCACATTCTAAAAACATTTAGAACAACGATGATTATCAAATTAGTTTTATGACACTAAATTCGTTTAATGCCGATATAAAAATTTGTATTTCAAAGTTCTAGAGTTTCGAATATTCATTGTATCACAATCCTACTACAAATATTATGTTAAATTACGGTATAGGCTTTTTTATGACACTTTAGGTCCCTAAAGTTATAATTAAATATTTAGAAAAACGTAAATGTTACATTTGTCGCAATTGATCTTGCCGCAAGACCCCACGTGATGATATTTGCATTTTTTAAAGAGGGAATGGGGTCCATTGTACGGCTTGCGAGCCTCAGTTGTAGTGGTAACAAATGCTTTCACTATTTTCTGGCTTCTTGGTGGGCTGATTCCCTGAACTCTTACCCTACTTGAAACTTGACCACTTCCTCTTATCACCAAAACTTCCTTCTTTCTTTCTTTGGTTCCTTCTGTGACAATGCGCCCATAGGCACTGCATCATCGATAAGACGGTGTGCTAGAGTGACAACACTCTGAATTGATGTGGGTGCAGCAACAGTAACTATGCCTCGGATCTTGGGTGAGAGTCCCCAGATGTGCCTTTCAAACCACTTGTACTAAGGAGTAACCATGTGTGGGACCAATTGGGAAAGCTCGTGGAATCGGCTGTTATAAGTTGTAACCTCAGCACCACTCATGGACAGATTCCAGAATTCGGTTTCTAGCTTCTGTAGCTCACTGCGGGGACAATACTTTTCCATCAGCAACACCTTCAGTTCTATCCAGGAGAGATTATAAGCAACATCTCTCTCCCAAGGTTTGCACTTATAGGTTCCACCATGTCAGAGCCTCGTCTTGGAAGGTACATGTGACACACTTGACTTTCTGGTCTTCTACACAACCACTAATATCAAGTACAGATTATATCTTCTCAATCTAGTGAACAATCCCTACTGTTCTTTCTAATCCGCGAAAGTTCCATGGCTTGCATGCCATGAAAGTTTGGTAGGAACACCCACGCACGGTGTTTTCTACTTATGCGGCATCATTAAGAAAGTATTATTAACTAAAAAGATTGGCACAAGACATAGCTAAGGGAGAAAAGACGAAAGCTTTACCAAGCTTGGGTTCCTGGTTACTGTGTTGGCCTGCAGCACCCGAACCCCCACTAGAATCAGCGTAGTTCACTTCATGTTGTGTAATGGACTGCGTAATGACCCGCGCTAAGTCCGCTGAGGTGGTTGGAAAAGCTTCATCTGTTGAGGTTGATCGAGTAGTCTTTTTGGGTGACATGTTCTTCTAATACATCAGATTGAAAGAATAAGACACATATCACTGTATAATATTATTGGCATGTGCGCAAATAAACAATTATAACAACAATAATCACAATAATCAATATCATAACGCAAACAACATAGGAAATCATAACATCACAACCGTCATTCATAGTTTTTCTGACACACTTGCCATATGGTTTTGTCTGAATACAAAATAAAATAGGCATTACGCCTTACAAGTTCTCAAAATACCATAAATAAAGTACAACAATGGTGATCCTACTGGGGTGTGAGTGGGAATGTGATAGCCAGAACAGCAACAACTACCCTTATCCTATGGTCTATGTCCTCCGATCGCTGCTCCAAGGCTGCAACCCTGCTCTCTACGTCTGCACGCTCCTGCTCTGCCTCGTATATACGCGCCGTCAAGTTTGCTATGGTCCATGGTACAGGATCACTGGCCCAGCCCATAGATAGAAATCATCCTCCAACTCCTAAGTCCTCTCGCGAAGGGCTCGTAGCTGAGTGTCAAGGCATCCAAACATATCCCTCACGGAGTAAAGAGTGTGATGAACTGGGACCGACTCAAATCCAGTGGGCAAAGGGGTGTCATAGGGTGACTATGATGGTCTACCAACCTCAAATGTAGAGGGAACCTCATCATCCGTGTCACACCCCGCCAAGGCGGAAACACGAGATGCAACTTCAAAAGGTTTTCAAGCACACAAGTCACGCAAGCAACAATTTTATAAAATAAAAGATATATTAAAAGACGTCATTGTTTAGCAAAAGCCATCATAACATTATCTTAAGAACCATAATTAAAATGTCATTGTCTATGATCATTTATTCAAAATAAAGTTCATGTCCCCGAGATGCTCGTGTGCAACTCCAAGTTCCATGTTGCTCAACTAATTGCCTGAAAAACATGCAATTGAAATATGTCAACAATTAAGTTGGTGAGGTCACGGTTTTTTGAGTTCTATGTAAACCATGGGTGACTGGATCATTGCCTAGCTATATTCCGAATGTCGTGCCTCGCCCATTGTACACTAAAGACATTGAATGTAAAGTGAAATACAAGCACTCTTTTGATATCCGTCATCCGGTTAGAGCGACTAGCCAAAAATAGGGGTGTCAACCCAATAGATCTATTCTGGTGTTTCATGACTAAGTCCATAGCTAATGGTTACAGTAAAATGTATGACATGAGGGCTTATGAGTACTTTGAACCTTTATGTCTCATGATCACATAATAGTAAAAAATCTATTGATATTTATTTCCACAAATTTTCATGTTAAAATAAATTTATTATGATTTTATATGAATTAAACATGATTAAAACTACATAAATTAAAAAAAAATACTAATTAGTCTCTAAAAATCATAAAAATATTTCTAAAACTTCTAATCAGTAATATGAACATGTCTACCAAATTTCATAATTTTTAGATCAGCAACGAACGAGTTATGGATTTTTAAAGTTCTAAAACTTTTAAATCAAAATTCTCAAATTTTCCTAAACATCTAAACCCTTAATGACTATATTTGATAAAACAAATATAGAGCTACTAATCTACACACATAAATGAACTAATATTCAAAAGGAATTGAAAAATACCTTGACCAAAGTTGGTGATTCGAACCGAGACAAAAACGAACAAAAACACTACGAATATGATAACTACAACTTTTGAAAGTGAAAATTGACTTAGGGGAAGTGAAAATTGGCCCTCTTAAGATATGGGTGCAAGTTTAATTGCAAAAATAACAAGTATATAAAACGAGTTGGTAATTGAGTGCAGTAAAGTTTGAAAATGAGGAAAACCTACAATTTAGCCATAAATAACGAGTCTAAATGCGAAATTGACAGAGGGAACACCAAATCGACACTATTAGGGTGTATGTATGAGTTTAATTGCGAAAATAGTGTGTATAATTAAAGATTTCAAATTTTTGGGTTTTTATTTAAGGAGGTTTCATAAAAATATGTTTTATAAAACAATGTATCATGTAAATACTAGTTCACTACATAAGTTTCTTCTAAAATAATTATATAAACTTAATAATTTATTTATTTTAATAAATAATTGAATAAAACATAGAATTTGATTTAATTAAACAATTACTTATTTAATTAATTGTAAACTATATAAATTATAAAACAATTGTTATAAAATGAACATATTTCAAATGAATTTTGAATTTAAAAAATTCATAATTTTTTTATTTTGATAATAATGTAATAATTTATAAAATTAGATTTAGTTAAACAATTTCTCATTTAAATAAGTAAAATATATATCTTTTAAAAAAAGATTTTTCATAATTTAAGAAATAAAATTTTCAAGATGATGTGGTTTTGGTATATGATTGATATTATGTGGATAATAAATACACAATAGGACATAATATATTGCAAGAATAATGGAATTGAATGAGGTCTAAAATTCTCGGAATTTTATTAATCGAAATAACGGAAATACTATAAGTGAAAATGCAAATACAACGAAATCGAATGACTAAAATTATACAATCAATATTATATGAAGGGGACGGATGTCACATCTTAAGAGTATAGGTTTCTTGGATGACGCAGGTTTGTCATTGATTGTGATAAAATGTTTTTGACTTCTTTATTATAAAAATATTCATTGTTAACCTATCAATAAAGTTATTTCTTGATAAACAAAATCTGCAGGTGTTGTTTACGTTTTGTAACGCCCCAAAATTCTATAATACATTACAACTCATCAAAGAGTTATGACTCATAGATTACGATTAAAATTGAGTAAATTACAAACATAGGCATAGGGTTAATTCCGTTAAAACTTCTAGCTTAGAACAATCCAAGGGCCTAAATAAACTAACTTGGCTAGTTATAAACCGAGTGAACATGGAGATATAAACTTAAGCGATTAAGTTGCGAATTAGCCAAAGTGGAAAAAAGGGGCACATTATGAAAATTGGGGTGGGGATTGACATATCAGTAGATATGTCATCCAAACACACACCTCTACACGCACAAGCTCAATAATAACCAGATCAAGCTCAAACTCTAGTTGAATCAAATAGTTTTCAAGTGCATTAACCTAAAACGAATGTTGATTGCAAGACAGTCATCTAGGTACCTTTTATTTCAACAGATTTGGTGTATTATTGCTCATGTGATGATAGGTGGAATTTTAGGGTTTGTATTTCGTTGTAATCATTAATGGGGAAAGGTAACCCTTGTAGGAGGGAACCTTGGAATGTAACTAATTTTAGTAAAAACCATGTTGGTGCAACCCTGGGTGATCAAACTCATGAGGTTGTGGTTTAAACATGATGGGTTTTGTAGTTTTACATAAAACCTAAGAGCATAGTAATAATGCTTATACTTGAAAGCTTAAACTGTGGAAATTTATGGTTTGGATGTAAAATGATTATATCATGAACCTTGTAATTGTATTGGTGTGACACCTTATGGTTTAAATGATCAACAATCAAGTTGTTAAAATGTCGCCTACCAAGTGTTTGATAAAAAGCTATAATGAAGCTCGACCTCATTAGGACCTAAAATAGTATAGACATACTTGATGAGCTTGTATGGTTGTTTGAAATCATGTCTAATAACCACTACCAAAATGTTTATGTGATTATGCTTCTAGGTGTTAAGCATGAGGCAACGAAAAGCCAGTCGGGTAAAGACTGAAGCTAAAAGACCATGAGTAAGGTAAGTCACCCGATGACTTAATCGTGTTATATCCATTTATAAAAATTTGCTATATTTTTTATTACTTAGTAACTTATGTTGATAATCCGAACCAAACTCTGCAATGTCCTTGCATATCCGTAGTTGCAATGTAAGAATAACACCATCATGGCCAAACGGGTCATTTAGAGGTTCATACTATGACTTCTACATTTACATAATGGTTAATCATGCTATGAAATAGTTGTATAGAAGGAACGTAGTTGTAGATTTCCATTTAATGTATTGGACATCTTATTAAATAATGAATCCTTGACATATTACATTCGGACTAGGCGAATAAGACCAAGAGAAGTGGCACATGTAGCCATGAACACGAGGCATCGCTACAACGGTAGAATGATCAATAATACTATGCATATTCTAAAATTGAAAGGTTATACATAGTCAAGCATTGTCCAATACTAAGAATAGAGTCACAAGAATTCATGTTGAATATGTTGTTGCTTGATATCATGATAAGGCCATATTATGATTTAGCAAATCTAATCATAAAATTGTCTATTCTTGTTAAAGTTGGCAATCTGAAGTTTGGGAATAAGTATTGACACTTCCCAAGGTTGAAATATAGGTATCCGATGATTGCCTTGAATAAACCTTAATGGGTCAAATGGGTGATAAATGCTCATGAGGTAAATTGAATTGATTTGTTTGAAGGATCTTGGAATGGTTATACACGTTATTTAGACTTGTATGGAACCTAAAAATATAATCATAAGAGGCCCGGAAATGATATTGTGGTTGTTCATGTAGTTTAGAATGGTACAAGGCAAAACAGTAGCTATAGATGAAGACCAAGCTATATTTAGGTTATTTCGTGATGTTTAACCCTAGGTGCGATCATTATGGAGCTCGGAAGAAGATCAAGCTATATTCCGAGGATCGAGCGCACAAATCTCTCAAACCGCTTTCACACATTCGAGTTTAAACTTTTGTAATGTACGGGGTTTAGAAAAAAAATATAGAAATGCAAACACTTATTAATCACTGTCATGTGATTGTAAACTCTCTACTGGATGTAACTTTGTTTTTAAATTGATGGTCCTACGTGACACGAATAAACTTTTAGTGTTTTAATTAAACCTCGATTTTACGTATATAATCATTGGTTTTAGGCGTTAAGCCTTATTAATTCGGGTAGGGTCTTACATGTTTTATCCAAGTGGAATTCACGCCTTATTTCGTTATGGTTGATAATTGTGGTTCATTTCCAAAATTGATTATTCACAGTCAAGGTTTTCGTAACCGGTTCGGACCGGCCGGTTGGCCCGGTCGAACTGGGATTCGCTACTACAGCCGATCCGGTTCTAGCTATTCGTATACTTAATAAAAAATCGGCTGGTTCGAACTTTTGTTGGGTTTGGTGGGTCGGCAGATCGTCCAATCTAACCGGCTAGTTGCAAAATTCCGCCTAAAGACATCATCCGTTCATCGCTACACTACAGCCCCATGCTCCAACCATTGTCCACCGCTACATCAACCGAACGATGAAGCTGTTAGTGTGTGGTTATTTAGAAGTTCGATAATGTTGGTGCTTGGATGTTATGAAGAAAATCCCTTCGAAGCATTTGAAGAAATAGAAATAGAGGGTGAACGAGAGGCAAGTAACAATCTGTTGGTGGTAGAGGAGGAGTTTGTTGCAGAATATTTTATGGAGAGGACAAAGGAAAGAACCCAAATTCGTTTAATAGAAAAGAAATGCAATAAAATTTAATTTTAAATTTAGAAACTAATGCACAATACACTACATCTATATCCAGCTGTCTCCCACTCAACTATTTTTATTATTATACTTTAGTTTAAACCATAATAGTAAAAGGTTTTAAATCGATTTTTATAGTATGTTTCAATTTGTATTGATTTTAATTAAAATATTCTTAATCCTAGCTATTAAATAATTTGTTCTAATATCTAATATTAAGCAATGTATGTTAAACAATATATAGTATTATCCGGTTCTGAAATCCGGTCCGACCAGTGAACCAGTAAGACAACTGGTTCGATGTCCGGTCCGGTTATGAAAACATTGTTCACAGTAGAAGAGGGCCGAGACCTTATCCTTCAAGAGGGGAAAAACTGAATATTTTGTTTTATAGAATTTGTTTTTGTCCTCTCCAATTTATGTAGTGTTATAACATGAAAAATGTTTTATCACCACCATTACAGAATCTGCAGGTGTTCATGTTTTATCGAAGTGCAATTCACACCCTATTTTCTTTATGGTCAATCATTGTGCTTCTCGTTGTGGCGTATAGGTAGTGATCGTGGTTTAATACCCTTTGGCCACACTAATTTTGTTATTTAACATTTTAACCCGTAAGTACCTATGGGCTTAAAAAGTCGAGTCTTAATTCACTATTTTTATTTCAAAGCAGTCTTTGATTGTGTGATCTTTTATACAAACACTTGATTTGTATTTAGCATCATGAAGAGGCTAAAAACTCCATAGAAAATGAAGTCCACGTGCAACAGGTTGAAACACTTCTAGGTAGTACAGAATGTAAGGAAGAGTATTTACCTAGAAGATCCTTCAACCAAAGAGGTAATGACTTTGTTTTTGTTCTTTCTCATTTATATAATGTTGTCACATGAAAAATGTTTTATATTAGCACCATTATTGTTGTTGTTGTTGTTGTTGTTGTTGTTGTGGTTGTTGTTGTCGTTGTTGTTGTGGTTGTTGCTGTTGCTGTTGTTGTTGTTGTTGCTTGTGTTGTCACTGTTGTTGTTTTGAAATAAATTTAGGTGCTATGTTCTTTTTTCAGGTTCTTAGATCGACTATGTTTAAGCATTTGAATATTTTGATAAAAGAAAGACCACTCCCGCCACGGATGTGTATATGTAAATCTTACACGACACGTTAATACAAACTTGTCTTCAAATCATGCAACACGCGCCCATTAATAAACCTAGTAATCATTATAAGAACATAAAAGTTTTATTGATATGGTGTGGGAGAGAATGCATGCAAATGCATACAAACCCCATACACAAATGTTTACAATGAATCCTAAATATATAGTGTTGGTTATGGCGGTTAGCGGACGTGGTTATCAAACTATCTTCAAACCATCATAACTATATCTAATCCTATTAATTAATATATAAAAAAAATAAACACATAATATAAAGTTTAGTCTATATTCTAATAATATCTTTGTGTATATATAGAAATAAACAAGAAATAACCATGACACCTTCATTTGAGTATAATGAGTTCACAATATAGTTACAAATGGAATATAAAACAATAAGCATATTGTAAAGGAAAAATAGAAGTGGCAAATCTAATTATAAAGTCATTTTAGCGTATGTGTTTTTTTACAGTAATTATATACGAAAATTAATATTATCTATGTATCACCATATAGTGTCTTTATAGGTGGCCTTTTATTTAATATATATATATATACATATATATATATATATATATATATATATATATATATATATAGTATAAGGTTATATTGGAAACCCTTGGTACATGGTAAACTCTGGAAACTCTAACTTCCCGACTTTTTTGATATGAAAATTTTAGGGTATGCAATATTCATGATTTTAAGCATTTTGGGCCAAAAAAATCAAAAAAGCGTCGAGCCAATTTTTTTTTTTTTTAAATAAAAAAACGTCTTTGGGTAACAAATGGTTAACACGTGTTAGTTTCGCTTAACATGTGTTAGTCAAAACTTTATTTTTTTTAAAGAAACTACTCGGCGCTTTTTTGATTTTTTTGCTCAAAATGCTTAAAATCATGTATATTACATGGCCTATTTTTTTCAAAAATAAAAAAAAAAATTGGGAAGTCAGAGTTTCCAGAGTTTACCAAATAACAAGGGTTTCCACATTATCCTTTCCCTATATATATATATACTTATATATACACTCATCTATACTATATTATAAAGTATCAATGAAGGATACCCGCAAAATTTAAGTAAATACAACCTTTATTTCTTATTGATGTCATTTAAGGGGTAAAATTGTCTTTCTACCTAAATATTAAATTGTTCAAGAAATTAGTTTAAACATAATTATAAAATTGATGAGGAAAATAACAATAATGTGGTGACTATTTACATTCATAACCTCCACGTCTTTCATAACTCGATATTTATATTATTTACACATGTTGGTTATAAATGCATATAATATATGGTGGTTAAATCTTGGGTAACAACCCATTTTCACAAATAGGTTAAATAGATATTTATTTAAAAACTAAAAACCACTTAACTTGTTTGTTTAATTAAAAATTACTCATAAAGTTTTATAAAACATATAAAACCAATATTACCGGTAATGACAGTATGATATTTACCGGTAATGGCAATATGACATAATTTTTTGTCGTATTCTCAACTAAGTTTAGTAGTTGTTACCTAAATTAATAGTTTGTTTATATTTATTTTCTACAAGTCCAAGAACCATCTTAAAAATAAAATCTATTAACATTATATTTACTAGATCTTGCACACCTTTAAAATCAAATACTATACAATATATCATGAGATGATCAATAAACTAACAGTACCATGTATCGCGCTACAAATTGTCTCTCCACAGCAACGCATGGGGTTCCCCACTAGTATTTATATATATATATATATAACATATAAAGCTTTAGACAAGGACTTTTTAAATTTTAAGAGGTATAAATTTCATTGCTTATGATACAACACCCAATGAATATAATAACTACTTTTTGGTGGAATTTTGTCTTTAAAACACCATATTTAATCAAAATGAAGTCAAGAGTTAAGTGATGTTTATGAGCAATCATGACATTTAATTCTATAATTACTTGGAACACATTAAATAGAAAACATATAAAAGATCATTTATAATGCTACATGTTTTGTTATAATGAAAAATGTGTTTTTAATCGTGAGGTAACGATTTGTATTTTGAAATTATTATGTTATATTGATACACCTAAACATGCTTAATCTTATCTAAACTATATGTCACCGGATTCTATGATCGGAGAAGAAAATTTTCATTTATAACTAATTTCAAACAAATGTTTCACGTAATTATGGCCAGTTGATCATGATTAAACTTGATTGAAGTGAATTTTCTTCTACAAGAGGTATTTGCCATATTGTAATATGTGAAAACTCGATATCAAATTTTACGATGATTTTAATATATTGTAAATTTGGTTGAATGAGTATTTATGAAAAAAAAAAAAAAAAAAAAAACTCTGGAGTTTGCTAGATAAGTATCATGGAGTCAATGGTTGACTAAGAGACTTGACTTGACTTGATTTATGTTGTTAATACGCCCCGCAAGATGGACGATCCGTTGGAGACTCCAATCTTGGACCGAAAATATAGGAACGTGCAAGCGGTTTGGTGAGCACATCCACGAGTTTATCCTTGGAGCTGACATAAAGAACTTTGAATTGCTTGGAATTGACTTGTTCCCGCATAAAGTGATAGTCCAGAGCGATGTGTTTCATGCGGGAATGGTAAACATGATTTGCACATACATAAGCAGCTCCGGTGTTGTCACAATAAAGCGATGGGGTGCTCTTAATTGGGAGCCAGAGTTCACCAAGTAAATTTTTAACCCATGAGAGTTCAGCCGCAGCATTAGCGAGTGCTTTGTACTCAGCATCAGTAGATGATCTAGAGACAGCTTTTTTGTCTAGTAGATTTCCAAGAGATGATATTGGACCCAAGATATATGAGATATGCTGTAGTGGACCGCACCCCATCATTAATACCGCCCAGTCCGAGTCCGAAAAACCTGCAAGTTTAGGCTAGTATTGCATTTCAAGAACAACCCATGATGGACCTTTCCTTTCAAATAGCTGAGTACCCATTTGAGAGCTTGCCAGCGTGATTGTTTAGGTGAGTGCATGAATTGAGATAATTTATTGATGGCAATGGAGAAGTCGGAACGTGTGAAGGCAAGATACTGCAAAGTGCCTACAAGTTGGCAGTAGGGAGTGGAGTCAAAGAAAGAAAGAGAGTCGGAAGTGCTTAATGGAGTGAGAACCTCTTTTGCACCATCCATTTTAAAGGTGGTAAGAATATCTTGGATGTGGCGATGTTGGGAAAGAAATAGACCATGAGGCGTAGGAATGACTTCGATTCGTAGAAAATGATGGAGAGGGCCTAAGTCTTTGATAGATAATTGGCTGCTTAGGGCTTGAACAAAGGAATCCATAAATGGATTGTGATTGCTGGTGAGGAAAATGTCGTCAACGTACACAAGGAGGTATCAAGTGATGTTGTTGAGATTGTATACAAAGAGAGAGTGGTCAAAAATGCATTTTTTAAAGCCAAAATGAGTGAGAAAGTTGGTTAGTTCGATGTACCACGCACGTGGTGCTTGCTTAAGCCCATAGAGCGATTTTTTGAGTTTGCAAATGTGACGTGGGAATTCCGTATTGGTGAACCCAGGAGACTGCACCATAAAGACATCTTCGTGAAGAGTCCTATGAAGAAACGCATTATTAACGTCTAGTTGACGTAAAGATCATCCTTTTGAAAGAGCAATAGAGAGAACGGTGCGAATGGTAACAGGTTTAGTAACGGGACTAAATGTGTCATGATAGTCTTTTCCATATTGTTGGTGAAACCCTTTGGCAACTAGATGGGCTTTGTACTTGTCAATCGTGCCATCGGGTTTGCGTTTGATTCGGAATACCCATTTGCAACCAATGGGAGTTTGGGTTGTGGGAGGGACAAGTTCCCAAGTGTTGTTATGAAGGAGAGCATTATACTCAAGATCCATGGTGTCACACCCTCAAATTACCACTTGCGGGGTTTTACCGCGAGGCGCATGACAAACCAGGATCCAAGTCAACGATCACAATAAACGACACTATATGAAGTACGTAAACCCAAAAACATAAATTTCATAAGCGGAAGCATTTAAAGAATTTAATCTCTACAAAACAGTGTTCCCAAGTATCCAAGACATTTATTACAAAACGTGCACTAAAATCTAGACGCCAATGCAGACCCGTGCGCCTAGTTCCGTTCATTGCTACCTTAGCGACCTGAGAAAAACATGCCAAAAAAGATGTCAACATATAATGCTGGTGAGTTCACAGGTTTGTTCAAAAATTTTACCAAAGTGTTACCATGTCCATACTATATCAATGTTACCAAGTACGCTAGCTAGGCGTATGTTTCATTACTACTACGATTGGAAACCATTACTAGACACGTTTAGCAATGTTCAGCATGTTTAAGCAGCCCGTATGTTCAGCATAATACCAATGTACCTGTTCGAGACAATATGCACCCGCCCGGCCCTCCAAGCCGACGAGTGGGGCAGGTCACGCCCAATAGATCTATCCACATTTCCCCCGTTGTGCAAACCCGCACATTCATGGTTTCCCCCGGGACTTTCCAAAAGATCGTATAGCAATAATAAGTTAAAACCATAGTATGACATATGTTACCAAAACAGTTTAGCGCATGTTTTCTCCCCCCAAAAGTTAAAGCAGTAAAAGTGGGGCCGTGAACTCACCTTAGATAGCGTTCTTCAACTATAAGTAAAGATGTTTAGCCCTTGATAATCCCTCTACCGGAGATCTATCAAAATGTTCACATAAGTGTTCTGACTAATAACCATAAGGTTATCTAGTCCCCGATTGTCCAGATCGTAACCAAGTATGTTTTAAAGCGTGTTTAAATGTTTAACCGACACACTAGACCGACCCTGACATCCCGTTGGTGACCCATTACCTTAACTAATCAAATACACATAGATTACACACAAGGTTCAAGCATAAAACACTTAGTTTTTATCAAAAATCTCATTTCTGCATCAGAACGGTCGAACCAATCAGTTTAAGGTCTTCTTCGCACCTTTTTACCCTCCTTCGCCCGTTTTACCTCTCGTTCGACCGTTTGATGCTTCCTTCGCACGTTTTGCCACGTTCGCCCACTGAAAAGCCTGGTTCGACCCTGGGATTCCTCCTTCGCACCTTCGACTGGTCGAAGGAGGCCAGGTTCGCCCCTGTTGTTCTATTTTGCCTAAAAACGCTTAAAACACATTCAAAACGACTCGAAACCTCACCAATCACAGCAGTCAAACATGATTATGTTATCCTAACAAAACCCCACTGATTTTGCCCCAGACCATATCCATTTCAGCACTTTCCCAAAATGGTAAAAATTATGGAAACGTCACTTTCATGCATGAAATCTTTACCCAATTTGGAAACTTTTGAAATCGACTCATGTTTGACTTAAAATACTCAGTTTGTCGATCATCCGACCATCCCTATGGGTTCTATTGATTATAAACACCACATGTTACGTCTAGATTCGTCAAAATCCCCAATTTACACATAATATCATCATCCAATCGATTCTAACCCTAAACAACAATCAATCAGCATTAAAAGTAATCCTACATCATGTCTCTAACATAGATAAAGCAGCAAAGTATTGAATAACACATTACACCACATAATACTCAATTAACACATGTTATTTATTATGAAAGCTCATGTTAAATGATAGGGTTTTGTTTTAGAAAGATGTTTGAAAGGTTTTTAATCATAAAAACACCCTTAAAACAGATCCGGACAATTAGGGTTAGATGGAAACGAATCAAAAATGCTTTTAAAAAGGTTTAGGATTATGAACACACCTTGGATTCTTGTTTAGATGATGTGGATAGGTTAGATTATGAAAAAGAAGAGCAAAAACTCCTTCCTTAGCGTTTTAGGTCGTTTGAGAGTGTTTTGGGACGGCTAGGGTTTGTGAAATGATGAAAAATGACTAAGGTTGGTATTTATACTGATCCTCCTTCGCACCAATTGATTGGTCGAAGGTGGTCTCCTTCGCCCCTTTCACAGGGTCGAATGAGACTTGTCCAGGTCGAAGGGAATTCTTCAACTCCACTTCCCTGGTTCGCCCATCCAATAATGGGTCGAACCAGCTGCAACTTCTCCTTCGACCACTCGATGGTCGAACCAGAAGCCACTTTTACAAGTTTTCCAGTTTGTCGTGTTTAACGCATTCTAACACATCTTAACACATAAGCATGCATCCATAGTCTATATTTAGCATATTTAGGCACGTATAATCATTTGTACATCGTTTAAGCAAGTATAAGTATACAATCCACCACACGACCCGTAATCCACACACATACTTAATTAGTTCATGTAATGTCACCAACAACGGAACCCGGTACTAGTGTATTACCAAAACGACTCCCAATGATCCTCCAGATCATTGTACCCTGGACAATCCTAACTTGACCCGACTCAACTAACCCAGTTAAGTTTGTTTATAAACGTTTCTCGCTAAGGTAGACTTAGATGTTACTAATATGTTTAAGCCGAACATGCCGGGTGTCACATCATCCCCACGTTGAAAGAATTTTCGTCCCGAAAATTGCGCAAAGCCCCAAAAAGAAAGAAACGAAAAGAACCGAACAAAAAGAAACTTACCGGATGTCACATCATCTCCACGTTGAAGGGAATCTCGACCCGAGATTCATTCCGCTTCAGTAGTAACATGCCTCGATTCAAATGCGCACTTCGGAAAGAGGTTTATGTGAACTCCGGTCCACGGTTCGAGTTCCAACAGACTTTAACGATGCGGATTTTACTCCGACGAAGGCTACGAATCTTGTAGTCGAGAATCTCGACAGGTTCCTCCACAATGCGAAGACGATCATCAACCTTGATCTCTTCCAATGGTACAATGAGAGATTCATCAGCCAAACACTTCTTCAAGTTAGACACATAGAAGACGTTGTGTACACTACCGAGCTCCGCCGGTAAGTCAAGTCTGTACGCCACCGGTCCAATCCGATCCAAGATTGCGAACGGTCCGACATAACGAGGGTTAAGCTTGCCACGCTTTCCAAAGCGTATGACGCCCTTCCATGGTGAAACTTTCAGAAGTACTTTGTCCCCAACCTGGAACTCCAAAGGTTTTCGACGGCGATCGGCATAACTCTTCTGACGATCCCATGCAGCAGCCAAACGTTGACGGATCTGTACGATTTTCTCCGAAGTTTCGTACACGAGTTCCGGACCAGTGAGCTGGCTCTCGCCCACCTCGGCCCAACAAAGTGGTGATCGACATTTCCGTCCGTAAAGAGCCTCGAACGGAGCTGCCTTAATGCTAGAGTGATAGCTGTTGTTGTAGGAGAACTCCACTAACGGCAGGTGGATCTCCCAACTTTTTCCAAAATCGATAACACATGCCCGGAGCATGTCTTCCAAGGTTTGAATCGTCCGCTCACTCTGTCCATCAGTTTGCGGATGATAAGCCGTACTCATATCCAACTGAGTACCCAAAGCCTTGTGCAGAGCCTTCCAGAAACGCGAAGCGAAACGAGAATCAGAGATAATAGAAACAGGCACCCCGTGCCGAGCAACCACCTCCTTAAGGTAAAGTCAAGCTAACCGCTCTAGTCCATCGGTTTCCTTAATAGGTATAAAACGTGCCGATTTTGTCAGCCGGTCGACAATCACCCAAATCATATCATAACCACTAGGTGACCTTGGCAGCTTGGTGACAAAATCCATCGTGATTCGTTCCCACTTCCATTCCGGAACCTCTGGTTGTTGCAGGAGACCAGACGGCCTCTGATACTCCACCTTGACTTTAGCACAAGTCAAACATTTGCTGACGTAAGAAGCTATGTCAGCTTTCATGTTCGGCCACCAATAAAGTATCTTCAAATCCTGATACATCTTATCGGAGCCAGGGTGAATAGAATACCGGGACTTGTGAGCTTCATCCAGAACAAGCTCGCGCAATCCCCCGAATAATGGGACCCAAACACGCCCCGCAATATAGTGCAAGCCATCAGTCCTGAGCTCAAGATGCTTGTCAGCACTGTGCATCGTTTCAGCCTTAAGGTTTTCCTCCTTCAAGGCTTCCAACTGTGCAGAACGGATTCGGTCAGGCAATGACGAATGAATGGTGAGCTGTAAGGCTCGAACACGGCGAGGGTTAACAGACTCCTTCATGCTCAAGGCGTCCGCCACAACGTTCGCCTTGCCAGGATGATACTTGATGGCACAGTCATAATCGTTCAGGAGTTCAACCCAGCGACGCTGCCGCATGTTCAACACCTTCTGGTCGAAAATATGCTGAAGACTCTTGTGATCGGTATATACTTCACACTTGGTACCGTACAAGTAATGTCTCCAGATTTTCAACGCGAAGACCACTGCACCCAGTTCCAAGTCATGAGTAGTGTAGTTCTTCTCATGAACTTTGAGTTGTCGAGAAGCATAAGCAATAACCTTCCCGCGCTGCATCAACACGCAACCGAGACCACGAATGGAAGCATCACAATACACAACGAAATCATTAGTGCCTTCCGGCAGGGACAAGATAGGTGCGGAACAAAGTTTAAGCTTCAGCATCTGAAATGCTGATTCTTGTGGTTCATCCTAGTCGAACTTTCGGTCCTTCTGGGTAAGAGCAGTGAGGGGTTGAGCGATCTTCGAAAATCCCTCAATGAAACGACGATAATAACCCGCAAGACCTAGGAATTGCCGCACCTCAGATGGCGTCTTTGGTGCTTCCCAGTCTTTAATAGCTTCGATCTTAGCCGGATCGACATGAATTCCCAGTTCATTCACCACATGTCCTAGGAATTGAACTTCACGCAACCAAAAATCACACTTTGAGAACTTAGCATACAACTGCTCTTGTCTCAAAAGTTCCAAGACCAACCGCAGATGTTCCTCGTGATCCGCCTTGTTCTTGGAATAGATCAGAATGTCGTCAATAAACACGATGACGAACTTATCAAGGTAAGGCTTGCAAACGCGGTTCATCAAATCCATGAACACCGCAGGTGCGTTAGTGAGACCAAAAGGCATGACCAAGAACTCAAAATGGCCATAACGAGTGCGAAAAGCAGTCTTCTGAATGTCGGCTTCCCTGACGCACAACTGGTGATAACCGGACCGCAAATCAATCTTCGAATAATAGCTGGAGCCCTGAAGCTGGTCAAAGAGATCATCAATGCGAGGAAGAGGATAACGATTCTTGATGGTCACTTTGTTCAGCTCACGATAGTCAATACACATACGAAGACTTCCGTCCTTCTTCTTCACAAACAAAATAGGAGCTCCCCACGGGGAAGAACTTGGTCGGATGAAACCCTTTTCCAAGAGTTCCTGTAACTGGCTGGACAACTCTTGCATCTCAGGAGGTGCAAGACGATACGGAGCTCGGGCAATAGGAGCTGCGCCCGGAGTGAGATCAATACCAAACTCAACCTGACGATGGGGAGGAAGACCAGGTAAATCATCAGGAAACACATCAGAAAAGTCACGAACCACCGGAATATCCTCGATCTTCTTCTCATCGTCAGAAGAAACGTTAACAAGTGCCAGAATGGCCGAACAGCCCTTCGAAGATACTTACGGGCTTTCATGCTAGAAATGATACTCAGCGGAGCACCGCTTTTCTCGCCACGAACCGAAAGAATCTCTCCATCAGGGAGAGGGATCCGAATGACCTTGTCAAAACAAACGATTTCCGCACGATACAACAATAACCAATCCATGCCAACCACAACATCGAAACTACCCAGAGGTACCGGCATAAGGTCAATGGGGAAAGACAAACCCGACAGTTCCAAACGACATTCCCTAAGGGTGTGTGTCGCTTCGATTTTCTTACCATCAGCCAATTCTATTAAGTACTTAGCCTCTAAAGGTGTGGGTACTATATCTAGCAATCGACTAATATCCAAAGATACGAAACTCTTATCGGCACCAGAATCAAACAAAACAGAAACATAGCGATCATTAAGAAGGAACGTACCGGTAACTGTGTCTGGATCCTGCCTAGCCTCTGCAGATCCAATGACGAAAGCACGTGCAGTCCTGCCTCCGCCGCCATTGTTCCCGTTACCGTTCCCGCCCCTCCCATTATCACCCTGCTTCAGTTTGGGACAATCACGCTTGAAATGCCCCGTGTCACCACAGTTATAACACCCCTGCCTCCCCTGAGTCCCCTGAGCAGCAGGAGCAGGAGTAGTCGCAGGAGTCTGAGTTGGGGGTGAGCGCCACCTTGCAATCCTTAGCATAGTGCCCCAACTGATGGCACCGATGACAACGAGCCCTATCACAACTCCCCGAATGATGGAAACCACACTTGTTGCACTTGGGATGCTTCCCAACATACCCACCCGTCTTCGACCCAGAAGAAGACCCAGATGTATCAAACTTCTTCGCCGGCTGAGCTGGCACCACACTCTTCCCCACACTCTCCCACTTCCTCTTGTTCCCCTCAGCAGCCTTCACAGTAGTACCCTTGGGTGGCAAAACGCCTTCCGCCACCTTCAGGTTAGTCATCCGATGAGCTGATCGGACAACTTCAGCAATGGTGGGAAGATTCCCAGCAGCCACCAACCCAGAAATCTCGGGCACTAGTCCAGACACATAGTGCTCGATCCTCCTGTACTCGGGTGTGTGTAAGTCAGGACACAACACCGCCAGCTCGTTCCTCCTCACAGTATACACCTCAATCTCCGACCCAACCATCTTGTAACTCCAGACCTCATGCTCCAACTTCTGTATCTCCTCCCTCGGACAGTACTCACCTCTCAAAAGCTGCACAAACTCCGCCCAAGGCATAGCAATAGCCTCTCCCAACCCCATGTTCTGAGTGGTAGCATTCCACCACGGCAATGCAGGCCCCTCAAATGTCGCAGTAGCATACTTCACTCGGTCCCCAGCAGGACGGTTACACATAACGAACACAGATTCCACCTTCTCCAGCCATCGGAGCAGTCCCACCGCTCCCTCAGTTCCAGCGAAGTTATGGGGCTGACAGTCCCTAAACTTCTTATAAGAGCACTGAGGTAGGGGTCGATTGGCACCAACACCACCCATGGCATTAATCCCAGCCTGGAAATTAGCCATAGCCATATTCACTTGCTGCTGGAGCAAGTTGTTCAGTTCGGCCTGGGTCATATTGATGTTCCCACGACCACCGCCTCCGGCACGACCACCGCTGCCAGCGCGGCCACCGCCACCACCACGACGTCCGCCACCGCGAGCACCAGACATGATCTAACAAATCAAGAAATCGAGAGATTCAGATTCACTTCCAGTGTCAACCACTAGAAATTTACAAGAGTTAACCTAGGGACAAATTCAGGACTATACATCCAAACTCGAAGTCCATCGGGATTTTCATGCATTCCAGTTTATTATTTCGTGTGCACCCGAAATGATAAACCGCTCTACATGGTCCTCCAGATGTACCCCTAATTTTAGACCCCAGTCACTGAACATTGTCGCCTATGTGGCAATAGGTGCAAGTGTAAGAAGGCATGTGTGTGCGAGAACCAACAAATCAACCCCTCCTCCTTCCATCCAGAAGAAGAAGACACGAGTAGGTAAGAACCCAAATAAAAACGGATGATGTAACGGAGAAGCATGATGATGATGTAAGGACACCCCGACAACGTTAGTACGTATCCCACTAATAGACCCAAAGTATGTGACCGTCTAGTGTGTGCGACTCGGCTATAGACCAGACTCTACATGCAGTCCTAGTTCACTATAACCATTGGCTCTGATACCAATCTGTCACACCCTCAAATTACCACTTGCGGGGTTTTACCGCGAGGCGCATGACAAACCAGGATCCAAGTCAACGATCACAATAAACGACACTATATGAAGTACGTAAACCCAAAAACATAAATTTCATAACCGGAAGCATTTAAAGAATTTAATCTCTACAAAACAGTGTTCCCAAGTATCCAAGACATTTATTACAAAACGTGCACTAAAATCTAGACGCCAATGCAGACCCGTGCGCCTAGTTCCGTTCATTGCTACTTTAGCGACCTGAGAAAAACATGCCAAAAAGATGTCAACATATAATGCTGGTGAGTTCACAGGTTTGTTCAAAAATGTTACCAAAGTGTTACCATGTCCATACTATATCAATGTTACCAAGTGTAACATCGCAAAATTTTCCCCAAAATTTTAAAAAGCCCTTATATATATGTATATATATATATTTTTTATTACACCTTTATCATTAATATTATACAAATGTGCCTAAGTCTTTATTTATCCTAACTCACAACTTATATACATACATAAATGTATATAAATAATAATAATAATAATAATATGATTCTAAATTCTTTATTTTTTTAAATAAAGCCTTGAGTCAAATAGTCAAAGTCTTAGTCAAACAGTCAAAGTCTTAGTCAAATAGTCAATTCATCATAAAACCTTACTTTATGGTGTTGGCCAATTTTAATGGCTAATTGAATCCAAAACTAGTTTAAAAACCCACCTATGACCCATTATACTTTGCACCTCTAATTGTTTCAATCCGATTAAACTTTCCCTCATACCTTTCTTCTATAGTCTATTACTTCTACAATTGAAGCTTTGATTATAAGCTCTTGTAATTGGCGAATTGGAAGCTTGATATTCTTTCTTTTTCGTTTTCTTCAATTTGGACTAGCTACGTTGTTGAGTCTTTGGGATTCGCCTCGCATACATTCACAACACATTATTCTATTTTTTTTCACGAGACATAACATTTTGCTAAGGTGAGTTTTACATAGCCCCTTTTCTATTTATCACCATTTTTGGGGTGAAACATGTTACAACATTATTCATGCAATTCAATCATCAATGTGTCTATGTGTATTTCTATGTTGCATTATGTCTTGAACATGACTAGGGTAAGCACAAATTCTAGCATAAACATTTATCAGCCAAACGGTATACATTGATAGATCTATTGGAATGACAATCCCACCCGGATACGTGCCTCCTACAAAGGTTGCGTGGGTGTTTGTTACTGCAATTTAAACAAGTGAACCATGAGCGTATGGGATGTACCACAATACAACAGTCACAATGGTTGATTATGCACACGATTTACTTCTAGTATGTTTTCACATATGGACTAGATTGCCATGACACATGAATTGCACAACAATTTTATTCGATTATCAAAACCTATGTAATTCTCACCAACTTTTGTTGACCCAAAATATTTTCAACTTAACATGTTTCAGGTTCTACTTGCTTGAAGATTTGAATTGATGCTTGATGATGTTTGCATAGTTTAATTTAATTTGATGTACAAATTCTTAGAACAATTGTATGTAACGTATTAAATTATTTAATGAAATTTATTATTCACCATGAGCTACTGAACAATCATCAATACGTGACATCCCGATGTTTTCGCCATCGGTTGGGGTGTTACAGATTGGTATCAGAGCCATGGTTATAGGGAATTAGGTTATTAGAAAAAAAAAATAATCTAGTCTATAACCATAGGATTTAACCAGTACTTGCTTCTTTTACTTGTTATTCTCTATCTCCCTCCTACTTCTTATCCCTACTTTTATCCTTACAAGAAGGTTGCTTTCTACCATTGGATCTACTCTTAGACTAATAGGACAAAATCCTCAGGTTTAGCCTGAACCACCTTGAGATCTCGTCAAAGTTCTAGATTTTAATAACGAACACGTGCAATCTGGAAGGGTGAACGCCTGTATTCTGAGTCTTCTGTCTAGGCTGGCATTGCGCATATATCCCAATCAGACGAGGGACCCGGATGCCTACCTGGGAATTCTCAGGATGAGTGTTCACTTATAGGCTAAAGCATGTCTTCATATGTTATTAGAATTTAGAATCTTTGATAAGTCAACGTTTTCGTTTATTCGTTTTAATTAAATGAATAAATGATTACATTCCTTATATTACCTCATTGTCCTTCATTCAACCCATATCTTATTGAACATTCATTACCCAAATCACTTCCGTAACCGATGCCCTAAACTAAACAGAGATCAAGATCCTCCAGCTACCTAACCGCAAGTCTCACCATTTGACTATTGGTTGCTTTTATTCTATGTATTGACGATATTTGATTCAAGTAATAAAATATTTGTCTGAGAGTTGTTACATGGTGCATGATTGTTTGAATGTGAACTAATTATATAAATCTATACAACTACAACTCATATACTGTGCTTGTTATACTTGCTTGCATAAACATGTTATCAATTTGCAACCTATGTGTATAATAAATGTTGCACTTAATAGAGGTCATCATGCCTTTTTAACAGTCGGGAGAGGCCCTACAACCTGCTCCACGACTGGTGGAGGCTATCGAACCTACTCAATGATTGGTAGAGGTCATTATGCCTTTTCAACAGTCGGGAGAGGCCCTACAACCTACTCCACGACTGGTGGAGGCTATCAGACCTGCTCAACAATCGGTGGAGATATAGAAGGGTACAAAACTTTAATGTAAGGTAAATTGGTGATTGTGGTCCGGAACGTAATCATGAATTTACAGGTACGTTAAGGTAGTGTGAAATTCTATTAAGGTTTTCAGTAAATAACCAATTATAAACTCTAGTTACCTGGTAGTTCATTTAGTCTTTCTATAGTCAATCAACTCATGCATTTCTTTTAGGAGTCCTAAAACTTAAGATTTTTATTCTCCTTGCTATTTCAGATGAACCTAATCCAATCCTTAAAACTCACACATATCAAAACTCTTACCCAAATTATTCGAAACAGTTTATTCTGTTATCTATAAATTTATGTCATGCCTTAACTCGAAACTTCCCAAACCACCCTTGTCCTAATTTCTACCCAATCACCTTCAACCCTGTGTTTTCAATAAACTTCGGGACGAAGTTTCCAAAAGTAGGGGAGACTGTAACATCGCAAAATTTTCCCCAAAATTTTAAAAAGCCCTTATATATATGTATATATATATATATATTTTTTATTACACCTTTATCATTAATATTATACAAATGTGCCTAAGTCTTTATTTATCCTAACTCACAACTTATATACATACATAAATGTATATAAATAATAATAATAATAATATGATTCTAAATTCTTTTTTTTTTAAATAAAGCCTTGAGTCAAATAGTCAAAGTCTTAGTCAAACAGTCAAAGTCTTAGTCAAATAGTCAATTCATCATAAAACCTTACTTTATGGTGTTGACCAATTTTAATGGCTAATTGAATCCAAAACTAGTATAAAAACCCACCTATGACCCATTATACTTTGCACCTCTAATTGTTTCAATCCGATTAAACTTTCCCTCATACCTTTCTTCTATAGTCTATTACTTCTACAATTGAAGCTTTGATTATAAGCTCTTGTAATTGGCGAATTGGAAGCTTGATATTCTTTCTTTTTCGTTTTCTTCAATTTGGACTAGCTACGTTGTTGAGTCTTTGGGATTCGCCTCGCATACATTCACAACACATTATTCTATTTTTTTTTCACGAGACATATCATTTTGCTAAGGTGAGTTTTACATAGCCCCTTTTCTATTTATCACCATTTTTGGGGTGAAACATGTTACAACATTATTCATGCAATTCAATCATCAATGTGTCTATGTGTATTTCTATGTTGCATTATGTCTTGAACATGACTAGGGTAAGCACAAATTCTAGCATAAACATTTATCAGCCAAACGGTATACATTGATAGATCTATTGGACTGACAATCCCACCCGGATACGTGCCTCCTACAAAGGTTGCGTGGGTGTTTGTTACTGCAATTTAAACGAGTGAACCATGAGCGTATGGGATGTACCACAATACAACAGTCACAATGGTTGATTATGCACACGATTTACTTCTAGTATGTTTTCACATATGGACTAGATTGCCATGACACATGAATTGCACAACAATTTTATTCGATTATCAAAACCTATGTAATTCTCACCAACTTTTGTTGACCCAAAATATTTTCAACTTAACATGTTTCAGGTTCTACTTGCTTGAAGATTTGAATTGATGCTTGAAGATGTTTGCATAGTTTAATTTAATTTGATGTACAAATTCTTAGAACAATTGTATGTAACGTATTAAATTATTTAATGAAATTTATTACTCACCATGAGCTACTGAACAATCATCAATACGTGACATCCCAATGTTTCCGCCATCGGTTGGGGTGTTACACCAAGTACGCTAGCTAGGCGTATGTTTCATTACTACTACGATTGGAAACCATTACTAGACACGTTTAGCAATGTTCAGCATGTTTAAGCAGCCCGTATGTTCAGCATGATACCAATGTACCTGTTCGAGACAATATGCACCCGCCCGGCCCTCCAAGCCGACGAGTGGGGCAGGTCACGCCCAATAGATCTATCCACATTTCCCCCGTTGTGCAAACCCGCACATTCATGGTTTCCCCCGGGACTTTCCAAAAGATCGTATAGCAATAATAAGTTAAAACCATAGTATGACATATGTTACCAAAACAGTTTAGCGCATGTTTTCTCCCCCCAAAAGTTAAAGCAGTAAAAGTGGGGCCGTGAACTCACCTTAGATAGCGTTCTTCAATTATAAGTAAAGATGTTTAGCCCTTGATAATCCCTCTACCGGAGATCTATCAAAATGTTCACATAAGTGTTCTGACTAATAACCATAAGGTTATCTAGTCCCCGATTGTCCAGATCGTAACCATGTATGTTTTAAAGCGTGTTTAAATGTTTAACCGACACACTAGACCGACCCTGACATCCCGTTGGTGACCCATTACCTTAACTAATCAAATACACATAGATTACACACAAGGTTCAAGCATAAAACACTTAGTTTGTATCAAAAATCTCATTTCTGCATCAGAACGGTCGAACCAGTCAGTTTAAGGTCTTCTTCGCACCTTTTTACCCTCCTTCGCCCGTTTTACCTCTCGTTCGACCGTTTGATGCTTCCTTCGCACGTTTTGCCACGTTCGCCCACTGAAAAGCCTGGTTCGACCCTGGGATTCCTCCTTCGCACCTTCGACTGGTCGAAGGAGGCCAGGTTCGCCCCTGTTGTTCTATTTTGCCTAAAAACGCTTAAAACACATTCAAGACGACTCGAAACCTCACCAATCACAGCAGTCAAACATGATTATGTTATCCTAACAAAACCCCACTGATTTTGCCCCAGACCATATCCATTTCAGCCCTTTCCCAAAATGGTAAAAATTATGGAAACGTCACTTTCATGCATGAAATCTTTACCCAATTTGGAAACTTTTGAAATCGACTCATGTTTGACTTAAAATACTCAGTTTGTCGATCATCCGACCATCCCTATGGGTTCTATTGATTATAAACACCACATGTTACGTCTAGATTCGTCAAAATCCCCAATTTACACATAATATCATCATCCAATCGATTCTAACCCTAAACAACAATCAATCAGCATTAAAAGTAATCCTACATCATGTCTCTAACATAGATAAAGCAGCAAAGTATTGAATAACACATTACACCACATAATACTCAATTAACACATGTTATTTATTATGAAAGCTCATGTTAAATGATAGGGTTTTGTTTTAGAAAGATGTTTGAAAGGTTTTTAATCATAAAAACACCCTTAAAACAGATCCGGACAATTAGGGTTAGATGGAAACGAATCAAAAATGCTTTTAAAAAGGTTTAGGATTATGAACACACCTTGGATTCTTGTTTAGATGATGTGGATAGGTTAGATTATGAAAAAGAAGAGCAAAAACTCCTTCCTTAGCGTTTTAGGTCGTTTGAGAGTGTTTTGGGACGGCTAGGGTTTGTGAAATGATGAAAAATGACTAAGGTTGGTATTTATACTGATCCTCCTTCGCACCAATTGATTGGTCGAAAGTGGTCTCCTTCGCCCCTTTCACAGGGTCGAATGAGACTTGTCCAGGTCGAAGGGAATTCTTCAACTCCACTTCCCTGGTTCGCCCATCCAATAATGGGTCGAACCAGCTGCAACTTCTCCTTCGACCACTCGATGGTCGAACCAGAAGCCACTTTTACAAGTTTTTCAGTTTGTCGTGTTTAACGCATTCTAACACATCTTAACACATAAGCATGCATCCATAGTCTATATTTAGCATATTTAGGCACGTATAATCATTTGTACATCGTTTAAGCATGTATAAGTATACAATCCACCACACGACCCGTAATCCACACACATACTTAATTAGTTCATGTAATGTCACCAACAACGGAACCCGGTACTAGTGTATTACCAAAACGACTCCCAATGATCCTCCAGATCATTGTACCCTGGACAATCCTAACTTGACCCGACTCAACTAACCCAGTTAAGTTTGTTTATAAACGTTTCTCGCTAAGGTAGACTTAGATGTTACTAATATGTTTAAGCCGAACATGCCGGGTGTCACACATGGCCTGGCGCCAATCCGGATCTTTCAAGGCTTGAGTATAAGTAGATGGTTCAAGAGAAATGGGTAGAGGGTGAATGATGGTAGAGTTGACAAATTTGGGGTTGTAATACTTTGAGTTAGGTTTTGGTTGTCGATAAGGTAGTTGAGGGTTATGTGGAGGTGAGTTCGTGGGATTATCAGATGTGTTGGATGAAGACATTGGTGAGCTGGGGTCGGTGGAGTGGGAAGCGGTTGTGGTAGGGGTGGTGCTATCGGGTGGAGTCGGTGGGCCGGTTGGTGAGGGTCTCTCGGTGGGCTGGGGTGTATGGCTTGTTGTGTGGGAGGTTAGGTTGTTTGGGCCTGTTGTGTGGGAGGGTGGGCTGGGGTGTATGCAGGAGGTAGAGGAGGTGGGTCGTGGGTTTGTGGAGTAGGGGTTTCGGCTTCGGGTGATGTGGGCTGTGGAGTAGGGGTTGGATGATGCAAGATGTTTGGGTCTGGAGTGGGTTGGTTAGAAGAGGAGGTTGATTGGGCCGATTGGTATGTGGATAGGAAGGAGTGAAATGACATGTGTTTGGGTTGGGGGTTGGTGGTTTGAAATTGAAAAATATGTGGTGTGACACCCGGCAAACTCAGGTTAGTAACATTGACTAAACTAGTAAGTCTACATTAGCGAGTCATGCATATTACGTACTTAATTGGGTCAGTCGAGTCGTTACGATGATTCTGGGGAATCTTCGGGAGTTGTTACGATGATCTGCGGGATCATCGGGAGTCGGTCCATAACCATGGGTACAAGGATTGGTGATTCATGGAATTACCGGGTTTAACGCACACACGCGAGTCTCGAGTCCCGGGAATTGGTGAACGGACATAAACGTGTTAGTTATCATGCTTTATATGTTTGTAATCATTATGTGACTTATCGGTATGTGAATACGTGTTTATATATGTTAAAATAGTGTTTAACACGCCAAAAACCTAATCAGGAACACTATAGGCGATTAGGAACCAAAGGGACTCCTAATCGCCAGTACTATAGGAGATTAGGAAAGATTATGGGTGATTAGAGCTTCTAAACGCCAGTATATAGGCGATTAGGGCTTCTAATCGCCTGATCAGTTCTCCTACTCGCCTGATCTGCTATGCACGAGTCAAAACACCTATAAATACAACCCTTGACTCCCCAAACACCCTTAGTGCAACCCTAACAGATCCTAAGCCTCCCACACACCTCAAAACACTTCTGGAACTTGTTTTGCTTCAAAACTCACCATTTCCAAGCTAACACACCCTTCTTTGATAAAATCGAAGGTGTGTTCTTCATCCTAAACCTTTGTAATGTTATTGTTTTGGTTCCCCAAAAGTCCAGACCTTGTTTTGCTAAGTATGTGTCTTTAAAAACCTTGGAAATGAGTTCTAAAACAAGTCTACACCATAATACTTGCTATATGTGAAGTATTGATGCATATGATGATTTTTGGTGGTTATAACATGAATGTTTCTATGAAATTGATGTACTTCTGATGTGTAGGAGTTGTTAGGATGATTATCTAAGAGTTTGAGCTATTGCTATAGTGTTTTTATGAAAGTATGCATTTTGACCCATTTTGGTGATTCTTGAAGAATTAGGATGTTATGATATGATTCATTGCTTGTTTGTTGTTAGGAATCATACTAGAATGATATTATAACATAGAGATGATGATTTGCAAGTTGTAGGAGGTGTAATCTGGTCTTTACCATTTAAAGAAAGATTTCATAGTTAATGAAACCTAGTACTTTGCCATTTTAGGAAATAATCGCACCGAGGCCATTAGAGAAGAGATAAATTGTGGGTTTTTGCTTCGAATGGGTTGGTAAATGGTTTAGGTTTGATATTGGGTGTTTTTGCATGTTTCGGATCTGATTTGGAGGGTTTAACGCGCGGAAATGCGCGACAGCATCTTTAGGGGTGAATAGGGCTCTAATCTCCTGATACATCAGGCGATTACAGCCCAATCGCCTGATGTATCAGGCGATTAGGTCCCCTACTCGCCTGTTGACTTCCCCTACTCACCAGTTGACTTTTCCTAATTGCATGTTAGTTTCCTAATCGCGTGTACTGCTGTCGTAAGCGTATTTTGACATCCCGGAACATGATTTGACACCTAGGAACATGATAGGAACCCCGGGATACACCCATTGACTTAGTAACACGTGTTCGGACTTGTTTATGCGTTAACTGAGCGTTATGCTAGACTAGGTGAACTCTTGCGCGTACTAAGTGTTTAATTGCATATGTTGCATGATGTCTTGTATTGTCTAACACGTGAGATGTCGAGTCACCAATGGGATGCCGGGTCTTGTCTGCTACGGTCGGTTTAACAGTCAAAGGTGCGTTCAAACGTTTATGGTTATGGTCTGGACATTCGGGGACTAGTTAACCTGCGGGTTATTAGTCCGGATACTTATACACATTTTATGATAGGTCGCCGCTATTTGGGGCTATCATAGCATAATTACTTAACTTTTTTTAAGTAACGCAATCTAAGGTGAGTGTCACAGCCCCACTTTTACCGTTTTGCTTTCGGGGGAGAAACATGCTACTTACTTACCTATTAAAGGTCATGTTATACTATGGTTACTTCATGTTACTATACGGCTTTTACGGGAAGTCCCAGGGGGAAACCATGAATGTGCGGGGATGCACAACGAGGGAAATGTGGATAGATCTATTGGGCCTCACAAACCCCACCCGACGGCGGGGATGCCGGGCAGGTGCATATTGTCTCTAACTCTCGGGTTATCGAGGCATCGGTAACCCAGTCAATCTGGGCTGGATTCAACATTGGTACATGTTTAGTAATGGGTTCCCAACCGTAGTAGTAAAAAAAACTTAACGTCTAGCTAACGTTCTTATAACATAGTAGTAACAGGAATGATCTTTTCAAACTTATAACAACTCTTTTATGAAAGAAAACCTGTGAACTCACCAGCATTATATGCTGACATTTTTGGCATGTTTTCTCAGGTTGCTAAGGTAGCAGTTAATGGACTAGGCGCACGGAGTCATGCACAACGTCTAGAATTTTGAAACATATTAAACAATGTTTTGTAAACTATAATATGTCTTTTGGTTGTAAACAAGAAATGCTTTCGCTGCTGGTTTACGGCTCAAAGCATGATGTTTTGGTTTTAAAATATATATATGAATGCATGTTTGTTGTTTGTTTATTGTGATCATTGACTGGGATCTTGGTGTGTCACGCGCCTCGCGGTAAAACCCCGCATGTGGAATTTGAGGGTGTGACATGTGGGATATATTCAACGTGGCGAGAGTGGTATAGTTTGTGACTAGCAGGGTCATAGCATTTGAATGCCGATTTGGAGGATGAGTACCCAAGAAATATGCACGCCATTGAACGGAAGTGGAGTTTGGAAGTAGCATAGGGTCGTAACCATGGGTAGCAAAGACAACCGAACGGTTTGAGTTTGGATTAAGTAGGTGCGGTTTTGAACAACATATCGTAGGGAGATTTGTTATTAAGGATGGGTGTAGGCAAACGATTGATTAGGTGGGTTGCGGTTTGAAAGGCATGGGACCAAAAATGTTGTGGTAAGTGGGAGTAGTGGAGTAATGCGAGGCCGGTTTCCACAACGTGTTGGTGACGTCGTTTGGCAATGCTGTTTTGTTCCAGTGTGTGAGGTGGTGCCATGTAATAGGAGATACCTTGAGAGGCAAGATAAGATGAAAGACCCACATATTCACCCCCATTATCAGTGAATAACGCAACAATGTTTGTTTTGAAAAATAAATATGTGTTTAATTAATTTTATTAATTAGAATTAGTTAATTTTGGATAATAACAAAATGAAGTCAAGAGTTAAGTGATGTTTATGAGAACTCATGACATTTAATTCTATAATTACTTGGAACACATTACATAGAAAACATATAAAAGATCATTTATAATGCTACATGTTTTCTTATAATAATTTTTTTACACAAATTAGGTACTTTATAAAAGTTAAAGTTTTATAAACTTGATAATACTATAAGAAATCGAGAAATCAATAATGAAAAATATGTTTTTAATCGTGAGGTAACGATTTGCATTTTGAAATTATTACGTTATATTGATACACCTAAACATGCTTAATCTTATCTAAACTATACGTCACCGGATTCTACGATCGGAGAAGAAAATTTTCATTTATAACTAATTTCAAACAAACGTTTCACGTAATTATGGTCAATTGATCATGATAAAACTTGATTGAAGTGAATTTTCATCTAGAAGAGATATTTGGCATATTGTAATATGTGAAAACTAGATATCAAATTTTACGATGATTTTAATATACTGTAAATTTGGTTGAATGAGTATTTATGAAAAAAAAAAAAAACCCTCTGGAGTTTGCTATATAAGTATCATTTGATTATTTGTGTTACAAAAATATTATTATAAAATCGTGTATTCCTAATACTTTAGGGATAGAGGATTGAAAATGGAATTGTATGTTATGGAGAAAATTTGTCTTCTTAATTTATTATTTTTATATGAAATATGTCAAACTTATTGTTGTTGATAATATGAAGAAGTTACTATATTGGTTTTATTTTTATATAGGTTTTAATGTAAGTTTTGTTTAAAGGATAATTGTGTGTGATAATATACAATTCATCTAGGCATAGTAGAACAAGTCATGAAAGTTTTTTTCTAGTTTTTTTATTTCGTTTTTTGAGTGTTTATGTTACGGTTTCGAGACTTACTTTGTTTGTTCTAACATAATTTTGAACTTTTTTAATATGGCGAGTTAACACCTCGCCACGTGTGTGTTTGAGTTAGTGTTTTTTTCACTTATTTTTTGTTCGGTTTAGCGGTTTTGCCGTAACGCGCGAGTTTGCTACTAGTTATATATATATATATATATATATATATATATATATATATATATATGGGGAAAGTGAATATGAGGCTGTTACGCATCTAAGCTTAGATGTAAAACCCATCAAAACTACGTCGTTTTGATTAATGTTATCATAAAACTACGTAGTTTTGATTAATGAGATCAACCAAACTCCCTAATTTCACTCCAATGTAACTCACGCCATCCTTGTCTCATTTGGTTATTTTTTTTTAATAGTTTCACTTTTTTGATGAACTAAATGAATTGCAGATTATGATTCATAGTTGCTTGATGAATTAAAAAATGGTGATTGCTTTACATTAAAATGTTCACTTAGGGATAGCAAGAATAAATGGAAGAGTGCTGACAATTTTGGCTAAGGGATCGAGTGAAATCAATTATGGGGTTATTATTATTATTATTATTATTATTATTATTATTATTATTATTATTATTATTATTAATTTTTTTTTTTTTTCAATCCGTATGCATTGGAACAAGAATCTAATGAAAAAATGGGGATCAATGTGGAAGAAAATAAATTAGAACGATCAGTAACAATGATGTGTTGTAGATTTTAGTGGAAATTGATAGAGAAGATGAAGTTAGTTTTGTAGAACACAAAGATTTTAATTAATCTTTAATTATATTAAATCAAAACGACGTAGTTTTGATAGGTTTTGCATCTAAGCTTAGATGTGTAACAGCCTCATATTCACTTTCCCCTATATATATATATATATATATATATATATATATATATATATATATATATATATATATATATATATATATTTCGTTGTTGCAAGTTGATATAAGTTTAAGAACACAGTATGATCATCAGACGGTCCAATTTTTTAATTAGCGAGTATTTAAATTTTAAAATTAATCGTAACAACTATTTTTGTTGATTACTGCAATTGTTTAAATAAAGAAATAGGATAGTAAATTTGTTTAAATGGTGTGGTGATTTATATGTAATTATGTCACATAGTAGGGGATCAGTTGCAGGAAATGTATCATTCTTTCACTTTCTTAATATATGTATTTTAATACTAGCTGATTACCCCGGGAGGGTCCCGGGGTTGAAAAATCTAATTTTACGTGATAACCTATTGCAAATGGCTCAAGTTAACTAATCACAAAATCTCTCAATCATTGCATGTTCATAGTATTCTAATCAGTAATAACTCATATTCCCTAATCTAAAACCTAATCAGTAATCATCTAAAGAATCACTTATGTAAGCTACAACTATTCAAAAACTCATCACATCTCTCTAATTTATCACTAATTTCTCACATTCTAATGGCTCTTATAATATCTAACCTAATCAACTAAACAAACACTTAAGTTGGAAGTTGTAACCATTGCATCTCATTATGCCACGTGGCATAATCAAGAGATGGTTGAGACCACCATTAAACGTCACGCCAGAAACTATCAATTCTTCCCGGGAGCGTCCCGGGGTTAAAAAATATAATCATTCTAATAATACTAATACTAATAGTAATAGTTATTACTCTTGTATTAAATAAATAAATAAATAACATTGCTATAAGCTGACACCATGTGTTGCAGTGTTGCGCGATTCTTTCTCCTAGCTTTTCTTGATGAAGTATACCTAGTAAAATTCCAATGATAACATGGCGATTGGGCTGATTTTCAACATCGTAGATAAGAAACTGGTTTAAAAGAAAAAACATGATTAATGAATAACATGAACACTTTGTGTGTTTTTTTTCTGTATGAACGAAACCCCACAAAAAATAGTTGATTTTTTCTCCGTTTTTTATATAGCACTATGGTACTCGTTGGAAAGATAATAAAACGCTCGTTAATTTGGTGTAATTTTTTTCTTTAAAAAATCCCGTATATACAAGATATAAACGTTTAAAAATTATTGAAGGAAATATGAGAGAGAAAATTTTAAATTTATTTTTAAATTTTTTTTCCCTAAAATAACTCAATTTAATTAAAAAATGAAATAATTCAAAAACACTAAAATCTTTCAATTGTGATGCCACGTGGCAGTTTCATGGAGAGGTTAAAGGCACCATTGCACGCCACGTCAGCAATGTTCAATTCTTTTATATATATTAATAGATTGACTATAGGTTGTTAGGACTTGTTACACATTTAATGAGTTACATTAGTTGATGAAGACATAAATATATATCTATATCTATACTATCTTATAAAGCATTTCATAAGAACTTCTTAAAATTTAAGAGATACAAGTATATTTGTTTATCATACAATACCTAATACACATCTTAACTACTTGTTAAGGGACAAATTGGTCTTTTGAACTTGTTTTTAATTACACCACATTATAGTTTTTTTTTTTAAAGTACACCACATTATAGTTAATAAACCAAAGTAATATCAAAGACTTTACATTAGTCATGTAAATTAATCCATTAATATTAAATGTTTGTACAAGATAATATTAATAAGTTTGTCTTTAATTACACCACATTATTTTTTATTTTGTAGATATACTTTCTAATATACTAATAATAATAGTAGTGGAAGTGGTCAGGTAGTCGTGGTCGTGGTAGTAGTAGTAGCAGCAGCAAAAGTGGTGGCGGTAGTACCCAAATATGATCGGTGTTTAAGATAGATCGGGTTAGAAAACAATTTTTAGAAAAGACTTGATGACACCCGCCGCATCACGCGGGCTAACCCACTAGTATATAACGATTGGGGTAGGGGCACATTATACTTGATGAGACTATCCTCACCTTTATATTCCTGCCAAAATTTATTTATTTATATTTTTTTATTTTTTTATCTTTATTTTATTTTTATGACTTTGCTATATATAATAAATAAAAATCTTATAATTATTTTATTTCTGTCTCATGTAAATAATATTACTGAATCATAATTTCACGTTTATCTTTTATTTATTTGATATTTATTTTCTTAACTAATATTTATTTTTTTAACTATTTTTTTTTAAATTTCTAATTATAAAAACCATTTAGTATTTTATTGATAAAAAATTACACTTTTAAGAGTTCAAGACCACCGCCTCAATCACACTCTGCAATGGTTGTTTCTGCCTTTGCACATTATCCCAACATACATTCACATGATTAAAATTGTTTTCTCATATTATAATATATTAATTTTCCATGTTACATCGTAATACATATTTTGTCTTAATATTATATTTGTCTGATATAAGCTAGTTATTTTATATTTTGATGTAATAATTACCTTTCAAAACAAAAACAATAATTTAATTAATAGTTAAACAAGTCATATAGTATATTAGGGTGTTATTGTATATTACACGACGTACTTCCAACTTAAGTTATAAAAATATATCGTCATGGTTGAATGCTTCTCCACACGTTGTTTTGTTATTAAGGTTACAAACTTTGACAAAATTTCAAAGGAACAATGACTTTTAAATGTCTGTTAAACGTGAATTAGTTTGTCAAGCATCAAACATATATATGGCCGGATATTCGATATTCAGTTAGGTATGCTGTTATATATATTTTATAAAAATTACTTGTTAACATTTGAGTTACGATTATATTTTTTCATTAATTTACAGAAGGTGGTCCACAGTGACTCGCAGAACCCTAAGAACCAAGGGTTCGTGTTTAATAGGATAAGCTTTGAGATTTAAAAGGGGATAGCGGCGCAGCTTGTTGCCCGCTTACCCACCATCTAAATGTAACTTGTTTTGACAAAAAATGATACATAACTAATACTTTCATTAATTTGCAATCATAAGCGAGGAGAGTTAGCTCACCTTTACCTGATTATCACACTTTAGTCCGGCCATTCAAGCATAGCATATGACTATGGGTGGCAAAATAGGTAGGTTGGGTGGGTTTGGTTGTTGGGTCAGGATGGGTTTGGGTTAGGATGGGTATGGGTCAAGATGGGTAGATTAAAAAAATGGGTTAGGATGGGTTGGGTCAGGATGGGTTTGGGTACGGATGGGTTTGGGTATGGATGGTTTGGATTAACATAGGTTCACATTAAAATAAACTAAAATTAAAAAAAAAAATTAAAATAGCAATAAAAAATTTAAAAAGTAAATAAAAAGAAATTAAAAAAAAAACAAAAATAAACTTAAATATAAAATTTTATGGGATCTGAAGTATTTCATTTCGAACCGAACCGGTTCGACCCTATCGGGCTGGAAAATAACCCGGACCGTTACAACCCGGCCAGGCCGGGTAGCGACCAGAACTGTTTCGATCTGACCCGTCCCGTAGCGACCCGGACCGTTTCGACCCGGCCGTTTCAACCTGACCCGTCCCGTTTCGACCCGGCCGGGCCCGGTAGCGACCCCAACCGTTTCAACTCGGTCGGGCTCGGTAAAGAACCAGACCGTTTCGACCCGACAAGACCGGTAGCGACCCAGACCGTTTCGACCCGACCGGGCTCGGTAATGACCCAGACCGTTTCGACCTGACCCGTCCTGTAGAGACCCGGATTGTTTCGACCGGGCCGGGCCCGGTAGCGACCAGGACCGTTTCGACCGGGCCGGGCCCGGTAGCGACCCGGACCGTTTCGACCTGACGGGACCGGTAGCGACCCGAACCGTTTCGACCCGACCGGGCCCGGTAGCGACCCGGACCGTTTCGACCCGACCGAGCCCAGTAACGACCCAGACCGTTTCGACCTGACCCGTCCCGTAGCGACCCGGATTGTTTCGACGGGGCCGGGGCCGGTAGCGACCCGGACCGTTTCGACCCGGCCGGGCCCGGTAGCGACCCGGACCGTTTCGACCCGACGGGACCGGTAGCGACCCGAACCGTTTCGACCCGACCGGGCCTGGTAGCGACCCGGACCGTTTTGACCCGACCAGGCCCGGTAACGACCCAGACCGTTTCGACCTGACCCGTCCCGTAGCGACCCGGATTGTTTCGACCGGGCCGGGCCAGTAACAACCCGGACCGTTTTGACTGGCCCGGGCCCGGTAGCGACCCGGACCGTTTCGACCCGGCCGGGCCCGGTAGCGACCCGGACCGTTTCGACCCGACGGGACCGGTAGCGAACCGGACCGTTTCGACCCGACGGGACCGGCAGCGACCCGGATCGTTTCTACCCGACCGGGCCCGGTAACGACCCGGACCGTTTTGACCCGACCGGGCCCGGTAACGACCCTGACCGTTTCAACCTGACCCATCCCGTAGCGACCCGGATTGTTTCGACCCGGCCGCGCCCGGCAGCGACCCGGACCGTTTCGACCTGGTCGGGCCCCGTAACGACCCGGGCCGTTTTGACCCGACGGGACCGGTAGCGGCCCGAACCGTGTCAACCCGACCGGGCCCGGTAACGACCCGGACCGTTTCGACCCGACCGGGGCCTGTAACAACCCAGACCGTTTCAACCTGACCCGTCCCGTATCGACCCGGACAGTTTCGACCCGGCCGTGCCCGGTAGCGACCCAAACCGTTTTGACCCGACCGATCCCGTTTGCAACCTGGACCGTTTCGACCCGACCGGGCCTGTCAACGACCAGACCATTTCGAACCGAATGGGCCGGTCAACAACCCAGACCGTTTGGACTCGATTAAGCCTGCTAACGACTCGAACCGTTTCGATGAGGTTGGTCTCGTTAACGATTCGTGTTGTTTCGACATGGTCGTCCGTTAACGACCCGAACGATTTCAAACCGACTGGGTTATCAACAAATTCAAAAGATATAATTTTTTGTTTTTACTGACATTGATTTCTATGAGGCACCAACACTTTTGGTGTTGGGTGAGTTTTAATTCAAATTTGTATATGATTATCTAAAAATACCCATCCTGACCCATTTATTTTTTTTTGAGATACCCATCCTGACCCACTTACTTATTTCTTAGAATTAAAATTACCCATCCTAACCCCCTTGAAAATTATACTAAACCCATTTTAACCCACAAGGTCAAATTTTAAACCCAAAACAACCCAAACTCAACTAGATGGGTTGAAATTGCCAGGTCTACATATGACTATCATTTCGGTTGCAAAATCTATCATCATTAACTAAACCAAAGTTGCAAAAGTCTGTGATTGTTTTACAGCCGTAAACGTTTAGTGATCACCAATAATTTTTAACTTTCCTGTTTCTTCTGTTTAATACTAAAAATCCAAATATTCACCCTAAATTTACTAAATTTTAACTTCACAAAATAAATCATACAAGCATAATTAGAACACAAAGGTTATCAAACATAAAATTTTTAGTATTTCTATGTGTGGGTTATTATGACTATCATATTCTTCTGAAAATAACATCTTTATATTAATTTTATAAAAACTACAATAAAATTGAATCCTAGAACAATTTTCTTGTTCCTAGCCAACCAAATCCTCCACATAGTCGCCATCATAACCGTAAGAACAATTTTCTTCCATCTTTTCGAGCCTGGATTACTCACCGCTTGTTGCACCATGTCTTTAGAATCCGATGAGTTAAACGGCCAACTCACCTTCATCCAAGTCAATATATTCCACCAAATAGCTCTCGCCCAAATGCACCCTATGAAAACATGGTTCACATCTTCATCATTATAACCGCATCTTCTAACGAGTTCGAATTTGGCAGCGACTTTTCTTTCAAACACCCTCCACATCAAAAAATTGCATTTTAAAGGGGCCCATGAATTCCACATGAAACTAGTCGGCCCATAAATCTTCTACGCCAATTCAGCCCGGACATTTTTAACCGAGAACTCCTCGCCTTCAACATTGTGATGGCAATCTAGTTTTAGTTTTGATTTCCGCATTTTCTTGTATATAGTGAAGATTATTTTGAGGATGAGTTAGAGCTTAATACTACGAGGAGGTTGAGTAGCTAGATCCGTGAATTTAAACACGCATTTAATATAATATAATAAAATACATAATAATAATTAAAGTATAACATAATAAATGTATAATGTATATTATGCAATATACAAATCTGATAAGTCGAGCTCCAACGCATAGTAAAATTTCTCAAATCATCCTTACTAATTCTACGACTGTTTACTTATTACTACTTATACTTGGTTACGTGACAGGGAATTGTATGGTTTTCTAGCAATCGATAACTGAATTGCTGGCTTTTCTTAGCATCGTTTAATTTGTTCAACATAAAAGAATTAAAAGATTAATCTTATTTTCATCCATTTATATCCTTAATTAATTTGATCAGCTGCAATAACGAAGGTTCCAAATACATGTTAATTAAGTACCATTACTGTATATGGATGATTCCACGTTTTTAAAGGCCAAATATATATATACAGTAAACAATAGTATACATATAAAGATATCATTATTGGTCAACGAAAACATTATGAAATCCAACGAATTGAACCAAACAACAGTTAGCAGCCTCTCGATCCGCATCTCTATTCTAATATAAATACATGCACCCAACTCATGCAACCAATATACCGATTCCTTTTTAATAAATAAATAAAAAGGATGAACAAGCTGTTCATCACCAGCTTCCAAGCCCTAGGCTTTCTTCTCTTTCTTTCATTCATCCATTCACAAGCTGCTCAACTTAAATATACTTTTGTCGTAAGCACTCTTGATCCATATAATGCACTCAATTTAAATATACATTTAATTGTACATAATTATATATATAGCTTGTTCAATTGTGGTTTAATATATATCAAGATATTTATAATTAGCATATATAATTAATTACTTTTAAATACTAGCTTACATGTTAATTTATAAACATTTTATTATTGTTTTAAATTTAGGTTCAAGAAACCAACTACACTAGGCTATGCAATACCAAGAGCCTCTTAACCGTCAACGGACTATTTCCGGGGCCAACCATCACTGCTCGTCGAGGAGACACCGTCATTGTTGATGTTATCAACAGGGGCAACCACAATATCACAATTCACTGGTATTATAAATTAAATATACATTTTTCTTTCATCCATAATATTATTATTGACAAACGTACGGATATTTTATTTATTTATTTATTTTTATCATGGTCTTAAAATTCTAGGCATGGAGTGAAACAACCAAGGTATCCATGGTCAGATGGACCCGAGTTTGTAACACAATGCCCAATCCAACCTGGCGGTAATTTCAGCCAAAGAGTTTTGCTCTCCGACGAAGAGGGCACGCTGTGGTGGCACGCACATAGCGATTGGTCACGAGCCACCGTATATGGCTTATTCGTCATTCTTCCTAGGCTCGGGACTACTTACCCCTTTCCTCAACCCGATGAAGAAGTACCTGTTCTTTTAGGTATAATTTACCACTTACTCTTTTACTCATTAATGGCCGGTTTCATTTTTTTTTTTTTTTTGAAGAAAATGGATCGAGCTCCTAACCTATATATATATGGTGTTGTAAACTCTTAATTTTGTGACTAACAATTAAATATCTTATTTGCTCCATAGTATGAAGATCAAAATAATATATAATTATTCTTTTTTGGTTGGAAAATTGAATTTAAAAAAAAAAAAAAGAAATCCCAAAAACAGACCAATGATGTAGAAAAGAGAAGAAACTTCAAATCAAATGACAACCAATACTTTACATTAAAAAAATTACATTTCTTGAAAATAAAAGTAATTTATTGTATTATATTGTTTCTTTGTTTTGTTTCAAGACGTTAACGATAACTTATATTTTCTTGAAAAATGACGATACGTACTTTGACATAATTATCACTTTATTTATTTTATTGTTGTTGAAACATTCTGATTCGCTTTAAATAATCAAATAATTGTTGAATTGAGGGATTATACTTACATTGTATAATACGTGCAAACGTGTTTAATTTTTCTGTTATCTATACTATCTTATAATACATTAGATTTATACCACAGGATCATTCTGGGGTTGAGAAATCTAATATGACATATTAATTTTACATACGAAATAGATTGATGCATTTTACAGTTACATGCATGAAAGCTTCGGGTAGCACTTAACCTAAAACAATTAATAATGTATCTCCAATGTTAACGTCTAACCTTAAACAATGTATAACTCTAATATTAAAACCTAACCTAAGACAATGTACAACTCCAATGCTAACACATGTTGTAAATAGAATTCATATTTACTGGTTTGAACATAATTAATGACTTGCCTATACATGATTAATGAATAATCTGAACACTTTGTGTTTTTTCCTGTATGAACAAAACCCCATAAAAAATAGTCGTTTTTTTCCCCGTTTTTTTATATAGCACTATGGACTCGGAGAAAAAAATAATACAACGCTCGTTAATTTGGTCATTTTTTCTCCGTTTTTATATATCACTATGGTACTCGTTGGAAAGGTAATAAAACGCTCGTTAATTTGTTGTAATTTTTTTCTTTAAAAAATCTCGTATATAAAAGATATTAACGTTTAATTATGTGAGGAAACATGAAAAAAAAATCTAATTTTGTTTTTAAATTCTTTTTTTTTTCTAAAATATCTAAATCTTTTATTTTAAATTGCAAGATATGCATATCTTGTATAATAGGGTTTTAATTAATTTTATTATTAGATTTTAATAATAAAAACAAAATAAAAAAATTTAAACACTTTCACCTCATTATGCCACGTGGCACGTTTAAAAGAGGGATGAGGCCACAATTGAATGTCACATCATCTAACTTCAATTCTTTTATATATAGTTATAGATTATAGATTTCATAAAACCTCTTAAAAATTAAGTTTTATAAGCATGATTTCTTAAAATAAATGTATTTGTTAACTACTTTTGGAGACCGAAATATGTTTTATACAATACTGACACATTTTTCCACTCAACTTTTTCTATTTTAATAAGAATTACACTTTTCACCCTTATTTTAACCGATTATCCCGCATTTTTTAAACATCCATAATTTTTTATACGTTAATATTTTCCTAATATTATTACACCGTATAAACGAATATATTTTTTTCTCTTTAACTTGACTATAGTATATTATAATACATTTTTATTGACTTCTTAAATTTAAATTTTACATTATAATTGCTTAAATACAAGACACACAAAATGTACATATTAAGTAAATATTATTTTCAGCTATAAGGTGCAAACACCTTACTAATTTAATTATGTATTTTAAAAGAAATAGAACGTAGACAAACGCTTTCAAATTAATTTAAGTGGCTAACCTATAATAGATAAATTACTAAGATATTAGTTAACAAAAATAAGATGTAAATTTGTAATATTTAAAAATAATAACAATGCGCGCAGGTGAATGGTGGCGAGCCGATATACACACCGTTATGGAAAATTTCCTCGAGAGTGGAGGAGATCCAGCAATCTCAGATGCACTTACCATCAACGGCCAACCAGGCGATCTATATTACTGCTCCGCTCCAGGTTGTTGTTATTATTATTATTATTATTATTATTATTATTATTATTATTATTATTATTATTATTATTATTATTATACTGGCTAGCTAGCTAATTTAACATTAATTTTGTTTGTTTTCAGAAACGACTAAGATAAAAGTAGATCAAGGAAAAAGTTACTTGCTACGAATGGTGAACGCCGGCATGAACAACCTCATGTTCTTCGCTGTTGCCAACCACTCCCTCACCGTAGTTGGTACTGACGGGGCATACACCAAGCCACTTATATCCGATTACATCACCATAGCTCCCGGTCAAACAATGGACCTTCTTCTATCAGCTAACCAAACCAGTAACCGCTATTACATGGCTGCCAAGTTATTTAACGGCCAGCCCGCCAGTCGTTTCGACAACACCACCACCACCGCCATTGTTGAATACTCGGGAAACTACACTACTCCCTCAGCAACCCCGCTTATTCTCCCGAGCCTCCCGGCTTCCGGTGACCGAAACGCGTCCTTTAACTTCACCTCAAAACTACGCAGTTTAGCTAGCGCTGAGCACCCTATCGACGTGCCATTAAAGATCAAAAGAACGCTTCTCTTCACGCTGTCAATCAATGCTATACCATGCGCAGCGAATGAAACATGCGAGGCTATACGTAACACCTCCCGGTTTGCTGCCAGCATTAACAACATAACATTTGACATGCCTTCAACGTCCATCCTTGGAGCTTACTACCGAGGAGTAAACCGCGGTGTATATGGAGATGATTTCCCCGATGTTCCACCTTTGAAATTTAACTACACTCAGGTGATCGAGATCGATGATCAGTACTGGTTAAATTTCTTTCTATAGAATGACCCTACTAATAGTTTTGCTATATATGAGTGGCCGGGATTTTACTAAGTACGTTTGTTTGTTTTGTTTATTTAGGCAAGTGGCTTGAATGCTACGTTGAGGTTGCCAGACGTTGGGACGGAGGTGACAATGCTGAAGCATAACGAGACAGTGGAGCTAGTGTTTCAAGGGACAAACTTAGTGGCAGGAGTAGACCATCCAATGCATCTGCATGGACACAGTTTTTACGTAGTGGGATCAGGTTTCGGTAATTATAAACGAAAAAGAGATTCAGCTAACTATAATCTGGTTGATCCACCTCATATGCAAACCATTGCTGTTCCTCAGAATGGTTGGACCGCCATCAGATTCCAAGCAAATAATCCTGGTAATTAATTACTTAATTAGATAAATTATATATATATATATATATATATATATATATATATATATATATATTGAAGTACATTCTTATAATTAATTTGGTATTCGTTTCAGGTGTATGGTTTATGCATTGTCATTTCGAAAGACACGTGAGTTGGGGAATGGGGATGGTATTCATAGTAAGGAACGGGAAAAGTACAAGTGCTAGAGTTTTGCCACCACCTCCTGATATGCCTCCGTGTTAATTATTATTATTATTCAATACTATGTGTGATTCATCTGTTTATTTACCACAAGTCTATTCTTGAATGCCATTTGAGTTTTTGTTTCGAGTTGTAATAAGTTGGTTATTACCAAATGTATAATCAATTGTAATAACTTGTTTATTTGATTATAATATTTGATTTTATAATTTTGCTTACACTAGATTACAAATTTATGTTTTCATAATGTACACTCACCTAATTATTAATTAATATTATTTATAACAATAAGTTCTTCATTTATATATTTAATATAAAACATCCAATCCAATATAAACTTGGTTAATAAAAATTAACAAAATATATGTTTGATATGCCTGAAAAATGGTTGAACCTATCAAATATGTTCATGTTAACATAACTAAGGCGATGAAAGGTTGGTCATGAATTGAATTATAAGGTTGTATAGTTGATTGATTATTAAAACTGATAGAAATTCTCATTTTTCCCTAAATAAACAGTTTCTTTCTTTTTTTTTTTTTTTTTTTTTTTTTTTTTTAAGTAAGTCATTTGATTCATTCACGGACAAAGAAAATTACATTAAGATAACGGGCATGCGGGCAACAAGCTGCGCCCCCACCTCTTTCTGAATAGCAAATCCTAATCTATTAAAAAACGTAACCCTGCTCACCCGGGGCCGAGACACTACTATGAATAACTCGTTGGACCCTGGTCAGGAAACGGGTAGCCTCTGGTGCCAATGAGCCAAAGGTATCAAAAGCCAATGTTACAAAAATGTGTTGATTCTCCTCGCAGGCTTAGCATGTTTTGCTACCTTCTTTGCCTCTGCTTTACGCACCGCTTGCCCTGCTACAAAGCTATCATCCCTCAACCCAACTAGGGGAGATACACCCGTCAGGTCAGCAAAAGCATGCTTCCTCCCGGCCCACCCAATGACAAGGAGATCTGCTGGTCGTAGGGTGGATCTCTTCTGCTAGATCCGATAGGAAGTTCACAGGGCCTCCTTTTTGGCTGAGATCCCAGCCCGTCTTAAAATGTCCCACATAATGTCTCGAACCCAATCATGCCGATATTTGAAACCGGGTAACCTATTACAATGAACCGCATGTTCCCCGTATTCATCCATGCAGGCCTTACGACAAATCGGACAGATTTCATCCTCCTGGTACACGGGGATCATCAAACGATATTTAAGAATGACACTGTATTCAATAGCGGACATGCTTTGGCCTAAACCTTCGATCGGGATAACACTTAGGAAATCTTGGGCGTGGGGGCTTTGCAAGCATTCAATAACTACCCTCTGATAGGGGAACAAACCAAAAAATTCACCCAGGCTCTGAGCGATTTTGCCAATAAGGGCATTCGCCAAAGTTTTCTAAGGCTTTTGGTGGGGGAGGGGTGTCCTTGTTAGAAAAATCGCCAATATCAAAACCTAGGAGATAGTTATTTAGCTTTTCGAGGGCCTGCACGTAGTCCAAGTATGCGCCGAAAACCCCGCTCTTTCGTAGGATGTGGTCTTGAAGGTTCAAGGACTGAGCTCGTGACGCCACAAACGCATACATGCCGACATCCTTCACAGAGAGGAGCCCTAATCCTCCCATATGCATCAGCAAAGACGCCATCCGCCACAGTAGGTCACCAAAGAAAGGCCCCCCACATACCACTATGTCTTCAATGGCTTCCTTTAGACCTTTGTCAAAACATGACACTGCTTCATCCATCATGGGGAGTTGGCAGGTCCGTAACCTAAAAGGCAACTTAGCAACCCCCATACAGGACCTGAGCAAGAGGATTTCACTTTGGGGATCCCTAAGGTAGGGCAAGAGTTTCATAAGTTCAACCGCGGGCGATGCCCTTTGCCTTGCCAATTCGCAGATAAAATAAGAGTCACGGCTAATGGCCCCTCCGAGGAACTTCACCCCCTTTTCTGGCCTACCAATCCCACTGGGAAAAACCCCTTCCCGAAGTTTCACCCCATTACATGTAACATCCTGACCGATGGCGGAATCAACGAAGTGCCGCGTAATGACGATTGTTGTTGGGTCTGCTGACCTGGAGAAGAACAAATGATTGGAAAGCCAAAATATATTACTCAGTTGATCCTTAGAAATAAATAGCATTTACAAGATACTTCTCCCAAAAGACTGTTGACCCTAACATCTGTTCTACCCAAACAACTGCTGCTGCAAAAGACTGTTGGATAAACAACTGATAGAGAACAACTGCTGATCAAAGGTCTGATGAAGAACAACTGTTGATCAAAGTGCTGAAGACTAAAGGTCTGTTGGAGCCAATAGCACTTAGGCTCCAACAGATGATACAAGACTATCAGAGTTTTCTCAACAACAGTTTACCTTTCAGAGTTTTACAATGTAACAATAGTTTGTATATAGAAGATGTTTTATGTTTGTTATTCTGTTAGAGGTCGCTGTCTTAGGTGACGTCAGGTTAGATCACCAGCGGTTTAGATTTGTCTATAAATAGAACAGTGCCTGTACAGTTCTATTCATCACTAAAAACATTCTCTCAGACAAACATTCATAGAGTAATCAGGCTGAGGGGGAGTACTTGTACAATTGACTGTAATCATTCAATATTATGAAAGCATTCGATTGAAAACATTTATTCTATTGCTTTGATTTATAGTTTATTATTCCGCTACACTTTTCATTTATATTTCACTCTGTTCATCACATCTTTACTTAAACAAATCAAAACAATCAAACTCAGATCCTATCAATTAAATTCGATCTAATAAATCAATTTAATATAAACATATCAGCTCACAATTATTGATATCGTTTGTTTGTCGGATTAAAAACAGAGTAATAGTTTATTTTCGATTCAACCGTTTGTAAACAAACTTTGTTTTTGAAAAATCATAGAATGGCTTCAATCAATCACGATCCACACAACACTGGCACGAACAACAAGCCACCGATGCTTGTCAGATCTGAATACAATATTTGGCAACGTCGGATGAGCCATGTTCTAGCTCAATAGAACACTGGGTGTTGGAAGTCGGTTATCTTCGGACCACATGTTCCGATGGTGCCGAGTACTGAATATCCCAAGGCTCAAGAGCCTAAGAAACTTGAAAACTAGTCCGACCAGAATTTTCAAAAGATTGAGTTAGATGCCAAGGCCTTCAGTATTGTGGCAATGGCTCTACCAAATGATATCTATGCTGGGCTGTTACACTGTAATAGTGCAAAGGAGTTGTGGGATGCACTGAAAGAACAATTTGGTGGGACTGAAGAGGTTATTGAAAACAACCGTGAAATACTTAACCAACAATTTGAAACATTCAGTCATGTTAAGGGAGAGTCATTAACTCAACAATTTGAGAGGTTTAACTGTCTCATTAGTGAACTAAAACTGGTTGGTCTAACTTACCCATATTTAACTTTGAACCATAGGTTTGTATGATCATTACCAGATAAATGAGACACTATTGCTATAGTAATGAGAAACTCAATTGGATTCAAGGACCTATCACTGACCCAGCTACATGGTAAGCTCTTGACCTATGAGAGAGAGCTTAACCAGAAAAAGAAGCTTCAGGACTCTGGAAAAGTGTCTGACGACTATGTATTTGGTAATACAGCACTTCTGGGTCATGATGAGGTGCCTGGTAATAATAAGGATCAGAGTTATGATCATTTCATTGACATTGTAAGTGAATGATGTCCCTAGGCTAGTATATATGTTGTTTGGACGTGTTTCGGGGTGCTTAGAGACGTTTATACGCGTTTCGGGGTGTTTGGGACACATCAGGCGAGTAGGGGGTTGCATCAGGCGATTACAGCCTATGCTGTATAACTATTCACGCGAGTAGCCCCTACTCGCATGTACCTACTAGCGAGTACGGCCCTACTCGCTAGTTTATCATGCTGGATAGCCTCGTACTCGCATGAACTGGTCTGTACGAGTACGGGAGGTATAAATAGTCCCAATCATTGCCCTAATGATTAGTTCTTGCCACACACACTCTCCAAACACCCTCCCTTGGTCTGTAAGGTTTGATTTGATCATTGTAAACACTCGAGCTCTGTTTAGTTATAAATCTTTAATCTTTTGACCCATTTGTGTGTGTTACTTACTCGTATATCATTGTTTCATATTCGTTTATGTTATTAGAACATATTTAGAGGATTCCGCACTCTGAATATCAAGCTCGTGATTGTCGGGTGACCCGTTAGTCGATCCTACAAGTGGTATCAGAGCCGAGGCTCTTATCACGAGTGTTTTGATTGCAAAAACGAGTAAAAACAGGTAGGTTTTTATGTGAAAGTTGTGATTTTTGAGCAAAAACCTGTTTTGGAGTTTGAAACTTTGAGTTTTTGATAAAAACCCTTATTTTCAAATTCTTAATGTGTGTTTATGGATAAACACGTGTGTTTTTTATTAGGTTTTGTTCTAAAAGTGTTTTGGAAACTTTTCCAATCATTTGGGGTTTAAACACATTGTTTTGGATAAGATTTTGAGGCAAAAACGGCAGTTTTTGAGCAAAAGTGAGGTTACAGATCAGATCTAGCGAATACGCAAACCTTCTAGCATTTACAGCTCCTATTCGCCTATACCTTAGGCGATTACAAGAAACTTCACACGAGTACAGGTCTACTCGCCTCTATTACTAGCGATTAGAGGCCTATTCCCCACTTTCTTATGTGGTATAGCCCCTAATCGCCTGAAAGGTCCCCATTCACTAGCATTTACACCCTAATCGCGTGTAATACTAGTGATTACAACCGTACTCGCCCCAACAAAACCCTAATCGCCTATAAACACAAGAATAGAGTTCCTACTCGCCTGAAAGGACCTGAAACTGAAAAATTGACTAAGTATCGGACTTTTAACTAACATAGACATATGGCAAACCCGTAGGGTCATCTAAACCAACCTAGGCAACCTAATAACCAACAAATGAACAATCAAACGAACCTACCCACAAACCCTTGGCAATACTCAGCCGAGCGAAACGCGCAACGGATGCAACAAGCGCAGATGCAAGTGAATGTTGTCGGAATCAATCCATGGGCGCTAGTGGCTCAACAACAGGCAATGAATGCAAATCCTTGGGCACTCGCGGCTGCTGCAAACTCACAGACGAATCATCTGTCTTCCGTTCTCATGAGTGACTTAGAGACGGGTAGTTCGAATAGGGCGCCGAAATTGCAATACATGTCCGACTACCATGGTTGGAAGGGCAGATTTCAGACGTATGTTGAGGGTATTGATGGCACGAACAACAAGCCACCGATGCTTGTCAGATCTGAATACAATATCTTGCAACGTCGGATGAGCCATGTTCTAGCTCAATAGAACACTGGGTGTTGGAAGTCGGTTATCTTCGGACCACATGTTCCGATGGTGCCGAGTACTGAAGATCCCAAGGCTCAAGAGCCTAAGAAACTTGAAAACTACTCCGACCAGGATTTTCAAAAGATTGAGTTAGATGCCAAGGCCTTCAGTATTGTGGCAATGGCTCTACCAAATGATATCTATGCTGGGCTGTTACACTGTTACAGTGCAAAGGAGTTGTGGGATGCACTGAAAGAACAATTTGGTAGAAATGAAGAGGTTATTGAAAACAACCGTGAAATACTTAACCAACAATATGAAACATTCAGTCATGTTAAGGGAGAGTCATTAACTCAACAATTTGAGAGGTTTAACTATCTCATTAGTGAACTAAAACTGGTTGGTCTAACTTACCCATATTTAACTTTGAACCATAGGTTTGTAAGATCATTACCAGATAAATGAGACACTATTGCTATAGTAATGAGAAACTCAATTGGATTCAAGGACCTATCACTGACCCAGCTACATGGTAAGCTCTTGACATATTAATTTTACATACGAAATAGATTGATGCATTTTACAGTTACATGCATGAAAGCTTCGGGTAGCACTTAACCTAAAATTAACGGTCAAAACTAAAGATGTTCCTCTTGAAAATCATATCATTACCACTGAAACCTTGAGTGAACTGGTACCGAAAGTGCAAATCGAGGACAACAGAAAGATTAAGTTGTTCTATAAACTAAAAGGGTCTGAAAAGGTATATGCTGATGAGGAAGTCCCTCTCAAATGTATCGCCCCTGGTCTAATTGCCAAAATTTGGCAAGAATCTGTCATTACCGTAGAAAAGGAAACCTAGAATAAAAAGAAGGGTAAGGGTAAGGGTAGAAAGGACTAGGGTAATTAGCCAAATGAGAATAACAAGAAAAATCAAAAGTCAAACACCGTTAATCCACAAAATCATGCTCAAAGAAAAAGTCCGAAGAAGCATGTTACTGAGTTCGTTAGATCGAGCGGCAATGAGAGAAACGACGATCCTCAAGTCGATCAGCAAAGAAAATGTCTTGAGGATCTAAAACACAAAAACTCATTTGCCAGTTCATCTAGCAAAAGGAACAAAAAGGAGACTAAACCTGAATCTCCTAGAGTTGAAGAATATAGATCCTGTCACAAGTGCGGGGAACGTGGGCATTTAGTTGCTGTGTGCCCTGATTTGAGACGAGAAAGTATCAAGGTGGATGATCCTCCCAGTTCGAGCAAAGCTAAGCAACCCGTTTCCCCTAGACTCTTTGAGAAACAATAGGGAAAGCAGGTCGTTTATAATAACCGCAACAAGATAGCTATGAACCAAAAGCTAGTTGACGGCAGGGGTCCACAGCTGAGGGGGAGCACTGTTCCTACAAAGGTTGAAGCAGCGCCTAAGCCACCAGCAAAGGTTGCAGCTAAACCGCAGGGCAACCCCAAAGATGTTCCACGTACAATTAAGTCTGAAGTGGATCTAAAATCTGTTCCTCCAAAGGAATCCAAGGCTGGACCTTCTAGCCCACAGGGGAAGAAGAAAACCAAGCCAAAGAAACTTGAACAGGTTTGGAGACCCAAGTCACCAACCAAAAGTGGAGAATCATCTGCTGGAGAGAGCACTGCCGTTCCATCGGAAACAACACCAACTCCAAATGGAAGATGGGTTGACTTTCCGACATTAGATGAAGATGGTAGACCCAAGACCGTGAAGGCTTGGGTCCCCCTTAACACTGAACTTTGAATGTTTGTGTAGGGAGTTTCACAGGGCCTTATCAGCATCCTATGGATTGTTGATAGTGGAGCTTCAGAGCACATGACAGGCGACTTATCCCTGCTTTTTGACATAAAGAATATCAACGGGGGGTATGTTGCCCTTGCTGGTAATAAAGGGGATTATATTACAAAAGAAGGAAGTATGAGCAACGGTATTGTAAGCTTTGAAAAGATAAGCTTTGTCAAACAGATAGACAACAACTTGCTGAGCGTTTCGCAGATATGTGACAAGAAGTTCACTGTGTTCTTTGATGACAATGCATGTTTCATTCTGAAGCCTGGATTCAAAATACCGAAGGAGTAGGTCATGATCTCAGCTCCCAGGGTCAATTACTTATACGTCCTGGATATGAGCCGAGCTATGACAGTGAAAGGTCAAGTAACTTGTTTTCTGTCTAAGGAGACAGAAAAGGAATCGATAATGTGGCACAGACGAATGGGGCACATCCACTTGAGGAAAATGAACCATCTGGTTCAGAATCAACTGGTGGAAGGTGTTTCTGTTAATAATTTTCATTTAAACGACATCTGTGTCTCATGCAAGAAAGGGAAGCAGAAAAGGAAGTCTCACAAGCCTAAGAAGACAAACTCAGTTAGTCTACCTCTCGAATGACTGCACATGAACCTGTTTGGCCCGGTAAATCGGAAGAGCAAGAACGGTGACTTATACTGCTTAGTGGTTACGGATGATTATTCTAGGTTTTCTTGGGTCGTGTGCATGAAGCACAAGAGTGAAACTTTTGATTACTTGAAGAATCTGTTTACTAAACTGGAAAATCTATATCAGCTAAAGATCCATAGGATCAGAAGCGATAACGGAACAGAGTTCAAGAATCACGCTATGGAGGCGTTATGTGTAGAAAAAGGTATTCATCATGAATTCACAGCGCCATACACTCCTCAGCAAAATGTGGTTGCAGAAAGAAAGAATCGGACTCTTATTGAGGCAGCCAGAACTATGCTCGCAGACTCGAACTTGCCTGTGATCTTCTAGAACGAGGCAGTTCACTGCGCATGTTATACTCTGAATAGGGTTCTAACGGTAAAGAAGCTTGGTAAGACTTCTTACGAGCTTCTGAACCGAAGGAAACCGAACTTAGAGTTTCTGGAACCTTTCGGAGCTCCATGCACCATGATACATCCCGATGGGAAGTTTGGTGCAAAGGCAGAAGAAGGTTTCTTTGTTGATTACAGCACTCCCAATAAAAGAGTGTACAACAAAAGAACCAACAACGTTGAAGATTGGCTTAATGTCGATGTTTAGCGTTATACTGCCAATGCACCTGGTGTTGGACCTGATTGGTTGTTCGACTATAAGAGTCTATTTGATTCCTTCAACGTGGATAATTTGGTGGATGATGCTGTAGCGCAAATTTATTACGAATGTGAAAACGCAGCTAGCTCTCCGCTAATGCGTCTGATCGTGGTGAATGCACCTGCGCCTGCTCCATCTGATGCCTCTGCATCCACGGGTCCCCCTGGTAAAACCGCAACAGCAAAAGTTGAGGAAGTCTTTCAGGAGGCGTCAGCAGAGGGTCTCGAATCCTCATCTTCAGACGACGATTTTGCAGAGTCTCATGAAACTCTTACTAAAGAACAAGCTGGAAATGGTGAATCTACCACTACAGCTCCAATTAATCCGACAGGAAACAATCAAGCTGGTCCTTCTTCTTCAGCAGCTCCAGGGATAGGTCTGGATCAATCTCTCCGGTTTTAATATGCAACCCGCTGCTCCCTCTAGTTCAAGCGCCGTAGAGACAAATTTATCTTAAGGTTTGGAGAACCTTAATCTGCATTCGGATGATCTAGTGCCGACACATCCGGAATCTCGTATTCACGACACTCATCCGATGCAAAATGTGATTGGTGATCCGGCTAGCAGAGTCATGACGCACAGTCAGCTCAGAAATGCTAGTCCAAGTGACAATACAGGTACTCTGGCACTTTATTCGGAAATCAGAAAAGCAGGTCATCAGAACGATTGGTCCTTCGCCTTATATGTTTCTCAAACTGAACCAAGAACTGTGCAAGAGGCACTGAGGGAAGAACCATGGATTGAAGCAATGCAAGCCGAGCTTCAGCAGTTCCAAAAGCTAGGGGTGTGGGACTTAGTTGACTTACCTCCAGGCTCGAAGAAAATTGGAACAAAGTGGGTCTATAAGTGTAAACGGGATGACCGCGGGGTGACTATAAGAAACAAGGCTCAATAGTTGTCCTCGGCTTCCGTCAAATAAATGGAATAGATTACAACGAAATATACGCTCCAGTTGCGCGCCTTGAAGCTATCCGGATGTTCTTAGCTTACGCTTCGTACAAACGGTTTAAGGTGTATCAAATGGACGTGAAAAGTGCTTTTCTGTATGGTGTCGTGAAGGAAGAGGTGTATGTTGCTCAGCCACCGGGTTTTGAGGATCCGCTTCATCGCGAAAAAGTCTACAAATTGAACAAAGCGTTGTACGGACTCCATCAGGCACCGCATGAATGGTACCAAATGCTTAGCAACTATATGATATCCAATGGGTTTAAACGTGGACTCGTGGACTACACCTTATTTACCAAGGAAAAGGGTGGTGATCGTCTTCTAGTACCGGTTTATGTAGATGATATTATTTTTGGGTCTACTAATGATGTCATGTGCAGGGAATTTGAAAAGCTTATGCAGGATAAATTTGAGATGAGCTCGATGGGGGAGATGCAATTCTTCCTCGGTCTACAAGTAGAACAACAAGAGTCGGGGATCTTCATCCACCAGACAAAATACGTTGCTGACATCTTGAGCCAGTTCCAGATGGAAGACTCTACTCCAGTAGGCACACCGATTTAGACCAATCACGGGATTGGGCCTGACGAGAAAGGACAAACCGTTGATCTTTTTTCTATCGAGCTATGATAGGCTCACTCATATACCTCACTGCATCAAGACCTGATATAATGTTCGCGACATGCCTTCTATTAAGATACCAGTCAAGGCCGAAACAGTCCCACCTGGTTGCTGTGAAGAGGATCTTACGTTATCTAAAGGGTTGTCCGACCAAAGGTCTATGGTACCCTAATGACGATAAGTTTGACCTCATCGCATTTAGTGATGCTGACTATGGCGGATGCAAGACAGACTTAAAATCCACATCGGCTTGATGCCAGTTTTTGGGACCAAGACTAGTCTCGTGGCAGTGCAAGAAGCAAGCCTCAGTCGCCTTATCCACCTGCGAGTCAGAATATGTAGCAGCATCGAGCTGCTGCTCCCATGGCTCTTTGGATACAACAACAAATGAGAGACTACGGTTTGAAATTTCTTAATACTCCCATTCACTGTGACAATGAGTCCGCTATAGCTCTTACTAAAGACTCAGTTAACCATTCCAAGGCGAAACATATCTTGGTTAAGTATCATTTCATACGCGATTGCTATGAAAAGAAACTTATCGATATGGTAAAAATCCACACAGACTACCAACGTGCCGATTTATTCACCAAAGCTTTTGACGGTCCTCGTTTTGAGTACTTGTTAATCTTAAACGACATTAAAGTTAAGCAGGATTAGATCCTCATCGGTAATCGTTTTTGTAAATATTTTTCTTTAAAAAAAATCAGAAAAATCCAAAAATATTGTCTTTTCGCAAATTTTTAGATTTTTAGGGGGTGAAAATTCAGAAAAATACAAAAACATCAGAAAATGCAAAAAAAAAAAAAAAAAAAAAAAACTGAAAAAAAAAACTAAAAAAATGCAAAAATGAGTTTCTTTGGTGAAAATGGGAAGATGATATTAACCAATCAGTCGGATTGTCTAGACTCTTATCATCTTAAAAATATTGGAACTGATAGGTAGCCTCTACAATGATCTGTCGGTAGGCTCAAAATCATTTCCAAGTTCGGCAGGGTGATATAAACTTAAATCAACTTAATCATTTGTGGATCAACGTGCGTTGGCATATAGTCTTGGTACCGAAATCTCGTTTGATAGCATGCCAAAATCTGAGGTTTCATGGTCTTTAAGAGGTTGGTACATCCGGGGTGAACTGGACGTCTCTCAGAATAATAGTGGCACACGTGTCGTACGTTGGGGTCGCAGCCTACGACTGAGACACCCCTATGTCATTTCCTGAAAAAAAAAAAAAAAAAGAATAAATTCTGATCAGGAGACGTCCGGGAATCCTAAAAGAGAAAAAAGATTCATATATGCCAAAACTCTATTCTCAATGAGAATTTGCTCTAAGGTATCAAATCATATACCTAAAGCATCGTACCGTGAAAAATCAAATCACTACAACAAAAAGGGCTTTTAAGGACCTTTTGTGTGGGACGCTTGTAAAATGGGGTCCTAAAAAACTATTTAATAGGACGAATGAACTTTTGGGGTCCTTTTATAATATACACTACTAAACCAGTGTCCTAAAAAGTTATTTAATAGGATGGATAATTCTTTGGGGTCCTATTATCATATAACTTAATAAGACCCTTAAAATGTAGATCCTAATAAAGTAATTTATAAGACATTTAGTTGTGGGTGTCCTATTATGTGGTAATGTAATAGGACACTTGATCACTGGGGTCCTATTATAACATAACTTAATACGACACTTTGTAGTTAAGTCATAAATGTTTGATGTTATAGGACCGTTTCTAGTAGAAGTCATATAAGAACATAACTTAATAGGACACCTGACACATGGGTCTTATAACTTTAACCTTTATAGGACGCTTAATCATTGTGATGTTATTATAATACACCATAATAGGACACATGATATTTGAGTCATAAAACATCAGTTTTATAGGACGCTTTTTCACTAGAGTTTTATTATAACATAACTAAATGGTATACTCACTACTAGAAAATAAGCATAATGCAACCTTTTATACGCAACCTTTTATGCACAAAACACTTAATAAATATGTTGCAAATTTTTATTATTAGTTTATAAATAACTTTAATCGGTTAGTTTTCCGACTACCTTGATATTAAATATTGTTATTTATCGTTTTCCCGCTATAGATTCTATTCATTCCCTCCCTCAAATTTAATTATTTTCATCCTAACCCATTTGCCGCTCTAAATTCCCCATTTCCCTACCTTAATTTTAGTCATTACCCCTTGAACTACATTCCAGCCATAACCACTTTCATCTCTTTTCCCTGTATTCTCAAAACCCCCTCCCTCTGTCGCTCTTGTTTCACTTATTTATGGTGAAACCACCCATCACCTAGTCCAGTGCCACAAACTACCCACATCGATCTCCCGATACTGTAAGTTGCTTTTGTAGCTATTTATTTATTTTGATGTTGAATTTAAATAGATGGAATACAACCTGATTTGTTCTTGTCATTTTGAGGCTAAAATTGACAACCAATGTTTATCTTGTTGTTTGATTTATTGTTGCACTCTAAGTGTTTAATAAAATGTCTTAATGAAATTTCATTTAATTATCATCACCTAAGTCATGAATTTTTTCTTTCTAAGTAAAGTACTTATGAAAGTAATGTATTTTACGGGATCTGAGATGAAAATTGTTGTTGAAATCTTTGTTAAAGGTTAATAATATGTATAAAATGGCCAAAATAGACATAACTAGTAGTAATCCAAAAATAAAAAAAATATGTTAGAAGGTTATTTAAGTAATTTTAAATGCTAAAAGCTTATAGCTCTTTTTAAACGCTAGTAATAGGAGCATTCAAATATGAAGCTTTTTTTTCCAAACCTAAAAGCTAAAAACTTTTTCAACCAAACAAAGTTTTGAGTAAAAGTTTTTTTTTTAAGTTTGAAGCTAAAAGTTCGTAAAAGCCCCTACCAAGTACCAAACATACCCTATATGTGTTGTATATAAGTTATAGATATAAAAATTTCTTAAAAGGTATAATTATCCAATAATCCCAATTTTCCACTCAATCATCTTTCAAATTTCATCCAATTCATCTTTGCCGCCTATGTGTCCCCGCTCAAAACATCCCATTTCCCGTCCAAAATTTCATATATGCCGCCTCCGTGTTTTTAGTGCCTTCTTTATTTTATTGAATTGCTACAGGTGAGTGAGATCTGCTACAAATCACCAATACACATTATCACCTTTAATGGCAGCCCTGCTCACCGGCTTATGAAATAGGTAGATTAAAATTAACAATTAGTATTCTTTTATTATTGATTGGTGATGTTTTGAGATGTATATTAGAAATTATAAGAGTGTTCGTCATTGATTTTAATGTTATGACTACACTACTGGTGGTGGGAATATCTAACTGAAAGGGACCCCAAATTTGAAAGAACTTGCAATCTAAATATCATTATCGGTATGCCATTTTCCTTTGATCTTTTCATTTTTGTTCTTTGAAATTCATGTAACCACCAGATCCTCCAGATGGATATGGAAACCAAAGAATCGGGGTATTTTAAGCCCCGTTTGCAACCACTAGACCCTCCGGATGGAGCGGCATCGCTTAGAGAGTTCAAATCGGTTTTTGCGTATTGGTCTTATTAAGGTTGGGGGGATATTGTTTTTAACACCAATTTTTATTGTAGTTGTCAGAGAGGATGTCTCCTTCAGGTTTTTTTTATTGACAGGGAAGTTGATTATTAGATATTCGGTTACTATTGATTTAATTGTGATGAAGTTAATTATGTCTATAGATATTGTTGTATATGATGGTGTATGTGTAATTGTGTTTTAATAATCAGAGGAAATTATTGATGTTTAACCATGGATGTTGCAGGTGGTGCATACTTGATTTATAAGGTTCTGCTTTAGAAATATACAAAAACAATGTCTTGCAGGTTTGTTTTTACACCCGAACACAAGTTTCGATTTACAAGGTTCTAATTTTTATGGGGTAGGTAATTGTTGTTGCTGGAACATATATGTTTTTTTATTTTTATGGCTGCAAATAGTCCTGTTATGTATAGTTGTGGCTACCTTTTGCATATCAATTGTAACTTAGAGTATAAAGAATGGACTCATGTACTGATGAAATTAGATTTTCGTTACGCCAATAGCTAACTGTAAGTGTATTTTATAAGATGGATATGATTTTTAACGTCTACATTAACTAACAAGCAAATTTCAAAAACTATAGTTTTTGGTTTCTTGATAGTGTTTTTATATTTAGAATTTTAGAGATACCTGATTAAAAGCAAAAAATGCAACAAATTTTATATTATTACAAGGCATGTATGATAATATTAGTAATTGAAAATCACATTCTGTATTTTCTTTTTCTGGCGTCAATAGATGTAGCTTTAGCCGATAAGATTCATACATACAGGAAAGGGACTCGCGCATTATTTGTTTTCTTTACTATTTGTGGTAGAATAACAGCGCGACTTGAACCTGGCATGGCATAATCAGCTTTCTAAGAAAGTGAAAAGGAGTGTTTTTATGTTTATTAGTACTATGGTGCTTGATTGAAGGTTAAGATTGGATGGGATTTCTATAATGCACTTAAGTGGAAGGAGTGTTTTTATGTTTTTTTTCTTTATTTATTTTTTTATCTTTTTTGATAGGCATATCTCGCTTATTTAATTGGCTTAGGTCAAAGTGTGTGTTGCTACGTTCTGATTGTTTACTTGCTATTTTATAGTCATCTTTATCCAAAATGTCTTGATAACTTGATCTGATAAGAATTTTTCTTTGTTGTGTACACTAGTAATGGAAGATAAAAACATGCAAGGCCAAAGCCCTATGAATGCTTATGAAAAGAGTAGAATGTTGAATATTCTAGAGAACGAAAAACAATTACAAGCCCTGGGATTGAAAAATGCTTCTAAGTCTTTGAAAAGTCTAGCAGAGCGTGATAAAACAAAGAAAAATAAAAAGAAACCAATTGATACGAGCGAGAAAGATGTTGGTGTTGATCAAGATTATTTAAAAGAAGTTGCTACAAATATCTCTAAAAAGGTACTAATTAATAACAAATTTGGATAATATAATGTCTTTATATTTGTTTTCTAACCGTTTGACTTACAGAAACATCCAAGATACATTGCTCCGCAGTCCATGAAAAGATATGTTTATTCAGCACAGAAACGAGTTATTGCTCCTAATGTCTCTCATGTGCTAACATCTGCAAAATCTCATATGCAAAAGGGACAAGTGATTGACACAACGAGGCCAATAAATAGTAGTGTACCAGAGTCTGATGAAGGCCACACGAGAGGGCGATCAGTTGTAGCTAAAAGAAAGTTATTTGCAGTCCACAACAATGATGACCAACGGGAGCGTGACATGATATTTCATGGTACCTATATTTTCTCTTTCTAAAATATTTTATTATGATATTCAATTAGTATTAAGTTTGATTCAATTAACTGTTTTCGATGCTTACTGTTTTTGTAACTATATATATCAATTAATAACAAGATGCCGCTGAAGATGATGTAAATAAACACATGGATGGTTTAGAAAATGAGATCGATGAACTGGTGGATGAAGAGTTTGAATCCCACAACCAGAAAATGAAGCAGGTTTATCTAATTTACTTGATTGCTTCATTTTTTTTTTGTTTCTCAATACATATATTGTTTGACACATGATGAATATATAAGAAACTATAATAAAACTAAGAAAACGTACAGACTTAATATATTGCCTTTCAATTTATATAGTATTTTTAATGTATACATGTACATTGTAAATCATGTTCACTTTTTGTAGTTCGACATTTACGTAAAAGAGTGAGAGGACCTACGCGTATGCCAGAAGTTTGGGCCCAAGAAAAAGGGGATAGAATTCCTATTTTAGTTAATGAACTTGGACAACCTGTTGGTGACAAAGTTAGTAAACTAACCCATTTCATGGGAACCCTTTCAAGGTGTGGAAAGTACTGTCCGATTTATAAACCATGGAATAAAGTTTCGGACAGCAAAAAACAAACGTTGCTCGAATTCATAAAGGTACATAATTAAAAATATGTTTGTTAATGAATGACTAAAGTATTTGTTTTCTAATGTGACATGTTCAATTTTTAGACAAAATTCGATATTCCAGAAGATGCTGAAGGCTGGGTATTGAAATCATTTGGGAAGAAGGTCAAGAACTGGAGGGCAAGAGTTAAGGAAAGCTACTATGATCCGTCTTTGTCACTTCAGGAACAAATAAATTTTAGGCCAAAACAAGTTCAAAAAAAAACAATGGAGGAGACTTGTGAAGTATTGGAATAAAACAAAGTCTAAGGTATGAAATAACCTTACACTTCAAATATAAATCCTCAAAATTTGGGATGTTACAATTAGTTTATTTCTCATTATGATATTTTATTTTCTATTGAAGATGGTAAGTGAAAAAAACAAGGTGAATCGGTCAAAAAAGAAGATGGTGCAAGTTACGGGTAAAAAAAGTTATGCTCGAGTCCGTGAAGAGTTAAAGGTGATTGTATGAAATAGTGCAATTCTTAATGTAGCATGTCGATATCCGTTGTTACTACTTATTTTCTTTTTATTCAAACAGGCATCTGTGGGACAAGACCCAAGTCGATTGGAAATGTTTCGTGCATGTTTCTCCAAACATGGAACTACAAAAAATGTGGAAGCTGCAAATGCAATTGTAAGTAATTTCTTATATATTCATATACATATCTTTTCTTTATGTTCTTGATGTTGTTAAAAATACATATCTTATTTTTGTTACTATATCTAATACAGGCACAGATGCAACAACTTAGTTCTAATCTTCCTGATGGTTCGATCGATAAGCCTGGACCAGATGATGTTTTTTCTAAAGTAATGGGGAAAGATCGAAATGGTGATGCAGTCATGTATGGTCTGGGTGTTTGTGCTTCTGATGTTTGGGGTGTAACATCAAGTCGTTCAACATGTCGTAGAGAAAACATCCAATTGAAGTCTAAATGTGAAGAACTTACTAGTACTGTGGCTCGGTTACAAGCCCAAGTATCGGAGATTAAAGGGAGTACGGATGGTCCTGGTGTTCCACCTCTTACATCACCACATTTTCCCATTGCAACCAATGGACCTCCACGTTTACGGGTATTTTTCTATATAATTTTTTTTTTTTTTTTTGTGAAACGTTACTTGTACTATTGTGACTAGAGTTTGATATGTTTGTTGAAAACTAAAATCTAGGTCGGAGATGAAGTTGTCCTCAAAAGCATTCTAAACTCTGCCGAGATTGTAGCAAGAGGATGGGTGAAGAGCTTGGACCCAAATGAGCTAGTTGGTGGTACAGAGATTGGACAAGAATGGTGTGAGGTAAACGTTCAAGTAGCAATAAAAATAGATGAAAAGTTGGTGAGACCATATGGGTTATTTTCCACAATTCAAGATTGTATTGGTGCCTCCATTGCATTGCATGGCCTTGTCCTTTCATCTCGGTATGTAATTATTAATTTTGTGATACGAATAATTTTAATAATCTGGAACTTAATGCTTATACACGGATGGTTTATTTGTAGGTAGTCCGTGAGGATTGAGGACACATGATGACTCAGGATTCTATGCTGCTTATCTCTTTCGTTGCTTTTAGTTTCTTTGTTAAATGTTACAAAACTTTATGTTGGATGATGCTATAACTTATTCATGTTTAGTGTTTTTGTTATGAATATGTTTATTTGAAATATAATAAAGTTTTATTTCTTTCGTTAGTTGATGTTAAATACAGTATATCATAAAATTGTGTGTGTATATGTTTAAAAAACCGTTGTATCATGACTTGTTAGGACTTTCAAATTTGGTCCTATTAAAGTGTACGAATATGCTTTTCTTAGGACGCTATATTGTTTGTTCATTGACATCTTATGCGACCATAAAACTGGTTTCATAATCTTATTTGAGATATTAGGACCCTTTTTTTGGTACTAATGCTTCTATAATGTTACATCATAAGGGTCCTATAACTTAATTTTTTAGGACTCTTGTATGTGTATTAAAAGATTAAAACTAGGTAAGCACATGTTAAAACCTTGTAAAAGTGTCCTAATATGTTTTATTAGGAGTTTTTTTTGGGACATATTATGCGACCATAAAATTGGTTTCATAATCTCATTTGAGATATTAGGACGCTTTTTAAGTTTCGTGACTTATTACGACCCCCTTACATGAAACGCTTTTACCGTTGGTCCTATTAAATAAAAGGTCCTATAAAATAACATTTTAGGACACTTTTGTGCGTGCTAAAAACCCATTTTTGTTGTAGTGAATATACGGTATTTGACTTGGACCCTGGTTTAGATCTCACTGGTCTCTCTATTGCAGCGTTTCTACAGACCTGATCACCACTGAGTCCACTCCTTGTAAAATACGGATGACAACAGCTTACTCACCGGTTACGAGGAAGCTTTGTGCATGACTTGATACGGGAATGTGTCGCGTGGCGGGGAACGCTTTGTACCTCAGTCTTAATATTACCTTAACGTATCTAAAGTGCCTAGCGATAAAACTTGATTTTGAGTTTAGGTAGACAACAATATTGGTAGTTGTTGTAGGATGCTTATTGGTAATTTAAGCTAAAACTGAAAATATAAGGGTTCTATTAAAGTCCGTACACTGATATGATTCCCTAACCGTTAATTGATCTCCCGTTTTGATTTATTTATGCTTAGTTTAGCTTATTTAATCATTCTTGATTGCCGATGATGGAATCCTAATCCATTGTAATCTTACTTCTTCAAAAATAAAACGCCGAATATCAACTAGTTGAAAATTGTGTTTTTGCCGGGTCAAAACCGTACTTTCTCTTAAGTACGGGGGTCGAAAATGAAAGTTTTTCAAAGTCATGAGTCGTCATCTGTGTCATGTGTTGAAACGAGGTGAAAAACGCATGTTTTAAACATTAACGGATCAAAATTGTGAGAATTGAAGTTGCAGGTGCAAACTGGTAATTACTGTGAAGTTTGGACACATTTAGGATTCTACTCGCGTGATTAAACACACGAGTAACCACAATCGCGTGATAAATCAAACGCATAAGATGCTACTCTCTTGTTTTTGTCCTATTTGTGTGTCTGTCTTATGGGCATTTAGCATCCTACTCGTGTGCTAGTATAAGCGAGTAGGTGTAACTGTGTGTTTCATTTAAGCGAGTGAAAGCCTACTCGCACATATGAACAGACGATTAGGGATGGGTATATAAGCAGTCCTTAGAAACTTTTTGACTTCATTTTTTTAAAACCATTCACTGTTGCGTTCCTTTCCCTCTAACCCGACTGATACTGAAACTTGTTGCCCGTGTTTTTCTGATCCGTGATTATTATTCTACACAACAAAGGTAACATTGTCTTCAAATTTTAGATCTTAAAATCATGTTTTAAGGGTTAAATCAGTGATCTTTTGGCCGAAACCCTAGGTCACAGTCTTTTGATCGGGTTGTGATTTGTGTTGTTGTTTGATGATTAATGTTAATGGGGGTTTGCTTATCGGCATCTTTAGGATCTGTTTGCACCAAAACATGATCCAAAACATTTTAGTTTTGAAAAGCCCCAATTTTAAAACATATGAACCCTAATTTTTGAAATGCCCAAATTGAACCCATTTTTGATCTGAAAATTATAATTAGTGTTAGGGGTCTTGATGTTGGGTTGTTATAGACTTCAATGGGATGAAATCCGGACTCGAAACAAGACGCTACAAGATTTCGACAAATTTGGTGTTCTTGAACACTGTTCATGCGAGTAGAATCATACTCGCATGAACAGTAAGCGAGTATGGTCACCTTGGGCTTCTAATCGTGTATAATAATCTGACTCTTGTCCTACTCGTGTAAAAACTGGCCTATTCGCATGTCTAGTAAGCGATTACAATACTGTAATCGCGTATAACCATCTGTTGACCAAAATTTGTCAAGTTTTGTCCGTTTTTGTCCGTGTTTGTCCGTTTTATGAATATATGATCAATATGCGATACTTATTACGTGTTTTGGTGTTCAGGATGGAGAATTGGAAAACATCGCCCAAGCACAACTGTTGTGCTTTTCTCGGACCGGTAACTATGGATAAATGCAAGATTTTCCAAGGTGTTATTGATTTCTTGAAGCGGTCGAGAATCGACTATGCGATAACCAAGCAGCACGCTGCATACAAGGATATCCTGCTGGAGTTCTACCGTAATGCCAAAGTTGACTATAAGGCTGTTCCGATCGTGATTACTAGTTCGATTCAAGGAAAGGATGTCATTATCACAGAACAGATTATTCGAGAAGTATTACAGTTTGGCGACACTGATGCTGATCCTATAGTGTTTGACGCCATTTTGATTCATGGCGGCTTTCTAAGGATGAAGTATTTGGGAAAGGTCAACAAACAGACGATGCTCATGAAAGGGTTGCTTCCACCTGAGATCAAATATCTTACACATGTAGTCGTGAAGTGCCTTGGTCCGAGAAAAGGTGCTTTTGATGCGATTAGAGACACATTGGCCTCTGCGATTGTCGCTTTGACACTCAGCAAGCCATTCAACTTCTCCAAGATGATCCTACATCACTTGAAAGAGATCATATTAATGAAGCCGACAAAGAAGTCCTTCATAGTTTATCACCGGTTTCTACAGTTGATCATTGACAGTCAAATACCTGATTTGGTGAAGCATCCTGCTGAGTATATAGTGACTGAAGATATTACTCAGATTGAAATGAACAGGATGAGGAGTTACAAAGGACGACCGAAGTCTGAATGTCCTCCAAGTAGACGAGCATATGGGCATTTGAAGAGAGAAGACTATGTGTCACCACCAGGCAACAGGTGGAGACATGAAGATAGTGATTTAGAGGATGACTTCCGTATCCACAGGTTGGTATTCAAAGAGGGGGATAATATAGGGCGTGAAACAGATGAATTGGGTGAGAACGCCCCAGGCAGGACCTCTGATACAGCTGAAGGTGATGAGGAGGAGTTTGATCCGAATGTTATAGTTTTCTCTGAACCTTCGGGTGCTGCACAAGAACCTGATGCCTCTCAGTCTGGCAGAGGTAAAGCACATGTTGAAGAAGACGCACCAGTTATGATAACTGATGCAGATGATGACTCAGATGACACCGAAAGCGATTCCCCCGACACTCATGCTGGAAAACAACAAAGAGCAAAGAGAAAGGCAGCGGAGGATTTAGTTACGACTGTTGCGATTAGAGATCTTGCTAAAGATCCCACCTATGTTGTGGAAGAGGAGGATCAAATAGCAGACATAGATGCCGAGCTTGCCTCTTCTCCTCCTGCAAAGAGACACAAGATGACTGCCAAGAAGGACAGTGTTCAAGGTAAGAAGACGATGTCTATTAAACCTCAAGCGGTGAAAGCTACAAGAAAGAGACGATTCACCCTTCCTGAAGCTTTTAGGGATCCAGACACTCAATCCTCTCAAGCGGTAGCAGCAGCTACAGCAACAACAACGACAGCAACGACATCTTCAGTCCCTATTACAGTTAGTGCAGCTATGCCTGCCAGAGTCACTATGTCGATGCCTGCTTCGGTAATCTTTACTGAGCCAATCTCAGTTACCGAAGCAACGACGAGCTCACAGATTGTTTCCAATCCTATTAGTGATAAGATTCGGAGTATTAGACAGAAAGTCCGACGCACGGCTTCCGGGTCAACCGATCAGACCTCTTCGTCAGCTTCAGCTACAAATGAACAACTTCAAAGAAAGATCAGCGAGTTAACTGCCATAGTTGCTGCGCAGACACGTGATACAGCAGAGTTGAGAATGAAGAATGCAAGCATAGAAGAGAATGAGAACGTAATGCTTGAACTGATCGAAGAATCAATCCAGTCAAACACAGAGCTGCGATCGATGGTTGATGTGCTCACATTATCTAACCAGCAGGTCATAGAATCGAATAGGCTGCTGAGGGAATCTCATCAGCAGCTGATGCAGTCGAACCAAAAACACTTTGGAGAGACTTGCAGGTGTAGAGGCCTCAAACAGCGAGCTTCGCCTGATTAATGTGAACAATGAGCGAAGGATCACAAAGACTGAGAAAGAGAATACCGAGCTGAGGGCTAGGATAGATGAGTTGACTGGAACTCAACCTAGACTCACCGGTGGTCCTAATTCAGAAGCAGAGGCTGGTGCTGGTGATGATGATGATGAAGATAATGATGATGAAGAAGATGATGATGAGGACGACGATGATGATGCGTCAGATGATGGTGATGATGATGTTGGAAAGGGTGGTGGTGGTGATCCTGGAGCAACAGGTGGTGGCGGATCATCAACTGGATCTGGATCACAGCGAACAAAGAAGAGCCACGACAAACAAGGCAAGGATCCCGCGGCAGGTTCTTCTGCTCAGGGGGAGCCTGATCTAAGGAAGAGCAAGATTCAGCAACTCAGAGATTCACTGAAGCGAGCAATGGTTGCTGTAGAGATTGTCGAGCCTCTGAACAGCTATTTTGATTATGATGATGATGGTAACTTGTACGTGCCTCCTGTGTCCTCTGATTACGATTTGGAAGAAGGTGAAATACCTCCTGAGGTTACACCTGAGGACTTAGAAAAGATCTTTGGCTTGGCACCAGGAGAATCTTCCGGTGCAGGCCACACTGCTCAAGAACTGCATCCAGACAACCATGAAGTAGAAATGGAAGATGGAACCAGTGTCGCCACTCCCGAGTATGTGGTTGGTGAGTCGAGCACCGGGATACCTAAGATCTCCGAGGAGATGCTTAATCAGTCTGAAGAAAAGCTTAAGTCTGATCCTACGCCTGTTCCAGACAAAGTAAAAGAACGACATGACAATATCAGACAGAAGTATTCTGATTGGTTTCCATCTGGAGGTGAGTCTGAGAAGAAGAAAGATCCAGTACAAGCATCTATTTTCAAGAAGCAGTTGGTAAAGATGTCAGGAAGTGTGATCAGCTGGGCCTACATAAAGCATGCTAGGATGTTGGGAGTAAAATGGCAGGATGGTCTACTTTACTTTCAACCGTACTAGAACGTCCTCAGTCTGTCTTTCAGGCATATTCGTGATCTAGTTAGATTGCAGCCTCTTTTGTATCATGAGTCTCGCAGTGATCTTCAAGGTTTCTACAATATTCTGAGAAGAGAAAGTGCTGAAGGATGGCACCAGTTCCAACCACAGTACCCTAGATCCATCGTGACGAACAAGATTCATCCCATCACAAAGAGTCCTATCTAGAAGCACATAATCAAGCCACCTGAAACCGCGTCGAAGATTCCGTTGGTTCCGGTTGAACAAGACTTCTCTTCTAAGTTTTACTACTGGCATTATGACGCAGAGACAACAGAAGCCGTGATAGTCTTGAGCAACTCACCAAAACCGTGCAGGAAAATTAGGATATGGGATCCAATGTGGCTAATTAACTGCTCGGAGAAAGACGTGGAGACATTGTTCCTATATCCCATACAACATTTGAAGGCCGAAGCCGATCAAGCATTGAAGTATCAACGGGTGATTCGTTTCTGTCACGCCAACAAAGTTCATGCGGGATGCGACTGGTCAAGACTTTCTAGGATCGGGATAATGTCGATTTGATGAAGATTGAAGATGTTGCATGTCTTGTTTATGTTATGTTTGCTTTGTATGTTTTCAATTTTGAGTCTGTAAAGTTGTTGGTAGTTGCTATAAACGATGACTTATGTAATCTTTGTACGTATACTAGCCTGGTCCAAGGGGGAGTCTGTAAGTGCATGATGTCCCTAGGCTAGTATATATGTTGTTTGGACGTGTTTCGGGGTGTTTGGAGACGTTTATACGCGATTCGGGGTGTTTGGGACACATCAGGCGAGTAGGGGGTTGCATCAGGCAATTACAGCCTATGCTGTATAACTATTCACGCTAGTAGCCCCTACTCGCATGTACCTACTAGCGAGTACGGCCCTACTCGCTAGTTTATCATGCTGGATAGCCTCGTACTCGCATGAACTGGTCTGTACGAGTACGGGAGGTATAAATACTCCCAATCATTGCCCTAATGATTAGTTCTTGCCACACACACTCTCCAAACACCCTCCCCTGGTCTGTAAGGTCTGATTTAATCATTGTAAACACTCGAGCTCTGTTTTAGTGATAAATCCTTAATCTTTTGACCCATTTGTGTGTGTTAATTACTCATATATCATTGTTTCATATTTGTTTATGTTATTAGAACATATTTAGAGGATTCCGCACTCTGAATATCAAGCTCGTGATTATCGGGTGACCCGTTAGTCGATCATACAGACATAACATCAGGTTTTAACACAGGTTTTAACTCTGATTATTATTCACCAAACTATGCTTTTACAGCAAGTGGTGGTGATATCCAGGCATCTGATAACATATCCTTTGAGTATGATGACTTAAAATACTTTGACCCTGATGATTTGGAAGAAATGGACATCATGCACCAATTGGCCCTTCTTAGTGTAAGAACTAACAATTTTTACAAGAAAACTCGGAGAAGATTTCCAGGGTTAATTGGCAGGTCAAAAGTGGGGTTGAATAAATCAAAGATTAAGTGTTATGAATGTCATAGACTTGGTCATTTTGCTAGGGAATGTAGGGGTCAACATGGTACACCTATGATTACCTATCCAAATCAAAGGCCACGGACCAACACTTATCAAGTTTCCCATAATACTCCTGGACCAAATGTGCAAAACACTGATCATTTTGCACAGTCCTCAAACACTGTTCCTGTTTAGTATGTCCAAACCACTGTTACTCAGATCCACTATGTGCAAACACCTGTTGCTCAGGCATAAATGCCAATGACTGCTGCTCCACCCTCTGCCCCTGCAGAGACCGGTCAAGAGAGTTTCTTCACACAAGGCTTTGTTGATTGGAGCAGTCTACCAGATGAGTTAACAGATGAGAACTTTGCATTAGTTGCCAAAGCTGAAAATGAACCAGAAAATTTTTGTTTCATGGCTATGGTAGAAGAGGTTAAATCTGAAGAGGTGGTAACTGAATCTGTAGTTATGACTGATGATATTGTTGATGAGGTAGTTGTAGGTAAAAAATCTGAAGAAGAGGTTGTGAATCTCTCAGATCCCTGGGGTGCATCTGATGATTGTGAGTGCAAGTGTGATTGTGCATTGATGGCTGCTGCTAAGGTATCTCCTCAAATCCTTAAAGATTTGTGTTCTGACAAACGTGTAATAGCATTTGCTAACATCAAATAGGTAAATGAAAATCTAAGGAAGAAAATTTTAGACGATGAAGTTCAATTTGAGAAACTTTCAAAAGAGTTAAAATCAAAATTGACTGAAAAAGAATCTGAAATTAGCAGCTTAAGACATGAAGCAACCATAACCAAAGACCAGCTCCAAACTATGATAACTAAATATCATAGTTGCAAAAGTGAGCTTGAGTCCACCCAAGTTGAATGTCAGAAATGGGTGGAATCATGTAAAGGTTTTGAGATGCTCCTCAACAAACAAACCAAAAGTCATGTGAAGTTTGGTTTTGAAACCACTGCTCCAGCTTTTGAAAACACTGACAAAAGGGATCAAAAGTTGGTTGAGGTAGTACCAACTGATTTGAAAGGTCAAGAGATTAAAATCACTGAACCTAATGGCAAGAAAGGTTTTCTTGAAAAACCAGAAGGTTCCTCATCATTCATTGAACTTGAAAAATATGAATTTAAACCTACTTGGTCTGATGAGTGTGGTACTCTTGAGAACTTCAAACCAGTTGAATTCAAAACCCCTAATGGTAAGAAAGCACCACAGGCAAAGGTCATTCCCTTGATAGATCTTCCAGCAGATGATCAAACATCTGTTGAAAAGAAGACTGAAAAAGGGAAAAAGAAAGAAAAGTCTGTTCACTTGTTCTGTGATTTCTGTGAAAAGAAGAATCATGTTACTAAAAACTATTTTCTTCTAAAAGCATATGACATCAACAAAGGAACAAGTGTGTGTGATTCTAAGACCACATGCTTAATATGTGGTAAGAAGAATCACAAAACTAAAGAGTGTCTATATCTCAAAAATTTTGATGTCAAAATACAAGAATACAAGGCTAAAACTCTTGCAAATCAAGTGGTGAGTACTTCAAAAGGAATGCCTAAACAGACTTTTGCTCCAGTTCAAACATCTGTTACCAAAAATTTAGAAACATCTGCTTCCAGGGATGTTCAAGTAACAGATGCTCCACCCACCAACAAGTACCCAAGGGGATATGGACAACCACATTGTCATTATCTGCCACATGTTTATGAAGAACCCAAAAGGTCTTCTAAACCAAGAGTGAACAGAAATCCCTATGGATACTATCATCTGTCAGGAAGTGATCAAACATTTGTTGCACCAAGTGTTGACATCCAAGCACTGGCAAATGGTCAGCTACAGTTGTTGAACTTCATTCAAAAACGAGTTCAACCACTGATCACCTTCCTAAGCTTGAGGCTGAAAAGTCTATGGACCCATCCAAAGCCAACTTGGCTTTGGACACTCACCAAAACTGATCAATTACTGATGTGCAGGGAGCTTCTGCTTGCTTAGATTGCCTTTGGTATGTAGACAGTGGAGGCTCCAGGCACATGACAGGATGAGAGCCCTTCTTCTAGACTTCTTAGCTCATGGAGGGGGTGATATATCCTTTGTTATCGATTCAAAAGGTAAGGTGTTGGGTTCAGGGACTGTTTAGGCTGGAAAACTCATGTTTGAAAATGTTAATCTTACTGATAATCTTAAATTTAATCTTCTTAGTGTATCACAAATGAGTGACAAAGGGTATGGCTCATTCTTCACTAAGAAAACTTGTAAGATTATTGGGCCAGAAGTGGTGAAAAAGATTGATACCATCATTGCTAAGAGCAAAGCACAACTTATTGCTCACAGGAGTGGCAATATGTATGTGGTTGATATGTTGAAGGACAATCCTATGGCAAATGTCTGTCTGTTTCCTGCTGCCTCCACAAAGGAGACAGAATTGTGGCATAGGAGACTGGGTCATACCAACCTTCAAACTATCAACCCACTCTCCAAACAAAGCCTTGTCAGAGGTTTACCATCAAAAGAATTCAAATGTGATGAGCATTGTGTTTCCTGTTTAAAAGGAAAACAACATAAAAGCTCTTACAAATTCATTGATGAGTCCAAAACAAGTCAATGTCTACAATTGTTGCACATGGACTTGTTTGGCCCAGATAAAATCATGAGTCTAAGAAGAAAGAGAATTTGTCTTGTCATAGTTGATGATTTTTCTAGGTTTACATGGGCTTACTTTTTACACTCTAAGGATGAGACTACATGTATCTTGAAGGACTTTGTCACTAAAGTTGAAAAACAATATGACTTGCCAGTAAAAGTCTTTAGAAGTGACAATGGGACAGAGTTTAAAAATAAGGAGTTGGATGATTTCTGTGTGTCAAAAGGGATTGTGAGGCAGTACAGCATCCCAAGAACACTAGAGCCAAATGGGGTGGTTGAGAGGAAAAAGAGAACTCTCATTGAAGCTGCAAGAACCATGCTAGCAGATTCTGGTTTCTCACTGTCCTTCTGGGCAGAATCTGTAAACACTGCTTGCTATGTTCAAAACAAAGTCTTAATCAACCCAAGACATTAAAAGACTTCTTATGAAACTTTATTCAAAATCAAACCATTAATCTCATTTTTCAAAATCTTTGGCTGCCCATGTTTCATTTTAAATCTTAAAGATTCCATCTCAAAATTTGCAGCCAAAGTAGATTGTGGATATTTTCTGGGATATTCTTCTACTGCCAAGGTCTACAAAGTGTTTAACACAAGGACCAAGACAATAAAAGAAACTCTGAATGTAAAGTTCAATGAACTTTCATCCCTAAAAATCCCAGCAAATCTTGCTGAGTTTTTTGATTTAGATAAATTCAAATTTGAAGATATTACTATCAAAACTAACAGTGCAGGTATTTCACAATCTCCACAACAAGATTACAGAACAGATGTTGTGATTCCAAGTCACTATAAAGTCTATTCTACATCAGGGGAAGCAGCTGTACAAAACACCTGTCAAAACTCCGCCACAGCTGAGTCAGCTACTATTGGCCAGTCTTATCCTCAAACCACTACTTCACCAATTACATCCACTGCTCAATCATCTGTTGACAAAAGTCAAACCTCTGTTGACAAAAGTTAGTCTAGGTTTACACCACTTGGACCCATTCCCTCACTTCCATTTCAAACATATGTTGGCACTACAAAAGTGCAAACAGATGTTACATCAACAGAGTCACCAAACCTCTGTCCTTCACTTCAAAATGCCATCATCCCATATCAGGGAGATCTAATCTACCTAAGAGCTCATCCACCAGATCAAATCATTGGCAACATCAGAGACGGTGTGCTCACAAGAATCCAATCCTCAAATATCTGTCTTTTTGCAGGATTTCTATCTCTCACACAACCTGTCAAGTACCAAGAGGCACTAAAAGACAATAGTTGGGTAGAAGCCATGCAGGAAGAGCTCCTTTAGTTTAAAAGACAACAAGTATGGGAACTTGTACCACTGCCTAAGGATGTTTGTCCAATTGGCACAAAGTGGGTCATCAAACACAAAACTGATGAAAGGGGTATAGTTGTCAAGAACAAAGCCACGCTTGTGGTTCAAGGATTCAGACAAGAAGAGGGGATAGACTATGATGAAACCTTTGCTCCTGTAGCAAGGCTAGAGGCTATCAGACTCTTCCTTGCCTTTGCTGTCAACCACAACATCAAGGTGTATCAGATGGACATAAAATGTGCATTCCTATATGGGAAAATTCAGGAGGAAGTCTATGTTTGTCAACCACCTGGTTTTGAAGACACATTCTATCCTGATCATGTCTATAAGCTTAACAAAGATTTTTATGGACTCAAGCAAGCACCTATGGCCTGGTATGAAACTCTTTCCACCTTTCTCTTATTCATTGGTTTCACAAGAGGCAAAATTGATAAAACCTTTTTTTTGAAATAGAGAGGGAAAGACTTAATGATTGTTCAAATATATGTGGAGGACATCTTTTTTGGATCCACATGTAACAAAATCTGTGAAGAGTTTAGGGAACTCATGACAGCAAAGTTTGAAATGAGTGCTATGGGTGAACTTCAGTGCTTCCTTGGTCTCCAAGTGAAGCAGCTGCAAAACGGCACATTCATTCATCAAAACAAATATGTAAAGAATCTGTTAACTAGATTTGAGATGAATGACTGTAAGCCATGTAGTACACCCATGAGTACAGTCAAGCTGCTCACTATTGATGACAAGGATGAACTAGTTGACCAGACATATTACAGATGCATGATTGGGTCTTTATTGTACTTTACTGCATCTAGGCCAGATATTATGTTGCCACTTGTGTTTGTGCAAGATCCCAGGCTTCACCCAGAAATTCAAACCTTATTGCTGTGAAAAGGATATTCAGATACCTAAAAGGTGCTCCCACACTTGGTATCTGGTATCCTGCTAATGGAAACATTGAGCTTTCAGGTTATTCAGATAGTGATTTTGTTGGCTGCCACACCACAAGGTAGTCTACATCAGGAGGGTGCCAGTTTCTAGGGAATGCCTTAGTCTCATGGCAAAGAAAAAAGCAAGCAGCTGTTTCAACTTCAACAGTTGAGGCTGAATACATTGCTGCTGCAAGTTGTACAGTCCAACTTATGTGGCTTCAAAATCAACTGCTGGATTTTGGGATAACTGCACTAAGAACTCCACTCATGTTGGATAGTCAAGCTGCTGAAAATATCATCAAAAATCTAGTATCTCATTCAACAACAAAGCACATAGACATCAGACATCATTTTGTCAGATATAGCTATGAAAAAGGTTTGATTTCTCCGCACCATGTTCCAACAGAGGATCAGTTGGCAGATGTGTTGACAAAAGCTTTAGACAAATCTACCTTCACAAATCTGATTTCTAGAATTGGTATGCTAAACATGGACTAAACAACAAAGATGTTTTAAATAAAAACATTAACATGTTTCAGAAAAATAAAAATTCATCCTTAAAAATAGCATTTTGGTTAAAAAAATCTGTTAAGGATAAAACAACCACTGTTTCATCCTTTCTATCCACTATTAGTTGAAAAATCTGTTTCAAACATCTGATCAGATAAAACAACCACTGTTTGGTTGAAAAATCTGTTTCAAACCTCTGATCAGATAAAACGACTGTTTCACTATATATATATATAATAAAAAAACCCAAGTGTTGTTAGCATCAGCACTTTGGTAAGACATCAGCTATTTGCATCAGACCTTTGGCAACAGCTGTATGCCACTAGATGTTTGCCACGTCTGCTCTCAAAAGCAGAGTTTAGGCCACATCAGCGGTTTCACCAGAGCCTATAAAAACCCTGTTTACCACAACAGTTGTTACACTGTTTCATTGTATTCAAAATACTGAAACCGCCTTCTTCAACCTCAAACTCTTACTCAAATTCCTCTTATTCTCACACATGGAATCCATTACAATGGATCTTCAAGCAAAACCACCCACAATTATCTCCCATATCTGGTTAAAAAAGATGAAAATGTTCCATTCCATTCCATCATTGACATCATCCTAAATTCCAAACACCTGACAATCCTAACTGTTGATGCTCCCATATATCTCGATACCCTCCAAGAATTTTGGTTAAACGCTGAGTTTCTTCTTCAAGACAAAAAGCCTACAACAATAATCTCAAAAATTGGAGAGACAAATGTCGCCATTACCCCTGAACTGATATCCACAACCTTCTCACTCAATGACTTGTCAGGTAACGACTCTTTTCCTAAGGCTGAGCTTCACACAGAGTTTCAGGATAGAGGATATGATGCACAAATGACTGGGTCAACTCTGTTCAAAAAGTTTTTCCCACCAGTCATGAAATTTTTCTTTCATACCCTCCTTCTCTGTGTCTCTGCTAAGTCCACTTCCTTTAATGAAATCCCATTGAGGATTCATTACTTGGGATATGTTATGTTGTCAGACTCTGACTTCAATTTATCCCAGGGCATGTTTATGGACTTAGTATCAAATGTGAAGGCCATAAAGACTGGGTAAAATAATGCTTTTCTACTTTACCCAAGAATTTTGAGTGTAATCCTTCAAAAGGTTTTACCAGAAAAAGATTTTAAAAAGGGCGAATCTGTTAATATGAAAAGTCTAACTAATGAAACTTTCACAAGAATGCTGGGTTCAACCACCCAAGATTAAGTATCAAAAGTGTCAAAAGTTTCTAAAACACAAACAAAGAGGACTAAGACAACAACTGTTGTCCAAACCTCTGTTGTGGAGCCCACTGCTCCTGGTGATCATGGCACTACATCCAGTGCTGTGAAACCCACACCAGCCACCTCCAAAATAAAACGTCCATCCACAAAAACCCCCACTAATCCCAAAAGGGGGCCTCTGGAAGATGAGATACCAGAGGAAAACCCTGTTGCAACACAAAGGCAACAAGAAGCCACTGTTGTTACTTCCTCGCAACAGATGGATATATCTCAACCTGAGCAAACTCCTCATGAATCTTCACAAAAGGATCATGTTGTAAGCCAAAGGGAAACACATCATGAAGCATTTGAGTCACTTGATCATATGCTCATCGACCCTTCTCCCAGGGCTTCTTCTCTTTTCATTCCTCCACCTTCACCAAAACATGTCCCTCCAACAATGCAACCTCTGTTTGAGGCTATTGATAAAACTCAGGACAATCCTAGTTCCTCTCCTTCACCCATCAATGAGAGTATACCTCCACAAGTGACTGGGACTGAGGGAAATCATTCAGCTATCCCACAAGTTGAAGAGGAGGTTACACCCCTAGAGTTCAATGAAACTCTAGGTGAGTATTCAAGTGAAGCAACCACTACTGATGTAGAGACCATTGTCTCACAACAAGACAGTGGTTACATAACTAAGACTTCCTTGAAGGAAACAACTGATGAGGCCACTATAGTGTCCCCAAAATCAGTTGGAAGTCCCCAGAACCAAGAAAAAGGGGCATTTGGTTCTCATCCTTTGGACTCATCTCCTAGGACTGCACCAGATACAACTACCACTGGTAGGAACCCAGATGATCCTATTAACTTAGGTGATGGGTTAAAATACCAAGAATTGACGACCAGAGTACAATCCATAGAAACCTCTGTTGCTGATATCAAATCTGATATCAAGACAGTATTGGGATGATTGGCTACTCTCACCAAGAGTCAACCCTCCACAGAAGATATTGCTAGCGAGCTATGGAAATCTGTTTCCCCCATCATCATAGCTCACAGAAAACTAGCAGATCAGACTCATGAAACATACATGGCTCAAATCAGAACTTTGGTGGATGCTAGGTACAAAGATACCTAAGCTGACATTAAAGCCATTAAAGATCATTTGCTGAAGACCACTGGCTCTTCCCCTACCACAATTCTCAGAGATGAAGATGATGATGAATTCACTACTGATGATGCCAAAAAGGGAGAGAGTGGTAGAGATAGATTGCCAAAACTAGATCCTTTTGGTTGTCCACCCTCACAAAAGGGAAAATCAAATTCTGCCAACAAACTAGGGTCTACCCAAACAGCACCACAACAACAACAACAACAACCAAATGTTTAAACCTCTGCTGCTACTGAAACTTCCAAAACCAGCAAAGAAAAGGAAGTTGATACCTCTGCTAATGACAAAGCTGAAAAGGCTGTTGAGGAAAAGCAAAAGAGGGTTGACACTTTGGAAGTCAAGGCAGAATTATTGGTGCAATTAAAGAAAGAACAACAGCAAGAAGTTGAGGATGTGGACTCCTATAAAAGGAAGAAAATGCCTGCCAAACATGTCAAACAACCACCATCCAAACTTGCTGCTAAAACCACTGCCACCAAAACCACTGATACCACAACAACATCTGAACCTATCACTACAACCTCCAAATCAACAACTAAACCTACTACCACAACTACCAATACACCTCCTACAACCACTTTACCACCTAAATCCTAAACATCTGCTGGTCCTAAAAAAGTGCCAACAGATGTTAACACAACCACTGCTACACCACCATCACCAAAAATCTTGTACAAAAGGAAGAGAAAATCTACCTTTGTAGTACATGATGAAAACATACACACATCATCACCTACTACTTCAACCACACAACCTACACCCATATCTGCCATTCCACTTTCATCATTCTCACCACACACCTCACAATTTACATCCCATAGACCACCACCAACCATTACACTATTGGCTGTTCAGTATCCCCTTGAACTTGATCTACTCAAGGGGGAAATGCAATCCTTCTACAATACTGAACAACCATCTAAAAGATCTTTCCCATCTCTTCCAAATTTTCCTGTTCCCCTAAACATAGACAAATATCTCAAATATAAGACTGAACAGGTAGATGCAATCATCAATGAGAAATGCAAAGGGAAAGATGACATGACTATTCAGGGCATCCATTCAGTAGAGCTTAGAAAACTGAGAAGGATTGAAGATTTTGCTAAGACCCTGAGCAACTCCATGTCTACCATGCCTCTTAGCACTGACATGGAAAGGGAGGATAGGGAATCACTTCTTGAACAAATCTTGGCAACCATGCCTTACAAAGCAAACAAGAAACAGTTTGCAGGCTGGACCACACATGCACTCAGAGAAGAACTCATAAGAATTGAGGACATGACCAAGAATCCCCAACTAAGGTCTCTGTCCCATATTTCAGTAAAGGCAGAGATCCAGTCAGAGCCTTAAAATTCAGAAGAATGAGACAAGAGATTGTGGCTGCAAAGTATGGGGAGATGAAATCTGTTGCAAGATGGTCAGCGCTGAGACTGGTTGAAACTTACAAGAAGTTGGAAGAAAACAGGAAGAAAGACCCTACATTGCCCAGAAAACCTGTCTACTCTGATGAACCCTTGATGAAGAGACCTCAACAGGCTTTTACATTAGACAACCTACTTGATACTTCTGATCTATCTGTTGCTGGAAGAAGACAGTTCAAAAAGAAGAAAGAAATGTCTGAAGAAGATCAGAAAAAGTTTGCTGATACTTTTATAAAGGAGGGCCTCTACAATCAAATACACTATTTCTCTGATCCCACTACTAAAGAACTCAGAAGACTCATTGGGAGACCTCCATCACCAAACTCCTCCAGAATAAAAGTGCATCTCAGCAAATCCACTAATTCAAAAATTCTAAAATGGAAGGTTAACAAAGACACCCATGAATTGACTCTGCTCATATCAGATGGAGAAGCTCAAAAGCTAAGCATGGATGATGCATATGGCCTGTGTGTAGATGACCTCCAAACACTGCTGAACCTTGAGCTTGAAAGAGATGTAGAAGACCTCTACTCATTGAACTTTGAGTTAAAATTCAAAGGTCAAATCAGAGAAAGTCTGATGAGGAAATAAAGATCAAGAATAAAGCTTAGTTTTGGCATCATCTGTTCTAGGGAGAGATTGTTGGGTCTGCTGACCTGGAGAAGAACAGATGATTGGAAAGCCAAAATATACTACTCAGTTGATCCTTAGAAATAAACAACATTTACAAGATATTTCCCCCAAAAGACTGTTGACCCTAACATCTGTTCTACCCAAACAACTGTTGTGACAACTGCTGCTGCAAAAGACTGTTGGATAAACAACTGATAGAGAACAACTACTGATCAAAGGTCTGATGAAGAACAACTGCTGATCAAAGTGCTGAAAGCTAAAGGTCTGTTGGAGCCAACAACACTTAGGCTCCAACAGATGATACAAGACCATCAGAGTTTTCTCAACAACAATTTACCTTTCAGAGTTTTACAATGTAACAGTAGTTTGTATATAGCAGATGTTTTATGTTTGTTATTCTGTTAGAGGTCGCTGTCTTAGGTGACGTCAGCTTAGATCATCAGTGGTTTAGATTTGTCTATAAATAGAACAGTGCATGTACTGTTCTATTCATCACTCAAAACATTCTCTTAGACAAACATTCACAGAGTGATCAGGCTGAGGGGGAGTACTTGTACAATTGATTGTAATCATTCAATATTATGAAAGCATTCGATTGAAAACATTTATTCTCTTGTTTTGATTTATAGTTTATTATTCCGCTACACTTTCCATTTATATTTCACTTCGTTCATCACATCTTTACTTAAACAAATCAAAACAATCAAACTCAGATCCTATCAATGGTTTAATAGCTCATGGACTAAAGGTGTAAACATTGATACATTAATTAAATAATTATTTACATTGAAATGAAATACAACGATTCTAAATGCCAACTAAACTGAAATACAATGAATCAAAATCTAAATATAAATCCGAAAGCTTAAAGAATGCATCTCAAAATAAATTGAAACATGTACAAAAATAATTTTGTCAATACAAAAATTGTATTGGTGAGCTTACCCTATTTTGAATACATATAGTATAAAAATGTTTCGCAATTCATGTGTTGTATACTGTTTGGAATTATGTAATAAGTAATATCCATTCAAAATCAATCCTAAGAATCAAGAATAAGACAACCACTTTGAAAACCATTTTTTTAGTATAATGAATCACAAGACAATAGATCTCTCAACAGAGTCACAAGTGGTATATACCATAGTACTATTCATTGAAATGCCAGGCCCTCAAAGGTTAATGATTTTGATAAGTCATAGACATAGAAATTAACATAAAGCAAACACACATGAGAATTGCATTTAGTGGAAGAATAACATTTAGTCATAGTGTACATGAATAGCCCCAAAACAGTAAAACATAAAAAAGGGAAAAGGTATACTCACAGTTTTGCTAAATAGTAAATCCAACAAAGTTCGTCACAAAAGGCATGGGAATTCCGAGGAACTCAACCTATATGTATAAGAATACTAATGAGAAAAGTGACTTAAAAATTCTAAGGTATCTAGGGTTCTAAGGCATTAGGGTTTGCAATGTCAATTTGGGGAATTAGAGTTTTTATGATAAATCGAATTAATATAAAAGTTGTATATCAAAAATAATATGTCAAAGTTTGTAAATGTGGTTTAGGTAATATAATTATTACCAATTGAATATATAGATAAAAAGTAATTGAAATTATTTTGGTCAAAAGAATTAAATTAATAAATACGATTTTAAGTATAATGATTATTCTATTTAATTAAGCATAAATACAACAAAAATACTATATATGATTCAAAAAATTATAATTCTGAGAAAAATGAAAACATTCTAATGAAAAATACTTAGAATAAATGTTTCAAAATTTTTCTCAATTTATTTGTATTTAAAATTGATTTAATGAATTTACATCATGTTTAAATGATTATAAAGTACAAATTCAATAAAAATAAATGTTTTCTGGATAAATAATTTTTATATTAGTTCCTGATATTAAGAAATAATTTCCCGAAAATTTTGAGATTAAAATCATTAAAAATGAATATTTAATCAATTAAATATGATTAAAAAATTTTAATCAATAAAAATACGAAAATAATATATTTTTAGAAATAAAAATATGATAGTTTTCTATGAGATGTCAAGAATCTACACCTAAATTTTCATAATTTTTGGATCAAAAATGAATTTATTATGAATATTCTAAGAATAATGTATTTATATAAATAATATAAATAACAAAAATGAAAAATAAAAAAAAAACATAAAAAAAATTGCAACAGACTCGTGGGTTAAGAGAGTCGAACCCGGGTCTGCTGGTGATACGCACTCACATACAACCACTACACCACATGCCTAGTTGTTTACTAATTTGAAATGTAATTGTATTTATATAATATGATAAATTAGTCTTCTTCCCCAAATACTAGCTCAAGAACCCTAACCCTAACCCCAAAACAATTGACTATCAATTCACGACAGATGACCACGAAAATCACGGGGCTTTTTATCTGAATAATTCGACAAACAAAACGGCATGAAAACATTGAACGTACAGACACGATTTGTGCCGGAATGAAGGGTTTTCATGCGCGAACCCATAGGACAAAATTACCAAGCTTCTGTACTTTTTTATTATGTTTAGAACGTGGGTTTGTATCGTCCAAGTGTGCAGAAATGTTTTGGTATTACGAATTTATAAGTTCTTCGATTAAAACATTCCTTTGACGAGTTATAAAAGCTCCGATCGGTTTCACCATGAAACCGGATTAAAACCCATTAAAACACGAGGTTATGATTGATTTTATGACGGGTATTTAAAGTTTATAGATGGAGAAACGTTCATCATTCAAAAGGAAACGTTATCAAGCATTTAAAACATGTTAAAACTCCTTGCCGATGTTTGGCCGGATCTGGCGAGGTGACTTGGCCGGAAAAACGTGAGGTCGGGGAGAGGGAGAGTTCAAATTTGAACTTTCGTCATTTGGCAGAAATGGTCCCAACAGTTAGCTTGGTTAAGTTTTATAATATCATATTTAGTTTTTCCTTTATAAAAACTAGACTAAACTGCGCGGATGGTCCCCGTGGTTTGCACGAATTGAACAGATGCCCCCCATATATTTTCAATGGTCCCCAACGTTGACATTTTATAACATTTTTGTCCCTACTAGCTAACTTCGTTAAATTTTTTAGTTAAGTCATGTAAAATGACCAAACTACCCACAGGGACCATCCGAGCAATTTAATCTTATACACACACACACAGATATATATATATATATATATATATATATATATATATATATAGGGAGGATCATTTGAGAAGAATTTCAATTTGACAAGAAAAAAGAAGAAAAAACATTAAATACTTTAACTTACTTCACATTAATTACTCAATTAAGTAATTTTAAATATTTTATCTTACACACATCAAAACTTGTCATACACATATCAAAATTCATCATGCACACATCAAAATTGTCATACTTTTATCCTACACATATCGAAATTATCATTAGGTTTATCCTACACATGCAGAAATTCATCCTACACATACCAAAATTTATCCTTCACTATAAATTATGTTTGCTTTAAAGATATATATTTAAAAATGAATTATGATTTCATTTATTTAACTAGTTTATGGGAGTTACAAAAACTTAAAAATTTATTTAACATTAAATATAACTATTAAAATGGAAGATTTCTATTTGTCTAAATTTCTTCTTTTCTTCTTACAAGAAAACTTCTTCTCATTTGAACCCTCCACTATATATATATATTCTTAGAACACCACCACCACCTCCTCAAACAACCAACACCACCTCCTCCTCCTACCACCACCACCACCACATTTTATTATTATTATAATAATAATAATAATAATAATAATAATCAATGTACATCACTTCTAACACCTTCAACAATCATCTTAACCAGTTTGTCTTATCAACTCTTCAGTTCTAACACTGTATCAACAATTATCTTAACCAGTATCAATACAGTCACTTCCAATAATATACCAACAATTGTTGTTACACCTTCAATCACTACATAACTCAATCGAACTACTCTACACAGTACCAACTTGATCTCCATTTATATCGTTTGAACTACTCTACACAGAGATCCTGCTGCAATTCCATACTTTCATATGCTTTTAAACTTTTTTTTTTTAATTTTATTTCCAAATTCAAATCTGATTGCCCATGTTATCACTACATTATACACATGTAATAATATAGTCTATATAATGGCATACTATATATAATAGGCATGTATTTGTGTATTACGAGAAATGATGATGAAAAAACGAGCGTTCGTTGAACCATTAAAAAGATCTCGTTTTCTTCTTGCTTTTTATTTTCATTTTCCGACACACCGTCTCCGCCTTCTGTCTCTCTCTACTTCCCTTTTCATGTTCCGATCGTCTCTCTCTCCCTCTCTTGTATGGATATATGTGTGTGTGTGTGAGGGGGGAAGATTGTGGTGGAATGTTTGGGAAGATGGTGGTGTTAGATGATTGGTGTTGGTGGTAGTTGGGGGGAAGATGGTGGTGGCAGTTGGGGTTGAGAGACAGAGATAGAAAGAGAGAGGGAGAGAGTTTATGAATATGTTTTATTTTTATATTTTTAAAGAGGGGTAATTTAGTAATTTCACATGGACTTAACTGGAATACTTAACCTCCATCCAAGTTAGGGAGTATCGATGAAACAAAATACAAACCACAGATCCCATACGTGAAATTTCGAAAGGCTGAGGAGCAGAGTTTAAATTTGGGCAAACCACAGGGACCATCCGTGTAGTTTACTCTAAAAACTAACCAACTTAACTTAAAATATATTTTTTTTTTTAAACTTTGTAAAACTTGAAATATTTATAACATCCATTCCGAATGACGTTTTAACATACTCATTTGATTAAAACGTAGACACGGTCCATAATAAAAGCAAATGATATATTTTGTAATCGCTCTTTTATTAAATTTGAAAACGACGAAACTTACAGGGACTAAAATAGAAATACTTGAACACACGAAGGACTATAATTGACAACTTGCTAAAAGATGAGGATGATGGTTGTCACAGTCTCCCCTACTTTAGAAAATTTTGTCTCGAAATTTCTTTCAAGTGGAGGTTACTATGAAACAAAAGGTGTTATAAACGTCAAGTAGGTTTTTTTTTCTTTTTAAATTACACGAGTCATGTTTTGACAAAATTTAAAGTAGTTGTCTAATACCCAAGGTAAAAGTTTCAAAATCTTTGATAGTTAACCCGAGATTAGGGAGTTGAGAGTTTAAATGAGAAAAATTTTGGGAATGTGTAATTGGCGAGGGCAGAGGTACTGATATAGTAGTCTCCCCTACTTTAGAAAGGTTTCAGACTGAACTATATTAAGACTTACAACAGGATTTTGAATAACAGAGAGTGTAAGAGTATACAAGGTTTGAGTTTTCTGTGTGGGTGGTCAAAAGAAAGACTCCAAGAAGACGAATTGAAGCTTGCGTAAAAACGTTTTATTGAAAATGATAGCCATTTGCCAACGACCTATTAAAGAGGTCGGACCCAACGCTATTAAATAGCTCCAATATGCAATAGAAAATAATGGGGTAGGTTCTTGGTCAGACTCCTAGTCCGCTCTAGCAGTATCGTTAGTGCTTATATATAGGGTGTACCGCAGCTAACCCACCACACTACCGGTATCTTGGACTCATACTAATTGTCTACCAATAGCCTAAATGAAATCACACACTACCCCCATGTACATGTAAATCCATGTTTACGTTCCGGACCGTAATCATCGATTTACCTTACACTAGGGATGTTATGCTTTTCCATAATACTAACATAAGTAATACAAGAAACAACGCGTGCAACCAAAATGTGTTAAGTAATAGATACTGCTCAAGTATAAGATGCGGTTAGAGGTTCTTCCCCTTTTAGGTTCACCCGAATAACCGTAATAAGAATAAGGTGTAAGTATCAAGCACACGGTTAGCGGTCTTTCCCCTTTCGGGTTCACCCGCACAATTAACCGGTCATATTCTGTTCAAATCGTTTGGCATTAAACACTCATATTGATAGACTTTAAGGATTACACCGTTCCCCTCAGGTTATAGGAGTACTCCGACCCGAGTCATACGTGGGCACTGGCTTAGACCTCATGCGAGTTATCAATTAGTATATTCATTGACCATGATGATGAACAAATAATGAGAAAGTATAATAGGGTTTTGCTGAAAAATAGGAAAGTATGCATACAAAATATACGTTTAAAATACATGTTCAAAATATACGCTCAAAGTATGCGTTCATTAAAAGTATATAAGTATAGCATGAAATTTTGATTCGAAAGAACAATATAACATAAATTGAGTAAATCGCACAGTTTGCACAAAATGCGAGTAAACGAGTTGAATTAATGCTCAAAATCAGTGATGTAAGAATAACTGCTAGTAAGTAGTGTGAAAATAACTGCAAATAACACGTAAGAATAACCACCAATAAAAGAATAATGCGAGAACAATCATAAATAAGATAATGCGCAAAGATAACTATAAATAAATTGGTGTAAGAATAAATTAATGAAAGTTACTGCAAATGAGAGTGCGCAGAACAGACGTATAGTCTACTGGCATGAGGGTTTAAATTTAGTAGTTTTGCATATATGCACTATACGATAAAAGGCATTTAGAAACATTCAGATGAGGATATGTCCAATATTTTGTTAGACCGGAAGTTTTGCGACTAAGAGTGTGCAAGTGTAAAAAGATGAATTTTCGTTTATAAAAGAAAACATAGTTTACTCAAACTTTGTCTTATAGTTGAAAGAGTAGTAGTAATGCAGCGTGAAAAATAACTATTTAAAGATCGAAGAATGTTTTAGATTCCAAAATAATTTTGCATAAAAGGACTTTGCAAGTACACACTTTCATGTGTTTAGGAGAAGTTGAAAATTGTTATAAGTCATTTTATTAATTGTATGTTTCCTCATTTTCTTTTTCCCGAAATCATGCACGTGAAAACAAGAAGTTTAGACTTAACTTGCAAATATGCAAAATAGGTTATATTTGTTAATTGTCTACATTCCTAATTTGGTAATATTTGATAGATTACTGATTTGGAAATAATAGTTATCATATCTAAGAGCTGGTTTGCATTTTCGTTAATAATTCTCTAAATTCCTTATTTGTAGTGAAATCTACATTCAATATTTTTAGAGCATCGACTACCAAAATCATGATTTAGTTTTTTAAACAATAATTTTAAATATTAGATTATGAGGTGTGGTTGAGAGAAGTTTTAGTAGGACTACGTGCCGCATAAGCAAAATATGGGCCCCCTAAAAATGACAACATGAAGACTTCGCAAGGGTGTGTGGTGGTATTCCTTGGGTAGTCTTCCACTTCTGTTGGTCCATTTTTTTTAAATTTATAATACACCAAAAATTAAATAGATTATACACCTAAAAATATAAAAAGACATAATATTAAAATATAATCGACATTACAAATAAAAAAAAGACACCTAAAATTTAAAATAAAAACTTCTAGCTCTAGTTGTTAATGATGTTATATCTAACATTTATTGTTGAATAAATATATTAATAATATTTCTAACAACTGTTCAAAGCAATTATTGAATTTTGCAGAGTTAAATTATATTAACAGATCCAACCCATGTCTATTATAACATAATCAGCCGCCCAAATTTGAACTTTGAAGCCAAAATTTTAAAGTTAACATAGAAAAGTGTGTTTCATTAATTATTCTGCAAGTATAATCATAACATATGGCTTCCCTTATAAGCACAAGAATAAGTAAAAGTAAAATTATTTAATCTATATAGAATAACCAACATTTTTATAAATAATAACACATTGTTTTCCTTTTCAATGGAACTCATCGTAGAATATTAAGAGTCTCAAGTGACAAAATAATAATGACAACCTTGAAACTCGATTTATTAAACTCGCGCGGTATTTTATCTGTATTTAAGTAATTTTTTCTATTAATTCTAATTATCAATCTGAAATAATCTATCGATCAGACGTCTACAAAAAAATCATTCAAAATTGAGCAAATTGTACACTTGGAATTTTCTATTCAGAGTTACTGTTATATTGTGTACATGAAGAATAATCATACACAATATGTTTATGGATCAAGGGAAACCATAGCGCAAATGGATATTGTATTTTTTAGAAGTATGTATGAAGTTGGTAGGAACATTAGATTTAGGTATTCAAATTAAATGTTGTTAATGGAAATGTTGGAAGAAATAATTGCTGATAAATATTGGATTCAGCCATATCGTGTAGTAAGTTGGTTTTACGTTCATGAGTATGAAATGGTGCTTGTGTCCTATGATAATGGTTCGCAGAGCAGATACCATAGATTGATGATAGAGTATTCTAACGACTTAGATTTTCTTGAAGAACTGGACCAGATAAGAATGAGTAACACCAGGCGGAACACATTTCATCTTAATCTAGAACAAATGATCAGACTTAGGATAATGTTTTTGAATGAACGGGTGGAACAATTTATGGAAGATTAAATTGTATTATGTTTTTTTTTTCAGTTTTTATTTATTAATAAAATTTTAATGTTGTTAGTATGTTTATAATTTTTATAGTTTGTGATTTTTGAAGATTAGAAATAGTTAATTTATCATCTATTGATGAGAATTTGTAAAGAACGTTTGTATCAACATCTGATAGAAACATTCTTCAGTTGTTTTAACATGTGCAACAAACCATTAATGCATCTGTTCATCTGGTCTGTATACATCTTTTAGAGAATTTGTTTGATTTAAACGTTTCTTCAATTCATTAGTACTTTAATAAATAAAAAATTGTACAGCAGACCCTTGGGAATTAAAGACTCTTCTTACAAGCAACTGACATTTTGGTAATAATTGTCTACAGTCCTAATTTGTAACAAAATATCCAATGAAGATTTAGAGCCTCGATTGTCAAAATCATGATTACTTTTTTTGAAACTTAGTTCGTTCACCTTTGTATTATTTTGAAATTTAATAATAATGGTAACTATTTTAAATTATTAAAAATATTATTTAATTATAGTCATTTCATTTTTTATTAACTAAGGGAATTCTTCTGTCTATAAAATGGGAGAAAATTACTATTTAGTTTTCTATCGCTTTCTCCTTCGAACCTTTGTCACTTTCAAATTTGCCATCCCACATGTATAATGATTTAATCTTTAAATGCCTGCACACCAGTATCCTGCACGATTTGTAATAAGGTTTGAATGGATGGTCTCGGAAAATTCTTACACTCAAGTAAAAACTTGTTGGTAGGGGAAGGTGGTTGAATCATTTGATCACCATATCCAAAAATTATTAAAGAGAAGGCTTATTATAGATAGCCCATAAGTCTTTCGCTAATTATATATCGGATGCATAACAGTCGTCTGTTTTTTGCTATGTTCGAAGAAATCAGCATATCTTCTTTATGTTTGGCAGTGTTTTGTATGTAATTTGTTAACTCGGATAATGTTAATTTATTATTTAGTAAATTATCGTTTGTTATACCTAATGTCTGTTGCTAGACAAATATCTTAATTATATTTTTAACATCTGGTCATGCCAATAATTGAATTATTCAGAGTGAAGTTATATGAATCTTCCCCTATAAGCTTCTCTTCAGTGCTTTCAGCAAGTCATATATTAATCTTCCCTTATAAGTTTCCCCAAGCTTCGATTATAAGCTTCCCGTGACACCCGGCATATTCAACTTAACATTTTACAAACTTATAAGTCTTCCTTAGCGAAAAAACATTTTATTAATGTACTTAACTGTGTCAGTTGCGTCGGGTTACCTTACGTATTGTCCAGGATTCAATGATCTGGAGAATCATTGGTATTATTTTGTGTACACACGAGTCTTGAGTCCCATTGTTGGTGAATTACATAAATTAGATTAAGTGCTATGCGTAGATTGATTCGTATAAGTTATATAATATGCAAATACGTGTTTTAACGGTGTTTATATGATTAAACATGATTCTATATGATTAATATATGTTACGATTGCATGTTCATGTGTTAAGATTTGTTTAAATGCGTTAAAATGACAAAACTTGAAAAACTGGAAAAAGGCAAGTTTGGTTCGACCTTAAGGGGGGTCAAACCAGGGTATTGATCCCATGAAAAACCCCATTCGACCACACCATTTCCCATTCGACCCCTGCATAGGGTCTAACCAGACATTAGTATAAATACCATACTTTGCCATTTTTCATCATTTCACAAACCCTAAACGCCTCTAAACACTCTCTCTCAACTTTAATCACTGGGGAAGGAGGTTTTGACCTTGTTTTTCACAATCTAACCTTTTACATCATAAACAAGTGAAGATCTAAGGTGTGTTCCTCATCCAAAATCCCTTTTATGCATTTTTTATTTGTTTTCATTAAACCTCAAAGGTCCAGATCTGATTAAAATAGTTTTTATGATTGAAAACCCTTCTAACACCTTTATAAACAAAACCTTATCATAGAACATGAGTTTTCATATAAATTAACACGTGTTAATGATCCTTTATGTTGTATTATGTGTTGTTTGATGTTTGAATGTTGTGTAGATGATATAGAGATGTTCTAGGACTGTTATTGATGATGAGTTTTGGTTATCTTAGGTCACAAGTTGTTGGATGATGATGTTTTGACTAATTTGGGGATTTTTGATAAATCTAGGGTTTGATTATTGATGATTATGTTAATGAAATGTTTGGGGGTTTTCATACACATAATAATCTGACCAATTTGAACTAATTATTAAATGATTTCATAAAGTTTCCAAATTGGGTAACATTTTCATGCATGATGTGATATCTCCATAATTTTTCCATTTTGGGTAAACATTAAAACGGACTGATTTTGGAGTAAAATTGGTAGGTTTTTGTGGGGATATGTTATTCAAACTTGACTGCTGTGTTTCGTGATGTTTTCGGACTGTTTTGATGCGTTTTAGAACACTTGCTGCAGACTAGGTCAAACCAGATCCCATTTGACCAGTCGTGGGGTTGAATGGGGATTCTGGGCGTCGAAACAAGCTTATTACAGGTCGAACAGACTTTAATTTGGTCGAACGTACATGATTTAGATTGAATTAACATGTGTTAGGGTCGAATTAACATGTGTTAGGGTCGAATTAACATGTGTTAAGGTCGAATGAACATGGAATGGGTCGAACCAAACCCATTTCCATGCTGATTCGACTCAACTACTCTGTATGTGCAATTTTGGATACAAACTAAATATTTTATGCTTGAACCTTACGGTAACGAAAAGAAGTGAAAACCCGCACAAAACGGAACAAAAAGGACGAAGATTTGAAGACTTTGAAGATCTGCCAGACATGGCACGGCCGTGCAACCCTCCCGGGTCAACAAGTCAACATTTCCAAGTCAAAGGAGGCCAATTTCAGAGTTTTAGGAGGTGCACGGGCGTGCTCAGGAGTGTTGCACGGGCGTGCTCAGGAGTGTAGCACGGCCGTGCTTTACTCCAGCATGTTCTCCAAGGCAAAAACCGACCAAGATTGACAAGACGATTAGTTTTCCAGAAATCCATGGGCGTGCCAAGGATAGTGGCACGGGCATGCCAAGCAACAAACCAACAGTTTCTGCACAAAGGACTCTGCAACAGTACCCATTGTCGATCACGGGCGTGCTAGAACATTGTTGAGGGCGTGCAAGAGCTGAAATGCCTATAAATAGAGGCCTCCACCCCACATTTTGAAGCATCCCTACCCACTCGCAAACCAACACTTCTCCATGAAGTTTCTGCCCCCTGAGAGGTTTAGAGGTGTCCCTTGGAGCCCGGGATCACTCCACAAACACCTTGAGTGAGAGAGAAACACCCCAAAATCATCCAAAACCCTTAGAAATCTCCATACAACCTTCCATCATGTCTTATACACAAACCCAACTGTAACATTTCGCGTTAAATAATTATACGTATAATTTGGATTTAAACGACAAGTTCTATTATTATAGTTTACATCTAATTATTTTTTTCATATATATATATATTTATATATATAAAGGTTTATAATAATAATAATAATAATAATAATAATAATAATAATAATAATAATAATAATAATAATAATACATAAACAACAAAAATTAGTAGTTAGTCTAAGCCCAAACCCAATCACCCTTTCCCTTCCTTATTTTCGTAATCTGGGCCTGCTGAGCCCAAGGGGGTCGGCCCAACAGCCTTGGCCCAAATACCCTATGTCAGTTTTTTTAAAAAAAAGGGGATGGACTGCTTGTGCCGGGTTTCGAACCGGAGACCCCTCACACCCACACATACGCGTTCACCACCTAGCCAAGACCCTTGTATTGATTCAATATCAACATTAATTATATTTAAACACAAACTACCCTCTTTGTTTTCTCTTCCCCTTCGTCGAGCAACAGCAGCAGCAGCTAGTTTTTATATTTTTTTTCTCTTTTCTCTTATCCTTTGATTTAGCAATCAACTTTGCAATTATGGTAAGAACCCTTGATTGCCGGTCCATTACGACTAGAATACGCATTGATTAACAACTAATTGATGCCAAAATTTCTACTTCACGCGTAAACATTAAACCCGGGTCAAAGATTTCCATTTCGAACGTGCGAGCCATCACACTATAAATTCACCATCTGCGAGCCATCCCAACTCGCCATTATCTCTTTCTAAACCTCCAATTCATCCTAATTATCCTCTGTTTTTGGCAATTAATCGTGTTTTGACTTGAGCTTTGACCGAGCAATTCGTAATCAAACCATTCTTGTAAGTTTAATTATTTTGGTGGGTTTTGTTAATCGGAACCTACACAACATTAACCCCATGATTAATTGGGTTAATGTTGTGTAATTCAATTGATTGTGAAATCTAGGGCTCGTTCTTGATTATTTGGGAAAGAAGACAACTCCTCAGCTATGTATTAATAATTTTCAAAAAACAAAACTAAACAACCATCTGGTCTAGACCAGATGGTCACGATGACTGTTGTCCAACAAGGGCTGTGGGTTCGAGTCCCAGCAGCAGCCTTTTTGTTCTTTTTTTTGTTTATTTTGTTCAAACCATATATGTATATATATATATATATTACATTTAATCTTGTAAATTCATTTTTAATTATTAAAACCTTTTTATAAATTCTAAAAAAATTATATTTATCAAATCTGATGTATAAGGTTTAACTTACAATTTTTAGTTTTCTAAAATTTATTTATTTAATATTTATAATAATTAAATCAAGTTTATTCTATTTTATTTATAAAAATCTATAAAAATATCAAAACGATCTTATTAATTTCCACAAAAATTATCCTGAGTTTTTATAACATTAATCTTTTCAGAAATGATTTTTATTTCAGAAAAATCATGTACTTAATATTTTTAATCAATTTTTGTTAGTTTTAATCATAATTAAATCATAATAAATCCAATTTTTAATATTTTTGCACCAAAATTTTATACAAATTATTTCTGATCATTTAGAACAGAAATATGAATTTTAAACTTATAATTCTTTAATTTTAATATTTTTAAATATTAAAGTTAACTTTTGACAATTTGTTATAAATAGAATTAATATTCTATTTTAAAGAAAATAATTTTATAAAAATTATTTTTATACTTTAAACATATTATTGTGACCATCTTAAATTTAAATTTCATAAAAAGATTTTTGGTTATTTATTTACTAAATTTCTCTCAATTAGCGAATATTTTTAATATTAATCAAACGAGCAATTATCCCCAATTCGAAGCCCTAGAAACTTATAGATTTGTAGACTTGATAGACTTAGACATATTTATTACCTCATTATAGGGTAATACTTGATACAATTGGGCAACACACTATTTTCAACAGATATAACATTTTACCAAGGTGAGTTTTACATAGCCCCTTTTATTTACCACCATTTTTGAGGTGAAACATGTTATAACATCATCATTGCAATTCAATCATCAATGTGTCTATGTGTTTTCTATGTTGCATTATGTCTTGAGCATGATTAGAGTAAGCACCATTCTAGCATAATCATTAACTCCGTACAAGCCGACGGTATACATTGATAGATCTATTGGACTGACAATCCCACCCAGATACGTGCCTCCTACAAAGGTAGCGTGGGTGTTTGTTATCGCATAACATATTCAAGTGGACCATGAGCGTATGGTATGTATCATATTATAACAGTCATCAGGGTTGATTATGCACTCGATTTATTTCTAGTATGTTCTCACATATGGACTAGATTGACATGGCACATGAATTGCACAACATTTTTATTCAATTATCGAAAACCTATGTAATTCTCACCAACTTTTGTTGACCCAAAATATTTTCAAATTAACATGTTTCAGGTTCTATTTGCTTGAAGATTTGAATTGATGCTTGAAGATATGTGTGTAGTTTTATTCAATTTGATGTACAAATCCTAGAACAATTGTATGTAATTCATTTAAATCATTTAATGGAATTTATTATTCACCATGAGCTACTGAACAATCATCAATACGTGACATCACGATGTTTCCGCCATCGGTTGGGGTGTTACATATTGGTATCAGAGCCATGGTTATAGGGAATTAGGTTATTAGAAAAATAATCTAGTCTATAACCATAGGATTTAACTAATACTTGCTTCTTTTACTTGCTATTCTCTATCTCCCTCCTACTTCTTATCCCTACTTTCATACTTACAAGAAGGTTGCTCTCCATCATTGGATCTACTCTTAGACTAATAGGACAAAATCCTCAGGTTTAACCTGAACCCCCTTGAGATCTCGTCGAAGTTCTAGATTTTAATAACGAACACGTGCAATCTGGAAGGGTGAATGCCTGTATTCCGAGTTTTCTGTCTAGGACTGGCATTGCGCATATATCCCAATCAGTCGAGTGACCCGGATTCCTACCTGGGAATTCTCGGGATGAGTGTTCACTTATAGGCTAAAGCATGTCTTCATATGTTATTAGAATTTGGAATCTTTGATAAGTCAACGTTTTCGTTTATTCGTTTTAATTAATGAATAAATGATTACATTCCTTATATTACCTCATTCATTTCATGCCTCATTGAGACTTCATTGTGCCCCTTACAGATCATGTCTCCACGCCACAGCACTCGCATTAACAGTGGTGACAATCATGAAGAAGAGAGCAGCAACCACAATCCCGACCACAACACTAACAATGGAGGTGATGCCCAACTAGCTACAATTATTTCTCAACAATTGGCACAACAAATCACAACTCTGGTTTCTAACTTGTTGGCTCAAGTCATCCCAATGAATGGGAACGGCAATGGAAATGGAAATGGCGATGGAAATCACATAAAGAACGGAACCTTAGTTCGGAAAAGCGAGAAAACAAGTATTGTGGTCACGGTAACTACCAAGAACCAGAAGCGTAAGACCAGGAATCCTAATGTAAACCTCACTACACAAGCCTCTAACAAGAAGCCTTATACAAGAAACTTTCCATTGTGTAACACATGCAATCGACATCATCCCACTGTTTCAGCATGTCGCGTGTGCACCAATTGTGGTAGGTATGGCCATCTGGCAACACATGTCGCGAGACCCCAAACCCTAATGCCAATCAACCCACCAATCCTGCTCAGGCTGATAATCCTAATCGATACAACTATGGTCAATGCTATGAATGTGGGGACCCAAATCACTACCGTAACCGATGCCCTAAACTAAACCGAGATCAAGACCCTCCAGCTACTTAACAGCAAGTCCCACCATTTAAATGTTGTTTGCTTTTAATTCTATGTATTGACACTTTTTGGATTCAAGTAATAAATTCAAGTATTATCATAACATCTGTGTGCATGCTTGTTTGAATGTGAACTAATTGCTATATCTATAATCATACTTGCTTACTTGTACAACAATTAGTTGACTACCAAACAATCTACTCAACGATTGGTAGAGGTCATCATGTCTTTCCAACAGTCGGGGAGAGACCCTACAACCTGCTCAACGACTGGTGGAGGCTATCGAACCTGCTCAACAATCGATAGAGTCATAAAAGGACGCAAGACCCTAATGTAAGGTAAATTGGTAATTACGGTCCGGAACGTAATCATGAATTTGCAGGTACATTAAGGTAGTGTGAAATTCTATTAAGAGTGTCGGTAGTCGACCAATTGCTAATCTAGTGTCTTCCTTTAACTTCGGGACGAAGTTCCTAAAAGTAGGGGAGACTGTAACATTTCGCGTTAAATAATTATACGTATAATTTGGATTTAAACGACAAGTTCTATTATTATAGTTTACATCTAATTATTTTTTTCATATATATATATATATATATAAAGGTTTATAATAATAATAATAATAATAATAATAATAATAATAATACATAAACAACAAAAGATAGTAGTTAGTCTAAGCCCAAACCCAATCACCCTTTCCCTTCCTTATTTTCGTAATCTGGGCCTGCTGAGCCCAAGGGGGTCGGCCCAACAGCCTTGGCCCAAATACCCTATGTCAGTTTTTAAAAAAAAGGGGATGGACTGCTTGTGCCGGGTTTCGAACCGGAGACCCTCACACCCACACATACGCGTTCACCACCTAGCCAAGACCCTTGTATTGATTCAATATCAACATTAATTATATTTAAACACAAACTACCCTCTTTGTTTTCCCTTCCCCTTCGTCGAGCAACAGCAGCAGCAGCTAGTTTTTATATTTTTTTTCTCTTTTCTCTTATCCTTTGATTTAGCAATCAACTTTGCAATTATGGTAAGAACCCATGATTGCCGGTCCATTACGACTAGAATACGCGTTGATTAACAACTAATTTATGCCAAAATTTCTACTTCACGCGTAAACATTAAACCCGGGTCAAAGATTTCCATTTCGAATGTGCGAGCCATCACACTATAAATTCACCATCTGCGAGCCATCCCAACTCGCCATTATCTCTTTCTAAACCTCCAATTCATCCTAACTATCCTCTGTTTTTGGCAATTAATCGTGTTTTGACTTGAGCTTTGACCGAGCAATTCGTAATCAAACCATTCTTGTAAGTTTAATTATTTTGGTGAGTATTGTTAATCGGAACCTACACAACATTAACCCCATGATTAATTGGGTTAATGTTGTGTAATTCAATTGATTGTGAAATCTAGGGCTCGTTCTTGATTATTTGGGGAAGAAGACAACTCCTCAGCTATGTATTAATAATTTTCAAAAAACAAAACTAAACAACCATCTGGTCTAGACCAGATGGTCACGATGACTGTTGTCCAACAAGGGGCTGCGGGTTCGAGTCCCAGCAGCAGCCTTTTTGTTCTTTTTTTTGTTTATTTTGTTCAAACCATATATGTATATATATATATATATTACATTTAATCTTGTAAATTCATTTTTAATTATTAAAACCTTTTTATAAATTCTAAAAAAAATTATATTTATCAAATCTGATGTATAATGTTTAACTTACAATTTTTAGTTTTCTAAAATTTATTTATTTAATATTTATAATAATTAAATCAAGTTTATTCTATTTTATTTATAAAAATCTATAAAAATATCAAAACGATCTTATTAATTTCCACAAAAATTATCCTGAGTTTTTATAACATTAATCTTTTCAGAAATGATTTTTATTTCAGAAAAATCATGTATTTAATATTTTTAATCAATTTTTGTTAGTTTTAATCATAATTAAATCATAATAAATCCAATTTTTAATATTTTTGCACCAAAATTTTATACAAATTATTTCTGATCATTTAGAACAGAAATATGAATTTTAAACTTATAATTCTTTAATTTTAATATTTTTAAATATTAAAGTTAACTTTTGACAATTTGTTATAAATAGAATTAATATTCTATTTTAAAGAAAATAATTTTATAAAAATTATTTTTATACTTTAAACATATTATTGTGACCATCTTAAATTTAAATTTCATAAAAAGATTTTTGGTTATTTATTTACTAAATTTCTCTCAATTGGCGAATATTTTTAATATTAATCAAACGAGCAATTATCCCCAATTCGAAGCCCTAGAAACTTATAGATTTGTAGACTTGATAGACTTAGACATATTTATTACCTCATTATAGGGTGATACTTGATACAATTGGGCAACACACTATTTTCAACAGATATAACATTTTACCAAGGTGAGTTTTACATAGCCCCTTTTATTTACCACCATTTTTGGGGTGAAACTTGTTATAACATCATCATTGCAATTCAATCATCAATGTGTCTATGTGTTTTCTGTGTTGCATTATGTCTTGAGCATGATTAGAGTAAGCACCATTCTAGCATAATCATTAACTCCGTACAAGCCGACGGTATACATTGATAGATCTATTGGACTGACAATCCCACCCGGATACGTGCCTCCTACAAAGGTAGCGTGGGTGTTTGTTATCGCATAACATATTCAAGTGGACCATGAGCGTATGGTATGTATCATATTATAACAGTCATCAGGGTTGATTATGCACTCGATTTATTTCTAGTATGTTCTCACATATGGACTAGATTGACATGGCACATGAATTGCACAACATTTTTATTCAATTATCGAAAACCTATGTAATTCTCACCAACTTTTGTTGACCCAAAATATTTTCAAATTAACATGTTTCAGGTTCTATTTGCTTGAAGATTTGAATTGATGCTTGAAGATATGTGTGTAGTTTTATTCAATTTGATGTACAAATCCTAGAACAATTGTATGTAATTCATTTAAATCATTTAATGGAATTTATTATTCACCATGAGCTACTGAACAATCATCAATACGTGACATCCCGATGTTTCCGCCATCGGTTGGGGTGTTACACCAACCTTGTGAGCTTGTTGTATCAACCGTGCTAGGCTAGATTTCTATTGGTGTTGTTAGGGTGAGGATGGACACTTGGTATGAATTAATATAGTTTATCTTTTATTTTAAAGTTGTGTTGTGTTCTTAATAATTCTTACTATTCTAAACTTTGTTTAATGTTCTAATTAAGAAATTACTTAGTCTTTGGTCTTGTGAGTGTCTTGATAGGAAATGTATGTGTCAAGGATCGGATCGTCAAACAAAGACTATGATCAAACAAGTTCAGTTCAGGTGCGGAATCCCTGAATTGATTACGAAATGATAATATAATCAGCAAAACATGCAAAACATCTCAAACATATCTTTTTCATTCATAAACATCATTGATAATCTTTACAAACCTTTGTTTATAATGATTAAGACTCAATACAGACTTAACAAAACCCCAGGGAGAGAACACACTCAGAGAGGGAAACAAAATGACCAAAAGTTAACATTACAAAATGATTCAACCATTAAATATACCTGCACATTCGACCAATCGAATGGGCGAATGTGCAGGTTCGACCATTCTAACTGGGCGAATCAACACATATATATACAAACTCTTCATTCGACCTCTTGAGCTCTCCCTTTGACCAAACTTATCTACATTCGACCATATGAATTCCACCTTCGACCATTCGATAATGATGAAACATAATAGAATTTGCAATTCAATAACATTAGTCGCACTTCGTGTATCTACAAACTCCCCCTCAACTATTGCTTAAATTGCTTCAGTCTACGCTCTTCATCCAATCTCTTGTTCATTAGCTTGATGTGCAACAACTTCTTCTGTTCTTTTGTCATAACTGGTTCATGAGTTTGCTTTGGTTTCTTCTATTCAGTTTTCTAAACTTGAACAAACTTCCCCAACTTCTTATCAAAATCACAACCCGCGTTGACATCCCATGCAAAGCAGAAAAATACCACACGTTGGTATTTAGCAGCATGCTCACTATCTTTCTCTTCACAATAAATTGGATTGTAGTATAGCATGATAATATCTTCATAAGAGCAATTTATCAACCACATCGGGTCAAAGATATGTATCTTCTTGAATTCATTCTTCTCATCCTTCAAAACGATAATAGCCTCTGCCGTCTTCCAGTCATAGTATCACCACATAAAATCTTTAGAGAAATGTTGTGGAATAGGCATCAAAGGTATATGTTTCAGAACAGTCGGTGGTTTATATTTCAAAGTAACCTTGTTCAACTCCGTTATATGATCTCTTTCCTTCTTGTGAACTATCCTTTTAGGATACTGAGGGGTGAACACTTCCCATTTCGTTCTGCTCTCTCTAGCTATGCGATCTACAAAGTAACCAACTAGATTGTTGTTTACTGAAGCTCCTGACATCGTATGTCTGCAGATATCGCGAACATCCCAATAAGTTAGTGTCTTTATGTCATGGAATCTGTTGTAGTACAGAATTCTTTTTTCCTACTTCACAACGACACACCTCATCTGTCTCAAGTATTTCCATTCGAGAGCCTTCCCTTCGAACAGTTCATTATGGAATTTGTAGAAACTACCTTGAACTTCAGTCTTAGGGCGGTTAGCTTCTTTTTCTTTAAGCTTCCTTAGCAAGTCTTTCAGATCGTCAGATTGTTCAACAGTCGGCTTCTGACAATCAGAGTTCTTGAACACTTCATCAACGAACTTCTTGCTTTTCTTACGAGCAAGTTTCTCAGCTTGGCTCAACAGCTCTTTAGAAAATTCAGGAAATCCAGAATCTTTATCATTTTTGAAGTATTCTGGATATTCCTCACTAGTAATATCCTCCATTTCAACTTCTTCAAATACTGGAAAATCTCTATCATCAGAGTGATTTCCTACTTCTTTCTCAGGAATGTTCGGTATTTGATTCTCACTCATCTACTCTTCAGGAGAATTACCAACCAGTTTAGCCAAACCTTCTAGTATCTCTTTAGACACGGCTGCAGAAACTTCTCCATCTTCCAAATCAGGATCATTATACTCTAGTTCAAACCTCATATCATCTAACTCAAGTATCTTTGGAAATCTACAAGTCATCTCAATAGTCCAGACTCTATCAGTCAACATCTGGCGATATAACTTCTTGTCTTTTTCAGATAAAGATCTGATCTTCTCGTTCCAGAATATGTCATCATCATCAGTATTACCACCATGAGCTTTTGAACTAGACTCTCCTGCATCTTTTCCTGTTTCTCTCTTCTCATACTTATACCGATCTGTGTCATCATCATGGTCGTCATCATCATCAATATCATCAGCAGAACTATTATCTCCAGAATCATCACCCGAATCGTCTTTATCATCACCATCCTTCTTCTTTTTCTTCTTCTTATTCTTCTCAGGAGCATCACCGACATCCTGTTCTACATCCTCATCATCTTCTTCATATTTCTCTGACTCAGATGGTTCGAAATCAACAAGCTCTTCATCTCTTTCTTTATCCTCTTCTCCTTCTTTCAATTGAGGAGTTCTCGCATACAAATCATCAATTAACTTTCTAAGCCCTTTGTTATCTTTCTTCACCTGCTTGTTTTCAAGTCTTAAAGCCATGTACCTTTTCGTATTTATCTGTTCATGCTTTAATAACTTTTGATTCTCTTTCTGGAGTAACTTGATTTTAGCTGCTAATTCTTCCTGGCTCTCCTTTGAAGATTCAACTACATCCAACATCTTCCTATCATTCTTTCTTAACTGTTCAATCTCAGTTTGTTGCTGGTTAATAATTTTCATCATTTCAGTCAGCTTCTGGTTCACTGCATCCATCACATCTCCTGATACAGTAACCTTTGGAGTTGAAGTCTCAGCAACTGGAGTCCTTTTCTTGAATTTGTTCAAGACTCTATCCAAAGCAGCATTAAAATCATTTGTTGGAATATTTTGCTCAGCAACAGATGTTTTCTGGTTCTTGGCTGCTGGGGATGTCACGGGAGATTTAGAACTGGACATTACATGAACTTTCTTTCCTGCAATCAAGCTTTAAATATCCTTGGCTCTCCTCTTCATTGGCTTTTCAATCTCAACTGCCTTTGCTTTCTTTTTATATGTTGGATTTTTCTGTTTAGTTCCAGCTTGTGGTGATCCACCAAAATCATCAGATCCCAAACCAAGACTTTAGTCAACATCGTCCATCACAATCGGACTTTTCATTCTTTGTTGTTCCAATGATTTGTTCAGACTTTCAGACTCACCAGCCACAGTGGCCTTGGGCGTGGTGGACTTCACAGTCTCATTATCAGAATCCCATCTCTCTTCTACCTGAGTCTCTTCAGAATCCAACGACTCTTCATCAACCAAGTGTATACCTTTCTTAGCAACAGTTTTCTTCCTACGAGATGTCTTCTTAGGTGGTTCAGCATCAACCTCTTTTTCCTTACCTTTCCCTTTACCACTCTTCGCACCAACATTCACAACATGCCTTTTCCTCTTAGCTTCAGGATCAACAGGACATAATGGATTATCTTCATCATAATCACTGTTAGCATTCCTGGATTTATCAACACCTGGATCTTCATAACCTGGATTAACCAGGTGACCAAACAAGTTCTTCAATGGTGGTCTTTCATTTGCCGGTACACCTTTATATCCCTTCATCCTCACTAATGTGTTTAGGCTCGTATGATCCTGCACTACTATCTGAGTAGGATCTTTTCTCAAATTCTTGCACTTCTGATCGAAAATCATTTGCAGAAATCTTGGATACAATAAGAACTTCTTACTCTTCAACCCTCTCAATGGTTCTAGCATGTGTTCAAGTACCATTCCAGATACGTTGAATGGTTTATTCAGGATCAGGGCAACCATTAAAGAGCTAATACTCTTTCTCATCACGTTGTATCCTCCACTCACGAATCCGAAAACATGTAACATGACATGAGCAAGGTATTTGAACCGCAGGCACAGTTTACCTTTATGTAATGAACCATCAGTAATCGGTCCATTGTACTTCATTCTTAAGAAACACTTTCTTTGTTCAATCCATGATAAAACTCTTGGATCAGTCTTCTTATCAGTCAGCTTCAATGCTTGTCTAATGTCATCTTCAGACATAATCACTAACTCCCCCTGAATCTTACTCACAATAGCAGACTCATTGTCCCAAAAGTCCATTCTTGCATTCGTCCATAACTCCTTTTGATGATATCTGTATATTATGGCAGGAGTAGCAATAGCATCAACAACTCGACTTCTCTTCAGAAAATCAACAATACCGGTGAACTCGATATGTTTCTTCAAATCGCCTAGATAAGCACAGCAGTTATGTGCCTCTTCGAAAGGTAAATCTTCTTCAGGTTTCTTCCCGGCTGCCTTGTCTGATGTACCTGTGGGAATATCAGAACATTGTGGTTCAGACATGATTGATCAACAAAACAAAACAAGACAACACGTTAAAAACGGACAAAATAAACAAATTTTGAAATTTTTGATTTTGGAAATCCACATTCGACCAGTCGTGGGTTCGAATGTGGGAATTAAAAAGTTCGAGTGTGGAAATAAGGTTCGAATATGAAAATCAATTTTAAAAATGTACATTCGACCGTTTTTGTCCACTTTCGACCGTTTGAACAAGCTACATTCAACCAAAAAGTTACATTCGACCCTTTTGAAATGGTCGAATATGGCTCATCATCTTCAAAATTTACAGATTTTGATTTTGTGTTATTTAACATGCCATTTTGATTTGTAAAGCTTCTAACATGACCGATCAACCTTTTCCAACACACAATTGTTATAATTATTCAATTTTTAAGTGGTTGTTCATCTTCAAAATTTACAGATTTTGATTTTGTGTTATTTAACATGCCATTTTGATTTGTAAACCTTTTAAAATGACCGATCAACCTTATCCAACAAACAATTGTTATAATTATTCAACTTTTAAGTGGTTTTCCCTAAAATCTAGGGGTTTGAGGGTTTTAAACAATCAATTCACTAATCTGTTGTGAATTAACCCTGGATTTTGATATCCTCTCCCCCTAAAACACTTAAACATTGAATCCTTGCCAAAAAATTTCACAATTACAGTCCAGAAATTATGGTTTGATTCGTTCAAGGGTTCGGATATAAAATCAATGATTCTGGGATGAATATATATCGAATACCTGCAAATGATAGCTTAAAATGATTAGCAGAAGATGACGATTACAATGATACAATTTTAAACAATCGAGCAACAAGAGGTGGTAATCACAGATTTTGAAAAAATTTTGAAATAGAGAGTCGAATGTGTAGATAGGTATATATAGGCTCCACATTCGACCCTTTTGGTTGGGCGCATGTGAAATTTTTTCCACGTTCGACCCTATTTAAATGTTCGAAGGAAGAAAAATGATTCGAATGTACAATCAGACATAAGAACACTCACATTCGACCGTTCAGAAAGTTCGAACGTAAATGCAAAATTCCACATTCGACCCATCAAAGGGGCGAATGAAATTTGGAATTTTTGAACTTTTTACCAAATCTCAAAATCGAGTCCTGTTCAATATTTTTCTCAACTTTTAAGCATCCGACATTCATTATTTCTCATTTAAAGATGACAAAAATCAAATGGTCCATCAAGTTTCAGAAAATCACCATCAATCACCATCGGTTATCAAAAAGAAAATAGAAATGTAAAATCTTTTGGATTTTCTAATAGTTTTTGTTAAAACACACCTAAAAGCATTTTGAGTTTTGTATTTTTGACGAGAAATGTAAAATGTAGAAATGTAAAGATAAAGCAATAAATGTTTTGTGATTCCGGTAAGAGGATTATATCAGTTATTGAGAAACCTGATCACACCGTTGATCTTTTGATTTATTATCATTGAAGACAATGTGTGATCTGGCAATTGCTGATATTGTTGTTCACATAAGCTCACATGCAGATTGTCTGTGGTTCCCACACACACGACATACTCCCGTATCAAGAAGTAAATACACAAAGACTCATTGTAACGCGTGATTACGCTTTCGTCATCTGTAATTTACAAGGTATTAGGCACAGAGGTGTACAAGTCAGCAACTCAATGCTACAAAGTAACTTATGCACTCTACCAGGCCGAGGGCTGATATTAATCATGATTTGCATCAATGATTGGATACGATGCATTAGATAATCTTTGATTATCGTCATACATTGAAAGTTCCTCCATTAGGTAACATTAGGATTTGGCTTTAAAGCTCTTTTATAAAGATACCCTGTCTGATCTAGGTCCATAATGACTTACAGCCGAAGATCAGAAAGGCTATCCCCAGATGACTAATAACATAACGAACCGAAACCTCCGAATTTTGTACAAATACCCTATCAAACAAAATTATGGTACTAAGACCATATGCCCATGAGGAGTTCATCCACATAACAATTCGTTTGATATGTATGTATCAGGCACGTAGTAATAGGTCTACGAATCCTATCAACACATCACACAGACTCAAACATACGCCTTATATTGCATTACACTTCTTTAGCATGTGTCAGATCCCCATTGATGTACTATCATTTTCTCTTTTTCTCCAGGAAATCATTTTGGTTTTTTCTAGTTTTTATGTATTTTGAGTTTTTCAATGTTTTTGGTTTTTCTGACAAATAAACTTCCCCCTAAAATGAAAAACATATTTTTGGGTTTTTGTAGTTTTATGAAAAACAATAAAAACTAAAAAACTAAAAAATGATAAACCGAGGTGATGATCAGTCTTGTTTTTCTTTTATACCATTAGCTTTTAAAAGATATTCGAATATTGATTTATCAAAAGCTTTGGTAAAAAGAACTGCACGTTGATAGTCAGTGTGGATTTTGACCATATCAATCAACTCTTTTGCATAACAATCACGGATAAAATGGTATTTGATCCGGATATGCTTAGCTGTCAAGTGATTGACTAAATCTTTTATTAATGCAATTGCGGCCTCATTATCACAGTAAATTGGGGTTATAAGAAATTGCAAACCGTAGTCCACCATCTGTTGTTGTATCCAGAGAACTTGTGAGCAACAGCTTGATGCTGAGACGTATTCTGCTTCACATGTGGATAAGGCGACTGCAGTTTGTTTCTTGCATTGCCAGGTCACGAGCCTGCTCCCCATAAACTAACATCTAGCCGTTGTGGATTTACTGTCTTTGTCACAGCCTCCCCAATCTACATCACTAAAAGCAATTAGTTCAAAATTATCATCATTAGGATACCAAAGTACTCTCGACGGACAACCCTTCAGATATCTAAGGATACGTTTGACAGCTGCTAGATGACTTTGTTTTCGATTGATAACGTGCACAAAGACATTTGGTGAACATTATGTCCTGTCTGGATGCGGTGAGGTACATTAGAGATCCGACGATTGCTCTATATGTAAAAGGATCAGTCAGCTCCCCCTTAGCGTCAACATCAATCCCGTGATTCGGTTGTGTCGGGGTATCCATCGGCTTCGAATCATCCATCTGGAATCGGCTCAAGACTTCAGAAACATATTTGGTTTAGTGAATAAAGATCCCCGTTGGTCTTTGGTCCACCTGCAAGCCTAGGAAAAACTGCATCTCTCCCATCGCACTCATTTTGAACTTTTCCTGCATAACTTTTTCAAATTCCCTGCACAAAAGTTCATTAGTAGATCCAAAAATAATGTCATCAACATAAATTTGCACTAGAAGCAAGTCATCTCCTGTTCGTTTTGTGAACAGTGTGCAATCTACCAAACCTCGTTTGAATCATTTGGATAGAAGATACGTGCTCAGCTCCTCATACCATTGTCGTGGAGCCTGGTGCAACCCATAGAGAGCTTTGTTTAGAACGTAGACCTTATCCCGGTGGATAGGATCCTCAAAGCCTGGTGGTTGACCTACGTAAACTTCTTCCTTGACCACACCATAAAGAAACGCGCTTTTAACGTCCATTTGATACACCTTGAATTTCTTGTAAGTTGCAAACGCTAGAAACATGCGGATAGCTTCTAAGCGTGCAACCGGTGCATAAATCTCGTTATAATCGATTCCTTCCACTTGATGAAATCCTTGTACAACCTATCGAGCTTTGTTCCTAACAATCACTCCTCTGTCATCCTTCTTACATTTAAACACCCATTTGGTTCCAATCTTTTTCCAGCCTGGAGGTAAATCTGTCAGTGTCCACACTCCCAGTTTCTGAAATTGCAATAACTCCTCTTGCATTGCCTCTACCCAAGCTTCATCCAAAAGAGCATCCTTGTATGTCCGCGGCTCAACCTGCAAAACATAAGAAGCAAAAGACCAGTCATTCTGACAACCTGACTTTTGAATTTTAGCATATAAGGCTAGAGCTCCAAGATTTTCTGGTGAGTTAGCATTCCTCAGTTGTCCTCGCGTCATCACACTGCTACCAGGATCACCAATAACTTGCTCGAGCGGGTGAATACGATGTATCCAAGATTTTGGTTAATCAGGTACTTTCACTCCCGTTTGAGTAGTTAAGTTCTCTGTCGAATCCAGATCATTACCCAAGTTTGATGATAAAGCACCATTTGGATTTGGGTTCACTGGAGGTGTGTCTGTAGCAATTTCTGGAACAACTTCACTTGTGACATCATCATCATCTTCCGATTCTGATGAATTGAGAGTTGTGGAAGCCTCCTGGAATACTTCTTCTTCAGCTGCAGAAGCATTGGCATCATTAAAAGCTGTTTGAGGGGTTACGGTGATCGGACGCACCAACGGTGATGTCACTGCGTATTCACACTCGTAGTATAATCTTAATACAGCCTCTTCAACCAAGCTATCTAGATTGAATGATTCAAAGAAATCGTTGTAATCAAACATCCAATCTGGACCATTACCCTGTACATTTTGAGTATACCGCTGAAGTTCAACGTTAGCCCACTCCTCTACCTGACGAGTTCGTTTGTTGAATACCCTTTTGAGTGGGGTTGCATATCCAACAAAGAATCCTTCTTCAGCTTTTGGTGCGAACTTCTCAGATGGATTAAGCATTGTACATGGTGCTCCAAATGGTTCTAGATACTCTAAGTTCGGCTTTCGTCTGTTCAACAACTCATAAGAAGTTTTACCAAACTTCTTCACTGTTAAAACACGATTGAGAGTATAACAAGCTGCGTAAATGGCTTCATTCCAGAACATTACGGAAGGTTGGAATCTGCAAGCATTGTTCTAGCCGCTTCAATTAGAGTTGTATTTTTACGTTCTGCAACACCGTTTTGTTGAGGGGTGTACGGAGCACTATATTCATGATGAATTCCCTTGTCTTTACAAAGAGCATCCATCTGTGCATTCTTGAACTCCGTCCCATTATCACTCCTAATTCTCTTGATCTTCAGACCATAGACATTTTCTAATCGAGTGAACAGAACCTTCAGATTATTAAATGTGTCGCTCTTATGATGCAAGAACATAACCCATGAAAATCTGGAATAGTCATCGGTAACCACAAGACAGTACAATTCACCAGCATGACTTTTACGCTTGACCAGTCCGAACAGGTCCATGTGCAAACGCTCAAGTGGTAATTCAACTGAATTGACTTTCTTTGGTTTGTGGGATTGCTTGTGCTGCTTTCCTTTCTTGCAACTCACACACTTGTCGTTCAAATGGAAATGTTTAACATTTACACCTTCGACAAGTTCATTCTTCACCAGATGGTTCATTTTTCTAAGGTGAATGTGTCCCATTCTCCTATGCCACATGAAAGATTCTTTTTCAGTAGCCTTGGAGAGGAAACACGTTACTTGACCCTCGGTTGTCATGGCTTTTGACATGTCGAGAATGTATAGATTGTTCACTCTTGGTGCTTTAAGTATTACCCACTCTTTTGGAAGTACGAATCCTGGCTTAAGAATTTAGCATGATTTGTCATCAAAAAATACAGAGAACTGCTTATCACAGATTTGACTGACATTGAGCAGATTATAGTCTATTTGCTTCACATATGATATCTTCTCAAAACTCACGATACCATTACCCACACTACCCTCCATAGTAATTTATCCTCCTTTATTCCCAGCAAATGCTACGTATCCGCCATTGATAAATCTTATGTCAAACAGTAGCGATAAATCCCCTGTCATGTGACCAGAAGCTCCACTGTCAACAATCCAAAGACTGCTCATAGGGCCAGCTGAAGCTCCCTGCACATATCAAGTAAAAAGATTAGATTTTTTGGGGGACCCAAGCCTGCTTGGTCTTGGGTCTTTGAACATTTTGTTTCAAAGAGTCTTTCTCACAAACATTTGAATTTGAATTGATCTTTTTCTGATCAATTAAATCCTTTTCATTTTCAGATTTCTCATTCACTTTTGAAGTCGAAGCACCTTGAGATCCCTTTGGTGACCATAATTGTTCCAAACGTTTCAAGATCCGAATCTGAGATTTTGGGGTCTCAGTCGGTTTCTTTACTTCGTCCTTGAAGGAAACTTTCTTAGTTACCTTCTCTGATTTAACAGAGGCAGGTCCAACTGTTGGTTTGACTACAGGTTTTAATGGTACCTTTTGCTTCTCAACAGTTGTGTTCACCACAGGTGTTAGGATCTGAGTTTGATTGTTTTGATGTATTTAGAATAGGATGAGAAATGAATGATGTAAGTATATATGGAAACTGTAGCGGAATGATAAACTATAATCAAAACAACAGGAATAAATGTTTTCAATGATCAAATGCTTTCATTAATTGAAAGATTACAATCAGTACAAATACTCCCCCTCAGCCTGATCACACAGTGATTGTTTGTCTGAGAGAATGTTTGTGTGTGATGTAATAGAACAGTACAAGCACTGTTTTATTTATAGACAAACCTAAACCACTGGTGACATGTGCTGACGTCACCTAAGATAGTGACCTCTAACAGGATAACAACATAAAACATTTGCCCTATACAAACTACTGTTATATTACAAAACACTGTAAAGTAAACTACTGCTAAGGGAAAACTCTGATGGTCTTGTAACATCTGTTGGAGTCTAAGTGCTGTTGACTCCAACAGACCTTTAGTCTTCAGTACTTGATCAGCAGTTGTTTCTTCATCAGACCTTTGGTCAGCAGTTGTTCTCTATCAGTTGTTCTCTATCAGTCCTTTGTATCAGCAGTTGTCACAGCAGTTGTTTGGATGGAACAGTTGTTAGGGTCAGCAGTCTTTTGGGAAGAATATGTTGTAAAGACTGTTTATTTGTGGAATCGACTGTTAGCATATTTTGGCTTTTAATCATCTGTTTTCTCCAGGTCAGTAGACCCAACAATCTCCCCCTAGAACAGATGATGCCAAAACTAAGCTTTATTATTGATCTTTATTTCAAAGTCCAAGGCAAATAGGTCTTCTACATCTCTTTCAAGCTCAAGGTTCAGCAGTGTTTGGGGATCATCTGCACACAGGCTATATGCATCATCCATGCTTAGCTTTTGAACTTTTCCATCGGACCTGAGCAGAGTCAATTCATGGTTATCTTTATTGACTTTCTATTTTAGAATTTTTGAATTAGTGGATTTGCTGAGATGCACTTTTATTCTTGATGAGTTTGGTGATGGAGGTCTCCCAATGAGTTCTCTAAGCTTGTCAGTAGTGGGATCTGAGAAAAAGTGCACTTCATTGAAGAGGCCCTCTTTTATGTAAGTATCAGCAAACTTCTTCTAATCTTCTTCAGACATTTCCTTCTGTTTCTTGAACTGTCTTCTAGCAGAAGCTGGTAGATCAGAAGTGTCCAGTAAGCTGTCTAGAGTAAAAGCCTGTTGAGGTCTCTTCATCAGTGGTTCATCAGAGTAGACAGGTTTTCTAGGTAGGCTGGGATCTTTCTTCCTGTTCTCTTCCAGTCTCTTGTATGTTTCAACCAGCCTCAGCTTAGACCATCTTGCAACTGACCTCATTTTCCCATAATCAGCAGCCACAATTTCTTGTCTCATCCTTTTAAACTTCAGGGCTCTAGCTGGATCTCTGCCTATACCAAAATCAGGTGCAGAGACTTTAGCTTGGGGATTCTTGGCCAACTCTTCTATTCTTAAGAGTTCTTCTCTGAGTGCATGAGTGGTCCAGCCTGCAAAGTGTTTCTTGTTTGCTTTGTAAGGCATGGTTGCCAAGATCTGTTCAAGAAGGGATTCCCTAACCTCCTTTTCCATGTCACTACTGAGAGGCATGGCAGACATGGAATTGCTCAGGGTCTTAGAAAAATCTTCAATCCTTCTCAATTTGCTAAGTTCTGCTGAATGGATGCCCTGAGTAGTCCTGTCATCCTTCCCTTTGCATTTCTCTTTTATGATGGCATCTGCCTGTTCAGCCTTGTATTTAAGATATGTGTCAATGTTTAAGGGAATAGGAAAATGTGGAAGAGAAGGGAAAGATCTATCAGATGGTTGTTCAGTATTATAGAAGGATTGCATTTCCCCCTTGAGTAGATCAAGTTCAAGGGGATACTGAACAGCCAATGGTGTAATGGTTGGTGGTGGTCTATGGGATCTGAATTGTGAAGTGTGTGGTGAAAATGATGAGAGTGGAATGGCTGATATAGGTGTAGATTGTGTGGTTGAGGTGGTGTGTGGTGATGTATGTATGTTTTCACCCTGTACAACAAAGGTTGATTTCCTCTTCCTTTTGTACAAGATTTTTGGTGATGGTAGTGTGGAAGCAGTGGTTGTGTTAACATCTGTTGGCACCTTAGTAGGACCAGCAGATGTTTGGGATTTGGGTGGTGATGTGATTGTAGGTTCAGATGTAGGTTTGGTGGTTGTAGGTTCAGATGTGGTTGTAAGTTCAGGTGTTATGGTTTTATCAATGGTTTGGGTGGCAGCAGTGGTTTTGTCAGCAGTGGCTTTATCAACAGAGGTTTTAGCAGCAGTGGTTTTCAGTTTAGATGGTGGTTGTCTGACATGTTTAGCAGGCATCTTCTTCCTTTTTAAGGATCCCACATCTTCAACTTCCTGCTGTTGTTCCCTTTTTAGTTGTACCAACAACTCTGCTTTGGCTTCCAAGGTGTCAGCCCTCTTTTGTTTGTCTTCAGCAGCTTTTTCAGCTTCTTTATTTGCAGAGTTGTCTACTGCTTGAGTAGACCCTGGTATGTTGGCAGACTTTGATTTACCTTTTTGTGAAGGTGGACAACCAAAGGGATCTAGCTTTGGCAACCTATCTCTGCCACTCTCCCACTTTTTGGCATCGTCAGCTGTGAATGCATCATCATCTGCATCCCTGAGAATGGTGGTAGGGGCAGAGCCAGTGGTCTTCAGCAGATGGTATTTGATGGCTTAAATGTCGGCATGAGTATCTTTGTACCTTGCATCTACCATGTTTCTGATTTCAGCCATGTAGGTTTCATGATTCTGATCTGCTAGTTTTCTGTGAGCTATGATGATGGGGGAAATAGATTTCCGTAGCTCACTAGCAATATCAGCTGTTGATGGTTGACTCTTGGAAAGAGTAGCCAAGGATTCCAATATTAACTTGACGTCAGATTTGATGTCAGCAACAGAGGTTTCGATGGTTTGAACTCTAGCCGTCAATTCTTGGTATTTTAACCCATCACCTAAGTTAATAGGATCATCTGAATTCCTACCAGTGTTAGTTTTAACTGATTCAGTCCTAGGAGGTGAATCCAAAGGATGAGAACCAGATGCCCCTTTTTCTTGGTTCTGGGGACTTCCAACTATTTTTGGGGACACTATAGTGGCCTCATCAGTTGTTTCCTTCAAGGGAGTCTTAGTTATGTAACCACTGTCCTGGTGTGAGACAATGGTTTCTACATCAGTAGTGGCTGCTCCACTTGAAAACTCACCTAGAGTTGCATTGAACTCTAGGGGTGTAACCTCCTCATCTGTTTGTGGGATGGCTGAATGAATTTCCTCTGTCCCACTCACTTTTGGAGGTATACTCTCATTTACAGGTGAAAGAGAGGAACTGGGATTTTCCTGAGTTTTGTCAATAGCCTCAAACAGAGGTTGCATTGTTTGTGGAACATGTGAAGGTGAAGGTGGAGGAGTAAAAAGAGAATTAGCCCTGGGAGAGGGGCTTGTGAACATTTGGCCAAGTGACTCAAATATATCATGATGTGGTTCCCCTTGGCTTACAACATGATCCTTTTGTGAGGATGCATGAGGAGTTTGGTCAGGTTGAGATATTTCCAACTGTTGTGAGGAAGTAACAACAATGGTTTCTAGTTGCTTTTGTGTTGCAACAGAGTTATCTTCTGGTATCTCATCTTCCAGAAGTCTCTTTTGAGGTGGAGTGGTGGTTTTTGTGGATGGACGTTTTCTTTTGGAAATGGCTGGTGTAGGTTTCACAGCACTGGATGTAGTGCCATGATCACCAGGAGCAGTGGGCTCAACAACAGAGGTTTGGACAACAGTTGTTGTCTTAGTCCTCTTTGTTTGTGTTTTTGAAACCTTTGACACTTTTAATACTTTTTCTTGGGTGTTTGCACCCAGCATTCTTGTGAAAGTTTCATCAGTTAGACTCTTCATTTGCATAGACTCACCCTTTTTGAAAACATTTTCTGGTAAAACCTTTTGAAGGATTACACTTAAGATTCTTGGGTAAATTAGAAAAGCATTATTTGACCCAGACTTTATGGCTTTCACATTTGACACTAAATCCATAAACAGTCCCTGGGATAGATTGAAGTCAGAATCTGACAACATAGCATAACCCAAGTACTAAATCCTCAATGGGATTTCATTGAAGGATGTGGACTTAGCGGAGACACAGAGAAAAAGGGTATGGAAGAAAAATTTCATGACTGGTGGGAAAAACTTTTTAAAAAGTGTTGACCCAGTCATCTGAGCATCATACCCCCTTTCCTGAAACTCTGTGTAAAGCTCTGTTTTAGGGAAAGAGTCTTTACTTGACAGGTCATTAAGTGAGAAGGTTGTGGATATCAGTTGAGGGGTAATGACGATACTTGTTTCACCAATTTTTGATATAATGGAAGAAGGCTTTTTGTCTTGAAGCAGAAACTCAACATTCAACCAGAATTCTTGGAGAGTATCAAGATAGATGGGGGCGTCAGCGGTTAGGATTGTCAGGTATTTGGATTTTAGGATGATGTTGATGGTGGAATGGAATGGAGTATTTTCATCTGTTTTTACCAGATATGGAAGGTAATTGTGGGTGGCTTTAGCTTGAAGATCCATTGTAATGGATTTCGAAGTTGAAAATGAGTGGAATTTGATTGAGGGTTTGAGAATGAAGAAGGCGGTTTCAGTATTTTGAATACAATGAGACAGTATAACGACTGTTGTGATAAAACAGGGTTTTTATAGGCTCTGGTGAAACCACTGATGTGGCCAAAACTCTGCTTGTAAGAGCAGACGTGGCAAACATCTGATGGTTAAAACATCTGGTGGGGGACAGCTGTTTTGGTAAACAGCTGATGCAAACAACTAATGCAAACAGCTGCTTCTTTTTTTTATAATCATTATTATAGATATATGAAATATATATATATATATATATATATATATATGGATAATAAAACAGTTGTTTTATCTGATCAGAGGTTTGAAACAGATTTTTCAACCAACAGTGGATAAAATGAATGAAACAGTGGTTGTTTTATCTGATCAGAGGTTTTAAACAGGTTTTTCAACCAACAGTGGATAAAATGAATGAAATAGTGGTTGTTTCATCTGATCAGAGGTTTGAAACAGATTTTTCAACCAAAAAACTATTTTTAAGGATGAATTTTGATTTTCTGAAACATTTTAATGCTTTTATTTAAAAACACTTTGTTGTTTAATCCATGTTTAGCATACCAATTCTAGAAATCAGATTTGTAAAGGTAGATGTGTCTAAAGCTTTTGTCAACACATCTGCCAACTGATCCTCTGTTGGAACATGGTGCAGAGAAATCAAACCTTTTTCATAGCTATCCCTGACAAAATGATGTCTGATGTCAATGTGTTTGGTAGTGGAGTGAGAGACTGGATTTTTGATGATATTTTCAGCAGCTTGACTATCCAGCATGAGTGGAGTCTGTAATGCAGTTATCCCAAAATCCAGCAATTGATTTTGAAGCCACATGAGTTGGGCTATACAGCTAGCAGCAGCAATGCCCTAGAAATTGGCACCCTCCTGATGTGGATTTTCTTGTGGTGTGACAGCCAGCAAAATCACTATCTGAATAACCTGAAAGCTCAATGTTTCCATTAGCAGGATACCAGATACCAAGTGTGGGAGTACCTTTTAGGTATCTGAATATCCTTTTCACAACAATAAGGTTTGACTTTCTAGGTGAAGCCTAGGATCTTGCACAGACACAAGTGGCAAACATAATGTCTGGCCTAGATGCAGTTAAGTACAATAAAGACCCAATCATGCATCTATAATGTGTTTGATCAACCAGTTCATCCTTGTCATCAATAGTGAGTAGCTTGACTGTACTCATGGGTGTACTACATGGCTTACAGTCATTCATCTCAAATCTAGTTAGCAAATTCTTTACATATTTATTTTGATGAATGAATGTGCCATTTTGCAGTTGTTTCACTTGGAGACCAAGGAAACACTGAAGTTCACCCATGGCACTCATTTCAAACTCTGCTGTCATGAGTTTTCTGAACTCTTCACACATTTTGTTACATGTGGATCCAAAGATGATGTCATCCACATATATTTGAACAATCATTAAGTCTTTCCCTTTCCATTTTAAAAATAAGGTTTTATCAATTTTACCTCTTGTGAAGCCAATGGATAAGAGAAAAGTGGAAAGAGTTTCATACCAGGCCCTTGGTGCTTGGTTTAGTCCATACAAAGCTTTATTAAGCTTGTAGACATAATCAGGATGGAATGTGTCTTCAAAACCAGGTGGTTGACATACATAGACTTCCTCCTGAATTTTGCCATAAAGGAAGGCACATTTGATATCCATCTGATACACCTTGATGTTGTGGTTGACAGCAAAGGCTAGAAAGAGTCTGATGGCTTCTAACCATGCTACAGGAGCAAAGGTTTCATCATAGTCTATTCCTTCTTCTTGTCTGAAGCCTTGAACCACAAGCCTGGCTTTATTCTTGCCAACAATACCCCTTTCATCATTTTTGTTTTTGAAGACCCACTTTGTGCCTATTGGACAAACATCCTTAGGTAGTGGTACAAGTTCCCATACTTGTTGTCTTTTGAACTGAAGGAGCTCTTCTTGCATAGCTTCTACCCAACTGTTGTCTTTCAGTGCCTCTTGGTACTTGACAGGTTGTGTGAGAGATAGGAACCCTGCAAAAAGACAGATATTGGAGGATTGGCTTCTTGTGAGCACACTCTCTCTGATGTTGCCAATGATCTGGTCTGGTGGATGAGCTCTTAGGTAGATAAGATCTCCCTGATATGGTATGATGGCATTTTGAGGTGAGGGACGGAGGTTTGGTGACTCTGTTGATGTAACATCTGTTTGCATTTCTGTAGTGCCATCAGATGTTTGGAATGGAGGTGGGGGAATGGGTCCAAGTGGTGTAAAACTGGATTGACTTTTGTCAATAGATGTTTGACTTTTGTCAACAGATGATTGTTCAGTGGTTGTGAGAGGTGAAGCAGTGGATTGAGGGTAAGACTGGCCAACAGTGGTTGACTCAGCTGTGACAGAATTTTGACAGTTGTTTTGAACAGCTGCTTCCTCTGATGCAGAATACATTTTATAGTGACTGGGGATCACAACATCTGCTCTGTAATCTTGTTGTGGAGACTGTGGAATACCTGCATTGTTAGTTTTAACAGTGATATCTTCAAATTTGAATTTATCTAAATCAAACAGTTCAGCAGGATTTGCTGGGATTTTTAGGGATGAAAGTTCATTGAACTTTACATTCAGAGTTTCTTCTATTGTCTTGGTCTTTGTGTTAAACACTTTACAAGCCTTGGCAGTAGAAGAATATTCCAGAAAATAACCACAATCTACTTTGGCTGCAAATTTGGAAATGGAATCTTTGAGATTTAAGATGAAACATGGGCAGCCAAAGATTTTGACAAATGAAATTAATGGTTTGATTTTGAACAAAATTTCATAAGCAGTTTTTTGATGTCTTGGGTTGATCAAAACTCTGTTTTGAACATAGCAAGCAGTGTTTACAGCTTCTGCCCAGAAGGACAATGGCAAACCAGAATCTGCAGCATGGTTCTTGCAGCTTCTATAAGAGTTCTATTTTTCCTCTCAACCACCCCATTTTGCTCTGGTGTTCTTGGGATGCTATACTTCCTCACAATCCCTTTTGACACACAGAAATCATCCAACTCCTTATTTTTAAATTCTGTTCCATTGTCACTCCTGAAGACTTTTACTAGCAAGTCATATTGTTTTTCAACTTTGGTGACAAAGTCCTTCAAAATACCTGCAGTCTCATCCTTAGAATGTAAAAAGTAAGTCCATGTAAACCTAGAAAAATCATCAACTATGACAAGACAAATACTTTTTCTTCTTAGACTCATGATTTTAACAGGGCCAAACAAGTCCATGTGCAACAATTGTAGACATTGTCTGCTTTTGGACTCATCAATGGATTTGTATGAGCTTTTATGTTGTTTCCCTTTTAAACAGGAAACACAATGCTCATCACATTTGAATTCTTTTGATGGTAAGCCTCTGACAAGACTTTGTTTAGAGAGTGTGTTGATAGTATTAAGTTTGGTATGACCCAGTCTCCTATGCCACAACTCTGTCTCCTTTGTGGAGGCAGCAGAAAACAAACAGACATTTGCCATAGGATTGTCCTTTAACATATCAACAACATACACATTGCCACTTCTATGAGCAACAAGTTGTGCTTTGCTCTCAGCAATGATGGTATCAATCTTTTTCACCACTTCTAGCCCAATAATGTTGTAAGTTTTCTTTGTGAAGAATGAGCCATAACCTTTGTCACTCATTTGTGAAACACTCAGAAGATTAAACTTGAGATTATCAATAAGATTGACATTTTCAAACTTGAGTTTCCTAGCTTGTACAGTCCCTGACCCCAACACCTTACCTTTTGAATCATTACCAAAGGATATATCACCCCCTCCATGAGCTAAGAAGTCCAGAAGAAGGGCTCTACATCCTGTCATGTGCCAGGAGCCTCCACTATCTACATACCAAAGACTATCTAAACAAGCAGAAGCTCCCTGCACAGCAGTAATGAATTAGTTTTGGTGAGTGTCCAAAGCCAAGTTGGCTTTGGATGGGTCCTCAGACTTTTCAGACTCAAGCTTTGGAAGATGATCAGTGGTTTGAACTAATTTTTGAATCAAGTTCAACAACTGCTGCTGACCATTTGCCAGTGCTTGAATGTCAACACTTGGGGCAATAGTTGTTTGATCACTTCCAGACAGATGGTAATACCCATAGGGATTTCTATTCACTCTTGGTTTAGAAGGTCTTTTTGGCTCCTCATAAACATGTGACAGACTATGACATGGTGGTTGTCCATATCCTCTTGGGTACTTGCTTGTGGGTGGAGCATCTGTTACTTGGACATCCCTAGGAGCAGATGTTTCAAGACTTATAGTAACAGATGTTTGGACAGGAGTGAAGGTCTGTTTGGGCTTTCCTTTTGAAGTACTTACCACATGATTTGCAAGAGTTTTAGCTTTGTACTCTTGTATTTTCACATCAAAATTTTTGAGATACAAGCACTCTTTGGTTTTGTGATTCTTTTTCCCACATATTGAATATGTGGCTTTGGAATCACATACACTTGTTCCTTTGTTAATGTCATATGCTTTTAGAAGAAAACAGTTTTTAGTGACATGATTCTTCTTTTCACAGAAATCACAGAACAAGTGGACAGTCTTTTCTTTCTTCTTCCCTTTTTCAGACTTCTTTTCAGCAGATGTTTGAGCATCTGCTGGAAGGTTTTTCAAGGGAATGATTTTTGCCTGAGGAGTTGTCTTTCCTTCAGGTGTTTTAAAATCAACAGGTTTAAAATTCTCAAGAGTACCACACTCATCAGACCAAGTAGATTTGAATTCATACTTTTCAAGTTTAGTGAATGATGAGGAACCTTTTGGTTTTTCTAGAACAATTTTCTTACCATTTGGTTCAGTGATTTTAATCTCTTGACCCTGCAAGTTTGTTGGTACTATCTCAACAGACTTTTGATCCCTTTTGTCAGTGTTTTCAAAAGCTGGAGCAGTGGTTTCAAAACCAAAACCAAACTTCACATGACTTTTGGTTTGTTTGTTGAGTAGCATTTCAAATCCTCTACATGATTCCACCCATTTCTGACATTCAACTTGGGTGGACTCAAGCTCACTTTTACAACTCTGATATTTTGTTATCATAGTTTGGAGCTGGTCTTTGGTTATGGTTGCTTCATGTTTTAAGCTGCTTATTTCAGATTCCTTTTCAGTTAAACTTGTTTTTAATTCTTTTGAAAGTTTCTCAAATTTAACTTCATCATCTAAAATTTTCTTTCTAAGGTTTTCATTCACCTCTTTGAGGTTAGCAAATGCTATCACACATCTGTCAGAACATAAATCCTTAAGAATTTGAGGAGATACCTTAGCAGCAGCCATCAATGCACAATCACACTTGCACTCACAATCATCAGATGCACCCCAGGGATCTGAGAGATTCACAACCTCTTCTTCAGGTTTTTCACCTGCTACAACTTCATCAACAACATCATCAGTCACAACATTAGATTCAGTCACCACCTCCTCAGATTCAACTTCTTTGTATGTGCGTGAAAGGATCGTATAACAACAAAGAATGATCAAACAAGTTAGTTTTGGGTGCGGAATCCCTAAACAATCAGAAAATAATAGTCAAACAGATCAAAACACGTAAATCATCATTTTCAAAAGCTTTTCATTAATTAACAACTCGATTACACGTTGAAAGATCAATACAAACAGGGTGAGAACGTGAAAAGAGCTAAACAAAACACTAGAGAGAATATCAGAAAGTGGAGGGAAGAATAATGACAAAAAGTTACATTCAAAAATCAAGCTTGTCTATTTATAGACTGCACATTCGCCCATTTGATTCATGCGAATGTGCAGGTTCGCCGAAACTGTCTGGTCGAACCAAGCTACACAATAAACACTATACACATTCGACCAAATGTTCTTCCTTCGCACCTTCTAATCTTCATTCGCACCTTCTAAAACTCTCCTTCGCACCTACAAATACTCCTTCGTACCAACGATAAATCACAAAACAAGTTTGTTGTTCAATCCGAAGCACTAGTCGCACAATTGCATCTACAAACTCCCCCTCGACTATTGCTTGGATTGCTGTCGACGTTGTTCGTCCATTCTAATGTTCATCAGTTTGATATGTCGTTGAATCTTCTGTTCTTTCGTCAAAACCGGTTCCTGAAATTTCTTTTGCTTTGGCTTTTTCAATTCAGGCACCTTTTGCTTCTCAACAAACTTTCCGAGCTTCTCACCATAGTCACAACCAGCATTAATGTCATATGCAAAGCACAGAAATACCACACGTTGGTACTTTCCTGCTTGCTCAGCATCCTTCGCATCAGAATAGATCGGATTGTAAAACAACATTATTATATCCTCATGTGAACAGTTTATTAACCACATGGGATCAAAAATGTGTATTTTTTGTAGTTCTTTTCTCCGTCTTTCAATACAATTACAGCCTCTGCTATCTTCCAATCGTAATACCACCAAATGAAATCTTTAGCGAAGTGTTGTGGGATTGGCAACAAAGGAAACTTTTTCAACTCTCTCGGTGGTTTGTACTTTAACGTCACCTTGGGCATACCTGTAATCTGATCAATATCCTTTTTGTGAACAATTCGCTTTGGATATTGTGGTTCAAACAAATCCCACTTGGTTCGGCTTTCTCGTGTCATCTTTTCAGCAAAATAGGTAATCTGGCTATTTGACGCTCCCGTTAAACGGTGACGGCAAATATCACGGATTGCCCAATAGGGAAGAGTCTTCAAATGATGAAATTTATCGAAATATAAGATCCCCTTCTCCCATTTCACTGCAATGCATCTCAATTCTTTAACAAACTTTTAGGCCAATGCACGACCTTTGAAAATACCACTATGAAGTTTGTAAAAGCTTCCTTGAATTTCAGCTTTCGGACGATTGTTTTCTTTCTCTTTCAATTTCTTCAAGAATTCCTTCAAACTCTCCGACTGCTCGAACCGTGGTTTATCATGCCCTTTGAAAATTTCATCTTCAAATGCTTTGCTTTTCTCTTTCGCCAGTTTCTCGGCTTGGTTTAGCATTTCATCAGAGAATCCAGGAAATCCACATTCTGGATTAGTCTTGAAGTATTGTGGATACTCCTCACTAGTTATGTCTTCCATTTCAACATCCTTAAAATCAGGAACATCACGGTCATCAGAATGATTCCCGGCTTCCTTCTCAGGTATCTTTGGAATGAAATTATCAGCAAGCAACTCTTCCAAAGACTTTCCAATCTGTTTAGCTAAACCCTCAAGTATCTCTTTTGAAATCGCCGCAGAAACCTCTTCATCTTCAAGATCAGGGTCATCAAACTCCAACTCAAATAGTTTATTGCTCGACTCGAATATCTCTGGAAATCTGCTTGTCATGTTAATCGTCCAGACTCGATCTGTGAGCATCTGGCGATACATGTTCTTGTCGTCTTCAGATAACGACTGCAGTTTTTCATTCCAGAAGATATCGTCATCCACATTCTCTCCTGGAGTCTTAGAGCTCGACTCTCCACCCTTACTTGTATCACGCTTTTCATATGTAAACTTGTCAGCGTTATCATCATCATCATCACTACTATTGAAAGCAGAGTTGTTTCCATCACTCGATCCACCATCTGATCCTCCATCATCTCCATCATCTTTCTTCTTCTTCTTCTTAGTATCATTTCCTGCATCCTCATCAAGTTCTTCATCTTCTTCTTCTTCGTCAGATGGTTCAAAATCGACCTATTCTTCTTCTCTTTCCTTATCTTCTTCACCAGTTTGAAATTGAGGAGCTCGAGAGTACAAGTCTTTGATCAAATTATCCATATTCTTGTTATTCTTCTTCAGCTGTTTATTCTCCTCCTTCAAGATGATAATTCTTCTGGTGTTTCGTTGCTCGTGCTTCAGCAACTTCTTATTCTCTCTTTTCAATCTCTTGATAGTTTTCTTCAAAACTTCATTATCATCAGCTGATGTGACTACGACCTCCAACATCTTTTTATCATTTGTCTTTAATTGCTCGATCTCAGTTTGTTGTTTGTTGATTATATTCATCATCTCAGACAATCTCTGATTCACAGCACTCATTATATCACTATCCACCGAAACTTTCTTCTTCATAGGTGGTTCAACAACATCAGGCAGTTTGCCTTTTCTAATCTTCTTGAGCACATTATCCAATGCTTCGTTAAACTGATCAATAGGTATATCTTCACTCTGTTGTGTGTTCGATGTTGTCGCAGTCTTTTGTTTCTTCTGTGCTGGTGCAGTAACCGGTGACTTAGAACTAGAAGCTGGTGGTAGTTTCTTACCAGCTATCAGCGATTCAATCTCCTTCTTTCTCTTAATACTTGGTTTCTCCTGTTTCTTCTTCTGTGACTTAGCAGCTTGTACAGGAGAACCAGTAAAGGTTTCATCTATGTTTATAATCAATTCATCTTCATCAATAGGAATAGGACTCTTGTTTCCTTGATCTTCAACATTCTGACTAGTAGACACACCAGCCTCAGTGGCCTTGGGCGAGGCGGTCTTTACTGTCTCAGCATCTAAATCCCAACGTTCATCTTCCTGCGTCTCTTTAGAATCAACTGACACCTCATCAACTAAGTGTAACCCTTTCTTCGCCATGCTCTTATGTCTTCTTGGTGTGCTTTTCTTCTTTTCAGGTTTAGTCGCAACCTCTAACCTTATCTCTTTCTTCTTTATCTTTCCACTTTTCGCACCGACATTCACAACCTGTCTTTTGCGTTTCGCATCAGGATCAACAGGATGTAATGGGTTATCAGGATCAGAATCACTGTTCGCATGTCTCACAAGCCCTTCACCTGGATCTGTATAATCAACTCTTGCTAGATGTCCAAATAAACGCCTTACTGGAGGACATTCATTAACAGACAATCCCTTATACGCCTTCATCCTAGCAAGTGTATTAAGCGACATATGTTCCTGAACAACTATGTGCTTAGGATCTCTTTTCAATTCCTTATACTTGTTGTCAAACACCATCTGGAGGAAACCAGGATACAACAGAAACTTCAAATTCCTCGTGCTGTTCACAGGCTCTAGCAAATGTTGCATCAGCATGCCTGAAACATTGAATGGTTTGTTCAACACCAAGGCAACCATCATAGAACTGATACTTTTGCGCATTAAATCATATCCTCCAGCTGCAGATCCGAAGACATGAATCAAAACGTGTGCCAGATATTTGAATTGAGGGCACAGTTTTCCCTTATGCAATGAACCGTCAGTGATTGGTGCATTGTATTTCATTCTGAGAAAGCACTTTCGCTGATCCATGAAATTGAACTCCTTAGGATCTGTCGGCTCATCATCTAAGTTCAACGCTTCTCTCAGATCCTCCTCACAAACGATAACCCTCTGCCCTTGAATCTTGCTCGTCAAACATGATTCGCATTTCCAGAAATCAAGCTTCGCTCCCGACCAGAATTCTTGCATCATATCCCTGTAGATAATCTCTGGTGTAGCAATAGCATCTATCACCCTGCATCTCTTCAAGAAATCTATGATTCCAATAAACTCCGTATGCTTTTTAACCTCTCCGAGATACGCACAGCAGTTATGCGCATTCTCGAAGGCTAAAAGCTCTTCAGAAACAGTCTTAGCAGGCTGTGAGGATGATCCAGCATGTTCCGTCGTCTTTTCCTGCTCGGACATCGTTAAATCTGCAAAACAATCAAAAACACATGTTAAAAATCGTCAAAAATTCAAACTTGAAAATTTTGGTAATAAACCTTCTCATTCGCCCAAACGGGGGTACGAATGAGTAACAACAAGGTACGAATGAGAAGTTTTGATGGTACAAATGTATAGATTTTCTTAAAAAAGTTTCATTCGTCCAAACATTCTACATTCGACCGTTTGGTTATCTCCTTCGCCCATTCGAAATGCGTGAAAGGATCGTATAACAACAAAGAATGATCAAACAAGTTAGTTTTAGGTGCGGAATCCCTAAAACAATCACAAAATAATAGTCAAACAGATCAAAACACGTAAATCATCATTTTCAAAAGCTTTTCATTAATTAACAACTCGATTACACGTTGAAAGATCAATACAAACAGGGTGAGAACGTGAAAAGAGCTAAACAAAACACTAGAGAGAATATCAGAAAGTGGAGGGAATAGTAATGACAAAAAGTTACATTCAAAAATCAAGCTGGTCTATTTATAGACTGCACATTTGCCCATTTGATTCATGCGAATGTGCAGGTTCGCCCAAACTGTCTGGTCGAACCAAGCTACACAATAAACACTATACACATTCGACCAAATGTTCTTCCTTCGCACCTTCTAATCTTCATTCGCACCTTCTAAAACTTTCCTTCGCACCTACAAATACTCCTTCGCACCAACTATAAATCACAAAACAAGTTTGTTGTTCAATCCGAAGCACTAGTCGCACAATTGCATCTACATTCTTCTACCATAGCCATGAAACAAAAGTTTTCTGGTTCATTTTCAGCTTTGGCAACTACTGCAAAATTTTCATCTGTTAACTCATCTGATAGACTGCTCCAATAAATAAAGCCTTGTGTGAAGAAGCTCTGTTGACTGGTCTCTGCAGGAGCAGAGGATGGAGTAGCAGTCATTTGCACAGGTGCTTGAGCAACAGGTGTTTGGACATAGTAGATCTGAGGAACAGTGGTTTGGACATACTGGACATGAACAGTGTTTGAGGACTGTGCAAAATGAGCAGTGTTTTGCACATTTGGTCCAGGGGTATTATAGGAATTTTGATAAGTCTTGGTCTGAGGTCTTTGATTTGGATAGGTGATTATAGGTGTACCATGTTGACTCCTACATTCCCTAGCAAAATGACCAAGTCTATGACATTTATAACACTTTATCTTTGATTTATCCAACCCAACCTTTGATCTGCTAGTTAACCCTGGAAACCTTTTCCCAGTTTTCTTGTAAAAATTGTTAGTTCTTACACTGAGAAGGGCCAATTGGTGCATAATGTTCATTTCCTCCAAATCATCAGGGTCAAAGTATTTCAGGTCATCATACTCAAAAGATATGTTATCAGATGCCTGGATATCACCACCACTTGCTGCGAAAGCATAGTTTGGTGAATAAGAATCAGAGTTAAAACCTGAGTTAAAACCTGAAGTTATGTCAATGAAGTGATCATAACTCTGATCCTTAGTGTTTCCAGGCACCTCATCATGACCCAAAAGTGCTGTATTCCCAAATACATAATCATCAGACACTTTTCCAGAGTCCTGGAGCTTCTTTTTCTGGTTAAGCTCTCTCTCATAGGTCAAGAGCTTACCATGAAGCTAGGTCAGTGATAGGTCCTTAAATCCAATTGAGTTTCTCATAACAATAGCATTAGTGTCCCATTTGTCTGGTAATAATCTTAAAAACCTATGGTTCAAAGTTGAATGGGGGTAAGTAAGACCAACCAGTTTTAGTTCACTAATGAGACAGTTAAACCTCTCAAATTGCTGAGTTAATGACTCTCCCTTGACATGACTGAATGTTTCATATTGTTGATTAAGTATTTCACGATTGTTTTCAATAACCTCTTCAGTCCCACCAAATTGTTCTTTCAGTGCATCCCACAACTCTTTTGCACTGTTACAGTGTAACAGCCCAGCATATATATCATTGGGTAGAGCCATGGCCACAATACTGAAGGCCTTAGCATCTAACTCAATTTTCTGAAAATCCTGGTCAGAGTAGTTTTCAAGTTTCTTTGGCTCCTGAACCTTGGGATCTTCAGTACTCGGCACCATCGGAACATGTGGTCCGAAGATAACCGACTTCCAACACCCAGTGTTCTGTTGAACTAGAACATGGCTCATCCGACGTTGCCAAATATTGTATTTAGGTCTGACAAGCATCGGTGGCTGTTTAAAAATGGTTGAATCAAAATTAAACTATTACTCTGTTTTGAATCCGACAGACAAACGATATCAATAATTGTGAACTGATCTATTTATATTAAATTGATTGGTTAGATCGAATTTAATTGACCAAGCTCTGATACCAATTGTTAGGATCTGAGTTTGATTGTTTTGATGTATTTAGAATAAGATGAGAAATGAATGATGTAAGTATATATGGAAAGTGCAGCGGAATGATAAACTATAATCAAAACAACAGGAATAAATGTTTTCAATGATCAAATGCTTTCATTAATTGAAAGATTACAATCAGTACAAATACTCCCCCTCATCCTGATCACAGTGATTGTTTGTCTGAGAGAATGTTTGTGTGTGATATAATAGAATAGTACAAGCACTGTTCTATTTATAGACAAACCTAAACCACTGGTGACATGTGCTGACGTCACCTAAGATAGTGACCTCTAACAGAATAACAACATAAAACATCTGCCCTATACAAACTACTGTTATATTACAAAACACTATAAAGTAAACTATTGCTAAGGGAAAACTCTGATGGTCTTGTAACATCTGTTGGAGTCTAAGTGGTGTTGACTCCAACAGACCATTAGTCTTCAGTACTTGATCAACAGTTGTTTCTTCATCAGACCTTTGGTCAGCAATTGTTCTCTATCAGTCCTTTGTATCAGCAGTTGTCACAGCAGTTGTTTGGATGGAACAGTTGTTAGGGTCAGCAGTCTTTTGGGAAGAATATGTTGTAAAGACTGTTTATTTGTGGAATCAACTGTTACATATTTTGGCATTTAATCATCTGTTCTTCTCCAGGTCAGCAGACCCAACAACAGGTTTCTTAAAAGTCTTTTCCATTGCGATCCAGTTTCGACGATCATATGTCATCTGACGATTATCCTTCTTTTGAAAATATCTGCTTTGATTGTAAAACGGTGCTGGTTGAGGGACAAAGCATCATTGTGGATAACAATGATTATCGACTGGACTTTGATATTTCTGATTCACTTCAACCTCGTGCCTTTTGTGCCTAACGTATGGGCAGTGAGCAAGTAAATGCCCTCTCTCCCCGCACTTAAAACACGCACGGTACTCCTCAAAGTTTTTCTTGGCATTCGACTTTGCATAACTAGTGATAGGATATTGATCATCCACACACCTTCTTCTTAAACTCTCAGGAGCTGGGTCCTTTGAGTAAGTCGGCTCAAGAAAACTATGCCAAATTTTCTCAATCTTGGAATAATTGGCAAACTTAATTGGATATTCCTCGTCAGAAATTATCTTATCGGATCCTTCCATCAGATAAAACACTTTGACGGGTTTGTCACATTGTTCATTCTTCTCAACCTGCTTAACTAACTGATTCACTCGATGAGCGTTAGTCATTGGATGGATAATCTGAGAAGGTGACACTGGTTCATTGGTTATAATGTGATTTTCAGCAGGAATATCACACACTTTCTCAGATTTACAATCCTCAGAGTCAGAATCATCAGTTACAGCTATCACTCCTTCAACATTCAGTCCCAAAATAGGTCTAACATTGGAATTAGGGTCTCCCACACTAGAAGTGTTAGACTCATCATCTGATGTAGAGTCAGACTTAACTAAACTCTCCGGTGGTATTGAATGCAAAGTATGATTTTCAAACAACACAGGAGATGGGACGGCCTTGTAGTTTGCACTACTTGACTGTGAAGGTTCCTCAATAATATGGTCAACAACATATGCAATATGTTTATAGCTTTCAAGCTTCTTGTTGACTTTCTCAGCAAAGCACTTGATGGTTGCCATTTCAAGTTTTGTTTCTTCTAATTCATTGATGTAATTGTTAATGGCCAGTTGTTTTAAAGATAATGTTTTCTTAAGATCTGAAATATCTTTCTTATAACCATCAAGCACCTTATTGAATTCACGTGCTTCTTTTTTATACGATTGACAGTTGATCTTAGCACTCTCAAGTTGAACCCTGAGTTGCTTATTGTCCTATGTCAATCTATTGCATGCACCACAATACTTTTTACTGTTCATATCTAAAGTAGATACAGAACTTACCTATTTTGGAGGCTCGGTCATCGCCATCAATGCAAAATGTGCTTCTTTCCCAGCAAAGAATTTAGAATAATCGATTCTGGTAAAACCATCATCCACTATGCAAGATTTGCTAGTCATCAGAAAATCAGCTTCGGCTAGAAGTTGATCAATATCATCATCTAGTGAGTTAACTCTAGCTTCAGAATCAGAATTGCTCTCCGAGTCAGAATAAGCTGAATCACACTGTTTGGGAACATCAGTAACAGAGTCAAGAATCAATCCTGACTTCTCCTCAACACAAACATCATTTTCTTCAACCAACTCCTCAATCTTCACCTCAAATTTCTTCTCAGTCTCCAAATCATCTTCAACTGACACCGGCTCCTCCAAATCCATCTTCTGGGCAACACACGCCACATTACCAACAGTGATCTCCTCAATACCAATTGCATACCAGTCAAATCAAAACCCTCATCTTTCTGAATTACTAAAGCCTGCTTCTGATTATCTGGTTGGGTTTGGCTATTTGGTGTAGAAATTGGAATGATTGTTCTGGTTGGATTGTGTGGTGTTTGGTTTTGGTTCTGGTTTTGTTTAGTGGTTTGTCTAACAGAATTGTTTGGTGAGGCATTTTGACGGTTTTGGTAATTATTTTGTGATTGAAAGTTGGAGTTGTTTTAGCTTTGATATGATACCTGATTTTGACTGTTCTGGTAATTAGTATTGAAAGGATTCCTGTTTCCCTGTTGTGCTGGATGTGTGCATTCTCTTTTGAAGTGACCTTTCCCACCACAGTTAAAACATGTGACGTTTGCTTTGTTGAAGCCATATGTGGTGTTGGGAGATGTAGAAAGATCAGTTCTGCCCGTCTTCTCTATAAACTCAGTCGCTCGCCTCATGACACTAGCAAATGCCCACTGAATGTCGATGAGTTCCATCTCCTCCTTGTCAATTTGAGCGTAGTCCTCACTTGTTAAGTTGTTATTACCAATTTGACTAACTACTAACCCATTATACGAAGCGACCATAGCAGAAACCAAGGCTACATGTTGTTGTGCAACTTCAACAGTAACATTGTTCAAGTTTGATGTCTCCAACACAATTGGGCTTTGGTTTGATTGACTTGGATTCATTTGAGTTTGGTTCATTTGAGGAATGTAAGATTGTTGTTGAGGTTGGTCAAATTAGCTGAATAGCATGCAGCTTGTTGCATAGGTGAAAATGGTGGGATGTAAGTAGTAGGATATGATGGTGGTGTGTAAGATAAAGCTTGAGAAAGATAATTTATGGGGGTTTTGGATGGTTCAACAATGCTTGAAACACAAGCTATGTGTGGAGCAACAGTAGTACTAGAAGTTGAACTAGTCAGAGATGAAGATGTACCACCATGATATAATTCAGGATTCTGAGGGACTTGTGCTCTTTTCGCTTTCCTCTTTTCCTCCATCTCTTTGTTCTCAAGCTTCTGGATGAATTCATTGATGGTCCAATATTGATATGCATCTTTTTCCTTAAGGACCTCAATGTGTTGATTCCAGTATGGTGGTAATGCATCAGCGAACTTATCCACCAACTCAGTCATAGGTATGTTGATCTCATAGCTTGAAAGTTCAGTCAACAAATGACAATACCTTGGAATCAACTCCTTCAGTGTCTCATTACCCATATAGCTAAAATTCTCAAACTCCTTTCTTAACTCCTCCATTCTAAGCTTCCTCGTTTTCTCATTCCCATCGTGACGATTCCTTAGCATATCCCATAATTGCTTCGAAGTGGTGCACAACCCAAACTGATGTAAAAGATCAGTGTTAATTGCCTGGGATAATTGGGAAACGCCTTCTTTTCCACCGCAAACTTTTTCTTCTCATCCTCAGCTAGACTCTCTAATGGAATCGGCTCACCAGTGTTCTCCAAAACCGAAGCTACATACCCCTTAGCAATCATTTGCCAAGCTTCTGTGCCTTCCATTCCCATTTCCTCTAAATGAATCTTGAACTTGGTCTCCCATTGGTTGTAATCCACCATTTCCATCAACTTTAGTGGACGGCTCCCACTACTCGAAGATAAGTCATGAATAAGCGTCGAAATCACATTGGTAGTTTGAGAGTGTACTGCCGCTTCTGCAACTCCCTAGTAATCAACCATGGGATGTTGTTGTGGTTGTGCAACTTGTTGGGGCATCGAACTAGTCATCGCCAAATAGTTGATTGGTTGAGATGGTTGACTAGACGTCTTCTGAGTAGCTACTGACCAAGGATCCATTGTTGTTTGCTGTTATGGTGTTGTATTGGGTCGTGGTGTTGTTGGAAAGTTCCACATATCGTCTGAAAAGTATAAAACACGAAACAATTAGAAAAATTTTCAAACAGTTTCTACGTTCGACCGTGTGTCACAGATTGTGGGGGCGAATGTGGAAATATGTCAAGATTCGGCCGTTTCTAAAGACTCGAATGTAGAATGTAACAGACTCTTTTTCACTTTCGACCAAAATTTTCCTCTTTCGACCTCCTGATTGGTCGAATGTAAAACTGATGGTCGAATGAACAACAACACACTAAAAATTTCTATGTTTGACCTAAAAATCCCTGGTTCGACCTAACCACACTCTCGACCGTTTCTCCCTAGGTTAGACCCTTTCATTTTGAAAAACGGTTATACTTTGAAAATCAGTTATTTTGATCCAAAATTTTCAAATGTTGATGAAATTTGATGATCTTATGCAGGTTTTGCTTCGGATTGGATTTGGAACAAGTTTAACAAAGAGAATTCTAGATTTTATCTATGAAAACTAGTTCAAATCAATCAATATTCATCAACTTCAAATGTTAAATAAAAACAGAAAAGTTTTGATCAAAATTGGTTCCAAATCAACACTAATATTATCAATTCGTAGTTGTTTGATCCTTAAAGCTCTGATATCACTTTGTATGTGTCAAGGATCGAATCGTCAAACAAAGACTATGATCAAACAGGTTCAGTTCAGGTGCGGAATCCCTGAATTGATTACGAAATGATAATATAATCAGCAAAACACGCAAATCATCTCAAACATATCTTTTTCATTCATAAACATCATTGACAATCTTTACAAAACCTTGTTTATAATGATTAAGACTAATTACAAACTTAACAAAACCCTAGGGAGAGAACACACTCAGAGAGGGAAACAAAATGACCAAAAGTTAACATTACAAAATGATTCAACCTTTATATAGACCTGCACATTCGACCAATCGAATGGGCGAATGTGCAGGTTCGACCATTCTAACTGGGCGAATCAACACATATATATACAAAATCTTCATTCGACCTCTTGAGCTCTCCCTTCGACCAAACTTATCTACATTCGACCATATGAATTCCACCTTCGACCATTCAATAATGATGAAACATAATAGAATTTTCAATTCAATAGCATTAGTCGCACTTCGTGTACCCATGGTGTGTAAAAAAACCCATGCACTTGTGAACTTAAACACATGAGTAGTGTTTAGTCCATTTGTGGGTAGAAATACACACACTCTGAGACTTAATCCTCTACTATCAAAATCTCATAGGGTCGGTATGGTCTTTATACTCGGTCCTGATGAAAAGTTAATCCTTAATCTTATATCTTGGTTTCATGGTCTATGTGAAGCTTTGAGGTGGGTTAAGGATTGATGAACTCATGTTGAAATAAAACAGTCTTTATTTTATTTCATCATTAAACTGTCGCACAGTTAATGATAGACCAGCCACTTTTTGATAACTTAATTAAACCAAGTAGGGGATGCACGTGTGCTAGTAAGTCACGACTCCTCTATGATATTAAGTGGTAACATGCTCGGTCATGCTCCGGCCACCGACAAGTTATTCATAAAAGTCTAGGGTAATTTGATGTCTATATAGCAACACCGGGAGGCGGGTGATTCGGGGTTGAGTCGACACAGTCTCGAGTCACTTTACTTTTAGTGTTGAGAGGTGAGCTCACCAGGTCGAGAGACCCTCATAATAACATTAAGAATACAGTCGTTTGTACAGCTTTGCGAAAACAGTCAGCTCTAGAAAATGCAGTTGCAATTATAAGTTAAGCATAAGAATGCGCTCAAACACACCACTATAAAATAAAGATAGCTATTTCATACCGAGGTTCCATCTGATCCCGAAGCAACACCATTGTTTTGCTATTGATTTATCTTAAAAGTTTTCACCTCTCTTTTTACTTTTCTTCTCGCAATTTTAAAAAAAGACTTTTTAAGTAAAAATCGTGTCCACGGATTCGATACTCGGTACTTGCACATTTCTATACTATATACGATAGGTGCGCTTGCCTATTGTGTCGGGTTTAGAACGATGAGCAACTATCGTTTTAAGTTATAAATTTAAAACTTGTAAGTGTCCTTTTGTTTTCTAACTTGCTCGTCTTTTCATTAAAGCTTTTGGCATCTCCCCCGCGACTTTGCCCTTTTTGAAAAGAAGTCTAGTTTTCTTAAACACCCAGACGAAATTAGCTATAACCAGGGTTGCTATAACTGTGGTCAGACTGGACACTTCAATTGGTATTGTCCTAAGCTGAAGCAGGGTGGTAGGGGAAAGAACGGTGGTGGTAACGGGAACAACAGAGGCGGTGGTAGAAATTCACGTGCTTTCGTCATTGGATCGGGGGAAGCCCGGCAGGACCCAGACACAGTTACTGGTACGTTCCTTCTTAACGATCGCTATGCTTCAATGACATTGGATTCTGATGCCGATAGGAGTTTTGTATCGGCAGGTTTAGTCAGTTGCTAGATGTAGTACCTACACATTTAGAGGCTAAGTACTTGATAGAATTGACTGATGGTAAGAAAATCGAAGCGACACATATTCTTCGGGAATGTTGTTTGGAACTTTCGGGTTTATCCTTTCCTATTGACCTTATGCCGGTGGCCTTGGGTAGTTTTGACGTTGTCGTGGGCACGGATTGGTTCTCTTTGTATCGTGCGGAGATCGTTTGTTTCGATAAATTATTCGTATCCCTCTCCCTGATAGAGAGATTCTATCGGTGTATGGTGAGAAAAGCGGTGCTCCTTTGAGTATCATTTCTTGTATGAAAGCTCAAAAGTATCTTCAGAAGGGTTATTCAGCCATTCTGGCTCTCATTTTTGTTTTGTCTGATGATGAGAAGAAGATCGAGGATATTCCTGTAGTTCATGATTTTCCTGACGTATTTCCTGATGACTTACCTGGTATTCCTCCTCATCGTCAAGTTGAGTTTGTATTGATCTTGCACCTCCCGAGATGCTGGAATTGTCTAACCAGTTACATGAACTCATGGAAAAGGGTTTCATTCGACCGAGTTCTTCTCCGTGGGGAGCCTCTATTCTGTTTGTGAAGAAGAAGGATGAAAGCCTTCGTATGTGTATCAATTATCGTGAGCTGAAAAAGGTGACCATCAAGAATAGTTATCCTCTTCCTCGTATTGATGATCTCTTTGACCAGCTCCAAGGTTCTAGCTACTACTCGAAGATCGACTTAAGGTCCGGTTATCACCAGTTGTGTGTGAAGGAAGCCGATGTTCTGAAGACTGCTTTTCATACTCGTTATGGCCACTTTGAGTTCTTGGTCATGCCCTTTGGTCTCACCAACGCACTAGCGGTTTTCATGGACTTGATGAACCGTGTTTGTAAGCCTTACTTTGATAAATTCGTCATTGTGTTTATTGATGACATCCTGATCTATTCCAAGAGCAAGGTGGACCATGAGGAACACATGCGACTAGTCTTGGAACTCTTAAGGTGAGAACAGATGTATGCTAAGTTCTCGAAGTGTGACTTTTGGTTACGCGAAGTCTAGTTCCTAGGTCATGTGGTTAATGAATTAGGAATCCATGCCGATCCGACTAAGATCGAAGCCATTAAAGACTGGGAAGCACCAAAGACGCCATCTGAGGTGCGGCAATTCCTAGGTCTTGCGGGTTATTATCGTCGTTTTATTGAGGGATTCTCAAAGATCGCTCAACCCTTCACCACTCTTACCTAGAAAGACCGTGCTATTAACGATTATGACTGTGTTATTAAGTACCATCCTAGCAAGGTGAATGTTGTGGCAGACACCTTGAGCAGGAAGGAATCTGCAAAACCTCGCCGTGTTCGAGCTTTAAAGCTCACCATCCATTACCACCTGGGCAAGAAGGAAGTCTTCCTCAAGCCACCATGGAACAAGTTAACTTCTTTGGTACAAACCGCCTGCCAAACAATCCTTACAGCAACACTTATAATCCTGGTTGGCGCGATCATCCAAATTTCGGGTGGAAAAACAACAACACCATGCAGCCACCCGGATTCAGTCAACAAAACAACCAGCAACGCTCACCAAACAACGGTTACCCATCCGTGGAAGAATGACTCGAAAAGCTCGAAGCCCGACTAGCAGCAAGAATGGATGAAAAGTTCAACAACACCGACAAGGGGCTTCAAGGACTCGAGTCTACCATTAGAAATTTGGAGGTACAGTTAGGCGTAATGGCCAAGTCTCTCGCAGAAAGTCCCATCGGAAGCCTTCCAAGCAACACTTAAACCAACCCAAAAGCCAATATTAGTGCCATAACTCTTTGAAGCATTCGCGTTTATCCTGAGCCAGCGGTACCTGCCGATGAAGAAGTTATTCCACCCAACCCACTCACAAATGAACCCACTCCAAACATAACCATTCCCAATATCACCACACCAGAAAACTCAATCGCGAGTTCACCGATGTCAGTTAATGATGGGCCCGCAATCAACTAGACTCCTCCAATTGCTCCACCATCAGAACCACCAACAAAGATAGTACGGAGGGAATATCAGCCTCACATACCTTATCCCGGCCGATTGATGAAACAAAAGACAGATGTGCAGTACCAGAAATTTACCGAACTCCTAAGTCAAATCCATGTCAACTTGCCTTTTATAGAAGTTATTCAGCAAATGTCCAAGTACTCATAAATTGCTGAAGAACTTCTTGAGCAACAAGAGAAATCTCGAGGCAGTGGTCAAAGGAAACACACTAGAGTGCGCGACACTACTCCAGCAAAATCTTCCTCCAAAGCAGACCAACCCAGGGAAATTTTCTTTACCATGCTCCATAGGCAATTTGCCAACAAATTATGCCTTAGCAGATTTGGGTGCGAGTGTGAATGTTATGCCCACTTATAGATCTACAAGCAACTCAATTTGGGCGACCCGCGGCCGTTGATAGCTATGATCGAGTTGGCGGATGGTACCATAAAGAAACCTGATGGGATTATCGAGAATTTGATCATCAAAATAGGGAAATTTGTTTTCCCCATCGACTTTGTCATCCTCAACATGGGCGAGAGTAATGTTCCTATTATTCTCAGCCGGCCATTCTTAGCTATCGGCAGAGCCACAATAGATATGAGTGAGGGGATTCTGACACTTTGGGTTGGGAATAACATGTTGCACTACACGGCCGGTGGTAGAGAATATGAGCCTGAAGACCCATTTGACGTGAGCCACTTCATTGATAAGTAATTAGATTATCAACTGAAGAAAATCAAAGGTACAGTAGTAGCACCACTGGAAGAATCAACAGTGGGGCTTGACAACACCAAGTGGATAGATGAATATTGGGACAGTCATCAGAGGACTGGATGGAAAAAGAAGAACCCGCGAAAGAGAAACACCACCAGAGTCCAAGAGGTCGGAAAGGAAGCAGTCTGAGCATCACGCGTTTTGTCCAGCCAAAGACGTGAAACGTGGCACTACTGTGGAGGCACCCCGGATTAGTAGCTTAGGATGAATAAGTTGAGAGGTTGGTTCATACGGTAGACGAGTCCGTCAAGAACCATCAGGTATCGTCGTTCACTCTTGATACTTTCTATCACCTAAGTACACCCTCTCTGCATTAGGACCAGTAGCTTGTTTTTATTTTTATTTTTGTTCTCATACTAATAAACTATTGAAGTTCATGCCAAGTGGTTTCTCCCAAGATAACAGACAAGGCAGTTGCGGGTATCGACCGCACGCAAACCGTTGGAAGACAAAAATGGGAGATTCTTGTTCCTTTTGACTTGCCCACTTTTCTTTGCACATACATATATTACTATTATTAATTGTGTAAAAGAATTAAGTGTGAGGTATTTGAAATTTTTAAAATTTAAAATACCACAAAGTGGTCAGCAAATCGTAACTAAAAAGGCAATGTTTTTAAAAGTAGTTTTTGGCAACAAAAACATTTTCAAACCCTTTGAATCGGCCCAACGATTTTGCGGGAGATTAGGGAGGTTTTTGGTAGACAAAAAGAGCAGCTTAGTGTAACACCCCAACCGATGGCGGAAACATCGGAGTGCCACGTATTGATGATTGTTCAGTAGCTCATGGAGAATAATAAGTTTCATTAATTGATTTAAATAAATTACATACAATTGTTCTACAAGAATTCGTACATCAAATTGAATAAACTATGCACATATCTTCAAGCAATTCTTCAAGCAAGTAGGACCTGAAACATGTTAAGTTGAAAATGTTTGGGTCAACAAAAGTTGGTGAGAATTACATAGGTATTTTGAGAAATAGTTGATAACAATAGTTTGTACAACACTCAGGGTTGTATGATGATAGAGTATGATACCGACATGCAACAATGCGTCTTTGTACAACCAAACCTTGTGTCGACTGATGACTAACTCGCAAGATAGTTAAATGTTATTACTGTTATCGATCATCCCTGAGTCTATGCGGGGGATGGGTTTGTCAGACCTATAGCGCTATAATCTAAACAGGCGGCTTGATCATGTTAATGATTGTACTGTGTCTTTTTGTTACAGTCAAATGATAGTGTATAAAATGTTTAAACACAAGTTGAATCACAAGTTTATAATGATTGTATAAAATGTTTATAATTGAATCACAAGTTTCAACAATGATAGTGTATAAAATGTTTAAACATGTTTCACCCCAAAATGTAAAACAGAAAAAGGGGCTATGTAAACTCACCTTGGTAAAATGTTATCCCTTGAAAAATAGTGTGTTGCCCAAATATGTCAAGTATCACCCTATAAGGTAATAAATATGTCTAAGTCTATCAAGTCTATAGATGTATAAGTTCCTAGGGCTTCGAATTGGGGATAATTGCTTGTTTGAAAATTGTTTAGTAAATGAGAGAATATTAGTAAATAAATGCCCAAAAATCTTTTTATGAAATTTAAGTCTAGGATGATCACAATAATGTGTTTGAAGTACAAAAATAATTTTTATAAAATTATTTTCTTTAAAATAGATTTTTAAATCTATTTATTACAAATTGCCAAAATTTAACTTTAATTTTCAAAAATACAAAAATTAAAGAATTATTATATTAAAAATCATATTTCTTTTCTAAATATTTAAAAATAAATTGTGTAAAATTTTGGTGCAAAAATATTAAAAATTGGATTTATTATGATTTAATTATGATTAAAACTAACAAAAATTGATTAAAAATATAAAATAAATGATTTTTCTGATTTAAAAATCATTTCAGTGAAGTTCAACATTGTACAAACATAGGATAATTTTTGTAGAATTTAATAAAATTGTTTTGATATTTTAATGGATTTTTATAAATATAATGGAATAAAATTGATTTATTTATTAAATATATTAAATAAATTAATTTTTGAAAACCAAAAGTTGTGAGTGAGAGCTTTTCATCAGATTATCTAAAAATAATTTTTTTAGAATTATTAAAAGAGTTTTAATAAATTAAAATGAATTTATAAAATTTTAAGTAATAAAAGGTTGATTCTTGATTGTTTTAGAAGAAAAAAAATAGAACAAGCATAAAAAGTGCCACACCCGGGACTCGAACCCGCGTGGGTCAGTAAGCAAGCCACAGACACAACCAACTGGTCTGGACTGGTGGTTGTGTTTGTTTCTTATTTATCAAATACAAATAACGAAAACAAACTAGTGTTCTTCCCCAATTATTCAACCTCGAGCCCTAGAATTTTCGATTGTTCAGTAATCACGACATTAACCCAATTAATCATGGGGTTAATGTCGTGCATAGGCCGACTAACAAATCCCACACAAGAAATATTACTTACAGTAACGATTTGACACAGAATTGCTCGGCCAAAACTCGGGTCAATTGTTGAACAGAAATCAACGAACTAGGTGTTTTTAAGAGAAATTAGAGATGAAGAGTGATTATTCGGCGAGAAGAGGAGGTCCAGAAGCAATCTATTTATAGGGTGATGATCTGTTTCTTCGAATTGGCAAGTTTGACTTGCTATACACGTTGACGCGTTTGATTGATCCTAATTGGTAAGAATTAAGTGATAATTGGCATGTATCCGAGTCATAATAGGCCGGATATCACGCAAACCTTCCAAACATGGGTTGTTTACGTGTTAAGGAACGATGATTATGGTGATTGATGGTCACAGTTGACTTTGCTAAGTCAACTGTTAGTTGTGCACAAATACCATATATATTAAACGAGTTGAAGCTCAAACAAATAAGTCACGTAGCCCAGTTGGTTGGACTGTTTGTGGTGGATGCTGGCCGGTCCTTCTGCCCGGGTTCGAATCCCGGCAGAAACAATATATATATATATATTTTTTTTTTTTTAAGCAACGAATGGGATAAGGGAAAGCAAGTGGGCCGGTTACTTAATTGGGCCTGGTTTGGATCAGGGTGGTCTATAGTTGGGTTGGTTTACCAAATGTTTAAATTAGTTTTATGTATTATTATTATTATTATTATTACTATTATTATTATTATAAATCTTTGTATATATATATATATATATAAAATGCTAAAAAAAAAAAATTACATGTAACTTATAATAATATAACTTGTAGTTGTAACGTACAATTTATTAAATGCGAAATGTTACAGTCTCCCCTACTTTTAGGAACTTCGTCCCGAAGTTAAGAGAAAACCAGGGTTACAATTGGCCAACTACCGAAAACCTTGATAAAATTTCACACTACCTTAACGTACCTGTAAATTCATGATTACGTTCCGGACCGTAATTACCAATTTACCTTACATTAGGGTTTTGCGTCCTTTTATGACTTTATCGATTGTTAAGCAGGTCTGATAGTCTCCGCCAGTCGTTCAGGTGGTAGGGCCTCTCCCGACTGTTGGAATGACATGATGACCTCTACCAATCGTTAAGTTGGTTGTTTGGTAGTTAACTAATTGTTGTACAAGCAAGTATGATTATAGATATAGCAATTAGTTCACATTCAGACAAACATGCACACAGATGTTATGATAATACTTGAATTTTATTACTTGAATCGAATAACGTCAATACATAGAATAAAAGCAACCAATTGTCAAATGGTGAGTCTTGCGGTTAGGTAGCTGGAGGGTCTTGATCTCTGTTCAGTTTAGGGCATCGGTTACGGAAGTGATTTGGGTCTCCACATTCATAGCATTGACCATAGTTGTATCGATTAGGATTAGCAGCGTGAGCAGGGTTGATGGGTTGGTTGGCATTAGGATTTGGGGTCTCGCGACATGTATTAACTAGATGGCTATACCTACCACAATTGGTGCACAAGCGACATGCTGAAGCAGTGGGATGATGTCGGTTGCATGTGTTGCACAATGGATGGTTTCCTGTATAAGGTTTCTTGTTAGAAGCTTGTGGAGTGAGGTTTGCAGCAGGATCCCTGGTCTTACGTTTCTAGTTCTCAGTGGTTACCGCGGCTACAATACTTGTTTTATTGCCTTTCCGAACTAAGGTCCCGTTCTTTACGTGATTATCAGTTAAGGTAGCTGCTAAACGTTTGGCTTCCTCCAAGGTGGCAGGATTCCTTCCCCACACCGTATCCTGGATCTGCATGGGCAGACCACCGATGTACTTCTCGATGGCTACCGGCAGGGGAGTGACTTTGTGAGGCAATAATAAGCTAAGCTCGTGAAAGCGTGTGTTGTAGGCAAGGTTTTCCCCACTATCTTGAGCTAAGGTGTGGAATTCATCTTCAAGCTTCTTAACTTCATTGCGAGGACAAAACTCTTCCTTCATGACCTCCTTGACTTGGTCCCATGTCATAGCAAGAGCAACCTCGGCCCCACGAGTACGCTTTTCTTCATTCCACCATGTGAGTGCTCGTTTATGGAGAACACTCATGGCGTAACGAACCTTGAAATTGTTGGGGCACTCACTGTTGATGAAGGTATTCTCAATACCCTCAAACCATTGGAGGAGTCCAGTAGCTCCTTCTTCACCGCTGAACTTTGGAGGGTTACAAGAGTTGAAATGTTTAAGGGTGCAAGCTTGGGGTCCATTGCCATTGCCGTTCCCGTTCCCGTTGTTGTGACCATTCCCGTTGCCGTTCAATTGGATGACCTGAGCGAGTAAGTTGGGAACCAGAGTTGCGATTTGCTGCGCCATTTGTTGAGAAATGATTGCAGCCAATTGAGCATCAACACCATTGTTGTTGTGGTTAGGAACATGGTCATGGTTGTGGTTATGGTTATCACCACCTTCTTCGTGGTTCTCACCATTGCTGTTGCGAGTGCTGCGACGAGGAGGCATGATCTGTAAGAGACACAGTGAAATGAATGAGATTATATAAGGAGTGTAATCATTTATTCATTAATTAAAACGAATAAACGAAAACGTTGACTTATCAAGGATTCTCAATTCTAATAACATATGAAGACATGCTTTAGCCTATAAGTGAACACTCATCCCGAGAATTCCCAGGTAGGCATCCGGGTCCCTCGTCTGATTGGGATATATGCGCAATGCCAGCCTAGACAGAAGACTCAGAATACAGGCGTTCACCCTTCCAGATTGCACGTGTTCGTTATTAAAATCTAGAACTTTGACGAGATCTCAAGGTGGTTCAGGTTAAACCTGAGGATTTTGCCTTATTAGTCTAAGAGTGAATCCAGTGATGGAGAGCAACCTTCTTGTAGGGATGAAAGTAGGGATATGAAGTAGGAGGGAGATAGAGAATAGCAAACAAAAGAAGCAAGTACTGGTTAAATCCTATGGTTATAGACTAGATTATTTCTCTAATAACCTAATTCCCTATAACCATGGCTCTGATACCAATCTGTAACACCCCAACCGATGGCGAAAACATCGGAGTGCCACGTATTTATGATTGTTCAGTAGCTCATGGAGAATAATAAGTTTCATTAATTGATTTAAATAAATTACATACAATTGTTCTACAAGAATTCGTACATCAAATTGAATAAACTATGCACATATCTTCAAGCAATTCTTCAAGCAAGTAGGACCTGAAACATGTTAAGTTGAAAATGTTTGGGTCAACAAAAGTTGGTGAGAATTACATAGGTATTTTGAGAAATAGTTGATAACAATAGTTTGTACAACACTCAGGGTTGTATGATGATAGAGTATGATACCGACATGCAACAATGCGTCTTTGTACAACCAAACCTTGTGTCGACTGATGACTAACTCGCAAGTTAGTTAAATGTTATTACTGTTATCGATCATCCCTGAGTCTATGCGGGGGATGGGTTTGTCAGACCTATAGCGCTATAATCTAAACAGGCGGCTTGATCATGTTAATGATTGTACTGTGTCTTTTTGTTACAGTCAAATGATAGTGTATAAAATGTTTAAACACAAGTTGAATCACAAGTTTATAATGATTGTATAAAATGTTTATAATTGAATCACAAGTTTCAACAATGATAGTGTATAAAATGTTTAAACATGTTTCACCCCAAAATGTAAAACAGAAAAAGGGGCTATGTAAACTCACCTTGGTAAAATGTTATCCCTTGAAAAATAGTGTGTTGCCCAAATATGTCAAGTATCACCCTATAAGGTAATAAATATGTCTAAGTCTATCAAGTCTATAGATGTATAAGTTCCTAGGGCTTCGAATTGGGGATAATTGCTTGTTTGAAAATTGTTTAGTAAATGAGAGAATATTAGTAAATAAATGCCCAAAAATCTTTTTATGAAATTTAAATCTAGGATGATCACAATAATGTGTTTGAAGTACAAAAATAATTTTTATAAAATTATTTTCTTTAAAATAGATTTTTAAATCTATTTATTACAAATTGCCAAAATTTAACTTTAATTTTCAAAAATACAAAAATTAAAGAATTATTATATTAAAAATCATATTTCTGTTCTAAATATTTAAAAATAAATTGTATAAAATTTTGGTGCAAAAATATTAAAAATTGGATTTATTATGATTTAATTATGATTAAAACTAACAAAAATTGATTAAAAATATAAAATAAATGATTTTTCTGATTTAAAAATCATTTCAGTGAAGTTCAACATTGTACAAACATAGGATAATTTTTGTAGAATTTAATAAAATTGTTTTGATATTTTAATGGATTTTTATAAATATAATGGAATAAAATTGATTTATTTATTAAATATATTAAATAAATTAATTTTTGAAAACCAAAAGTTGTGAGTGAGAGCTTTTCATCAGATTATCTAAAAATAATTTTTTTAGAATTATTAAAAGAGTTTTAATAAATTAAAATGAATTTATAAAATTTTAAGTAATAAAAGGTTGATTCTTGATTGTTTTAGAAGAAAAAAAATAGAACAAGCATAAAAAGTGCCACACCCGGGACTCGAACCCGCGTGGGTCAGTAAGCAAGCCACAGACACAACCACCTGGTCTGGACTGGTGGTTGTGTTTGTTTCTTATTTATCAAATACAAATAACGAAAACAAACTAGTGTTCTTCCCCAATTATTCAACCTCGAGCCCTAGAATTTTCGATTGTTCAGTAATCACGACATTAACCCAATTAATCATGGGGTTAATGTCGTGCATAGGCCGACTAACAAATCCCACACAAGAAATATTACTTACAGTAACGATTTGACACAGAATTGCTCGGCCAAAACTCGGGTCAATTGTTGAACAGAAATCAACGAACTAGGTGTTTTTAAGAGAAATTAGAGATGAAGAGTGATTATTCGGCGAGAAGAGGAGGTCCAGAAGCAATCTATTTATAGGGTGATGATCTGTTTCTTCGAATTGGCAAGTTTGACTTGCTATACACGTTGACGCGTTTGATTGATCCTAATTGGTAAGAATTAAGTGATAATTGGCATGTATCCGAGTCATAATAGGCCGGATATCACGCAAACCTTCCAAACATGGGTTGTTTACGTGTTAAGGAACGATGATTATGGTGATTGATGGTCACAGTTGACTTTGCTAAGTCAACTGTTAGTTGTGCACAAATACCATATATATTAAACGAGTTGAAGGTCAAACAAATAAGTCACGTAGCCCAGTTGGTTGGACTGTTGTGGTGGATGCTGGCCGGTCCTTCTGCCCGGGTTCGAATCCCGGCAGAAACAATATATTTTTTTTTTTTTTTTTTTTTTTTTAAGCAACGAATGGGATAAGGGAAAGCAAGTGGGCCGGTTACTTAATTGGGCCTGGTTTGGATCAGGGTGGTCTATAGTTGGGTTGGTTTACCAAATGTTTAAATTAGTTTTATGTATTATTATTATTATTATTATTATTACTATTATTATTATTATAAATCTTTGTATATATATATATATATATAAAATGCTAAAAAAAAAAAATTACATGTAACTTATAATAATATAACTTGTAGTTGTAACGTACAATTTATTAAATGCGAAATGTTACACTTAGGGTGTTCCCAATTCCTTAAACAACCCCTACCCTTCTTCATGTGAGCATTATTGAGCCTTATCGAGCACACCATTTCATATATATATATATATATATATATATATATATATATATATATATATATATATTACACATGCTCGTTCATTTGTTTTGAGAGATATTCCCTGATTGGCATGGCGCGATTGGAACTTGTGTGACTTATGCGCTGCGAGACCACATCAGAGGAGAGTGTGTGAAAGTGATCTAGGCACCTAGGACTTACCCATTCCGTTATCATTAGCCTTTCATATATTTTCCCCACCCCTAGCCACCCAATTTTGAGCCTTAGCCTTTTCATTTTCTTACATTCATTTAGCCCCTGCCATGATGAAATTAGGGAGGTGTTTAGGTGTTGAGGAAGCTCTTTGGCAATTTTGGGACTTTGAAGCAAAAGCCGCACATCAAGAATCGAGATCGTGGAGAGGCTATAAAAGAAAGCCATTAAAAGAGTGTACCAAGTGTTATCTATCACCCGGAAAGCACCATGAGAAATTTGTGTTTTGTGAAATGTAAGGACAAAAAGGATTGAAGAAACCTCTTTTGCTAACCTTAGTCTAATTCCTATTTCTGTCAAAATATGCTAGGTATAGAACTACTGAAGAAGAAGACTGAAAGTACTGAAGAAGAATTCATCAAGTACTGAAGAGTAAAAGATCAGAAGTTCTGAAGTCAAACCAGACAAGTCTACTAAAGAACTACTGAAGACAAACTACTCATTGGTAGTTTGTCACTCATCAGCATTTGTAATGGAAACTTTTCCACCGCCTTTATGTTTCAGTAGTTTAGTATAGTAACATTACTTTATGCTTTTGTTAAAGTCTTTGTACAAGTTCCAAGACTACAGCCTGTTGTAGGATTGATTTTGTATCAAGTTGCATGTATTTGCTGGTCTATAAATAGATGGGTTAATCCCACTATTTTAGACATCGATTTTATTAAACTGAAATTCTTCAAAGGCTTTAATTGAAATACCATTTCACATCTGAGAATCTCTTTACATACTTATTGTTATATGCATTCAATTTTTTAGATTCTCATTAACTGTCTTTAGTTCATTATATCCAGCGGGAGTAATAACTCCTGTTGAAAGTGAAACTTTAAACTTGAACACTTCACTTATTCCGTTGTGCAAACTGCCTTGATAAACTTACAACACATAAGTGTTCATAAGTAATAACTGTTAAAAGAGCAAACTGATCCAACAATTGGTATCAGAGCAGTGGTTTATCTGATCAAATATCAATCTAACAAGTTGAGAATCAGACACAGGCTCTCATTGATATTCAATAAAGGATAAAAGTTCACTTTTTCAAAACATCCATCACTTTGAGAGAAACTTGACAAATCAATACTCTAAAAAATGGATCCTCATAATACTGGATCTGCCAATAAGCCTGCTATGCTTATTCGTTCTGAATATAACATATGGCAAAAAAGGCTGGCAGATACTCTGTCTGTGACACCCGGCAAACTCAGGTTAGTAACATTGACTAAACTAGTAAGTCTACCATAGCGAGTCATGCATATTACATACTTAACTGGGTCAGTCGAGTCGTTACGATGATTCGGGGGAATCATCGGGAGTCGCTACAATGATCCGCGGGATCATCGGGAGTCGGTCCATAACCATGTGTACAAAGATTGGTGATTCATGGAATCACCGGGTTTAACGCACACACGCAAGTCTCGAGTCCCGGGAATTGGTGAATGGAGGTAAACGTGTTAGTTATCGTGCATTATATGTTTGTAATCAATATGTGACTTATCGGTATGTGAATACGTGTTTATATATGTTAAAATAGTGTTTAACGCGCCAAAAACCCAACCTGGTATGCTATAGGCGATTAGGCACCAGTGGGTTGCCTAATCGCCAGTCTTATAGGCGATTGGAGAAGATTGGGGGTGATTGGAATCCCTAATCGCCTAATCTGCTCTCCTACTCGCCTGACATGTTGTGCACGACTCAAAACACCTATAAATACAACCCTAACAGATCCTAAGCCTCCCACACACCTCAAAACACTTTTGGAACTCGGTTTGCTTCAAAACTCACCATTTCCAAGCTAACACACCTTTCTTTGATAAAATCCAAGGTGTGTTCTTCATCCCAAACCTTTGTAATGTTATTGTTTTGGTTCCCCAAAAGTCCAGACCTTGTTTTGCTAAGTATGTGTCTTTAAAAACCTTTGAAATGAGTTCCAAAACAAGTCTACACCATAATACTTGCTATATGTGAAGTATTTAAGCATATGATGATTATTGGTTGTTATAACATGAATGTTTCCATGAAATTGATGTACTTCTAATGTGTAGGTGTTATTAGGATGATTATCTAAGGATTTAAGCTATTGTTATAGTGTTTTGATGAAAGTATTCATTTTGACCCATTTGGATGATTCTTGAAGAATTAGGATGTTATGATATGGTTCAATGCTTGTTTGTTGCTAGGAATCACACTAGGATGATATTATAACAAAGAGATGATGATTTGCAAGTTGTAGGAGGTGTAATCTAGTTTTTGCCATTTAAGGAAAGATTTCATAGTTAATGAAACCTAGTACTTTGCCGTTTTCGGAAATAATCGCACCGAGGCCGTTAGAGCGGAGATAAATTGGGGGTTTTTGCTTGGAAGGGGTTGGTTAATGGTTTAGGTTTGATGTTGGGTGTTTTTAAATGTTTCGGATCTGATTTAGAGGGTTTAACACGTGAAAATGCGGGATAGCACTGCAGGGGCCGATTAGAATTCTAATCACCATTCCTGACAGGCGATTACAGCCCAATCGCCTGATGTATTAGGCGATTAGCATTCTATTCGCCTGTTGACCTCCCCTACTCACCAGTTGACTTTTCCTAATTGCATGTTAGTTTCCTAATCGCGTGTACTGCTATTGTAAGCGTATTTTGACTTCTCGGAACATGATTTGACACCTAGGAACATGATAGGAACCCCGGGATACGTCCAATGACTTAGTAACACGTGTTCGGACTCGTTTATGCATTAATTGAGCATTATGATAGACTATGTGAACTCTTGCGTGTATTAAGTGTTTAATTGCATATGGTGCATGATGTCTTGTATTCGGCTAACACCTGGGATGTTGAGTCTTGTCTGGTACGGTTGGTTTAACAGTCAAAGGTATTTTCAAACGTTTATGGTTATGGTCTAGACATTCGGGGACTAGTTAACCTGCGGGTTATTTGTCCGAATACTTATACACATCTTATGATAGGTCGCCGCTATTTGGGGCTATCATAGCATACTTATTTAACTGTTTTCAAGTAACGCAATCTAAGGTGAGTCTCACAGCCCCACTTTTACTATTTTACTTTCGGGGGAGAAACATGCTACATACTTACTTACTAAAGGTCATGTTATACTATGGTTACTTTATAATACTATACGGCTTTTATGGAAAGTCCCAGGGGGAAACCATGAATGTGCGGGTATGCACAACGGGGGAAATGTGGATAGATCTATTGAGCCTCACAAACCCCACTCGACGACGGGGCCGGGCGGGTGCATATTGTCTTTTATTACTGGCTCACCGAGGCATCGGTTATAGCCAATACGTCTGGGCATGATTCAACTACTTACACATGTATAGTAATGGGTTCCCAACCGTAGTAGTAAAAACACTTAACGTCTAGCTAATGTTCTTATAACCTAGTAGTAACGGGAATGATCTTTTCAAACTTATAACAACTTTTTTATTAAAGAAAACCTGTGAACTCACCAGCATTATATGTTGACATTTTTGGCATGTTTTCTCAGGTCGCTAAGGTAGCAGTTAATGGACTAGGCGCACGGAGTCTTGAACAACGTCTAGAATTTTGATGCATACTAAACAGTGTTTTGTAAACTATAATATGCCTTTTGGTTGTAAACAAGAAATGCTTTCGCTGCTGGTTTACGGCTCAAAGCATGATGTTTTGGTTTTAATATATATATATATATATATATATGTATGCATGTTTGTTGTTTGTTCATTGTGATCGCTGACTGGGATCCTGGTGTGTCACGTGCCTCGCGGTAAAACCCCGCATGTGGAATTTGAGGGTGTGACACTGTCTTAGACCAACACTGGTTAATGTTTGGACCCCATAAACCAGTAAATATAAATCTTGAAACTAAAGTTCAAATACCAAAAGACCCAAAAGACTACACAGATGAAGATTTCCTTAAACTTGAGCTTGATGCCAAGGCTTTCTCTATGTTGGCAATGGCTCTCCCAAATGAAACATTTACTCACATTAATAGGGAAACTATGAAACAACAATATAAAAGATTCTCCTAATTAATCTCTAAGTTGAAATTAAATGGTCAGACCTACACAAATGTATCTATGCTTCATATATTTTTAAGGTCACTACCAGAAAAATGGGAAACTTACTCTATAGTTCTCATATCTACACCCGATTTTAACTCCCTCACTCTTACAAAATTACATGGGAGATTGTTAACTTTTGAAAGAGAAATAGATCAAAAGAAAAGGTTGCAAAATTCTGGAAAAACAGCTGATGACTATGTACTAGGTAGTACAACACTTTTAGGACAAGACTCACCTTCTTGTTCAAATAATTTTGGATCTTTTGACCACATTGACATAACTACTGGGATCTCATCAGAAAGATCATATCCAGCTTATGACAATGATGAAAATAGTCAAACTGCTGATAACATGTGTTTAATAATGGATGACTTAAAAAATTTCAATAGTGATGATTGGATGAAATGGACATTTTACACCAACTGGCCATGTTAAGTATAAAAACTAACAAATTTTACAAAAGGTCAGGTAGAAAATTTCCAGGACTGAACAACTCAACTAAAGATGGTTTTGACAAGTCTAAACTTAGATGTCACAAGTGTCAAAAGTTGGGACACTTTGCTAGAGAATGTAGAAGCTCTGGCTTTAACCAACCACATTCTAGAAATCAGTTTAACCCTAGTTATAATAGGAATAACGAAACACAGGGAAGTGCACATTTTGTACAGGCACAAGCTCCACAAATCCAATATGTGCCACAAATACAGTATGTTCAGATATCTGCTCAACAAATGCAGAGCCAACAACAAATGCCTTCCATTCCAACTGCTCAACAACCTCCACAAACTCAACATCCCTCACAACAAAGTCTTTTTAATTCAGGGTATGTTGACTGGTGTAGTCTTCCTATTGACACATCTGAATGCAATCCTAAGGCAGGCAACAAAATGTTTGACATCTGTAAGTGCACGAAGTGTGACTATCGCCTTTGGATTGTACATAAAGCGTTGTTTTGGAGATATATTATTGATAGAAGTCTTGTTAGACCCATCGAGAGGTCGAAGGTAGTTATCAGTTGGTCGAAGGAAGCCTAGAAGAGAAGAAGTGTTGGTTCGAGCCTTGTTAGATGTCGAAGGACACATTCGACCACTACGGGGGGTCGAATATGCAGTTCTATATAAGCTTTATGTTTTATTTTGAATGAAAGTTTTGGTCATTATGCCTAACTTTTTGGTGATTATTCTCTCTAGGTTCTGAAAAGTCCCAAAGTGTTTTATTTCATTGTAAACATCATCTCTAAGTTTTAAAAATCTTGTTTATTAATGAAATGGATATTGAAAAGGTACTTGATTGTGTTTCTAATTGATCTATATCATATTGCATACGATCTAGGGTTTCTGCACCTAGATTGTTCCACTTGTATGATCATCTAGTGTTTTCATGTAAAACCGGTCCTCTACAAAGTGGTATCAGAGCCGTGGTACCGATTTGAACGATCTAACAGTCGTTTGAATCAATCACAGCTCGATTTCATGGTTTCCAGATGTTAAATTATGTTTTTGTTGAAAGGTTGAAACCCTAGAAACCCTATTATTGATCTAACAGTCGTTTGAATCAATCATAGCTCGATTTCATGGTTTCCAGACATTATTGATGGTTTTAAAGGGAGAAGAAACCAAAATCAAGGGTTATTACATAGTATTGAATCAGATTGATGTTTAAAGTTATGAAACCCTTAAAATTTTGATTAAAACCATCAATAATTGGTTAATAACGCAAATTAATTGTTGAGAATCATTAGTCGGCCACATTAGGGTGTTAACAAACAACAATTTGATGTTCAGAATGGATAATTTGGATTTTGATGTTTCTGAATACAAACAGACATATTCGACCATTCTGACAAGGTCGAATGAGACTTTAGATGATCGAATGAGACCATTTTAGGGTCGAAGGAGACTAATTTAGGTCGAATGTAACTGTTTGAGGTCGAATGTAACTTTTGTTCATCAGAATTTTCACATTCGACTCATTGTGTTCTCATTTGAACCCCGAGATAGGTCGAATGTAGAATGGTTTTTATCAAAAATTCAATATTGTCCGTTTCTGATGAATTTTCATGTTTGTTTCTGTGTATTTTGCAGATTAAAATGGCTGAAAAACAAGACAAAGGAAAATCTAAGGAACCAAAGGAGTTAGTGTTTGAAGCAGCACACAACTACTGTGCATTCATTGGCGAAGTGAAGCAGCATAGAGAATTTTCAGGAATCGTCGATTTCTTGCAAAGATGCAGAGTGGTCTACGCTCTTTCTACAACCACGACGATTTACAAAGACCATCATGTAGATTTCTAGGAAAAAGCAGTGATAAGCTATTGGGAAGGCAAGACTGCATTTCAGAGTTACATACAAGGGAACATTGTGCTAGTGACTGAAGATGATATACGGGAAGCTTTGCAGCTGAAGGATTCTCCTACCGATCCTACTGAAGTGTCAGGGATTGAGTAGAGGAAGTGTTTCCTCTGGATGAAGTACAACGCACCAATCACTGATGGTCTACTTCATAAGGCCAAGTTGTGTCCTCAATTCAAATACTTATTACATGTCATCATGCATGTTTTCGGACCAGATAGAGGAGGTTACGATGTGCTGAGGAAGAGTTTAGCTTCACTAGTTGTTGCTTTGATCTTGAACAAGCCGTTCAATGTATCTGGAATGATTTTTGAACATATGATGGAAGTGCTGAGGGGAAAGAAGGTTGACAAGTTTCTTATGTACCCTAGATTTCTTGAGATGATATTTGATCACAAGTATCCTGAGTTGAAAAGAGATCTGAAGCAGATTGTGTACCAATCTCATATGAATCTAAGTACTTTGGACATTTGATTAATCCAGGATATTAGGATCCAGGGAAAGACAGAGCAAGGAATGTTAAAAGTGATTCTGATTCTGATAGCCCTTTATTTCCTGTTGATAAAGATGCTGAACGGAAGCGTCAGGTAATCAATAAAGGTGCTATATCTGGTAAAGGGAAAGAAAAAGTTGATGAAGTTGAACCAAAGAAACAAAAGGTTGTGACGAAGAAATGGAAAGCAAAAACGATGTTGATTGATGAAGAGTCTGCTGATTCTGAAGAGACTCGAGACAATGAAGAATGGGATTCTGGAAAAGAAACAGTCAAGATCACTAAACGCACGACCACTATTGTTGGTGAGATTGATAGTTTAAACAAGGCGATTGAAGAACAGAAGAAAAGTCCTCCAAGGGTTGATGATCAAGATTTGGAATTGACGATGGATAATCTTGACTTTGTTGGATCTCCTGTTGCTGGTAAAAAGATGAAGAAAGCCTGAAGTAAGACAATGGCTAAGAAGTTGAATCCGAGGAAGAAGAGGGATAGAGAAATTGATTTGCTTGTTGTTGGAAAGAAAGTCCCAGCAATTGGAAGTTCAAAAGCTACTACACCCATAGCATCCCCAGCTCAGAAGAAACAGAAAGTTGTTTAGGAAGAAGTTACTGTGAATCCAGCTCCTGCTCCTGAAAACTTTTCTAGTATGTTGAAGAATGTTTGGGAACAAGTTCAGAAGAAATCTGCTAAACCTACATCTACACCTATTACCGAATCATCTACACCTCAAGTTACGCTTTCTAGTGACGTTATGGAAGCTGTGAATCCCCAGTTAGAGAATGTTATGAAGGCGTTGAATAAACAGCAGGAGGAAATTAGAAAAATGAGAGAAGACAAGAAAACAATGTTTCAGATTGTTTTATCCTCCAAAGCAAGTCAAGATGAGATTGAAGCAAAGTTAAAAGAGCTTCAAGAAGAAAATCAGATGTTGTTGGCTCGTGGAAAGAGAAATACATGAAGAATCAAGTATTTACAACATGAGAAGAAAGAGATCAAGTCAACCAACAAGAATCTGAGAAAAATGATTGATGACTTGTATGGAAAAGCTCCACAATTGAAAGATGGAGAAGAGGATAAAGAGATAGAAGAGGAACAGGTTGATTTTGAACCATCTGATGAAGAAGAAGGTGATGATGATGAATTTGATGATTCATTAGATGATGATGATAACGAGGATGTTGGTGATAAGAGTGGTACGAAGAAAGATGATAAGGGTGATGATGATGGTAGTTCTGATGAAGATGATGATGATACTGTTAAGTACAAGTATGAGAAAAGAGATTCTGATAAAGGAGACACAGGTGAGTCTAGTTCCAAAAAGACACCTGGTGAGAATGTTGATGATGATAGCATTTTATGGACGGAAAATATTAGAGCTTTATCAGATGAAGAAAAGAACTTGTATCGTCAGATGTTGATGCAAAATGTTTGAATGATTGAACTGACTGGGAAATTTCCAGAGATCTTTGAATCTGACGATATGAAGTTTGAGTTGGAATATAATGATCTAGATCTAGAGGATGGTGAAGTATCTGCAGCAGTTTCAAAAGAGATTTTGGAAGGATTGGTTAAGCAAGTAGGGAAGTCTCTGGAAGAGTTAATGAATGATAAAGATATTCCCGATATTCCAAAATGAGATGCGGGTAATCACTCTAATGATAGAGATACTCCTGTTTTCGAAGACACTGAGATTGAGGATATTACAAGTGAAGAATATCCAGAGTATTTCAGAGAAAAAACAGGAAGGTGTGATACCTGAGATTGATGAAGAAACACTTGAGAATGCTGAGAAACTTGCTGAAAAGAAGAGTAAGCAGTTTGTTGATGAAGTATTCAAGAATGATCGTAATCAGATACCAAATGTTCAACAATCTGATGATTTGAAAGATTTGTTGAGAAGACTAAAAGAAAAAGAAGCTAACCAACCAAAGACAGAAGTATAGGGAGGTTTCTATAAATACCACAATGAGTTGTTTAAAGGTTGAGCTTTGGATTGGAAATACCTAAGACAGTTACGGTGTGTTGGTGTGAAATGGGAGAAGAGAATTCTGTATTTTCACAGGTTCCATGATATCAAGACTTTACCGTACTGGGCTGTGCGAGATATTTGTAGACACACGATGAGTGATGCCTCTGTTAATAATCATGTTGTTAGTTACTTTGCGGATAGAATGACAAAGGAGAGTAGAACAAATGGAATGTGTTCAGGCCTCAGTATCCAACTAGAAAAGTTCATAAAGAAGTTGATCCTATTATTGAGCTGAACAAGGTGACTTTGAAATACAAACCACGAGTTGTGCTGAAACGAATTCCTTTGATGCCAATCCAGCAGCTTTTCAGCAAAGAGTTTGTTATATGGTATTATGATTGGAGAACTGCAGAAGCAATCATCTTATTAAAGGACAAAATGGGAGAATACAAGAAGATTCATATATTTGATCCCATGTGGCTTATAAAATGTTCGTATGAAGACATCATCATGCTTTATTATAATCCGATTTATTGTGAAGAGAAGAATGCAGATCAAGCTATGAAATATCATAGAGTTGTTTGCTTGTGTTTTGCCTGGGATGTGAATGCAGGGTGTGACTTTAACAAGAGGCTGGGTAAGTATGTGAAAGTGAATGAAGTGAAGAAGAGTTCATCAAAACGCAAACCTGAACCGGAGATGAGCAAAAAGCAAAAGAAAGCTCTCCGGATCAAACTGATGAACATAACGCTTGATTATGAACGACAACAATCCAAGCAATAGTCAAGGGGGAGTTTGTAAGTGCACAAAGTGTGAGTATCGCCTTTGGATTGTACATGAAGCGTTGTTTTGGAGATTATATGATTGATAGAAGTCTTGTTCGACCCATCGAGAGGTTGAAGGTAGTTATCAGTTGGTCGAAGGAAGCCTAGAAGAGAAGAAGTGTTGGTTCGAGCCTTGTTAGAGGTCGAAGGACACATTCGACCACTACGGGGGGTCGAATGTGCAGTCCTATATAAGATTTATGTTTTATTTTGAATGTAAGTTTTGGTCTTTTGTGTCTAGGTTTTTGGTGATTATTCTCTCTAGGTTCTGAAAAGTCCCAAAGTGTTTTATTTCATTGTAAACATCATCTCTATGGTTTAAACATCTTGCTTATTAATGAAATGGATATTGAAAAGGTACTTGACTGTGTTTTTGATTGATCTATATCATATTGCATACGATCTAGGGTTTCCACACCTAGATTGTTCCACTTGTATGATCATCTAGTGTTTTCGTGTAAAACCGGTCCTCAACAACATCAACTGGGGAGAACCTGATAATGGCAGAAAGAATTTTGCCTTGATGGCATTTGAGGGTTGCACCTCTAAATCTGCCTTATCTCAGCTATCAAAAGAATCTTTGACAAAACTTTGTTCAACTTCATGCAAAGAATCTGTTGCTCTCATAAGAGAGACCAATGTGCATCTACAAGGCAAAGCCAATGACTCTGAAAGAAAACTTGCTTCAAAATCAAAGGAAAACTCTAAATTGACAAATAAAGCTATTGAAACCCAAGCACAAATTAAAATCATGATAGAAGACCTAGGAAATGTCAGAAAAGAGCTTGCTAAAACCAAGGTTGACTATGAAAAATGGGTTGAGTCATGTAGAGGTTACCAACTGCTGCTTAACAAACAAAGTGCATCAAATGTTAAGTTTGGCATAGTGTACAATCATACTTAAACACCAACTGATTTTACTCCCAAAACTACTGATGATGGGAGTAGAATAGTTCAAAATCAAACTTCTGATATGAAAGAATGCACATCTTTTCATCAGAATTTTCTCAAAATTGAAAAAGAAAGTTCTACAGAAGTACTGAACAAAACTGACATTAAGCCATCAGTAGTTTTATCTACATCAGGAGTTGTGAACCTGAAAACTACTGATGACCTAAATCAAACCAAGACTGTCAGAAATTTGCCATTCACATCTCAAAATGAAAATGAGAAGGCAAAAGAATGGGAAATTTGTGGTCGATTTAACCACAAAACATAATTTTGTCGATATAGAAGAGGAAATGGATGCTTTAACAGTTCAGAATCATTGACTCTTTGAACCGAACCCTAGACCTTTAATCTGTGCTTTTTAACTGTGTTTGAACAAAAATTGAACATAGATAAACCATTATCGATGGTTTTAGGTGGAGAATAAACCAAAATCCAGTGTTTAAACACTTTATTGAACTTAATCGATTGTTTAAAAACTATAAACCCTAGATTTTGATTGAAAACCATCTATAATAGTTTAATTGATGAATGATCAATGATTAATGTTTATCGGCCATGTTAGGATCTAATAGAACAATAATGTGATGTTTATCATGGTTGAATTGTGTTTTAGTAAATTTAAAATCCAAACAGACCTGTTCGACCATTTTACCAAGGTCGAATGAGACCTTTTAAGGTCGAATAAGACAATCTCAGTTCGAATAAGTTTGTTTGAGGAAGAATGAAGTTTTTGTTCAGTTAAAATTCTCATTCGACACAACATTCTTCTCATTCGAAACCCCGATAGGGTCGAATGAAGGTTTGTTTTAACCAAAATTCAATTTTGTCCGATTTTGATAAATTTTCATGTTTGTTGTACTTGTTTTGCAGATTATGATGGTTGAACAACAAAACCCAGAGAAGGAGGTAGAAGTTCCAGAGCAATCAAAAGAACCAAAGGAGTTGATAATTGAACCTGTTCATAACTGTTGTGCATTTCTTGGAGAAGTAAAGCAGTATGAAGAATTTTTAGGCATGATAGACATTTTGAAGAGAAGCAGAGTATTCTATGCTCTTGCTACCCCAAAGACAATCTACAAAGATCACCATGGTGATTTTTGGAAGAAAGCGGTGATTACATTCTGGGATGACAAGTCAGCTATACAAAGTTACATTTAGGGAAACTTTGTTCTTGTGACTTAAGAAGATATTCGAGAAGCTTTTACAGTTGAAAGATTCTCCAACTGATCCTACAAAATTGACTTGAATGGAGCAGAGGAAATGTTTCCTAAGGATGAAGTATAACGCTCCGATTACTGACTGCTTACTGCACAAGGAAAAGCTGTGTCCACATTTCAAGTATTTACTACATGTGATTCTACATGTTTTTGGATTAGTGAGAGGAGGATACAATGTGCTGAGAAAGAGTCTATGTTCGTTGGTTGTTGCTCTGATCCTGAATAAGCCGTTTAATGTTTCTGGGATGATATTTGAATACATGATGGAAGTTTTGAAGGGTTTGAAGACTGATAAGTTTTTATTGTATCCAAGATTCCTTTAGATGGTGTTTGATAACAAGTATCCTGACTTGATTAAAGATCCGGTGCAGGTTGTGTATTAAACTCACATGAGTATTACTACTCTGAGCAGGATGAGAACTTATAAGGGTGTTCCTGATAATTGGAAGCCACCATATAAGAATATGTTTGGATACTTAAGAGATGGTTCTTACAAGGATCCAAGTCTAAATGAAGCAAGGAATGAGAAGAGTGATTCTGATTCAGATAGCCCTTTATTTCCAGTTGACAAATCTGCTAAGCGGAAGCGTCAAGTTATAAACAAAGGTGCTAAGTCTGGGAAGGGAAAAAAGAAGGTTGATGAGGTTGAGCCTAAGAAATAGAAATCAGTGAAAAGTAAAGGGAAAGCAAAGACGTTGTTAGTTGATGAAGAGTCTGCTGATTCAGAAGAGACTCAAGAAGAAGCTGAATGGGATTCAGGGGATGAAAATATCAAGATCAATAAACCCAAGGCCACTGTGGTTGGTGAAATTGAAAGTTTAAACAAAGCTATTGAAGCTGAAAACCAGGGGAATAGAGAATTGGATGATCAAGATTTGGATTTGACGTGTGATAATCTTGATTTTGCTGGATCTCCTGTGGCTAGTGAGAAGATAAAGAAAGCCAGAAACAAGACTGTGAGCGTTGGATTTTAACTAAAACAGGATTACACGATCATACAAGTCACAAATCTAGGTGCGGAAACCCTAGATCTGAACAAATTGATAAGATACAAGTCACGACACAATCAAGATCATTTTCAATATCATTTTCATAGATTAACTTCAATCAATAAGCATTTACAAACTGTTTATGTTAATCTAGAATCACACAGATAATCTCTCAAAAACACTCCTAAACCTGAACTGAACCTGGACACAAAATGACAACACTCTTACATAATCAAAAACTCAAAAACTATTTATAGGCACTGCACATTCGCCCCTTACAGATGGTCGAATGTGAAGTTTTTCCATATTCGCCCACTGCAACTGGTCGAATGTGTCTTCAGTTCAGGTCCTGTCTTCCTTCGTCCGGTTCATCTCTACCTTCGCCCCAAAATATCTACCTTCGGCCAAACTAGTTCACCTTCGGCTATCCACTAACACATGTTAATTATAGTATATCCAATCCTTAGTCGCAAAATGCATCAACAAACTCCCCCTCGACTATTGATTGGATAGTTTTCTTTGATAGTCCATCGTCTTGTTTATCAGCTTTATTCTGAGCTGCTTCTTCTGCTCAGAAGTCATTGGCGGCTCGAATGTTTTCTTCACAGGCTTTGACACATTGGCGATCTTCACAGTCTTGCCAAGTTTACCCTCCAAGTTGCTTCCAGCATTAATATCGTATGCAAAACAAACTCCCACAACTTGAGTATACTTTCTCGCTTGAGCAAAATCATTGGGTTCATAGTATATCGGATTGTAAAACAACATGATGATGTCTTCGAATGTGCAATTTATCAGCCACATAGGATCAAATACATGAACATGCTTGTATTTATCCTTTCCATCCCTCAACACAATCACTGCTTCTGCCTTCCTCCAATCGTAATACCAAAATATGAAATCAGCACTGAAATGTTGTGGCATTGGCATCAATGGTATCTTCCTCATCACATTTGGTGCTTTATAAATCAAAGTCACACGCTTCATATTGGTTTGAGGATCAATATCCCTATGCACTTTTCTTCTGGGATATTGAGGCTGAAATCTCTTCCATCTTGTCCGACTTTCCCAAACCAATTTGTCTGCACACCAACCGACATGCGATCCATTTACCTCGGCACCTGACATTGGGAATCTGCATAAATCTCTCACCGCCCAGTACGGTAGAGTAAGCAAATCACAGAATCTGTTGAAGTACAGAATTCCGGTTTCCCATTTCGCAGCAATACACTTCAGTCTGCCTAAGTAAGTCCACCCGAGAGCTCTGCCTTTGAACTTGGCATTATGAAATCGATAAAAGTTACCTTGAGCTTCAGGTTTGGGTCGGTTCTCATCCATCTCCTTCAACTTCTTCAGATAATTCTTCAACTCATCAGACTGGTTAGAAGAATCTTTCTTTTCATTACCAAACACCTTCTCAACAAACTCTTCGCTTCTTTTCTTTGCTTTCTGTTTTGCTGACTTATTTGGTATCTCTGTGAAGTCAGGAAATACTTCATTCTCATCTTCTTTTCTGAAATACTGGGGAAACTCTTCATGAGTAATATCTTCAATTTCAACTTCATTGTTTTCTGGAGTCTGCACATCATCTGAATGACTTCCCATATCCTTTTCAGGAATATCAGGAATCGATTGATCCATCATAAACTCCTCAAACGTCTTTCCTACCCTCTGTGCGAGACCATCTAGTATTTCTTTCGCCACAGATGCAGGTAGTTCCCCTTCTTCAAGATCTGGATCTTCATATTCCAGCTCATATCTCAGATCATCAGTCTGGAATATTTCAGCGAAGCATCCAGTGAACTCAATGGTCCACTCTCTCTTCTCCAACATATTCTTGTATATCTGTTTAGCATCATCAGACAGAGATCTCACCTTTTCGTTCCAGAAGATACTTTCATCCGAATCTACATTCCCTCCTTTCTTCTTGGAACTCGATTCTCCAGTATCTTTCTTCTTCTGCGGTGTTCTCTTCTCATAACTATACTTAGAAGTATCATCTCCTCCATCATGATCACTTCCACTGCTAAACTCATCACCCTGCTTCTTCCCTGTACCTTCAGCACCATCATCATCATCATCATTGTTGTCATCATCATCATCATTGTCATCATCACTTTTATCCGATCCATCATCATCCTCTTCATCATCATCTTCTTTCTCAGAATCAGAATACTCATAATCAACTTTCTGTTCATCTTCTTCTTCATCTTCTTCACCCTCTTTCAACTGGGGTGCTCTGCTATACAGCTCTTCAATCAAACCACAAAGGCGTTTGTTTTCCTTCTTCAATTCTTTGTTGTCAGCCTTGATCAGTTTGATTTTGCTCTTGTTTCTTTCACATTTCCTCTCAAGCTTTTCATTCTTTGCTTCAATCAGTTTAATCTTATCATTAATATCATCCTGATTCGATTTTGAAGCAACCACAATCTGGAGCATCTTCTCCTCATTCTGCTTGAATTTAGTAATTTCAGCTTGTTGAGCAATCAACATTTTCATCATGTCCTCCATCTTCTTATTGACTTGTTTCATAACATCATCATCAACAGTCACTTTCTTTGACTTAGATCTGGAGGGCTCAACTTCAACAACTTTCTCCTTTTGAGGCTTCCTAAACATATCGAGCACTTTATCCATATCGATATTGAACTGATCGATTGGTAAAGTCTCTGCCTCTTTCGCTTTCTTCTGTTTCTTGGCAACTGGTGAAGATAGCTTAGAAGGTGTTCCAGCATCAGGTAATCTTTTTCCCTTCAATAACTGAGCCAATTCTTTTTCTCTCAGTTCTTTCACACTGGATTTCTTTGCCATAGTCTTTTGTTTCTTTGTCTTCTTTGGCAAATTCACAACTACTGTATCTCCAACACTCAGCTTAGCTAGGTCAACACCTAAACCTTCATCTTCAACTGATTTCTTTCGTCTCTCAGCTTCTTCAATCGACTGGTTTAAGGATTCAGACTCACCAACCATAGTGGCCTTACGTTTGGTGGTCCTCACGTTCTCGTCATCAGAATCCCACTGTTCATCAACCTCAGTCCCTTCCGAATCTACAGACTCTTCATCCACCAAACCCGATCCTTTCTTCGCCGTCGATTTCTTTCTAGCAACCTGTTGCTTGGTGCTTCCCTGATCAATAGCCTTTCCCTTGCCCTTCCCTTTGGCTCCAGGATTAACTACTTGACGTTTCCGCTTAGTGCTTGAATCAACATACACTAAGGGATCATCATTATCTGAGTCACTCTCATCATGTCTAGCTTTGTTCTTGCCTGGATCAATGTAATCCGGACGAGCCAAAGCGCCAAACAATCTCCTGTTAGGTGGCTTCTCACTGTCAG